>NW_004624790.1:10981212-10991795 GCF_000247695.1 Heterocephalus glaber | reverse complement strand
GGAAGGGGCAGTGGGAGGGGTAGGGGAAAGGAAAGAAGGGAATGGAATTAATATGAGAAAATGAAAAAATGGGAACAAAGTCTTTATAAGTAGGGAGGAATGGAGGGGTTGAAGGGAGGGCAGGGGAAGGCGGGGTGGAATAAGAACCAAGAGAGATTATGTAAAGGTGTAAATTTCCAATGATGAATGTCATTATACTGTATACCTAAAATGTACCAAAAAAAATTTTTTTAAAAGACTCTCTAGAGAAATAAAGGCCACACTCCATGGCCCAACATCTGGATTTCTTTAGTATCTAGTCTTAGCCACCTCATAATCTCATTTCCCACCACTGCCCCCTTGTTTATAGCACAGTCAAATTCTCCAAGCCTCTTACCATACCCTAAAAGTGCTGTGTTTTTCATGACCCTTTTTGCCTTTGTCTACACTGTTCTCTCCATGTACAAGTATTGTGCTTCCTTTATCCTTTGGAGAACTCATAGTTGTCCTCAAAGGCCTCAACAGTTGCCCTCAACAGCCACCAGCATGAGAACTTCCCTAGGACTTCCAGACTTTTTGCTGCTTTCTCAGTAGCCACCTTGTCCCTTGCAATATTTCCAAAGAAGCAGTACATCTCACCTTGTGTCACTGCCTCTCTTGTCATCCTGCTCCATGTGACTATCCCCATGCCTTGCAAAGACTTAGATTTCAACATAGATTCAATAAATTCCTTGTAGAAGAACAAATACTTACAGATCTGCCCTTTGCAGTCACACAGAAGGAACAAAACATACTTGCTAAGTTACCTCATTTAACTTTTTCAATAACCCTGCAATTCTGCAGATAAATCCATTTTACCAAGGAGGAAAAGGACACTCAGAGAGGTTAATATGCCCAAGAAGTGACAGCTAGTAAGTGACAGTCAGAATGTAAATCTAGGTCTACGATTTTCCAAAATTCTCACTTTGTTCATGGTACCATATTCTCTTCTAGAACAGCCTTTGAATATTTTCCCTGGGTCTTCTTTCCATTTGACCCAAAAAGAAAAAGAGCAACATTCACCAGAGAAAGCAGTACGGTCTGGACCTTGGGTGAAATAGGATAAGGGTAAATATGGGAATCAAATCTTCAGTATGAGCAGTAGTGAAATTCTTCACCAAGTTCAAGTTGGTGTTGCATCCTGACTCTAATATCGGGAACAGCAAAAAGAACTGAACTTTTTGGATCAAATGGAAAGAAGGCTCGTAGTCATGATCAGCAGTCAGAGTTACTCTACAGAGGGTCTGTCTAAAGGCCCTCAATTGGCAGCCAGGCTCAATCTTGTTATCTGTGCCTCAGCTTCCCAAGTAGCTAGGATCACAAGCATGCACCACCACACACAGCTATCAAGAGACTTATTATGAGGAACTGGCTCCCATGGTTACGGAGGTTGACAAGCCCTAAGCCCAGTGGGCACACAGGAAACCCAGAAGAGCTGAAGACACAGCTGCAGTCCCAAGGACAGCAGGCTCAAGACCAAGGAAGAGTCAATATTTAATTTCAAATCAGAAGGGAGGGGAAGAAAAGTTTCCCAGCTTGAAGGCAGTCAGGTAGGAGGAATGTCTTCCTCTCAGCCTTTTATTCTAGTCAGGCCATCAGCTAATTGCATGAGGCCCACTCACAGAAGGGAAGGCATTCCTTCACCAGGTCTGTGGTTCAAATGTTAACCTCATCCTCACAGATACACCAAAAAAAGTTTGACCAAATATCCTTCCCAGGCCCTAGCCATCACCATTCTACTCTCTCCCTCCATGAATTTGACTGCTTTAGGTACCTCATATAACTCAAATCACAAGATATTCGTCCTTTTGTCACTGGCTTACTTCACTTAGCACAGTATCTTCAAAATTCAACTATGTTGTAGCATATGTTATATTTTCACTTCTTTTTTTCTTTTTTTGGTACCAGGAATTGAATTCAGGGCCTCATGCTTGCCAGGCAGGTGCTGTGCCACTGAACTACATCCTCATCCATATTTTCACTTCTTGAGGCTGAATAATATGTATGCAGCTCATTTTATTGGCACATTCATCAATTAATGGACATTTAGGTTGTTTCTATCTTTGGACTATTATGAATAATGCTGCTGCAAACACTGATGCACTGATACCTGTTTAAGTCCCTTCTTTCAAGTCTTTTGGACATACGCCCAGAAGTAGAATTGTTGGTTCACGTGGTGATTCTATGCTTAATTTTGAGAACCTGTTACGCTATTTTCCTGAATTGTTCATTTTTAAATAATGAGTTTTATAGTATGTAGATTATATGTCAATTTTTTTAAATGTTAAAGCAATGCAGAGCTAACAATATGAGATGTTCTACAAAACAACCAGCCTAGACTCTTCAAAACATCAACATCAGCCAAGTGTGGTGGCACATTCAGGTAGCTCCAGTATCCTGGGAGGCTGAGGCAGGAGGATCATAAGTTTGAGCCCAGCCTGGGCAACTTAGTGAGACCGTGTCTCAAAAATTTTTTTTAAAAAGGAAGGAGGACTGGGGATGTAGCTTTAAAAAAAAAAGTAGTGTCCTTAAAAATCAAAAAATCTAAGGGCCGAGTCATAGTTCAAGAAGAAGAAGAACAACAACAACAAAACAGATGAGGAGGGTGGTAGGCACTGGTGGTTCGTTTCCCCAACACTCACCCCCAATCTTTTCTTTTTCACCTTCTCTACCATAAATCCTGAAAGGAAGAGGAGTTGGGGAACTTAATTCTCCAGCCACCCTTCCAGCACAAGATGGGCCTGTGACGTAGTTCTGGCCAACGAAACGTCGTGGAAATCTACTAAACAGATCTGGGAAAGCTTTCACTTTCATATTTCCTCCTTTTTCCTCCCTTCAAATGCAAAGATGAAATGAAATGGAGCAGCCACCTTGCGACCACAGGTAACAAGCTCCAGCATACTAAGAATAGAAGAATGGAGACGTAGAGAGAAGTCCTTGATGGGATCTTTGATCTGCCCCACCAGCCTGGATTCCTGACCTCTAGACTTCTTGTTACATGGGTTCCTTTTTTTTTTTTTAATCCTTTAAGCTATTGTTAGATTTTTCTGGTATTTGCAGCCAAGTGTTGAAGGGAGACTTCCAGAAAGATGACAAATTCCTTTAACCTTCCTGTGCCTCAGTTTTCTCATCTATATAATAAGAGTCATCATAGGAATCTGATGAAGGACCATCATAAGATTGATGTGAGAATTAAAGTAGTTACTACCGGCAAAGCATTTAGACTACAGCTTAGATATATACTGGCTGTTAATCTTGTTACTGTTGTTACTATTACTAACATTATTATTATAGAATGAGAATATGTTCACAGAACCCCACTTTGTGAAGTCCATCAAATTAATCAAAAAGGAGCCCAAACTAGAGACAAAGACTTCAGTTAGAACCTAGATAACATCTGTGAAGCCATTTGGATGCTGGTTCACAAGATGTGGACCAAGCCAAAAGGAGACAATGGGAGGTGGTGTGGTTTGATGCTCAGCTTTAGCATCATCTGACAGGATTTGATTCTTGGGTTCTGAAATGTTAGGTAAAGTCATGCAGCCTCCATGAGCCTCTAATTCTTCAACTGTGAAAAAAGGATAATAATAATAATAATAATAATAATAATAATAATAATAATATCCCTAACTCAGAGCTGTTCAAAGGAACTGCTTAGCCTAGAGCCTGGACCACAACTTGTGCCAGATTATCCATCTCTGCTCACACTGACTGCTGCTGCTGTTGTTGCTATCTTGGGAAGGCATTTGATAGATACTTGTCAGAATTATGGATGGATGGATTGATTAAATGGATGGATGGAGGGATAGATGGACAGATAGATGGCTCAGTAGATAGACAGATGGGCAGAATCTCTTGGAGATTGGAAAGTAAGAAATATTTAAATACCCTGTTGGTCTTGGAACTGTACACACTCAGCCCCACTAGCATCTGTCCAGAATCCCTCTTCTACCTCCACAGAGTAAAATGACACTGTTTATCTACAGCCTTAGTATACACAGCTAAAACTCACTTCTTAACAAAACTCTAAAAGAAAATATAGCTTGCCACTGCCACAGGAATTATAGGTTGTCAGTAGCCTGGCATTAGTGCATATTCCTAGACTTTATTTATTTTTAATAATAAAGTTGCTGGGCTCCTGAGTCACAGAAGGCCATGCTATCTTTGAATCTTTGAATCTCCTTGCTGCTGTCTGACAGAGAAAAGGACATCTATACCCTTGTACCCCAAGTTGAGGCCAGTCTCAACCAAACAGCACTATAAATCATAATTAGCTGCTACCTTCAAATGTGGGTGTGGAAAGTGAGGGGCAGCAAAACCCATACCAATCTCGGGCACAAAGACAAACCTTAGCTTGAGTCACTGAAAGGTAATTACAGGGACTGTCAGAAGCTGATGCTGGCTTTACTTTAAAGTAGAAGAAGCTGCAGGAACCTAAAAACTCCACATATTCAAAAATAATCACTGAATTCCTGCAGTGAATTTGTGGGTCGATCACTCACTGCTCCCAAATAAAGACATCTGCAAAGTATTTTGTTTCTTCTGAATGGAACAAAAAAGAGTTATTGCTTTTCCAGTGATCCTCAAAGGGGACAGTGCAGAGAATCGGTGTTGTTAAGCATTTACTATGCACTGCACCAGGCATTTTACAAATATTTCTTCATTTCAATCACATGATATCTTGTGAGCTGACATTACAGGTTCCCTTTTACCTATGAGGAGACTGAGCTTTAGAGAAGTTACATAATTTTCCCAGGGCTCACCATGGAACAGGATCTGGAACCACATTTGTATGACTCCAAAGCTGACAAGCTCCCCAGAGGCCCTGGCCTGGTCATCTTGGTAGTTGGTGCCTCCTGCGACCGATCCTGTGGTTGGTGTGCCACACACCTCCCCCTTCCCACAGCAGTGTCCAGTCATGTGACTCTGTAACTGAACTGACCTAGGTCTGCAGCCCACACACCCACCCAGTGTCTCCGTGTCAGGCGGCTCAGATCACCCCTCTGCATACTGTGTGTGGGACTGGCCCCTTGAACCTTTTTCTGGGGTTATGTTCTACTTCTGTGTTAATTCTGACAGTGTAGCTGTGGTGGAGACCCTGACCTAATTCCTGCCATCCCACCCAAAACACACAGAGCTGCCACAGCCCTCTTTGGGTCATTGGTTCATGCCTACCTCACCTTCCTTATTTTCTTCCTAATACAGATATTTATGGAGTACTATCTCTGAATCAGAATGCCAAGTTCTGTGGTAGGTCCAGCAGTGACACATTAGCCACAACCACAAGCCTCACAGAGCTATGCTTAATTCTAGCAAAGAGCACAGACACTGAAAAGAAGCTAAACATCCTCAAATCACCCATTCAACACATCCTGTGTTCCAGTGGGAAGATGCTTTGTAAAGAGCATCCAGCACCAAGCTGAACTTCATCTCATGGATTACCAGTTAACCTTCCGTGAGTTTCTACAAGTAAATACCATCACCATTTTACAGGTGGAGAAACCGAGTCTCCAAGAAGCAAAGTACTCACAGTACTCAAAGTACTCACAGAACTTTCTCCAAGCACTCACAGTTGGCAAGTGACTGAGCCAGGGTTTGAACCCAAGCAGTGTGATTCCAGAGGCCACACCTAACAGTCTACCCAATAATGTGCCTTACATGGCACACTCAGTTAGCCAACAGCTCCACTTACTTTGAAAAAAATTTAGGGCTGGGGATGTAGCTCAGTGGCACCATGCCTGTCTTGCAAGCACAAGGTCCTGAGTTTGATCCCCAGTACTACAAAAAAAGAGTTGGAAAACAAGTTTAAAAAATATTTCAGACAGAGGACCACACACTCCCAGTGCCAGACATCATCTTTTAAAACAGCTTGTTTTTACCAGTGGACAGGTGTCTGAATGGCCCCGGGCACAATCAGGACTAATTTCTCTGCCAGAAGGGAGAGCCATTGAGAGGATAGAGGACAAGCCATCCCCGCATCCCTTGGCAGGCTAATCTGGCTGGCTGGTTGGCTGGTGTTCCTAGTGAGAGCACACCGAGTGCCGGCCACTGGGAGCCCACAGGGAGCTCAGAGCCTCAATTGATTTCAGATCTCTCTCCCAGATACTGGGAACGCATCAATTACCACGCACGCGCAACCCATTTGGAGGGAAGATGGATATTACCTTCTGTGCTCTCTGCAGAACTGTGCACCCTGATCCAAGCACAGATGGAGGACAAGGGCGTGGGGTTAATTGATCGAGCAGCACCGACTCCTGTGCGAGGGTTGGCAGAAAATGGCTCATTTCACAGCTGCACAGGGCTCTTCCTGGCCAGTCTCCTATGATTAAACCAGGTCACTACCGTGCTTTTGCACAAACACACCCGAATTTACATGCTCAGGTTCATCTTGTCTCCTGCAAAGCAGTCACCTTGGAATACTCCGTGCACCTTTCTCCATTCTGCAAACATTTTTTGAATACCAACAGGATAAAAGCATAGTGTTGGGGTTGGGAGTGAGTTAGTACAGCCTGGTTTGTATTAATCACTGAGCACCAACCAGGATAGACAGTTATCAGGTGAGTCCTCCTCCCTGAACACAAAAGACAAGGGCCCAGTACAGGGTGGCAGGAAATTGGGGAGGAGAGAGCACAGATCGTGGGGTAAACACAAAATAGATGGTGCTAAATAGTGTAAAGAAATGGTCGTTGATGTCAATTTTATTCCTTCAGCCCAGAAAAGCAAGAAAAGTCACAATAATTTTATTTTCTCTGAATCTATCCCAGGCCTCAGCTTACTGACCTGGCAGGAAATTCATATTTAGTATTCCTTTCTTGGCCCCCAAGATTTTATGAAGGTCTCAAGGCTCTCACTTAGACCCATTTGAGTGATGCCCAGTGATTGCAGGTAGACACTGGTTGCCTTTGTTAGAGCTGTGATCTAAATCTGGGGGTTCCAAGTCTGGCTCAGGAAACAGAGCTTGGACTGGGAGCCCCAATGCCTGGAGTGCAACCTGTCTGGAACACCCTAATAGTCATCCTTTCTGGCATTCCACTACCCCCAGGAGTCTCCTGCTCACGTGTCCTCCCTAGTCTGCAGCATCACCTCCCTGACGCCCTCTCACCAAAAGCCTTTTTCCCTTTCCACCTTAACCACCCTCCTCACTCCAGCAGTGACCTTAGGTTTGGTTTGGTCTTTCCAGTACTAGGGATTGAACACAGGGCCTTCATGCTGAACTATATCCTGTTTTTTTTAGGCAAGCTCTGCTAAGTCTCCCAGGCTGTGATTCTTCTGTTTGTCTCCCAAAGTTCTGAGATTACAGGCATGTGCCATTATGCCTGTCTGAGCCTAGATTTTGAGGAAATGAAAACCAGGGAACAAACCCCTCTTCAGGCAATTTCTGTTAGTCTTACAACACAAGGCTCCCTTATTAAGGAAAGACAGAAAGCCCCTCCACCTTAGCATGGGGACTACAAGAACACAACACAAATAATGCATTAAGTTACCCTCTCTGTTAAAGGAAGACCCAGAAAGGAAGTATTTGAAAGAAAAGAAAATATTACTTACAAAGGAAGCAGAGGAGCCAGGCTAGAAGAACCATTACTTAAAGGAAAACATTTCCAAAATCATCAAGCTCTCCAGATTTACATTAATCCATTCATGCTATGAAGAGGTAACTTTTTCACATAATTACCACATTCTCAAAGTTTGTGATCTATCTTCAGAGATCATCATAGCAAGAAGCAGGGGTAAAGCTGCCTTTGATAAAGAGTTTAGGTTTAAGGGAAATATTCATTTTTGGGATCCTGATACTTTCAGTTTTTCTCAGGGTTTGGGAATATACATTTGTATCAGTTCACTGTTTCTTTTTTTCAGCCTCATATATTATGTGAAGTGCTTAATCACATTGGAAGCAGGACAAAGTGACAGTTTTGGATTCTACACACCATATTATCTACAGGGAATATGCCATAGTAATCCAAATTAGTTAATCAGAGGGAATCACAAAAATATCAGAAAGGGACCTTAATGTGTGGGCAGATGTGGGCATGATGGAGGGAGGCCATAGACCAGGGGTGTGTTCACCAAGCCTATGACTCACACTGGCGAATGGCAGATGTGAGGGGAGGTCACAGGAGCTGGCTGAAGGCCTGCCTGAGGACCATGGGTGGGTTTCTCTGATAGCTTCCCAGAATATTCCAAGATGGCAGCTCTGTACCAGTGGCCTCAGAATCCTAAAACACTAGCCAGAAACTGAAGCCATTTAATCTAGCTTCTTCCAACACAAATAGGGAAACTGAAGCCAAGAACTGGCGTGACCCACAATACCTTCAGTGATAGCACGTGTAGCTTTCAGGTTGACAGTGTGGAAGCATGATAAATTTTTTTTAAATAGTTAAAAAGAATATTCAGAATCAGATGTGGTTAATCAAGCAATAACTAAGGTAGACAATTCTACTTCCTGCTAACACTTAGGTAAAAATAATTTTAAAGGATAATTTAAATATTAAAGATAAGAATGAGAGCAATTTTCTTATGGTACTACTTGCCATTCAAGGTCATTCCCAGTGGAGAGTCCAAACATGGAACAGATTGACTGGAATATGGACACTGTCTCCCCACGGGGTCAATACTCATTTGAGTGGTTACACTCTGGGATGTTTTCACTCTTCTCATGTATTGTTCATTTGAATTAAAAATAATAATCCATCCTCACTGTGAAATATCTAAACAAAAAAAAGGAAATAGAGTGAAGAATAAGAACTTTCTTTCATAGCTACCCTCAATTTAGTCTCCTCCCTAAAGACAAATTATTTTAGCAATTTAGTGTCTACCTTCCCAGATGTTTGCACTTATCCACCAATTTGTATGCCATAGACACATTTAATGGAGAGGTTTCCTACCCAAAAGCACTATAGAATATATTTTGGAGCCTCTTTTTCTTCACTTGACATCAGAAACATCTTTTCACGTCATGTAGCTTGACCTCATTATTTTAAACAGCTGAAATTAAATGACGCTAATGCTCCACAATTGATGTAACAACAGAATTTCTTATAAATGCACACAGTTTATTTTCAAGTTTCTGCCTAATATAAATAATTCCACAATGAACATATATTTTATACACATATATGTGTATATCCTATAAAACAGATTCCTGGAACTAAGACATTAAGGTAATAAATATGCTTACATTATGTCCCTCACATCCACACATTTTGAGATTCAAATCATATCTCCTCACTACACAAGATATTAATGACCTTTTCAGTATGTTTGTTACTTCACATTTCAATTTCTACTTTCTGCTTATGAGTGAGGCTGAATAACTTTCCATTTGAGTCTCTAGTTATGTTCAGTTCAGGTCCTCCATGAGGCAGATACCAAGATGGGACTAGACAACCGAGACCTCTGCTGGGGGAAATCCTTTGTAGAACCAAAAGGAGAGGACAAAGAGAGCCTTCAGATCAAGATGCACTTTCACAAGGATAGTGGGGCAGGAGGAAGAGGTAGGGAGTGAAATTCTGAGAAAGTTTCCCCTAGACTGCTGTGGAGTTCCCAAGATGGCCTGCGTCTAAGATTCCACCATGCTTGGTCAGCAGCTAGCCACAGCCCAGAGGAAGCACAGTCTGGCAGGACTTTCATGGTGGATCCAGAGATGCTCTACACTGAGGCTGTCAATCAGCTCTTCTCCCAGTCGAAGGGGCTTTGGAAGAGTGATGTGACCAGTGGACCTCCAATGGCCACCCCTCTTAACCCAGTGTCTCCTCTTCTAGAAATTATTTGGCCATGCCATTTGCCTACTTTTCTATTGCATTTTTGTCATTCTGTTATAGATCTGCAGAAGCTCTTCGTGTACTTGGCAGATTAGCACTTTATTGTATATGCTACAAACATTTTCTCCAAATGTGGTTTCTTCTAAACTTGGCTCTTTGTTTCACTAAATAGAAGTTGTTTACATTTTTTTTCCATTGTAAAATCTATTAGTGTTTTCTTTTTTTTCTTTTTTCTTTTTTTTTTTTTGGTAGATGGTATGCTGTTATGTGGCCCCTCAAAAGAGCTTTCTAGCCAAAACATCTGCTGTGCTGAATTTTCTTTAAAGTTTATTTCATTGGTATATTTTAGGTATACAATATAATGACATTCATCATTGGAAATTTGCACCTTTACATAGTCTCTCTTGGTTCTTATTTGTCCCCCTTCTCTTGCCCTCCCTTCAACACCTTCTTCCCTCCCTATTTACAAAGACTTTTTTTTCCATTTTTTCATTTTCTCATATTAATTCCATTCCCTTCTTTCCTTTCCCCTACCACTCCCACTTCCCCTTCCCCTTTGCCCCTTTTCTTCCTAGTTCACATTATCTGTTACACCTTTTAGTCCTTATTTACACTTTCAGTTTCTCACACGAGAGAAACAATTCAGTATTTACATGTGTGTGCTATTTATTTCACTTAAGATGTCCCTAATTTCTCATTCTTTATGGCTAAGCAGTACTCCATTTTATTTTTTAAAAAACACATTTTCTTGATCCAGTCTCCAGTGGATGGACATTTGGGCTGTTTCCAAGTTTTAGCTATTACAAA
>NW_004624790.1:10912629-10977827 GCF_000247695.1 Heterocephalus glaber | reverse complement strand
CCTCTCTAGATTTATTAATCATGTCTTGCACTAGGGGCACAATTTCTCCTGTTATCTGAGAAATTATTTCTGATTTCATTTTTCCCAGATCCTCTTTTGTTGTCAGTTCAGGGAGTCCAGGTGGTTGCGTATCAGAGCGTTTCATTCCTTTCCCTTTGGGGTTGCTGTAGGTGATGTGGAAGTCTGGTTTTGAGACTTGTTTACATGTCTTCTCATTTCGATTGGGGGCGGGGGTCCTGTTGGCACCTGCATGGCTCACCTCCTCTGCACTGGGAGCGGTGGTACGGTGGCCCAGAAGCCCCTTCCTCTGCACTGGGAGTGGTGATACGGTGGCCCAGAAGCCCCTTCCTCTGCGCCTATTGTTTTCTTGTATCTAACGTAGGAACACTGTCTTCTACAAGGATGTCCTCTGTCACCTCTTCTATTCAACATAGTACTTGAAACATTAGCCAGAGCAATTAGGCAAGAGAAAGAAATAAGAGGTACATATAGGAAAAGAAGAACTCAAATTATCATTATTTGCAGATGACATGATTGACATGATACTCTACATAAAAGAACTAAAGAATTCCACCAAAAAACTCTTGGAATTAATAACGAACTTCACCAATGTAGCAGGATACAAGATCAACACACAAAAATCCTTAGCATTTTTGTACACCAACAATAAACGGGATGAGAAGGAAATTATGAAAATAGTGCCATTCATAGTAGCAAAATACCTAAAAATTAACCTAACCAAGGAAGTAAAAAACATCTACAAAGAAAACTACAGTATTCTGAAAAAGGAGTTTGAAGAAACATCAGAAAATGGAACGATATCCCCTTCTCCTGGATAGGCAGAATTAATACTGTCAAACTATCCATACTCCCAAAACGTATACAGATTGAAAACAATCCCAATCAAAATACCAATAGTATACTTTACAGATCTATTTTTTTAAATCCTAAAATTTATATGGAACCAGAAAAACCCCAAAATAGGAAAAGCAATTTTGGGCAATAAGAGCAAAGCAGGAAGCATAATAATACCTGATTTCTTTTTTTTGGAGGGGGGGGTGCCAGGGATCAAACTCAGGACCTTGCGCTTTCAAGGCAGGTGGCAGCACCACTGAGCTAAATCCTTGGCCCAACAATACCTGACTTCAAGCTATACTATAAAGCAATAGTGACAAAAAAAAATGGTATGGCACTGGAACAAAAACAGATAGGTAGATCAATGGAATAGAATGAAGGATACAGAAACTTTCCCAGACACATTCAACTATTTGATCTTCAACAAAGGAGCAAAATGTATATTTTGGACGAAAAAAAGTGCAGGGAAAACTCGTTATCTGTGTGCAGAAGATTGAAACTGGACTCTTATCTCTCACTATATACTAAATTAAAATCAAAATAGATCAAAGATCTAAACATCAAAACAGCAACATTAAACCTTCTGGAAGATAAGATAGGTAAAACACTTGAAGAGATAGGTGTAGGAAAGGATTTTCTAAACAGAACATCAATTGCACAAGAAATAACAGCAAGAATCAGCAAATGGGATTATAAAAGCTTCTGTACAGCAAAAGAATCAATCAGTAGAGTGAAGAGACAGCATACAGAATAGGAAAAAAGTTTTGCCAGCTACTCCTCAGACAGAGGACTCGTATCTAGAATATACAAAAAACTCAAAAAGAATTAAACCACCTAAAATAAAGATCCAGTCAAGAAATGGCAAGAGAGATGAACAAACATATTCAACATCTCTGGCCATCAGAGAAATGTAAATTAAAACAACACTAAGAGTCCATCTTACTCCAGAACAAATGGCAGTCATGAAGAAATCAAACAATAACAAACGCTGGTGAAGCTGTGGTGAAAAAGGAACCCTCCTTCCTTGCTGGTGGAAATGTAAACTAATATGATCATTATGGAAATCAATATAGAGCTTTCTCAAAGAACTGAAATTAGAAATTCCATATACCCAGCTATCCCTCTGCTAGGTGTCTTCCCCAAAGACCTTAAGACATCATACTACAGTGACACATGATACCAATGTTTGTAGCAGCACAACTTGTAATACCTAAATCCTGGAAACAGCCTGTATATCCACCAATACATGATTAGATATAGAAACTGTGGTCTCTATATATAATCTCAGCTATAAAGAATGACAGATTTGAGACATTTGTAGGAAAATGGATGCATTGAGAAAATATAATATTAAGAAAAAAAAGCCAGACGCACAAGCCTAAAATCTCTCATTTGAGTGAAGCAAAGTACAAACAAAAAGAATAATAAAGGACAAATTGAAGGAGACAAGGAGATGGATCTCTTGCAATACAGAAGTGGTCCAAGGGAAAAATCATGAGGGGTGAGGAGGAGGGGAAGGGGAATAAGTAGAATAAAGATATGCCACATACAGGAACTTAATAACCTCAATTAATGTAAACACTAGATGCCATAAAATGAGCAAAGATTAATAATATCAACAAGAATGAAAAGTGGGATGGGAGAATTGGAGGAGGAGGGAGAGGAAGGGAAGGGGAAGGGGATTTTAAAAATAAAAGAAATAAGCTGCGGTATGTACATGTAACTACTCCCCAAGATGATTGTAAACTTCATGAACTGGAAACATTTACTAGTAAAATAAAAATAATTTTTTAAAAAGAACATTGTCTTCTAATAGAAAAAATAGGAGGATCCCTTTACTAATTTATATGTTCTCTGGCTGCACAGCACATTATTCTCCTAAATTTAGTATTAATGATTATATTATGCATCAGGCAAAGCTTGATTCAGTTTGCTTCTCATCATTTCCAATTTTTTACCATCTAATTATTGTAAAATATGTTTCTTTTTAAAATGAGTAACTGGGATGTATTTGTTCAAGTCAAAGCCCATGATGTCCCCCACAATGCCATCAATAACTTTGTATAACAGAAAGAAAATCTACCACAGAAAATGTGGGCAAGATTTAGCATTTGAGAGAGAAGTGTGATTGATGTTGCTTTCCTGGTGGGCTAGGCTTTGAGACGAATGAGACCCCAGCAAGCAGCAAGGTATGAAAGCCAGGAAGAGAAGCGTGAAACAAGAACACCTCACTGGCAGCCCCAGGGAGGTGGAGAGCAGTCCCAGGCTGAGGCTCCGGCCTGCTCACATCTGGGTCTCTCAAGAGCAGTCTCCATTTAGCTTTCCCCATAGCAGCCTTCGTAGCTCTAATTGTTACATTTATGTCTTAGAAACAGTTGTCTGGCATCTTCAGGACTCACTGTTGGGCCAGTGGCATCTGTTAATTCACTTTTTCTTAGAGAGGGAAGAAGACCCACCTTGAAGGAGACAAGGTGGCCATAGCCAAGCAACCTTCTACTGTCCCCTACTTACTTTAATCTACTTCATCCTCCAATGTCACTTCCTGTCAACTCCTTTTAAGTGCCTGGCAGGAAGGGACAGCCTAGCATGTCCCAAGATGCCCTCTTGCAACACCCACCCTCCCTTGCTTCTCCTAACCCCGCCCCCCACAAGGCCACAGCAATTAGCCCCTTACAATTATCAGTGATCGGGAACTGTCTTGAGCTCACATTTTTATGTCAGGGTGAATTTGGATTCTGAAGTTGATCTCCTTGTTGCCCAGGTTTTATGAGGAGAAGATTAAATCATTCTCTGATGTGTGCTTCATTAGGCCCCAAACCCTTGAAGAGTCATTAAGGCCCCTTCTCAGTGAAATGCTCTCCATCTCAGCTTGACAGATATCAGCAGGAATAATCTCTGCATTATTTGGGAGCTAAACTGGCTGGGAAGCTCTGCCAAAAATGATTCTGCAGCAACCTTTTGAGCCTGGCCCTTATGTGAATTGTGAACCTCCAAATCTGTGAGTGCAACACCAGAGGCCTACTCTGTTCTCCAAGAGACATTCCCTGCCTATTTCCTAAGGGGATAGGTTTACCCTAAGTGAGTGCCACTCTCACCATGAGCCCACCACAGCTGCAGGTCTAATCTGTGAGTTGGGTCAGGCTTAGTCTGGGACCAAGGTCAAGATTCATTTTGGAAGTAGGATCAGAGTTCAGTGTGGGACCAGGGCCAGAGATAAGTGGGGTCAAGGCCCATTCTGAGATGAGTGAAGGCTGACACTATTTCCAGAGCTCAGGCCAAGTCTGGAAGCAAGGTCATAGCTGTGTCTGGGTCTAGTCTCAGAGTCCAGTCTACAGCCAGGATAAGACTCATGCAGTATCTAAGGTCAAGGCCTAGTCAATGGCCTACTTGATGGCCCAGTCTGTGCCCAAAGATTACCTAAATGGCATCAGCCCTACCTGAGCTCACGGCACTAGGACTTTCCACCTTGTCTAAGCAGCCCCAGTCTCAAACCCTAACTTGCATATTCCCAGCCAGGTTGTGCCAAAAGCCACTGAACCACTCAAACAACTTCACGTGAGAGGGAGCAGATGAGAGTGTTTGCAGGTGAGGGTCTGTATTACCGGTAGGGCAGGAAAAGCTGAGGCAGAATTGAGGGCTTTGGGAGGTGATGGGAGAAGCCAGGTATCGTTAGGGTCTGAGCCTCAGAAGACGGAGGCAAAGGCAAGAAGAGCCCACGTTATCTTCACTCTCCTCTCAGGAAAGCTTGCCACTTGTTTCTTTCTGATTTCAGCAGCAGAAGGGCCAGAACCGGGGGGTAAGAATGCAAGTTGATACCAGGTTTTCTTCCCAGCATTGTAGAAGGTGGGAGAGAAATAAGATTGCTCTGCCTAGCACAGCACACTCTGGGCTTGCTGAGTGACCTTCCGGAAATCTCTGTTCCTCTCTGGACTCACCCAGAAAAGGAAGAGGTGGCATGGCCCATCTGCCATGTCCTCTAGGGTTAGCCATCTGGAAAGGGGCTGAGAAGAGAATCCAGTCAGAAGGAAGAGTGTTGACAGAGGTCTCAGGCAACAGCTAGAGACCTTGGCACCCCAAAGACCTGGGTTAAGCTTACTGTGGCTAGACACAGGGCAGAAGAGGACATATAAAACATGTGGGCAGAAGACAGACAGCATTTAATCCTGCAGGGCCTGGGAACAATGAAAAGGAGTCTGACTTTTATCCTGTGGGCAATAAAAGGCCTGTCAGCATTTTAGACAAAAGTATGAACCTCACCAGATTTGCCTTTTAGGATGACTGACTGCTGCATGCAGGCTGGATCAAGGGGGATCAGAGTGGAGAAAAAGGAGCCATGATGAGGTTGTGCAGTTGTCCAGACAAAGGGAGGACTACTCTTGGAAGCTGGCAAGAAGTGGTGAGAGGTGGACAAATCTCAAGAATGATTAGTGGGTAGCATCTATGTATAGGAATTGGTGACCAACTGATATGCAGATTCAAGAGGAGTCAAGAGGAGCAGGTGAATTCCAAGGTTCTGGCTTGGACAAGTGGGTGGCAGCAAAACTCACTGTGATGGGAGGATTAGAAGAACAGGATTGATGGAGGAAGAGGATGGTGAGATCCAGTCTGGAGTTTAGATGGCAATGGTGCTTCTTAGGGTGTCCAAGCATGACTAACAGCATGGGCCAGGACCTTAGGTGAGCAAACTGGGATGAGAATTAGATAGGGGAGAATTCAGCCATTACCTAGTGGTAAGGTAGAGGAAGAAGAGAGTGGAATCTTGGGACATCAGCATGTAAGGAACCAACAGAGGAAAAAAAAAATCAGAAAAGCGCCCTGAGAGGGTATAAGTGAGGTGGCAGTGATAAATGCTAATAACAGAAGTTAGGGTGTATGATATTGTGTCTGAGACGCTGAGAATGAGAGAAAAATGGTTCAATGACCTTGGACGTCCTTGGTGACGTTAAGGAGAGTGATTTCTGGACTCTTCCAGGATTATAAGCCAAACTGAAATGAAGACAAGAACGAGTTTAGGAAGTGGAAGGAAAGAGAGGAAGTACAGATATTGTTAGAAAATCTTTCTCTGAAGGACTAAAGTAGGACCATAAAGGAGGAAGGAGTACGGCTTGGGGTCAGACAGGTGTTTTCTAGGCTGAATGAGACTTGGGCATTTTCGGACGACTGGCAAGGATCCAGCTATGGAAAACACTGAAGATACAGGAAAGAGAGCTATTCAGGGAAAGAATTGGTCATTGAGCATCTGTCATTTACCATCACACAAAGCACTTTCCATACACTTTTAATATTCAATTTTTCCCAATCCATCTGTGGTTTCACATAGCTAGTCTTACTTCTTTCACAGTGCTGACCACAGTCGGTAAACTCTTTTAATTATCCTTTGGCCTGTTTGACTCTCTCTCCCACTATTCTCTGAGCTCCACCCAAGGACTTCCCAATCTCCATCACTTCTATCTTGTCTTGCTTTATCTTTTACAATGGCATTTAAACTACCTAACATTATGGTATGGATCTGGGTCTCTTGTTAAATGTTTACTTATATCGGTACCTGTTTGCAGTACATGATGATTACATTCCTCATGGGGAATTGGTGCACGTACTTAACACATCTGAGTTCTTATTATTCCCCTTCCCTGCTTTCCCCTCCCCACCCTTCATTTCTTGGTCCTTTTCCCTTTTGCAAAAGATGTATCTCCCTACTTCCCACTACCTTTTATTTTGTTCTTTATTTATACTTTGAGTTTCTCACATGAGAAAAACCATGCAAAAAAAGAAAAATGATCCAATATTTAAGTTTGTGCATCTGATTTATTTCACTTAATACTATAGTCTCAAGGTGCACCCATTTTCCTACAAATAACTCAAGTTTATCCTTCTTTATGGCAGAGTCATACTCGATTGTATATAAATGCCACATTCTTCTTTATTCATTTATCTGTTGGTGGACATATAGGATACTTCCAAGATTTAGCTATTATGAATTTGTCAAGGAAAGGGTTAAAATAATGAGAGTTGGTGAAATGCATGTGTTCACTAAATGACCTTGGCTACATGCCTTTCTACAGTGAGGCTGACTATCCCCTGAGAAAAGAGTGTTTAGGGATAACTGTTAACACTCGAAAGAATGACCATTCCCAGGCTCTCGCCAAGGCTGGGAATGATCCCTTCCAGCCACACAGGCCTGTTGGCACCAAGTCACTTTTGTCTGAACACAGTACTTAAGAAACGGAGAAACTGGCTGTAGAGTGGCGTTTTCTCTCTCACCTGCCCAAGGCTCCATCTCATGTAAGATCCTTCCCCAGGGGATTCCCCTTCATCTTTGGTGCTGACCCTGTCATGCGTTAATATATTATTTGGCTAACATATTATTCGACTATGCTTATATCTGCTGTCCTGCAATGATAAACTTGCTTTCATCTTTCTAAAATCATTGTATGGCTCTTCTCTGCTCATGCAGATCTAAACCTCAAATTTCTGTGGCCACATATACGTGACTCCTTGCTGTCACAGAATTGTACTGCTATAAATATGGTATGCAGGTATCACTGTGATAGGATGTCTTTAACTCTTTCAGGAAGATACCTAGAAGGGGAATAGCTGAATCAAATGGAATTTTGAGTTTTAGTTTTTTGAGGAATCTCCACACTGATTTCCACAGTGCTTGTACTAATAGAAGAGTTCCTCCCCACCCCATAGCCTTGCCAGCATTTGTTATTATTTGAGTTCATGAAAATAGCCACTCTTTCTGAAGTATGATGAAATCTCAATGTTGTTAATTTGCATTTCTCTAATGGCCAGAGATGTTGAACAGCTTTTCATGTATTTATTGGACATCTGTACTTCTGAGAAATGTCCATTCATTTCAGTTGCTCATTTTTTGATTGGATCTTTTATTTTGAGGGTCAAATTGTTTTAAGTTCTTTGTATATTCTAGATATTAGAATTGTAGAATTGGGTGTTGTGTATTTTGTCTTAGCAATGATAAAAGTAACTAAGACACCCTGCATTTCACTTTTGAACAGTACTTTGCAGTTTTCAGAAGTTTTTCTTGGGAGCTGTTCCCCTCCCCCTCCACGTACAGTTTATTTATTGTGTGCCTACGATGAATTAGGTACAGTGCTAGGCACTGAGGCATGGCAAAGAACAAATCAAACTTCATTCCATCTGCCCCAAATTTACATCTTTGGTAGGGGGACAGATTCTTCTGTCTGAAGAACAGCTGGCAAACTTTTTCCTATTCTGTATGTTGTCTCTTCACTCTGCTGGTTGTTTCCTTTGCTGTGCAGAAGCTTTTTAATTTGATATGATCCCATTTGTTGATTCTTGATATGATTTCTTCTGCAACTTGGGAAGTCCCTGCCTATGCCTATGTTTTCAAAAGTTATACCTATTGTATCTTCTAGTAGATTGTTTCTCTTTTAACATTTAAGATCTTTGATCCATTTTAATTGTAGTTTAGTACATGGTGAGAGATATGTGTCTAAATTCAATCTTTTGCATGTGGATAGCCAGTTTTCCTAGCACCATTTGTTAAAGAGGCTATCTTTCCTCCAGTGTGTGTTTCTGGCCTCTCTGTCAAAGATCAGATGGCTGAATATGCCCGGGGTTTATACTACATATTTATACTACATTATTTATACCCCTATCAAAGATGTAAAGTCTGGAGGAGATGGAATGAAGTTTGATTTGTTCTCTGCCATGCCCCAGCGCCTAGCACTGTACCCAATTCATCGTAGGCACACAATAAATTTACTGTTATGTGTGGAGAGAGAGAGAGAGAGAGAAAGAGAGAAGCCCAAGAAAAACTTCTGAA
This sequence comes from Heterocephalus glaber, assembly GCF_000247695.1. The sequence goes on along the minus strand of NW_004624790.1, from coordinate 10,969,162 downwards.
AACCGCAAAGTACTGTTCAAAAGTAAAATGGAGGGTATCTTGGTTACTTTTATCATTGCCGAGACAAAATACAAAGGAAAAGTTTATTGTGGCTCACAGTTTGCAGAGGTTTCAGTTCGTAGTTGGCTGGTGCCAAGGAGAAAGAGTTCAGAGCAGGCAGAAGGCAGAGGGCAACAAGGCAGCAAGCAGAAAAGCAGGGAAGCAGGAAGTGATCATAGCAGCCCTCTTTCTGTCCCTTATATTCTATCCAGGACACCACACACCCTTAGGCCAGAATGGGCCTTCCCATTATCCACACCCAGAACTATGCCAAATGAATCAGTGGACTGGTACTCACACACCCTTCATCCCACCATCATACACTTAATTCCAGCATCACATGCTGAATCCCAGCATCATGTATCCTAGATCCAGCCACCTCTGAAAAATCCCACCTATGACTGCATGAGGCTTTGGGAGGACATCTAGACACAAAGCATAATACAGGGACAACTTAACATTCATCAAGTTTGCATTATTTCCATTTAGTTTTTAAACTTCATGACAACTTTTTTTTTGGTATCGGGGATCAAATCATGACAACTCTTTGTAGGAAGAATTATTGTCTCCTCTCTGAAAATGATGGGCTCTCAAGAAATTTTAAGTATCTTCAGAAATTGCACCGCTAATATGTGGTGGCACCAAATTTGAATGGGGATGTTTTGTTTTGTGTTGTTTTATTTCTTGTCTTGTTTATTTGTGCATTAGTTTTCTTTTCCCAAAAATGTGAGCTCACCACAGCACAACACAAAGAAATAATAAGTATATAAAGAGATGGAAATTCTAGTTACCATCATTTGATCACTACACATTTGTGCGTGTATCAAATTATCACATGGTACCCATCACACGGTATATGTATAATTATAATACAATATTTCAAAAAAGAAAATACTGATATAGGAAAAAAATTCTGAGTCAATTTCCTACCCCAAATAGCCACTGGGGATTCAGGACTACAGAGAGGAAGGGTGACAGTCCTGCAGGGGTTCTAGATCAATCCATGGCTGCTGTCCTACAGAAGGAGAGATTGGTGAGAGATGAGGAGAACCTTCCCCAGGGAGATGGTGATTGGGGATCAGTTGAAGGACAGTCAGGATAGAGATTCTAAAGCCAACATGGACAGGACCTGCTGGTTGGGATGTCCAGATAAGAAAGAACAAGACCCTCAGAGTGGGCTCAGGGAATGGGTGGCCAGTGCTTCCAATGGCTGAAACTCAAAGAGAAGGAGTATAAGGGGGAAGGGAGGTAGTTTCCATCTGCGACCTGCTGAGTGGGTGAGGCTGGGGCATCCGGATGGTGGTGTCTGGTATTAAACTCATGGGAGCAGCCCAGGTTGGGGACAGAAGTTTGAAAGTGATCAATGCAGCTTGTATGGTGGATGTTTTTGCCAAGGGGAGCATGGTGAGAGTGAGGGAATGGAGAGTCCAGGCAACCTAGGCAGACGCAGAAGAGGTTCCATGTGTAATGCTCAGAGTGAGCAGCTAGTAAGATAGGAGGAGAGTAGCATACTCTTCTCATCCATGTTTCGGAGGGAGACAAAAGAAAAGACAAATGAGCTTTTCTGCGCTCAACAGAATATTTTTCAGCCTCCCTGGATAAACAAGCTGTCATCTACCACCAGCCCTGTATCAGCTGAAGCAGCTTGGGGAAAAGATAACACTGCGGGTGTGGGTACTCTCAGCTGCCAGTACCTAATTACTATACAAGCAAAACAAGCCCAGAGAGTTGTAGGCAGAGTAGGGCTTGCTGTCTGACTAGAAAGGAGAGCTATATCCCCACTCACAGCAAAGGGATGAAAGACAAGTACTGGAGTTTATTGAGCACCTACTGTGTGACAGACACTTGGCACAAGCCATCTTAGTTAATACAGTTTAAGTGGTATCCTCTCCAGTTTGCTGATGAGGAAACAGAGACTCAAAGAGAGGCCTGATATACACTCAAATTCAAGGACTCCAAAGGTTTCCCAAGGCATTTTGCTGCCCCCTGGAAAAGGTCCAGGTTTGGTTCCTCACCCTTCCCAGTCCTCCATAGCCAAGTGAAAATGTCATGCTTGTGATTTTGCAGCTCTGTTTACTATTCTTTTCCTAAAATGTCTACTTGTAAGAAATAAAACAGTTGGGCTCAGCACCAGGGCAGTAACTATGAAGCTAACTGCCATTAGGGGCATGGACTTGGCGCCCAGCATTACTGTATTCAAAGTAGATCTCCAAACACCATTTGACATCAATGGCAATTCCAGAGAAGGCCATATGCCTCTTTCCTCCCACCCTGCTTCAGGCACGTCTGCCAAGATCAAATCAAAGAGGAAGAGAGAGGGTGAGAGAGGCCTTCAGAGGACAGCTAAGGCAGAGTTAGTCTGAGCCACAGGGAGATGTCAACACCTCATACAGGGGACACATCAGCTGATTATTCCCACCTCCTCCCCTTCCTGACTTTGTAGATGCGGATAGTGGGGTACAGAGAGAAGCAGTGATTGGATTGTGATGAGATTAAATCCCAAGTGCTTTGACTCTCAGCCCCACCATTATCTCACACTACAACTGTAGCTTCAAAAGGAGCCAAGAAATCCTTTTATAAGGACAATTTTAGTATGCATTAGTAATCCCAATACATATCTTCCAATGCAAATAAGCAAAGACTATATCTCCATATAAAGAGAATGAATATACAAAGATAACACTGTTCCTAGCACTGTCTTTCACAGTTAATCTGCATGAGTTTACACCGCACACCAGCCACACTGGTCTTTTTCTCAGTCCCTTAAAGCCCCCTGAATTTGTTCCAACATCAGGATTCTTTGTCATGTTCTTCCCTCTGCCAGAATACATTTATCCCAATTTAAATGGTTATATTTCTCTTGTCGCTGAAATCTCAACTCAAATGTCACCCTCTCTGAGAAGCCCTTCCTGACTACTCTACTTCAGGTGACCACACTCAATCTCCATGATGGTAGGTCTCAAACTTGAACGTGCATCAGATTCACCTGAACAATTTCAAATATAGATCCTGGGCCCCACCCCTAAAGTTTCTAGTTTAATCAGCCTGGATAAGACTTGAGAATTTATGGTTCTAACAAGTGCCCAGGTTCTGTTAATGCTATTGGTCCAGGAACCATTCTTTGAAAGCCACTTCTTACAGTGTCTCCCTCTTTTGTCATCTTCATGGTGTTCATCACAGTCTGAAGTTATCATGCTAATCTATTAAGTTAACCCATTAGGGTCTGCCTTTCATCTTGACTGAAAGCTTCTGAGAGCAGAGTATCTAACAACCTTGTCTGCTAAAGTATCCCCAGAACCCAGAATTAAGCCAAGTACATGATGGATGCTCAGTGAGTATTTGTTGAATTAATTAACTAATGAATGGGTGGATGAGTGGGTACATAGATGGATAGGAAGGAAGGAAGGAAGGAAGGAAGGAAGGAAGGGAGGGAGGGAGGGAGGGAAGTAGGAAAACATGGATGATCGATAGTAGATACATGGAGGATGGATGGAAGGATGGTCATCTAACCTCTGGATTCCTGCCTCTGCACATGCCATCTTTGTTCCACACCAAGCTGATCTACAAATAAAAACAATCCCATCTTCAATTTCCAAAATACTGTACCACTAATGACAGCATACAAATGGAACATTTTGCCAAAAATTTGGGGGGAGGGGAAGACATATTACAAAATGGCAAATTATTGCACTTAAAACTGAATATAGGCATTGACCTCTCAGACAGTCCATTGCATCATGTGGTCACCAGCCTTCTGCTGCCCTGAAGACTCTCTCCTCTTTCTCCTCTTCTTGTTCTCATTCCTGTTCTCTCCTTTTTGCTCAAAGATCTAAAAAAAAATTCTCATTTCCCTACATAGAGCCGTTCAACCATAATCTTTTGTTGCTTAAATTTCCCTTCCTCCCAGAAACTGTCCTTCATTCCGTGAAATCTTCAGTCCCAGGGGCTCAATGACTTCATCCTGGTGCAAGCCACAGGTAGACTCCTGATAGGAAGGTGAGAAGAGGTGTGAAGGGGTATTTGGAAGGGAAAGAAAGATTTAAGTAAATGCCTTAAATAGAGGAGGAATGAGCTGGTTAGATAAACACAAGTCAGCTTTGGAGACTGAGCTGATGATGCAAACACAGGAACAGAAAATCCAAAATGTGAAGAGTCATCCAAATTATGTCTCCTCCATTCTCTCAGTCACTTGTTACCTCCAACTGCTGCCATTACAAGTTACCAAATGTATTGTCTTACAGTTCTGAAGATCAGCAGACTAAAATGAATCCGCATGGTATGCTCCTTCTGGGAGCTCTAGGGGAAGAAATCTGTTCTCTTGCCTTTTCCAGCTCCTAGAGGCCACAGGAATTCCTTCGCTCGTGGCCCCATTCTTTAGAATCACCTCTCCCCACTCCCACCTCATGATCTCTGCAAGGTAACATTCACAGGTTGCAAGATTAGGACATGTGGACATCTCTAGGGTAAGGGTGCGTTATTCTGCCAGTCACCCACCGGGCAAGTCACTCCCTGTATTTTGTCATCATCTGTAACTGCTTCCTCCAAAGTTCTAAACCCATCCATCCCTTTCCCCTGCAACCTCCCCTCCAGCCAGCTTGCTGGCCAGAGCACCACTGAAGCCCTTCTTCAATTTCATCAGGGCCCCCGATCCATCAACCTCTCATCTTCCTCCTGTCCACAGCCTTGCCCATCTTCCCTTTCTTCCCTTTTTCCCTTGCATCATCTGATCCATTATTACTTCACTGCCATCGTACTACCTCTCTCCATCACATCTATTGGCAATGGCCTGATCCTGAATGAATCAACCCTCTCCCTCTGCTGTGCGGGCACTGATGGACAATACCATGTAACAGTACTGGAAATCTTCAGTTTCCAACACAAGTTTGCCATGGAGGCAAGAGGAAGCCAATGAAGAATTTTAAGCTTTTAAGCAACCCAATCAGATTTATATTGCAGAAAGATGATTTCTGTAACCCTGTGGAGAAAGGCTCAGAGGAGGAAGTAGAGGATGAGGAGTGCATTCTCTTTACCCCAACACCACTCTTCATTCTCAATGTTCCACTGTTCGTTCACAATTAGCAACCTCCTTTCCTCTTCAGCACTCTGACAGTCCCCCGTATCACTTGTACATGTGTCTGTCTCTATGGCTAGACAGGCAAAAAGCTTAGACAGAGGATCCAAGTTCAAGCTTAATCACTTCCCTGACAATCCGCGTGAACTTGAACAAGTTTAACCTCTCTGCTCTTCAATTTCCTGATGCAATCATGACACTAAACAAAAATCATACTGAATTATGAATAGTGATATGACATTCACAAAAAGTTCCTTGCAAACTGCACAGTGCCCTAAATTCATGAACTCCTGTCATGATTCCTGTTTACACCTCCTCTCAGACCAAGACTTGTCCCTCCTTGCCACCATCCCTCCCATTACCTCACACATTAAAAATACTCTGTGATCCCCTGCTGGATAAATAAACCAGGCCTCACCCAAATGGACATTTAAAGAGGAAGTAAAAAACTTACCAATACAGCCCTTTCACAGACTCTCTTTTCTCCCTCCCAAGAAGGTCATCTTTGCTCTGATTTGATTTTCCCCTGCTCTGGAACATCCTCTCTGACTCATCCTAAGAAATGAGTCTGTTTACAAACAGATGCCTGCCTCCTAGTCCCCAGCACAGAGAACAAAACAATGATGCCTTAAAGGTCCCAGTGAGACCCTGAGACTATGACATTGGTTTCAATAAATTCAACAGCCCAGTCCACATTGCCTATGTTCAGAAAATATGGTTTATGCTCCACTGAGATTTTTGTCCCTAATTCTTTGGAGATTCCAAAGTGAGGCCTCCTCTCAGAGTCATGTGATCACTCCTGTCTCTGCAAATGCTTCCCTGTGCCAGCATGGGCAAGATGAGGCACTGCCCAGGCTATTCCTGCACATCGAAGCACAAATATGGCCTTGGAATCACATCCTAGTTTTCCTGGCCAATTTTCATACAGAAATAAAAGGCCCAAACTGTGGGCATTTATGCTGGTGGGGAGGCAAGAAGCAAATAGGGCTGACCCATCCCCAGTACAGGAGCGGACCTCAGGAGCTCTCAGGCTGGGACCCGCTGAGTGGTGCCATCTCTAGTAAATGTATCTCTGAATCTCCCAGGCTGTCATTGCTCAGCAGGGCACTATAGCTAGGTTTTACTGCTTAGTTGCCAGAGTATCAAGAGTGGTCAGATGCTGGGCATAGGACCTGGAAAGTGACAGGGGCAAAGGTGAGCTTTTCCCGTCCTAGGAAGCTGTCATCTATCCCTCTGGAAGTGCTCTGCACCATCTCATACACTGTATAATTGGCTTCCCTTCCTGAAATTTAAATTTTAAGCAGAGAGTCAAAGAAACTGCAAAACTGTGGGGATCCATCCTGTGCCACACTGTTCCTGCCTCATATCCTCAGGAGCTGCCCAGGCTCTGGAATCTTATTCTCTGGCCCCACCCACTTGAATAGCGCAAACAGCCTCTATGCTGTGAGAGTTGCTTGGGGTGCTTTCAAATGAGCTCTTAGGAAAAGAAAGACCAATTCTCTAAATTCTCCTGTGTGTTTCCTACATGTCAATGACATAAACATCCAAGAAAGAGGTTGAGTCCTTGGACACATTTGACTCAAATGATATGGGATTGAGCTACTTTCCCTTTCCTCCTAAAGCAGTTATGTCCCAGTGCACCAGGTAGAAAATAAACACCCTCTGTCCCCAGTCCCTAAGGGCAGAGCTTCAAGGTCAGTTATCTTTGCCTGCTTGCAAAGTTCAGTCATACTATCAACTGTTCAAATAGTAAGCAAGAAAAGTGATCTCAGAAATAGACCTATTTACCGAAAGCAACTCATGGTCTTTAGCTATATTCCTGAAGAGTCAACCCTGCACCACTGAGATGTATCAAACTGAGAATTCCTAGAGGATGCAAAATGCAATGCTTACCTGCAATTTGGAACAATTATTGCTGCCTGACTTTCTTTCTATTCTCAAGGGGCGTCACAAAATCCACTTAACTGGTTAATTTAGTATACATGGAAGCAGCTTTGTGCCGACAGAGAGTCTCCAGCCTTTGGTAATGAGCTCAGAGTTAAAACACCCCTTTCTCCAACAGACAGCCTCCCTCTAAGGAGGCCCAGGGGTTCCCAAGGCTGTTTTCACAATACCTCCCTGTAGGGCACTCTGTCGGTCAAAGTCAGCTGATACACCAGCCCACAAATCTCAGTGGTATAATGTAATGAAATTTATTTCTCACATCACAGTACAACACAGCACAGTTGGAAAAGTGGAGATTTCTGCTCTATGCTGTCATTCAGGGACCCAGGCTTTTTCCATCTTGTGGCTCCACCCTCTTCAAAGTGCTTGGAGTTCTCTCCAAGTAGCCAGTGCACTGGACAGAACTTAGTCACATGATCTCATCTAACTACAAAGGAGCCTGGGAAATGTAGTCTAGCTCATGCCCAGGAGAAAAAGGAGTGAGGCTTGCTAAGTAAAAGAATATAATTGGTCCCTAGCATTTATGTTGTTGTGAGGGAGGGTCTGCTTCCCCTGGGACTGTGAGTGCTTGAAAAACAGGAACCAATTTTCTATTTGCTTCTCTGACCCATTATCTCCAGTCTGCTAACCCTGGCTGAGTGGTCCGGAAGGTGGCAACTCTGAGGCAGATCTCAAGTCACAGCTGAGCATACTCCCAACAAGCTTCCAGGCACCTGGTACACAAAAGCAGATTATTGGCACACAAAGGCCAGTTGATGCGAGCCTCACCACCACAGCATACCCAGAGGTCTTGGGAAAGGGATGAGAAGAAAGTCTAGAAAAACCTTAACCCAAGAAAATAGCCTTTGGAGAAGGAGGGAGCGTTCTGGGAAGGGTACCAACTTAAACTTCGATTTAGAGTTTGTAAAGACTGTCACACTCATCAGTGGATTAACTCTCATCACAAAAGAGAACAGACTCCAATGTACTAACTTCGCAGATATGAGAATACAAGGGTTCCCCCCAAGTTAGTTAGCCAGGTGTCCTTCCTGAGGAACTACATGAACCTACCAGACTGTTTTTATGCTATCAATCTTTAAGCACTAAATAGAACATCCCTGTGGGGATTTCCGGGGACATGGAAAGCCCACACCTTTTTGTAGATGCACTCTGGGCTGTCTCCTGCTGTGTGTAAATAGGTGACCACATCTACCTGGTAATGGATTACATCACGCATACATGCTTTGAGGGATCTGTCTCTTGTTTTTAAAATATTTTTAGTCACTGTGCACTTTTAAAAATCAAGATATTTCACATAAAAATATGAAATATTAGCTTTTTTCAGTACTAACCCAGAAGTGCTCTACCACTGTACTACATCCCTAGTTCCTTTTATTTTTTATGTTGAGACAGAGCCTATAAATTGCAATCCTTCTACCTCAGCCTCCCAAATAGCTGGGATTACAGGTGTACACTGCTACACTCAGCCTAGTTGCTTCTTTTTAAAAAGTCTACCATGGGCCTGATTCCCACAGGTGACTGTCACCAAGATCTGCGTCGTGGCTGTCCCCGGAGACAGGACACGTGTCTTCCAGACCCCACAATGCCCACCTTCCTATTTTTTGTCTTTTCTTCTTTCTGGCATATTTAAGCCATCCCTCGCCTCTCTAGCCATTTGAATTTGCAGGCCCTGTCCCATGCGTTTAGGGTCCTTGCTCACTTATTCTCTCAATCAGCCATTCACACAGTCAGCATGTATCTGCTGAGTGACTGTTCTGGACCAGGTCTGTGCTAGGCAGTTGGATGAAAGTAAAACATGGACCTGCCTTCAGAGAGCCCACAATCTGGAGAGAAGGACAAATACAGAATCAAAGCATTGTAAATGTGGGATGTTCTGTCTTGAGTGCTTTGGGGTCCAGATTTTTAAGTTTGTGGAGATACCATTACGCTGACCACATGCCCTTATCAGGCACCATTCCTGTGCATGGTGATAGCTTCCTATTGTCAGCACTCCCACTTTTATCTGAGTATCTTCTGCACACAGAGTGGAAGTACTGAAGAGTAAATGTCCCTAGGTATAACTTTCAATCAGTACCTGATCAGAGGCAGTAAGTAAATACCCCAGCTCCCTCACCCTGTAGGAGTGACTATGATCTATTCAGTGCACCAGAAGTTTCCCAGTTGCCAATACCAGTGAGCTGATCAGTGAGGTACCCTGTTCATTCCTGCCCTGTCCCACTTTCCCACTCCCCTACCACTGCTTCCTCAGACTGTTCCAGGCAAAGCACTTACATTCATACCCTTGTCTCAGGGACTGCTTGAGGGAGAGCTCAATCTGAGATATGCACCACTGAATGTGTCAGATGCACAGCCCTTGCAGCCCTTTAGAGTCCATTTAATTGAAATGGAAATTCATTGTCTATTAGCCTAGAATGGATCAGGAGACAAGTCCAAACAATTCATTAGGCTTCCTTTAAAAATAATCATAATAATCAGCCTAATGAAAATGCTATCTGAGAATGCGTAGGGAAGGGTGTTTCAGCACTTAAGACTGCTGATTGCTGTCTCTTTGTGGTATTGCTGCATATTAAGTCAGTTTATTCAGCCCCGTTGCAGAGAAGTGAGGTCCACAGCTACAATGACCTCCCTCGCCAAGAAGCTCTGCACTGCTGCTTTGGAAAGAAAGAAGGCCTGTGAAAATCACAGAATAGAAGATTCAAGAGTAACTGATAGTATCTAATCAACTCCTCCTGACCTGCTTGGAGGAAGACTATGTCACCTCCACTGTCCAGAGGGAACAATAGGTATTCAGAGGCACTGGGTAACTTGTTCAAGTTCATATTGTCCTAACCCTTCTACCTCTAAACCCATACTTCTCCCTTCTCATAGGACCCTGTGCATGTGTGTGTGCACACACGTGCATGTGCAAATGTGTGTTCCTGTGTCTGTAGATAGGGATGAGGAAGATAAGAACAGTAAGACCTAATCTTAAGTCTCAGAAATACACTGAAAAACATGAAATCTTGGGCTGGGGATTTAGCTCACTGGTGCCGCCGCCTGCCTCTCAAGCACAAGGTCCTGAGTTCGATCCCCGGTACCAAAAAACAAAACAAAACAACAACAATAACAAAAACATGAAATCTCTTTGGATAACCTCATAGTATAATCCTATTAAGTGGTCATGGGCAGGTGAGGCCAAAAATGCAGGATCCTTGTCCTGGGCTAACGTCATGACCAGGTGGCAACATAAGAACAGGCTCAGGCATGTAGGGTTGGCTCAGGCAATGTTTTCTCTTTCTTTCTCACCTCTTTCCCAATTCTAGAAACCAGAGGGGCCCCTGGTCTGGATTTTTTCATTGCTTATGTCTGCCTTCTAGGATTCTACACTGCCTGCTTCTATCAAGAAAACATACCAATAATTCCAATTCATCAATGCTTAAACTCACTGCCAATTTGCCCAATATACTGCCTATTTCTTTTCCAGGCTACAATCTTTATGATGCATGTTCCTGAGGCAATTAATTTGCTCTTGAATACATTTCTTTGTGTATTGGTTACCCATTTCATTAGCTTCATATTGAGACTGGCTGGGACATGTGGGGGATTTTTCATGCAGTGAAAGGTTTCTAATAAGCCCCATCATTGCTGGCTTTCTAGTGCCATTTGATGAGCGACAAGTGTATTCATTTGGCAGCTGCATTACTTAATCAGGTATTCACTGTGTAACAGCATATATAAATACAGAGAAACATAGAATTTAAGGAGCTGAGTACAATCATGCTCCACAGGAACTGGAGCATAGTCTGTTCAACTTTGGTTTTTAGGGAAGGACTTCTCCTTGCCACGTGTAAGATTCCGTATTTAAGAAAGCAGCACCACACGTGACTCACAGCCATCTCCCAGGAGGACCTCCTTCACCTGAGGGATAGATCCTTCAAAGGAAGCTTTTCTTCCCTTCCACATTAAACCAACTCCCTACATTGGCTTCTTTGGCCAATGATTCCAAACCTAACTCTTAAACATAAACTGTATCCTAATGATCAGAACAAGAAACTAAACTTTCAGGTCCTCATTTTCTCGGGTGACTAAAAGTAAAAAACACACAACTTTTCAGAAGTTTGTGGACTCTGTCATGTGGCTTATGTCTGTCTGGTCATACATAAGAAATAAGTTCTTTAATACTGATGACTTCTTGGCCTTTTGACTAAGTCAATGGTAGACATCCATTTAATAAACAGTCAAATCTGTGTCACTATTTGCATTAAAATGCCTCTGTAACTAGATGTAATAATTAAAAGATAAGACAAATTTTATCACAAACTCCCTTATGGTTGCAGATGTCACAAAGATTCACTAGCTATTGAAACTATAGAGTTGAGTACATCAGGAAATCAGTTTTGCAGGTAAGTTCAACTATCATCCTGTAATTCAAGGAGAGTCATAATCCAAGTGAATCTGTTCCCCCCATAATTCCTTCTCCTTCTCCAGCATTCCCTGTTTCCCTTCATACCAAATTGTTCAAGTCAAGACCCTTTATACATCCTTTCCCATATCTAATCAACTACCAAATCCTATTAATTCTAAAATGTAACTACCTGTGACACTGTGTCTTCTACCCTAGACTTCACTGAGCCTGAGTGATACATACATAGCCTGCTAATTTGTTCTCCGAATCCTTTCTTCCCTTTCACTGTAACAGATTGTTTTGTACACAGAAGCTAGGGAAATGAAACGTAGCATCAATCAGATTTTGTCAGTCCATGCCTAAAACCCTTCATGAGTTTCCCACTGACCTTAGAACAAAGTCTACAATCTTTGGTTTCCAAAGCCTGCTACACTATGGTCACTGCTGGCCACTCCTGTCCCCTTCATACACAATGCTTCCCCCTGATACAGCCAAACTTAAGGCCACACCATCTTCTTTCCAGGTTGCTCCTCCCATATTCTATTCCCCTTTACCTGGCCAACCCTTAATCCAGGTCACACTCCCCAAAGGCCTCCATATAGTGGGCAGTGGGATGAGTTGTAGGCACCAAAGCTACAACTGAACCCCTTAAGACCTTAGTCTAGAGCTCCTAGCTTGGGTGGCTCCAAAGGGTGACTCTTGTTGGATAAATTTTGTAGCTCTCTGAAGATTAACTAGAGGTACAAGAGAGAAGAGAGCCAGTGGTAGCTAATACATCTCCCCCTAGTCAGTCAGACCTATAATGTGCCCCTCCTGCACTCACTGCTGAGCAACAAATGGTGAAGCCCATTGCAAATAGACTATAATGCCAGAGGGGCCTCTGTGGATTTCCCAGGCCTGGCCACAACCAACATAAGAAAATGGATCAGGCTGGTCAGAGAAGGCTGTGGTAAAGAGACCATCTCAGGCTCTCACCAACTCAATTCATTCCCGACATCAGCTTAAAGGGTCATCTGTCAGAAATAGGAGGAGTCAGTTAAAATAATCAACCCCTGTTTTTCTTCTCAACTGGAGGCAAATTTGTCTGTTTTCCTTAGGCCTGGAATCAAGACAGTTCCCTTAAAGACAGTAAGACTAGGTCTCTCAGGAGGTTGAAGACCAGGGTGTGCGTGTGTGCGTGTGTGTGTGTGTGTGTGTGTGTGTGTGTGTTAGCTTTTTCCACTGATAAGGAAAGTGCAGTCCAGCAAGTTAGCCTGCCAAGCCAGGACCTGTGTTTGATTGTTGTTATATCTGTCTTGCTAGAGCAATGCCTGACACATCCAAAGATAGCATTACTCAATCGAGGGCCTGTGCCTGTCCAGTTACTTCCTAGATTCAAGTGAAAACTCCCAGGTGTGCCAACAGAACAGTGGCCCTCCCTCTTCCTTCTCAGGTCACCCATGGCATGTCTGAAACAATGTCTCCACTCTCCCAACACCAAGGGAAAAAGAAGGGTAAAGAAAAGAGAATGGCAAAGAAGCAACTGAGCAGATGGAGGAAACCTATCCCAGCTGCTGGCAGCAATGAGCAAGGAAAACCAGTCTCAGTTTGGAAAGGGGAATGTTTGCAGGGCCTTGGCCAGGATTATAATGAAAGGAGGAAATTTATTAAATATTGTGGAAATAACACCAATCTTTTCCTCATATCTCAAATGGCCTGAACTTCTCTCGTTATAGTCAAAAATGTCAATAGGTCCTGGATCAGTGAAACGAAAGTTAAGATCTCTAATATATAGGGAGCCAGGAGAGCCCAGGCCATGGTCAAATGGGCCTGATGGGCTCATGTGAGGATGGTCTGGTCCATAAGGCAGAGTCCAGACATTACAAGATAAGACCTCAGGCAATCAGCAGCCCTGGTTGTGTGGTCCTTGCTTAAAGAAGCAGAGGAGTAGGAACCTGGAGATATTAAGGTAGAGTGATAGACCAGCAGCTTGTCTCCTCCAAGAAGACCTCCCTGGCTTCCTCTCCCAGAGCAAGTGACCCTCCCAGATCCCCTCCAGTTAGCTCTATTTATGGCAAGCTACGCTTCACACCTGACAGCTTTCCCAGCCAACTAAACAACTGATTTCTCTTTACTAGTAGGAACCACATGTCATTGGATGTGCAAAGTGGGATGGAAAATGAGAAACCTACCATGCATATAGGCTGTTCAAGGGGGAACAGATTACTCTGGAACCAAAAGGGAGACCAGAGTTTTGCCACTTGAAGTTTTGCTACTCTGTGGAATAGTAGATCACCTGGTGTTTTGTCACAAAAGCAGCATCTCGGGCTCCAAGCAGACTTTCTGAATCAGAGTCAGTGTGTTAGCAAGATCACAGGTGATTTATATATTCATTATCACTTGAGAACCAGTGAGCTGGAGAAGTGAACTTGAATCTTTGGAACTCTAAACTCAAACCTCTTTCAACTCCCACATTTCCATGGTGCTTTGAAAGTCACACAACACTAATATGTTTTCTTTGTATGCCTTCCCAGGCTGAATAGACTTGGGAGGAAAAGAAAGAGGAAGGGAATGTTGTAAAAGAAGCCGAAACTCATCGACAGAGAGTGCCTATTCGGAGCCAAACACGATGCTGGCAGCTATCACATGAATTCTCTTACGATGTCACCAAAGCAAACACTAAGTCAAGAGAATGATTTCAGATGAAGTAAGATTGAGAATGGTTGAGTCACTTCACCAACATCCACAGTTTAGGACTTGTTCGACTGCAAAAAAACAAAGACCTAATGCTAACTCAAGGCAAAAGGGGTTATTGTAAAAAAATAAAATAAAATAATAGGTGACCCAGAATCCTAGGATGTACAGTATTGGAAACACAAGATCAAACCTTATGGAGCTCAAGAGTAGGCAGCACTGGAGTCCTGGAATCTGCCTCTGTTTCTTGGGACTACAATTTGCCCCTAAGATGGAGATTCACACAAGCAACTCTGTGCGGTCTCTCAGGAGATAAAGAGCGGGGGCAAGGACAAGGAAAAAGAAAGAAACTAAGCCGGGATGTCACTCAGTGCATACCAGCCTCAGCCTGATCCTTCAGGAGCTGAATATTGAATGGCTCTACAGTATCGGTCCATTATCACACCCATGTCAATCAGGCACAGGCTGCTGGTTGTTGGGCAAAGAAGAACTAAGGATTTCTCTAGAGAAGAGACAACCCTAAGGTACTGTCAGCCAACACGCAGAGGTACTTGAGGGATAGGGCACCAATACTGAGTGCATGTGTGTGTGCGTGGGTGTGTGTCTTCCTCTCTTGGGCATGAGGTAATTCTGTATTTCTCTGTAAACCTCCTCCACTCCCCACCCCTGAAAGTAACCCTGCTTTGCCCACATTTGTCCTCTTTTACTTTCTAACTCTGGCTTGTAGATGCCCCCAAATAACCAGTCCCATCCAACAGTTCCTCTTGACCAAAAGGTTTCAGCTCACTGCTCTCACTGCTCTTTCCCAAATTCCTAAGGGAGAAATCTGATTGGCCAAACACCTGGTTCCCAGACAACAGATGGAGCACACTCAGATTACATGTCCATCCCAGCCAGTCAACTGAAATCTCAAGAGACATAATGGAACATGACCCAAAAAAGTGGGGAATGATTCTTCCTTTTTCTTAGAAAAATTGTAGAACAAGCAGTAATGAAAATTTTTGTTGTGCCCAGTAGCCGAAAATTCAGATTCACATTTCTGGTTCCATAGTTACGTTCCTCCCCCGTTACTTCCCCTTTATTGTGAGATTGTTCAGAACAAAATTCTACATGGGTCAGATCCCAGCTCCACCCTTTGCTGGCCATGAAACTTCAAGCCACTTATTTAACTTCTCTGTGTCTCATTTTCCTCATCTAGGTCATAGGGTTGTTGGTTTATAGGATTATTGGGAGGATTAAATGGATTAATACTTGTAAAGCACTTGTAATGCCTAACACAGTAAACATAATAGAAGTGGTTGGTAATAAATGAATTTTTCCAACTCTCAGCAGGGGGAGGAGGAGCTGAACAATGTGGCCCTGTGGAGTGCAAGCTGGCCACCAATCCAGAGACTGCAGACACATTGAGCTGTCTGGGATCGAGCCCTGAGACACAGACAGGCATGTCAGCACTGTGGCTTAGGCAAGAAAGACTGTGCTGTCCCCTTTCCAGGAAATCAGCTCCATGGCAACTGGAGATGGCCTGGAGCAGCATGACATGTCAAAGCTCACAAGAATCCCCAATGATAATCAACATTGCCTTCTCGAGATATTGCAAGTGTTTGTTATGTGCTAAAGTGTGCCCCCCCGCCACAAAAAAACTGCATATGTTGAAGTGCTAACCCCAGCTGCCTCATAATGTGATCTCACTTGAAGACAGCATTTGCAGGGGAAATCAAGTTACAATGAGATCAATAGAGTGGGCCTTAACCCAACAGGACTGGTGTCTTTATAAGAAGGGGAAATGTGGACACAGACACACGGAGAGGGGCAGATGATGTGCAGACATGGGGAGAAGACGGCTATCTACAAGCCAAGGTGAGAGGTGTGGAACAGATTCTCCCTCACAGACCTCAGAAAGAACCAACCCTACCAACACTTTAATTTCAGACTTCTAGTGTCTAGTACTGTGCACCAGTAAATTTCTACTGTTCAAGCTGTAAGTCGGTGGTAGCTTGTCAGGCAACCCTAGCAAAAGGCACAGGGCCTTATGTGCCCCAGGGACCATTGCTAAGCTCTTCATAGGCCTTCACTCAATTATATGCCCACCCATCTTGTAAGGCAAAGATTATACTGTCCCACCTTGCAGAAAACTGAACCCCAGTGCAAGTAAGTACCCTGTCTCCAAGCAAGCAGTTAATAAAAGGTAGATCTAAACCTTGGGCCATCACTGGATTTAACAATGCCTGGCACATGGGAGGTGCCCACCTGCCACACAGGAGACACCCACCTGAGCTCCCAGGAAGTTCCCATCGGATTGTTGCCGCGCCACTCCTATTCTGCCTCCCTCTTGAGACACCTTCATTAACCAAAGATAAAGCTGGCAAGCAAGAAAGCTTTAAGGAGGAGTCAGAACTGCCTCTACTCTGGGCAATATCAGGTACAGATCCAGACCCAGGGAGAACCAGGGATTGCCCAAGCCCGGTCCATCTCAGGTTCCATAAGCAAAAGCACCTGGAGTCAGAGCCTCTCAAACACTTCACGTTTCCTGTCCCAGCCCCGACCTCTAGTGCCCAGTCCTTGCTGACAGTCCCTTCTGTCCCTGTCCCAGAGCAAGAGCCCCTCCTTCCTGGGCGAACAGCAGAATTACCCTCAATTTTTCCCCTGAAGGGAAAGGCCCCATTTTGGGCTGGCTTTTATTCCTGTAGAAATTTGCCTACATCACACTAAAATAAACTCACTGACAGCCCTCACTGGGCTTTCATATGTAAGGCTAGGACAGACAACGCCATCCTTTTGTGTGAGAACAGAGAGCTCTGCCCACAAAAGGGGCCCAATGGAGGAACATCACAAGAGAAAGAATGATGTCTGCAGACATCAACACTCTGCCTTCTCTCCTAAATTGCTTCTTCAGAGCAGATAGAGAGATAGATTTTTCTGAGTATAAGGAAATTGGTAAAATATAATAAAAGCACAGTGAAGAAATTTTTTTTTTGGTACCGGGGATCAAACTCAGGACCTTGTGCTTGCAAGGCAGGCAGTGGAACCACTGAGCTAAATCCCCAGCCCTAGAGAAGAAAATTTAAATCATCTAGAGTCCTACCTCTGAAAGATGACCAATATTTATATAGAAAAAAATGAATTATATGTATGGGTACACACAGATATGTAAAATTGGTCTGGATTTATTTCCTGCTTTTTCACTAAATATGTTGTAAAATTTTTCTGTGCAGAATCAGACTGCTATTTGTTCTCCAATATCTGTTCTTTCGTTTCCCTGTTATTTACAGAATCCACCAAAATTTTTATTTTTATGTATTTTTTTCCATTACACTTCTCAGCCTCCCTTGCAGCTAGACGTAGCCATGTGAAGTACTAACCAACAGAAGGGATGAGTTCACTGCTTCCAGATGTTAACAGAAAGAAAGGAATCTGCCCTCTATTGCCCTCTCTTGCTACTTTCAGCTAACAGGAGTGAGAATGAGCGTGGACCATCTTAGATCATGCTCTCCATGATAACAAGAAAGACTGGCAGCAAGACACAGTTGATAACCAAACACAAGATAGACTCTAAAAAGACAAAAGCCTGATATAACAAGATAGATAGACTGGTGACAAAGATAGAGGCACAGCAATAAGACAGAAGGAAGACAGGTCCATGAGTGACCTCCAGGAGCAAGGCCACCAAAAGGCATAGACTATTTCCAGTTTCATGAAGAATGGAGAAACTTCCATCTTATTTAAAACACTGTTAATTTAGGCTCCTCCTCTACAATATAGTTTGAATGACTGCATGTTTTTCCATCATATGAATGTTCAATATCAAAGTTTATCAAATTTTCTTAATTATAAATCGTTGGCCATTTGTGTTGCTTTCAAACTTTTCTTCATAAACACCATCAAATGAATATTCTTCTTCATAGACCTTTGGACATATTTCTGATTATTTCTTGGGGTAGATTTATAGAAGTAGCTCTGCTAGGTCAAATAATACACACTTGAAAATTTTTTTTTCTTTCAAGAGTATTGTATGTTTGCTGTAGAAAAGTATCTTGCTTGAACGTCCACTTAAACTTCTTCCTATACAAAATTTTATTTGCATAGGTTTTAACGTTTTTCTCATATTTATTTTTAATACCTCCTCCCTCCTATGTATATAAGAAGGAATATAATTAGTCATGAAGACTCTGGAGTCATCTTTCCTGAAGTTCATGTGTGTGTGACCTTGAGAAAATCACTTTGCTCCTCTTGTTCATTGTCTTCATCTTTAAAATAGAGGTTCCAAAAGTACCAGCCTCAAAAAGGTAGAATGAGTTAATATGTATGGGCAAAGCACTTAGTACCTACAATACAGGAAATACTCCCTAAACATTAGCTATTATTATTTTATTCTATCTAAAATTATTTATGACATTTACTATATATCCAAAAATACATTTAGATTTATGCTAGATTTAAACTATTTCAATGCTTACTACCTATCTCTGATATGCTCAATTTTCTATTGAAGCATTTGTCTCATACCTTAATATGTTGAAATGCATTTCTCAGTAATTTTTCAGGAAAAAATACAAATGAAAAAGTCCCATCCCTGTATCCATGAGAATGTTTTTAAATTTTTTTCCAATACAAATGACCTCTTGCTTAGGCTTAGAATTTTGGGGTAACTTCTTTTCCTTCAGAGCTTTGACTCTGATGTTCTATTTTCTTCCATATTCAACACTGTGGAGAAATTCAGTCAGTTCAGGCTTATTTTTCTTCCTTTGTTTCTTTTAGAATGTTTACCTTCAGGTATACTTGTAGAATTGTTTCTTTATCCTTGAAATGTAAATCTTCTCTAGCAGTGACTAGGGGATGGGTTCTTTTTCTTTATTACATGGGAAGACTTCAGTCTTTCTTTTGTTAAGCTAAGTTTACTATAACTCTACCATTAGATGCTGCTGCTGTTGTCTCTTGCTCAAATAGAACAATGTTCTAGATTTTGAATCTCCGTCTTATCCCTTGCTGTATTAATCAGCTTTCCATTGATATAAATACCCAAGATGGTCAACTTAAAAGAAAAGGTTTATTTTGGCCCACAATTTTAGAGGTTTCAGTTCATGACCTAGTTGCTTTTGGGCCCATAATAAGATAGACCATTGTAGCAAGAGCATGTGGTAGATCAAAACAGATCACTTCACCCTCAGGATGCAAAAGAGAAAGAGAAAAGAGCTTGCCAACCCCCTATGACCTAAAGACCTCTTGCTAAGCTCCACCTCTTAAAGTTCCTACAATCTTCCAATAGTGCCACCCTGGGAACCAAGCTCCCAATACCTGGGCTTTTAGGGGACATTTAAGATCCAAATTACATACTTGTTATCATTCATACTGCCTCTGATTACCCCATGCGTTCTGGGCGAACTTCCCCGTCCCTGAGTCTCACTGATGCCATCTTCTAAATAGACCCTAAATCAGTCTACTTCTCTCCAGGCTAATAAGCCTCTAGTAGAGGTCTTCTTGCTTCTATTTCAGCTCTTCTACAATTAATTCTCTTAAGAACAGAGGAGAAAAGGCATCTCTGTTAGAATATAAACCATGTCATTCTTCTCTCACGTGGTCACATCCTTCAATGATTTCTGGTTTCATTTTGAATAAAATTCAGTCACTCTGTGGCCTTAAAACCACTCTGTATCTTTTAACCAAGTGAGTCCCAAAAAGACATCTAACAGCCTTTCCCACTCTGGCCTGTTGAAGTTGCAGCGTCTAAGATGAGTCCGAAACTTAAAAGGGTAGAAAAATTCTAAGAAAGTGAGCTTCTCTTACATCCCAGGCACAACTATCCTGACAAAGATAAGAAGAGATGAGGGTACAGGAAGTGAGACCACAGTGCAGAACAAGTGGCCATTGCCTTGACAGGCCAGCAGGCTCAGACTCTAAACATCTTTCTGCATCACACCAGGAAGATAATGAACAGTATATTTATTGAGCACCTACTATGGACAAGTTCTTTACATATATAACCCATTTGATCTTCACATCTTTATTAACTATACCCAGTAAGTATATAGTAAAGAAATACAGGTTCTGAGAAGGAAATAACTTTCCCAAGATCCTGTGGCTAATAAGAAGTGGAAACAAAGATAAAATTTAGTTCTGCATGATTTCAAGATTTCTGACCTTTCCTCATATTTTATAGCCTTCCTAAAACATGAATTCTGCAAGGACAGAATCATGTGGAAGCAGAAGGCTTTAATAGGTCCTCAAGATGAGAACCAAGTCCTCACACTGTTCCAGAGATTCAGAGCCCATATTAGTCAGAGCAGGCTAGGTTTTGTTGAAATAATAGGTAGGCCCCAAAATGTAACAATCCAAGCAGATATTCCTTGCTGGAAGATAGCTTTTTTTTTTTTTTTAAGCAAGGATCAAACTCAGGACCTTGCATTTGCAAGGCAGACGCAGTGCCACTGAGCTAAATTCCCAGCCCAATAGCTTTTTTTTTATTCCCTCTTACTGGGCCATATCACTGTCATCATACATGTCCACCTAGTAAAAGGAAGCCCTTTATCACTTGCTTGTCAAAGGCAAATGATCTACTCAAGGACCTCAACACCCTTGGAGATGGCAGAGTCAAGAGGACCTAAGAGAGCTTAGGTCCTGAATCACTCAACAGATTATCCATCAAAACTCAATTCCAGCCAGGCATGGTGGCACACTCCTATAATCCCAGAACTCATGAGGCTGAGGCAGGAGGATCCCTGTAAGTTTCAGGTCAGTCTGGGCTACAGAGTAAGTTCAAGGTCAGCCTGAACTTCATAGTGAGACCTTGTTTCAAAAAAAAGGTCAATTGCATTGTATCTTGAGCAATATTATAAACCTCCTACTGTTGAAGAGCTACTGAGATTTTGGAGTTATTTATTACAACAACAGCAGTAAGTGCATTGACTAATGCAAGAAATATAGCAGGTTAAAAAAATTAAGCCTGCAAAAGCCAAGGTTCATATTCAAGTCTGCTCCGTACTACCTTCACATCTCCTTGCTTACTGGCACCTCCATCAGAGTCCTAGAGTGGGCTCTAGTGCTCTTTGGAACTCAGGAAAAGCCACTGCCCCCCCTCCAGGCCTCCGTTTTCCCATTTGCAGATAAAGCTCTGTCTTGAATGGTGGCGTGGGACACTCTGAAAGCAAGTCAGTACTGCCTGCAGCCCACACGCATCATTCCATAGTGACCGAATGTACAGTCACCATATCACTTGAGTCAAGGAGTTGTTCATTGTAAAAGGAAAGACAAAACTTTCCCTTTTTTTTTCAAAACAGAGTCATTGAAGCTGATTATATAATCATCCACATTTAGAATGCCTTTACAGTAACCATGGCAACTATGGCATGTGTAAGGTTCAAACTTTGTTCTAAATCTGTGGTGAGGATGAAGAAAGGGCTCTTTGTGTGGACTTTGGAGGGCCCAGTGTGGTTCTGCCCCCTCCTCTGTCGGGATCCAACTTGTCAACTAACCTAAAGAGCCAAGACCAAGAAGGAAAAGGCTTTCTAGAGGAAGTAACCAATATTGAGGCTGAATTTTGCAAGACGATTTGAGGCTTTCCAGGCAGAGAAGTGGGGGAGGGACTTAGATGGGATATGGAACGTGTGCAAAGGCCTGACTACATGGAAGCCTTGGTGTGCCCAGGACACATCAGGTGCACATTTCTAGGCATAAGTGTGGGGAGGTGGATGGTGGCAGACGAGTCAGCTCAGGAGTCAGATCAGAGACAGATCACCAAAGTGTGGGTATGCCAACCTCAGGAATTTAGACTCTGCTCTGTCAAGTGGGCAAGAGGGCAAAAGGGCTCACCAGGGAGCCTTGAGAAGTGGAAGGAGCAGGTTCTCCCCTCCTCACATCCCCAGATCTACTGAGTCAGCATCTCCCAGGGCAGGCATCTATAGTTTTTAAAGTCTTTCCAACATTATGGTGGTTCCTCAAAAAATTAAAAATAGAACTACCATATGATCTAGCAATTTCACTTCTGGCTATATATCCCAAAGAATTGAAAGCAGAGTTTCAAAAAGATATTTGTACACACATTTACAGCAACATTATTCACAATAACAGAGAAGCAGAAGCAACCCAAATGATTGACAAATAAAGAGTAGTCTATGCATGCAATGGAATATTATTCATCCTTTAAAAAGAAGGAAATTCTGACACATGCTATAATGTGGATGAACCTGGAGGATATGCTAAGTGAAATAAGACAATCATGAAAAACAAATGCTGAATGATTCCACTTATATGAGACACCTACAGTAGTCTAATTCATAGAGACAGAAAATAGAAAGGTGGTTGCCAGGGGCTATAGGGGCAGAGTTGTTGTTCTATGAATACAGTTTGTTTTACAAGATAAAAGGAGCCCTAGAGATCTACTGCACAATAATGTGAATAGGCTTAACACCACTGAACTATATGCTGAAAATGGTTGAGATAGTAAATTTCATGCTATTTGTTTCAAGGGAATAAAACATACCTTCCCAAGTGCATCTGAAAAATAGAGGAAGAGATCATATGGGATTAAAGATGAAGGTGGGAGGCGACATGACCATCAGGGAGACCAGGAGTGGAGGCTCTGGAGGGGAGAGAGGAGCTAAGATATGCCTCATGGAACTAGGTTTCATTATTCTACTTTACAGGTGAAGAAATGAGGCTCTGAGAGGTAATGAACTTGCGACAGGTTCAGAGTAGATTAGGTTTCACACCCAGGTAAGTGTGGGTCTAGAGTCAACTACACACAGCTCACACTACCCATCATGAAGTTGGGGAGCTCTCCCCCAACCAAGGAGCACACCAAACGATGTGTGTGGACTTCAGGAAAGGGGCTCTTGGTGCAGGGAATGGGTGCATGGCCTCTAGGAAGGGTTATGGGGACTCCATCCAAGTCCCAGTCTTAAGCATCAAAAACACACATGCTCAAAATAGCACTGGCTTCTAGAAGGTCATTGCTAGTTCCAGGAACCAGAGTTCCCCTGAGCTTGGCCAGAAGAGGCATCAGATGCAAGCAGGAATTCAGCCTACTCCAAAGCCTTAAGGACATCTCACTTTCCCCTCCTACCTCAGGACCTTTGCATTTTTCCTCAATTGGGAAATTCCTCTTTTCTCCCACTTTCCCACCTGTTTAACCCTTACTCATTCTTAAACTCTTGACTAACTGTAAAGAAGCATTCCTGCATACATTTACAAACCAGCTCAAATCAGTGGTTCCTGTTGTGCCTTGACTTAGCTCCTGCACATCTTCTACCAACAAGTTTCCCAGAGGAAGCAGAGCACAGCTCAGCTGGGGAGTTGAGGAGAGTTTAGTAGAAGGAATAAGTACAAAGATGAGGCCAGGGTGATGGGAGACACCAAGGAGAGCATAGTGCTTCAGAGCCCCTTGTCACACAGTCTGGGAATTGGCCCCACCCAGAGCTGGGTTCAGGGCTGTGGCCTTCAGCAGGGACACAGCCAGCCTCCAGTAACCTAGAGGAATAAACACATGACACTGCATTTTCCTATCTCCTACAGGGCTCTACTTGGCCAACCCAACTGGAGGGTAGAGGACAAAAGAGCCATTGGTGGCAGTCCATAGTAATCACCTCCGGGGCGCAGGGAAGGGTAGGGTGGAAGGGGGCATGGATCCTGAGAGGAAAATCAAAGGCACCAACTCACCTTCAGAGCTCTAGTCCCACCTTGTGACTAAGGCATTGATAAGCCGTTGTGGTTATGTGAAGCCTGTCTGTCTCATTTGATCTTAAATTCCTTAAAATCAGGGACTGGGCCACCACTTCATTCCTAGCAGCCAGCAGAGCACCTGTACATAGAAGCTACTCATTGCATGTTTACTGAGTGAATGAATGAAAAAATAAATAGTTAAATGAATCAGCAAAACTCTTCAATATGAAGAGTAAACACACAGAAAGAAGGTTGAACACCAACTCCTCTAGCAGGACCTGCCTGCTCACCATACCTGAGCCCTATATGATCAAAGCAATCTGATTGAACTGCAATGTCCATGCATCCTCTGACAGTGTTTGGGATCATGAACTGCCCACCACCACAAAGTCCTGCAGCCAGATTCCACCCCTCTACAAGGCCACACCTAGCCCCACCCCATCATTTTTCCCTCATACATACCGTGGAAGTCCCAGGACTCAAGGTGGCAATTTCTGCAAAGCATTCAGCCAATCAAGGTCCTTGGTAGTAAGAGAGGGGTATCCAGAATTGTGAGCTTCACTCCTGAGACCATATTTAAAATTATAAGATCTGGCTTTGCTTTTATGTCATCTCATTCTACATGGCAAAGGATACCAAGTCTGCTATGTATGGTTGTAAAAGTTGTTCACTGCACAATATTCCAGTTGAATAAAGAAGATGTGGTTTTTTAATAAAATGGAGTACTACTCACCCATAAAGAATGAGAAATTAGAGACATTTATAGCTAAATGGATGCATATTGAGGCCATACTCTTAAGTGAGATAAATAGGACACACATGTGTAAATACCAAATAGTTTCTCTAGTGTGAGAAATTGAAAGTGTAAATAAGGATGAAAATGATTAAAATCAATAATTAATAATTTGAAATAAGAAAAGGTCCAAGGGTTTGGGGATGGTGGAAGGGAAAGGGGAAAGGGAAGAAGGGAAAGAAAAAAATTATGAGAAAAAAAAATGGAATCAAACTCTGTGTAGATAGGGAAGGGTGGAGGGGGTGAAGGGTGCACAGGTAATGGGAGAAAAAATAAAAACTAAGATGCATCATGTTCTGGTACAAACACCCAATGATAAATGTAAATGTATATTATACCTAAAATGTACCAATAAATACATATATTTTTTAATGCCAGTTGAGTTGAATAATGAGGGGTGAAATCCAGCTCATGCTTCATTTTCTAAGCTGTACATCCTATCATGGACTAGGTCTTTCCAAAAGAAGAGATGACTCTTATTAACATGTACTAAAATGCCATTTGGGCTGGAGGGACACTCTGAAATAAATCCTATATGAAATGTGGGTAAAAACTATATACCCAACACAGCTGGGTCCTGGAATATTCTCTTTTTATCTCTGGGTTTCAAGAAGTCAGATGGCTTCAAGGCCAGTCCTTCCAGTGGAAATTCATTACACAAAAAAGACCTTCTGGAGTCACAAAAAGATATCCTTCCAATTACATTTATCAAAAAAAGCATGGCAATCAATGTCTCATGCACAGACCACATTTCAAACACCCTTAATCGATGGCTGTGCTAATTACACATTTGTTGCAATTAATTTCATTTCAATTATACCTTAATTACTAACCTTGAGTGAGATTGGGCAGCTCAGAGAGTTTGTGTCACCACAGAGGCAGGACTCAGAGATAAGTACGTTCCTTCAATTGAAAGATGCTGCTCCATTAAAAGTTGGTTTATTGGCTCAAGGCCATTTTTTAGCAGGGAGGGGGTAAGTTTCTCCAGGGAGGCAATTCATAATGTGAGTGTGAAATTGTACCCAGGGAGGCAGGCAGCTGTGCTTACCAGTTAACTGGAGCTGGTGTTTAACTTGCTCCTTATTGATGCCATTTTCTCACTGGTTCATTAGCTGGGGTGGGGGATGAATGCCTTCAGAGTTCATTCTGTCGTTAGCCTCTGGTTTGGTCCCATTTTCTCTTTATCTTTGTTTCCCTTTCACATCTTGGAGGCTTAGCTCTGTATGTTTGAGGTTTAGGGTTGGGCTTCAGTCTGTTCTCAGAACAAGGGACCTTTGATATCATGGGCTGCCCATGGAGATGCCCCAAGGAGATGCCATTGCAACCACCCAGACAGAAAGCCCGGGAGTTGCTGTGTAACAAAGCAGGAGCAGTTTAACTGATAACTAGAACTCAGGCTTCAGAATTCCTCAGGCTAAAGTTCAAATTCCAGCTCAGAGACTTTTTAGGACTGTGGTTGCAATCTTTTAATCTCCATGAGTGGAGTAAATGTAAAATTACCATGCCCAGCACTTGGCAACAGCTTAAAAAGCACCAGTTGTCTTCTGCAATAAAATTACTAGAACTCAAAGAAGCCACCTCTAGGAGAGCTACTTTATTTCCAGAAGGGAAGATCTTTCTACAAAACTTTTCTTCAGCTGAGAAGGAAGGAGGTATAGAGATCTGTGAGTCCCAGCCTTCACTATAAAGACAGGAAAACTGAGGCCAAGGAAGGGAAAGCCCGAAGTCACATGGTTAGTTGGTACCAAAACTGGACTAGAACTAAGTCTTCTGACTCCCAATGCTAGAATCTTCCTATCACATTAAAAACCGTTTGTCAGTTTCTGATCAAAAGTGAAGATATACAAATATCTCATATGGGTGGACAAAGAGAGATATATAAAAATATTTAGTGCATTACCATGCACAAGTCCTTCAATTCAATCCTCACCAATCCCCCCCCCAAAAAAATTAGTGCAGCATCATTTAAAGTGAAAAAAATTAAATTAAATTAAAAGTGTCAACAACCTAAAGACGCTTCAATACAGAAACATAAAGACATATGTACTGTGAAGTGCTCATAGGCTGGACTGCTATACAGCAAGCCAAGATAAATGCACTTGGTCTACATTATCAGCATGGATACATTTCTAAAACATCATGTTTGAATTTTAAAAAGTTGCAGAATATTTACAGCACGATATCACTTATGTTAATTTTGTAAAATTCACAAATGCAAAGAGAGATTATAAATACAGCCATATGTAATTTAAGTATTAAAACATAGGCAGGAAGAACCTATCAACCCAAGGGCAGTGACTACCCAGAAGTAAGGGAGATTGGGAGAAGGGGCACAAAGGAGACTTGAGCAGTAAGTGCAACACTTCACTGACACGTTTAAGAAGGCTCTGAAACAAATACGTTGAAGGGATCTCCTGTGTTCTATTTGGGTGGTACTATGATTTGGGTCTGGTTTAAGCATGTTCCCTAAAGATCCATGGGTCAGAAGCTTGGTCCTCAGTGTGCTGATGTTGGAAGGTGGAACTTCTAAGAGGTAAAGCCTGGGGGGAAGTCTTTAGCTCACTAGGGAAGCATCCTTCAGAAGGGATTAGAGTAGCTGTCCTAAGCTCCCTGAAGGGCAAGTTGTTTAAGAGCGAGCCCAATCCCTGGATCACTTTCTTGTTTCCTGTTTTGCTTTATGATCTCTCCTTCCACATATACTCCAGTAATTACCATCCACCCTGAGATGACAGCCCATGGGGGCCCTTGCCAGAACCAGTTCCATGCTGTTTGGATGCTCAGTATCCAAAACTATGAGCTAAATATACCTCCTTTTGTTAGAAGGTTAGCCTGCCTCCAGTATTTTATCATAGTAATCACAAATAGGCATAAATGGTAGATTCTTGGTTTCCTTACTTTTCAAACTCTTCTTTCCATGTGAAATTTTTCATCATTACAACAAAAATAAAAAGGTTAAACTTTGATGCACATTTTTCTGTCTAAAAATTCCCAAGAATCATCATACTCTGAGAACAGAGACAAAATGAGATGGTTCTAGGCTAACACACAATGCCGATGTTGATAGTAGTAACCATATATCTCAGTTTTCCAGAACCAAAATAGAGCTTGTAACATGTAGTAGGTAGCCAATAAATGTTTATTAAAGAGTTAAAATATAGTGGATACTCACAAAACCATTATCTCTCCTTTGCTTATAAAAGATTCATAGGAGATCAGTGAAATGGAGAAGAGAGACATGGAGATCAATACTGCACTCATTATAGTTGTCTATGGCTTGGCTTCTAGAGAAAGATGCTGGTGGTAGAGACAGGGTAATGGAAGTGGACATAGAGAGAAGGAGACAGGTTTCAAAGACAATTAGGAGATAGAATTAATGGGGTTGAGGAGATCCTGGCTTCACTGCTCCCTACGAGAAAGACTAGGTGAGGGGAGATTCTGAGTTCCATCTTGGACATGGTGAATTTGAGGTACAACCCAACATTCAAGGGAAACATACTTCCTGAGTGCCCCATCCAGTGCCAACAATATCTCTTCCTACAGCACTGGGCGGTGGCCTCAGCCGACACCAGGGGTATGCATTTGCTTAATGCCCCAGCGGTCTCTCATCTTCCATTCCTTGGACTCCTGGCAAGGTCCTAGTGACTCAGATGTTGGATCACCTGCTGCCAGGTGGGCTCTGAAGCAATAGGTCAATCTGAGTGCAGCAAGTCAGGACTCATTCTCTCTCTTATTTTCGCACTGTCAAGCTCCTGACAATGAAAATGGAGCAAGAAAAAACTGTTCCTGAATTCCACCAACAGACTTTCATCCCAGCTGGGTCTGACCCCCAAAGGAGACCCATGCCAAGAGCCTCTCTGTCACCTGGGAGTAACACAGAGATGTGAAAGGGTTCTGGCCCTCGCCCTCCCAGAGAACACTCTGCTTTGACAGCACTGGCATATTCCCAACAGCGTTTGCCTTCATAGCCCTTAAAAGGGAACAGAGAGAAAAAGCCTTCTGCGAGTGGAAGATTTTACAGTTCCAGTGAAAATTTTTCAAAAAATGAGGAACATAATCAAAATCTTTGTGGGTCATCCTGAAAATGCCTTTTCTTCAAACATTAGTCTTGCTCATGGGATGCATTCTTTTTTTTTTCTGTCCTGAAGAGTGTGGAAATGTTGGCTCCATCCAGATGGACTCACTGACTCTTGGTGACTGCAAATGGATTTCCCAAAGGGTGTGCACAGTTGGTTTTCTTTCAGCTTTTCTTAATTTTCATTTATTTTCCCCAATCCTCACCCTGGCATTAGGCCAGTGCTTGTGGGTTGAATATATTTAAATCTTATTACTGATAATTGGAAAAGCTAAGCCCACCTTTGAGCCATGCTACATAATATAAATTTTTCAGATGAAGGGATTATAAGTTGTCAATATCCCCACTCATACTTGCCCATAAACCCATCAGACACCAAGTCCTAGTTCAAGTTTTACGCAACTCCAGGGTGCCTCCAATCACCTCAATGACTCTTTCAAATTGCTCAAAATTTCTTGAAACAAATTGAATTGTCATTCAGTATCCAATTAAAAATAAGTACGTGTCATGCAAGACTTTGAAGCAAGACTTCTTAACTTGGGGTCTATAGGTCTATAGCTAGACTTCAGCGATCTATGCACTTGGGCAAGAAAAAAGTTACATCTTTTTTCCACTTACGTCTGCTTGAAATGTAGAATTTTCTTCCATTATGAATGCAGGCAACAAACTACAATATCAGGATTTGGACTTTTCACCCCCCAAAAAAAAAATCCCTGGATAGTTTCATTCACCTAACAATTGCTACATGTACCAGATATTTAGGAATATTTACATTCAAGACTACTTTGAAATCAAAGTAATTGTTAAGTCCTCTGCTAGCTTAAAAGTTAAAGTATTAGTGAAAAGCACATTTATTAAATATCATCAATTTATTTTTTTTAATTTGATATATTTGTTATATATTTTAGAACTTGATACTGAGTAGAGATCCATGGGCTTTACCAGTCTGAGGATCGCATGGGTTTGCGCAAAATGAAGACTTTGGAGGGGGAGGAACAGGAACAAGAGAGAGGAAATCCCATAATCAGATGGAAAGTCTATTCACGTGCCACTGTACTTGGACTTACTGAGGGAAGAAGTGTTTGCGGGTAAAAGAAGCAAGAGTCCACCCCTCTTCAACCTGCTTTCTAAACCAACACTTCTCAAACTAATGTTAGGTAATAAAGACTTGGCCTTTTCCAAAGAAAGGTCTAGCCTTTGCTCTTGGCCCCTGAGTGGTAACCTCTAAATCCTTGAAACTTCCTGAGATAAATCCTTGTTATTCATGGTGGCCCCTCTGACCACCCCTGACAGTGTATGCTAAGAAGGTGACCCAGAGTTGCCTTCTCTATGAAGAAGTTCTGGAGGATGAGTTCAGCTTATGGGAAATCAACCAATCACGACAATAGAATGAGACCCCAATAAAAAAAAACTCTGAAAACCAAAGTGCAAGTGAGCTTTCAGGGTTGGCAATACTCCATCCATATTGACACATGCTGGGAAGGTTACATTCCTTAAGATCATGGAAGATTTGCATGTAGATCTCCCCCAGCCTCTGCACTATGCAACTCTTCCTTTCACTGATTTTAATGTATTTCCTCTCTGTAATAAACCAAATCCACAAGTATAGCTGCTTTCAGTGAGTTCTGTGAGAATTTCTACAGAACTATTGAAACTAAGAGTGATTTAGGTAAGTCTTCTGAACTTGAAATTGGTGTCATAAATGAGAATGGTCTTGGAGGGACTTGTCCCTCTAACTTTCTAGTGGGACCCCCAGCTCCTTGAACTTGAGGTCAGAAGTTCTGGACAGATTTTAAGTCTGGAGAACTATGTTCTTATACATTTCAGTGTGGGTAAAAGTAGTCAATGTGCATAAGAATCACCTGGAAATTTCATTAAAGTGCAGGTTCTTACTCAATAGGTCAAGGGTATGTCTGGTTTTACTGAGGTTATTGTCTGTAGACCACCCCTGGAGTGGCAAGATCCTAAAGCACAACTCTGATCATATCTCTTTCTTGATTCAGATTCTCATCCAGGGACTCTCTGAGACAATACACACTTCTAAGAGCAACATTTTAGTCCCTTCAGGATCCAGCCCTGCCCTCCTCTTCCATTGTCTTCACCACTCCTGGCTCTAGCTGTGTCTCGAGCAATCCACCTACAACACAAAACCTCCATATTCACATGCCATGTCCATCACATGGCACACCCATCCTGCCTGCTTCTGATCACAGGTCCACCCCTTTAGGAGCCCATCACTGTCCCAGTCCCAAAGCCAGGCTTAGCCAAGAGCATCGATATGGCCCTCATCCCAGGCCCTAGTTCTGAGAGCCAAACTCTTACCAAAGTATGAGCTCAAGGCACATTTATTACAAAACAAAGGCCATCTGTTCACTTTCTACCTCTGTTCCTCTCCGGCTATCTTGACCTCAGTTTTTTATGGAATAGGACTAATCCCTTAGGTTTCCTTTGGACACCTGTGCGTCCCCAATATAACTAAACTTCTTGTGCCACCATCTGCTCTAGATGAGTTCATCCAGAGCCTAACCCACTTAAGAACCTAATGACCTAAGCCCAACTCCTAGGACCTGAATTTCCTGATGTCATCACCTGTCCAGACTGCTTCCAAGTGCCTGATACAGGGTTTACTACTGTCTTCTCTGCCTCATTTCACTCTCAGCCTCTGCATGGACTTAGGCTAAGAAAGTCTGCCATCCTGATGGATATTTTAGATGATCGTTCAAAAGTATTCACCCTTTGTCACCCCTCTTCTCAGGGAATGTATAATTCTCGGTGGTGTTGGGCAGTGTCATGTGATTTTCTTGTACCTCATGGTGGATAGTGTGCTTTCCTATCTCTTGACTTTGGGCTTAGCCACAGGAAGTTCTTTGTCCAATGGGATATTAGAACACGTAATACAAGAAGAGACTTAAAATGTGCATAGGTAGTTGGGCTTATGCTCTTGTACCATGAAAAAACAGGTTGCCAACAACAATGATCCCTACAGCCTGGGGCCCAGGATGAACACACCTAGAGTAGATCTGAACAGACCCACATTGAGGAGTGTAGCCTAGCCAGATCCACAGTTTAAAGCCCAGCCTAGACCATGTCACACCTAATAAATCTTAGCTATGTGAGGAATTTGAGAGTGATTTGTTATGCAGCAGTAGCTGAATGATACACCTCTGGACACCCTCAGGCACGTGTGCTTACTCCGTTTGATTGAACTTCTGTGTCCCCATTTACTCTAGGTCAGCTCTCCCAGAGCCTAACCCACATCAGGGGCTAAATTTGTACCCATTTCCTAACCCCATCTCCATTTCCTCTGCTCCTGTTCTTTTCTCATTATCTCCATAATGTTGGGGAGAAAATATTTAATTTCTATGAGCCTTACTTCTTTGGTTATTGAGAATGTTGGGTGTAAGTGTTTATAAACTCTCTAGGACAATATTAGGCACATAAAAGATGCTTAATAAATAGCAATAAGTCAGCAATTTCCAGGATGATTCCTGAGTAATAGAATGAGCGCCCCATTGAGAATGCCAGTGAAAGAACTAAAACCCTAAGCTGGAGACCCATATCACATCTTCAATCATTCTTTCCTTGGTATTCTGTCTTCCTTGTTTTTGTGATACTTGTGAATCCTACTGTGATGCATCAGTTTTCATTGCTGTCTAGACTAGAGGTCCCTTAGAGCCAGAACTATAACTTAACTCATTTTTGTATCCTCAACCTTTAGCACAGTGCCTAAACTGTGTGTGCTCAGTAGATATTTATTAAAAGAATGACTCAAACAACCAATGAATAAGTCAGTGAATCGACAGAAGAAAAAGAAGGAGAAGTAAAGAAGGAAGATGTACAAGGATTTACATGATTGGATGGATGGAAGAATGGATGAAAACAACTATACTTTTGGAAGGGTGGATAAACAGATGAATGGATGGTTTACTGATGGGTGAATGGAGCCCTCATCCCTAGGGATGTCCAACTGCTTCACACTTGCTTCTTTTTCAACCCCCATCTAACTCACACTCATTTCTCTCCTTTCACAGTCAACTCCTGGGCTCATTTTAAGTATTCCTTTGAATAAATAACAAAACTCAAGTCAGTTTGTGATGGGTTTTTGCATTCTAATTATGAAGCATGCTTCTGAATGACTTGGGAACTGAGGGGAGCTTGAAAAAGCACAAGATGCTGAGAGAAAATGAGATACATGACATTTTGAAAAGGAAACCAATTTTCTGTAACTGAAACTGTTGCCTCTGTAACCCACATTATAAATCCAATAAATTCACATAATGCTATGGTAAGAACTTCACCAAAGAAGAGGAGGGAAGGTAGGCAAGAAAGGATAAGAAAATACTTGCAGTGATCTCCAAAATCTTTCCTTCTTTTAAAAACAATACCTTTGATTCTTGGGATGGATAGTAAAACTCACACTGCCTGAATTCAAATACAAACTTCACCAATTCCAAGTGCAATCAACTTTGGCAAATCACTCATCCTGCCCACACTTTACCTCCATCATCTATAAGATGAAGATGATATTATCACCAACTAGTTGTGAGGATTGCTGAAATAACATAGGTGAAGCTCTTAGTCACCTAGTCAGTGTGTGATGAATGTGAGCGACTACTATCACTCAAGGCTGACCTTGAACTCCTGATCCTACTGCCTCAGTCTCCTGAGTGCTGAGATTATAGG
Organism: Heterocephalus glaber; assembly: GCF_000247695.1. The sequence goes on along the minus strand of NW_004624790.1, from coordinate 10,935,852 downwards.
AGTACACCACCATACTTGGCAAGAAGTGCATTCTTAATACACAGAAAACATCTTTAAAACCTTGCCATTGTGGCTTTCAATACCCCATACATAGCATGTACCCAAAACTATTTCCTTCAGTTGCAGAGCTTGAGACTTTATTTCTCACCCCTCCCCAATAGGTTTCCAGATTTATTCTTCACTGGGTAGATCAGCTTACCCTTTTGCCATCTTTAGTGCATTCCCTCCACTTGATATATTACAACAAAGGTCTGTACCACACATGTTAGCACAGAATCTGACCAAGCAGGTCATATTTCTTCCCCAAAGAATAAAGGAAGAAGTTAAAAATATTTATTCATAATTATTGTCCTTGCTAGACCAAGTTCTCTGAGTTCACCTTGGTTCAAACTACTTCTTCTGCCCAGAATGCACTTCACATTATTTGAGAAACATTTGGTTGGGATTTGCCTTTCTGTTCTGAGAGTTGGGAGCAAATTAGGATGGAAAAGGGGCAGCAGCCTAAATATCTGAGGTCTGTTTTTGACAGGCTGCTCCACCTCCCATCAGGCTTGGAAATGCAGAATGTGTTACTATGTAGCCTGGATGCACACTGGCCTAGAATGTGGTCAGGAGGACATAATTGCCAGTATAGACTTGAACTTTCTGACTCCAAAAATTTAGATTCTATGACATTTAACACAAAAAGTGCTTCGTGGGGTGGAGGACAGGCCAATGTTCACCTACCTGGCAGAAAAGCGAGCCATACCCTGTGGTTTCCGTGAGGCAAGAACCTGAGACTTGGCAGGCAGTAAAAGGTCCTCCAGACCAGCAGGTCCATGATGGCATCTCTACAGCCTTGCTTCCACACCACAGCATGGGGCGCAGAGCCCCTGAACCAGACCTTAGAAAATACACTTTTGAGATTTCATATTTTATACAAAAGTTATAGATTTTGATGGCTTACCTATGTCTTCATTATCCCATGAGGCCAACAAGAGCAGAATCCCATCTCTGACAATGACTCTACGAGGCTTTGAGCGTGCCACTTCTCTTCTCTGAAGCTGTTTTCTTATTTGCAAATGAAAGTGTATTCATTAGATATCCAAGTGAGCGTGTCAGGAGCTCCACTGTACACAGCCACCCTGGCTGCCGGAGTCTCTATCATCTTGTAGCTGCCCACCTGAACAGGAAGCCTCCGATCCGAGGTCATCTGGCAAGGAAAAAAATCACAATAGAATGGACTTCTCACTGTCTCGGGAAGGTTACACATGATTCCCGCTCATATTTTATTGGCCAGAATCAGTCACCTGGCACTGTCTACCTCCAAGGGAGCCAAAAAATACAAGCCAACAAATGAAATATTAGGTGGGCAATACTGTTGCTGCCCCAAGACAGGATAATAACATCTCTCTTAGTAGGTGATTAGAAGGACTAGGTAAACATATTTGAAAAAGACTTTCAACTTTCAAACCTTAGTAAAATACATACTGTGCATCTACTAGATAGACTCTGTGCTTAATGCCAGGAATTCAATGGCTGAACTATCCTCATGGAACTTACGGTCTCAGGCATGAGACAGACAGAAATGACATGATCCCACATATGAGAGTGTATTGAGATTCTGAAATAGATTCTCTAAAGACAGATGTGGGGTGATATAATGGAAAACCCAAATTCATTGTGGGGCTGGGAAGGCTTCTCAAAGGAGTTCACTCCTGAGTTACAATCTGAAGAATGAGTAAAAGCCATTTGGATGAGGAAAGAGAAAAGGCCCAGCGGCAGGAAAACTTCAGCATGCTTGACCACAGAGAGATGTGGGAGCAAAGCAGCCAAGGAGCAGTGTGAAGTGAGAGGAGGGTCATTGAGCACAGCAGTCAAACCTTGTGGGCCGGGACAAGGATTTATTTGTCCTTTATCACTAAAGCAAACTGATGTGACACAGTTATAGTAGTCATCAATCCTGCTTTGAGGAAGTGGAAATTGATGCTCGGTGAATCCAGGATAACCATTTAATGGTCTACAACAATCAAAGGAGGAGCTGGGATTCAGGACCAAAATAGTCTCTTCTATCATGGAAAAAAAAGTTTCCTTTCTGGAGTAGATGTTACCTCCAACAGCCAGTGATACGTACAGAATCAAACATTGACCTGGACTGGACCATTAAACGGGGCTAAAAAAAGACTACAGCCAAGAAACGAGAGTGAAGATTACTGAGAAAAGAGCCCAGGCACCTCCTTTCCATCTCAGCAGTAGCAGTTTTGCTATATAACTCCAGGCAAGCAACTTCCCCTTTCCAACCTCAGTTTCCCCATCTCTGAAGTAAAAGCATTGGTCTACCTTGTCTCTGAAGCCCCTTCCCACAACAGGAGTCTTAGGTGTGTTTTCTGGCTGAGTAATGAAGGGGAAAGTAAGTAGACTCCAAACCAGTCTTTTATCTCAAGAACTGCAATTTGCCAAACAAGAAAATCAAGGGGAAATTGCAAAGATGATGAGGGATGGACCTTTTTTCGGAACAACAACCTAATCACAAGTCACTGTTAGAGATGAGATATCACAAAAACCTTGATTTGCAGCTTTGGGGAGTGGCATGCCATGGGATACAGGCAATTAACAACACAAGAAGCTTCCCAGAGGCAGAGATGAATCATGGAAGGCAGTGTTGATAGGCTAGAAAGGAAGCCAAGCAGCATGTGACCAACATTCTAGTCTGATTCATGAATCCCTACAGAGCTGCCCCACAAGCAGTCACTCTGCATCTGCCTAGAGAGCTCTCGTGATGAGAACTCTGTATCTTTTCCCCTTTGGTACAGTGCTCAGCGTCCTATGTGGTCCATAGCAAGAGCTCAACTCCATTTTTTTTTTTTTTTTGAGTTAAAGAATAAACAAAGGAACAGAGAGCTTGGGAGCTTCCCAAACAACTTCCTGGTACTTTCACCAACAGGTCCTAATGACACTGTGAGGAGCACCCTTGGTCTTATGACTGTCTTTTTTAGGAACTGATTTTGGAGGTCCATTTAGGAACTGCTCCATGTTAGCTTTCTGTCACACTGATAAAATACCTGAGGAACTCATCTTAAAGGAGGAAAGGTTTATTGTGGCTTGTGGTTTCAAAGGTTCCAGTCCATGGTCATCTGGTTTCATTGTTTCTGGGCCTGTGGTGAGGCCAAACAACATGGTAGAGCATAGCTGCTCACTTCATGATGGATGAAGGAGGTGGAGGCAACGACATGATATCCCTCTAGGGCACACCTCCAGTGACCTGCTTCCTCCTAGGAGGTTTCATCTCCTACTGTTTCCACCACCTAATAGTTCATCGATTATGAATCCATCAAAAGATTAACTCACTGATGAAATCAGAGCCCTTATATTCAAATCACCCCTCAAAATCCCTACCTCTGAATATATTGCTGCATTAGGGAACATGCCTTTATGATATGAGACTTTGGGGGGGAACATTTTAGGTCTAAACCATAACATCTCTCATTTAGGTGTGGGGAGCTAAGGGAAGTAAAGGAAGCTAATAGAAGGCATGTTCATCAGCAGGTGATCACTGTGGGTAATCATCATTTAGTCCCCCTGAGAATCTGCTAGAAGATGACAGAGAACTGTGCTGCCTAATACAAAAGTCACCAGTCAAGTGGGACTGCCACGTACTTGAAATGTGGCTCCTCTGAATGGAGATGTAGAGTAAGTGCAAAATATCAGATTTTGAAGACTTGGTATAAAAATATGTACGCTATCTCATTAATTATTTCCTTACTTTGTATTGAAATGATAATGTTTACATATTAGGTTAAAACATAGTATTAAAGTTAATTCTACCTGTTTTTAATTTTAGTTTTAGAGTGCCTATGTGGCTCATAGTCATGGCTCACATTATATTTCTATTGTGCAATACTGATAAAAAAACAGACCTCAGGGTTTAACTTACCCAAGACATGAGGAAGTTGGAGTTTACCCAACGATTCCACCCATCTTGATTTGAATGCTGCTCTAAGGAAGGTTTAATACTCCATCATTTCAGTCTGTCCCACGCACCCTAGAGCTTCTAAAGCCAGAGAAATCTGCAGGCAGAGTTACAGGAACTTGCTATATGAAATCATCAGCATGTTCAGGAATCTTGAGTGTAAGGGATGTGGACAGAGCACCAACAGCCCTTCCTCACTGCCCTTCAGAAATCTGACAGTCGTATTTGTGTCCTATTCTATTTCCTGACCTCTTAACCTCCAAACTGAACAGCCAATCCCTGTCTGTGTGTCCTTCTTATAAAACTTGCTTCCAGTCCCCTATGCTTCTGGACTCTTTTTCTAAATACATACCAGTTGGTCTTTGTCCTTTTTCTAGGATATTGACTGAGATTGTCTATCACATATTGGCCTTGTAACCTTCCTGCATGGAGGACATCTTTGAGAGTCTGGTAACTTTATGGAACTTCTTCCCTGGAAGGAAAAAAAATTTTAATAACCATGTGCACCTTATTGCATCGCACTTTGAAAGAGTTCACAACCCATTGTCTATAAACAGATCTCTCCAAACGTCTGTGGACCCAAGGTTGACAACTTCTGTTCAACTCTTTTCCTGCAAATCTTCCTTTCTGTATCCCTTCAATTTTCTCACTAAAAGAGGAAAGTAGTTCCTAAAGTGGTAAGTAGAGGTAGGTTCTCCCTAATAACGTGCTGGTGGCTGATGAGCAGTTACTGAGTGCTTGAGATTACTCCTACTCTAATCTCTATTGATTCCCTGGCTCCTAGTAAGCAGTCAGTGTTGTAAGGATGAGGATGAGCCTTGTGGGCAACAAGGATATCAAGGCTGAGAGTCCCCTGCCCACAAGGCACAGAATATTAAGGCTAGAAGGAGCCAAGGCCATCAATCTATCTTGGGCGTGCCAGCAAGTTAGAGGTTACATGTCACCTCGTCTCAACTTTTTTTTTTTTGGTACCGGGGATCGAACTTGGGACCTTGCGCTTGCAAGGCAAGTGCAAAACCACTGAGCTAAATCCCCAGCCCTTGTCTCATCCTTTGAAACAACTCAGTGAGGTCTGCGGGGCTGCAGTCCTGATGGCCCAGATGGAGAAGGGAAAGCTCAAAGTGGAAAAGTGCTTACCCAAGCGGACATAGCTAGCAAGAGGGGAAGCCAGAGCTTGAACCAATAACCTGTGGCTCTCAGATGTTTCCCCATGTCTATATCAAAGTGGCTCTCATGGAGGAGACTGTGAGCTGTCCATCCAAGTCAATTCTCCCCTTACTCCATAGTAGTTGGAATTTGGATGTGGCTGACCTGCCAAGGACTGAGGCAGCTTCCCTGGAGGCTGAGGATGCCCATGTGCCTAGATGCCAGTGACGGGGTATGTGTGGACATGACATGTGCCATTTCTCACTTACTTACAAAGAAATTCATAGTGCTAATGGCCCTTGATTTGCACACACACCCCCTTTACTGAATGGGTGGAATGATCAAAGGCACATGAACATGATTGTCACCATCAACCTGGGCTCCTCAGTAATCACATGGCGCACAACCAACTGCTGACCTAGAATATCTGACTGTCATGTGGGAGACAAAGAACTTGTTTGTTCTGTAAACCATGTTATTTAGGGGTCTTTTGTTATAGCAGCTGCACCTTTCACCCTAATAGGGAACACCAAGCCAAATTTCCTTAGGGTATGGAGTCCCACGCAGTATCATACTCCCTCCTGCTCATTTATTCATTCATTCAATCTTTTAGAGAAGAACCCTCTGAACCATGGAATCTTGGCAAGCCAGGAGAGCCAGCAGAGTCTCAAATCATTAGTGCCCACAGGAGAGAAGAAGACTTTTAGTTTGGCAGCAGGGCTCATGAGATGCTGGATCTGGTGCCCTGGATCAAAGGAAGGAGCAGTCGGGGATTTAGCTCAGTGGTTCCGCCTCCTGCCTCGCAAGCACAAGGTCCCGAGTTTGATCCCCAGTACCAAAGATAAATAAATAAGTAAAGTCTAAAAAAAAAAAAAAAGCAAGGAGCAAAAACCACCCTCAGAGGTAAAGCCAGGCTTGACTCTCCAGCCCAACAGGAACTTATCTGAGAAACTCCAAAGGTTTAATTAAATGAAACATGGAGTGACAGCTGTACTCTACAGTGGACCTAAAATGACAATGTCAGGCAAGGCTGGGAGTCCGGTTTTCCTTCCTCCCATTCACCTGGTTGGAAAGGGAGGGACTCCTACTGTATGGTTATGGGATGGCCAAGCACACAACGCCTAATCCTGAACAGCAGTTCACTGACCATGTGTACTCACAACCAGGGCAGAGAGGACACAGCACATCACATAGGATCGCATGGGCCTTATACTTGGGAACAGAGTGAACACCTAGGGATTCAGGCCTTGCAATAGCAAGAGGGTGAGGCAACCTCTGGTTCCCATAGGCAAATGCAATTGGCTTGTCTGGATAATTCCACAAGCTAGCAGGGAACTAAAACCTCGGGGAGAAGCAGAAACTGTACACGTTTTTCTGGATAAGGCTCATTTTTTGTTTAGGGGGATTTTTCTGTGGGAGCAGAAGATACATTAGGCTGTTTGAGGGCCTCTCCAGTTCACCAAATGTCAAAGTAGCATATTATACTGGCCCTTAAATCTAGCCCTTATACCACAGAACACTCCCCAGGGATTACATCAGCATCTGGCCATCATCATCAGTTCAGGAGAGACCTCAACATGCACAAGATCTCTGCCCAGAGATTCCAGAATCTCAGAACCCAGGTCATTACAACTCACTGCTGGCCAAGGTGGACTCAGACTGTGACTTGACCGAAGAGGGAAAATTGATGAGGACACTCAGTTACCTGCACATTCCTGACCTTCCCTGCTTCCAGCTGCTTCCAATAAATCATTCTGACTCACCTATGTCAAAAATCCCCACCCCCAGCTCTTTGAATTTCTCACTTTCCCTCACATCCCCTACATTTGACACAGATATGAATTAATACATCTGCCCTTTGCTCTTGTGAGAAAGCAGGCTCTGTAACCAAGACAACTGATTTGGGCCTATAGCATTGAGTACAGAAGGAAGCTCGCTGTCAGGAATGAGGGTCTGTCCTGGGACTCTCCTTTCTAGACCCCTGCCTCCTGTCCTTCTGTCTTCTTTGCTCCCAGTAACCCAACTCAGCCAATCAGATGGTGTGTCAGCTTTCTGCACTGGCCTTTTTCAAAGTCTATCATCAATTCCTGGCTTGAGATGCCATCTGGGCTGAACAAGCAGGAAGAGATGAACTTTGTTCTGCTTTTAACATAGCTCCGGCATCCAGCCAACAGTGAGCTTCAAAACTGTGCATCGGGCAGAAATAGTTCCCATGAAGCCACATGAGACCCTAAATGGCCATGCCACTGGGATGGGAACTTCAAGTTGCCAGTGTTCCAAGACCTACCTAGGCTACTCCATTGCAGCTGAATTCTGGGGGATCCAGCCACCCCCAGACCCTCAGGCTACTGTCTGGGGCTGACAGGGAATGATGTCTGAAAATCATCACCTCTTCCCCTGGACTCTGAGCATCTAAAGACACTCCTAGAGGAGGGCTACATCTGAGTGCTTTTGAGTGTCCCTCTGGTAGCCTTATTCAATCCACTATTCCCCTATGAGAAACTAGAGTGCCAGCTTGGGCATCCAGGAACAATAACTCCCTAATCCAGAGGGAGTTGACCCAGTATTAGGGTCCAAAGGCTGCCACAGACTGGGTGACTTCGATGATAAAAATTTATTTCCTCACAATTCTGGAGTTGGCAGGGTCAGATTTCTCCTGAGCCTTTACTTCTTGGCCTGCAGATGGCCATCTTTTCCCTATGTCTCTGCCCAGTCTCCTTTTCCTTGGTTACACATGTGCCTAGCTCCTAACCCCCTCTTCTGATCAGGACACTGGTCATACTAGATTAGAGCCCACCTACATGACTTCGCTTGCCTTCATTACCTCTTTAACGGCCTTTGCTCCAAACAAAGTTATATTCTGAAGTCCTGGGAGTTAGAACTTCAACATGTGAATGGGAAGGACATACTCCATTCTCCCTCAGAGAGAGACACAAGCTCTAGATCTAGGATGAGACTTTCCTAGGAGATGGACAAGCCTCTCATGGAGTAAAGAATCAGAAGACAGACTTCTGCGTTAGTTGTGTAAAGAAGGAGGGAGGCGTATCTCAAGTGCAGGAAGATAAAAATATCCTAAGCATTGACATATTAAAATAAGAGTAAGCTTCTATGACAAGCAGCATGCTCCTGTCACTCCAAGTATTTCAGCCAAGCTGGAAAGTCATCAGGGTGACTGGAGGAGAAATTCTGATGTGCTGAATCAAAGGGTTGGACTAAATAATTTATCATAAAGCCTGCTCTGGAGGTTCCTTAGTTCTCTATAACACTTCCCAAGCCATCTCTTTCTCAACTAGATGAGTTGCAGGGAGAGTGGCTAATGACATTCAAAACATCAAAGTCACTAGTATTCGTCAACAGATTTCATAAACACACACACAGAATACGAGAAGCAGAGCTTACCTAAAACACAGGAAAGAATTTCTGAATCATGTCAAGAAACTACGTGTATCAGTCAGTATTTACTAGAGAAACAGATATAACACAAGATATACAAATATATACATGAATTTACAAGATTGGCTCACAGTGGCCACCCGCAGAGTCAGATGAGGAAGAGTGCAGAGGGTCTGGCTGCAAACTGCAAGGATTTAGTCGAAGGTCTGGAGCTCACTGCAGCATCCCGTACAAGTCCATAACAAGAGGCCAATGAGCCTGCGATGGAAGGCGGAAGGGCCTACAAGGGAAGGCTGAAGGATCCACACCAGAAGCCGAAGAGTGAGCACTGGAAGCCAGGAGATGACAGCCAAAGTGAAGGCAAAGATGGGAGCTCCTCGGAAGAAACAGAAGCAGATCCGTCCTTCCTCATTTCCCCTTTATACCATCCAGGCCATAAGACACCCTAGGGTGGGTCTTCCACACCCGAGGATGTGGAATTGCTGAGCCAATTTAGTTAAGCTTCTCATAACTAAACTTTTCAAGTTGGCACAATCAACCTCACACCAAGCCTCTGGAAAGACAGAAAGTCTGGGGTCTGCACCCTGGCTTCACAGGGCAGCCAAAGCCAGTTCCTCAAGCAGCAGTAAAGGTAGCTCTAGAGCCAGAGTTCCTGGTGAGTCAGGCAGTGGGCGACAATGACGGGTAAGGCAGGCCAGGGCTAGAGTGGCTCGAGGTTTAGGACGTCTCTGGGGTCCAGGTGTCCTCATCAACCAGGCCCCAGAAACTCCACCACCACCCCAACAGCACCATCTGAGCTTTCCCAAGCCTTGATGACTCCAGGATTCGCGCTACAGGAAGTCCCATGGGACCCCACTGAGAAACACCCTGCTGTTTTCATTTTAAAGTGCAAAGTAATTTTTAATGTATTATATAATGTTTGGGGGTAAAACTCACATAACAAAATTGAACATTTTCAAGTGAATCAGTCAGTGGCATTTAATATACATTGTGTCTCAACATTGTGCGACCACCACCTCTACCTATGTCCAAAACATTTTCATCACCCTAAAAGGAAACTATATTCATTAAATAGTCATCCTCCATGTCCATGCTCCCCATCTTCCAGCAACCACTAATCTGCTGTTTCTACTGTTTTATCTATTCTGGATATTTCAAATGAATGGAATCATAGAATATGTGACTGTGTCTGGTTTCTTTCACTTAGTATGTTTTTGAGCTTTACACAGTGTAGCATACATCTGTACTTTATCCTTTTATGCTGCTGAATAATATTCCTTTGTGCTTACTTTTTGAACACCCACTTTTTTTATTTTGTACTAGGCTCTGAAATGATGAAGCTGACCATACAAGCCTCTGACAGGTGCGTGGAAGCTGGCTATACTTGACTGGACCATAATCTCCCTGCCTCTCCTCCTTCCATGTACCCTGAAACATGCCACCAAAAGGATCTTCTTCCTGTAAAACCTGCCCATGCCATCTCCCTGCTTCCATGACTGGTATCCAACACCCTCCACTCCACCATGTCTCAGCCTCCAGCTACAGGGTACAGCGCTCTGCAGAGGCCAGGCTATGGCAAACCCCTCTCATCCTGAAAGCTCCCCTCAGTTTCTCCTACTTCCTGTGGCAAATTGATTCAAATATTATAACTCTATGAGCCTAAGGTTCTCATTCTCCAAAATGAGGTGAATGGTGGAAAGGCATGAGCTGGGCAGTGACAAAGACTCCATTTGCTTCAGGGATGACCTTCAGGAAGACAGAATGAGAAACTGATGAGTGAATCTAAGCATCCACACTGACTGTTTGGGGGCTATAAACCTTACTTACAAGGGAACTCATGTACCCAGTGAGATATAAATAAGCACGCTGAAGGACTCCTGCTTCAGTCCAGCCTAATGGCCAAGAAATTAATTGTCAGAAACTGGAAAGCGCCTGAAATAAATACAGCTGGAGTTGTGCTTGCTCTTACTAAGGACCCGGTCAAGATAGCCAGAATGAATACAGGGCCGCTGTGAGGCAGCTTCTGGACAGAACCAGCAGGCCGGTTTTCACTGGGATCACGGAGTTTTCTGCTTTATCACATCCGCCACCGGGAGATCATTCATCAGTACCCCTGAGTCCTCTTCTTTCCAAGAGACGAAAGACTGGGGTCCAAAACTCATCCCCCTATCTTCTCCCCTTGCTGGCTGATACCTCTTGCATCCGAGGCCTCTGACACCAGAATCTCAACTGTGAAGAAATGCGTCACCGCTCAGTCTTTGTGGCTGGGCCCACACTTGTAGGCTGGGTGCCCCAGCTGTCAAAACCAACACCTGCCCTGCATCCTGCCCTCCTCAATCTCAGGGTCCTGATTCCTACTAAGGTCTGGCTCCAGCAGAGTGGCCCTCTTCCATCTCCAGTCTCTGCCCTCCACAGACTGCTGCCCACCAAGCTTCAAATGTGCTCATCTCCCCATCTAGACAAAAGCCCCTAACTTGGTCTGCCTGTCCCACCTTCCTCATCTCTCTACTCTACCAGCACACACACACCTGTACCTCACCTGACGTCCTGCCTCCCACCTCTACGAGCCTCAGTTCCACCATCTGCAAAGTGAGGGGTTTGATCCAGCCAACTCCTGAGGCTCCTCCCTTCTGCATTTCAATGAAAAATACAGTACACACACACACACACACGCACACACACACCTCTTAGGCTTTGTCCTGAATAACTAAGTGTTTTCCGTGGAAAACTAAGGAACTGCCCAAGAGGATCCCAGTGAAAGCAGCAGTGGGTGCATTCTCTCTCACATTTTTTTCCTTGCTGCTTTCACCATCTTCTGAACAAAAATAGCCTGGTCTGATTCCCTAAGGAATAAATAGAAAAGAAGCTGAGAGTCAAATTAGTGTCCACTTTCAGAAAATCAAAGAGAAAACTAAAGAAAGGAACAAAACAGAACTTGGAGACATCAGACCCACAGCTTAATAACTGAGTTAGCTGCCTGTGGCCAGGATCCAGAGGTGGCCAAAGAGACTGGGGACGTTGGGGCCGGGGATTTAGTTCAGTGGTTTCGCCGCCTGTTGCGCAAGCGCAAGGACCCGAGTTCGATCTCTGGTACAAAAAAAAAAGGTAGAGACTGGGGAAGTTAAGGCAGGAAGAACGCTTTCCCCAAGGTCTGGGCTCCCTTCTTAGGTCCCTGCTCACAAGTGTTATGAATTATGTATACTTTGGGGCAACACTGGCGCCAGTCAGCTCAGACACATGTGGCTTATCAGATAGGACAAACACTCACCTGTACTAGTAGGCAGGCTCGTCCTCAAATACAAAGTACAAACGTTTTTATACTGGGGCATGTGCTGAGCTTATTCTTTTCTCTTTCTTGGTCTTCTCATCGCGATTCTTCCTATTTTATCTATGTTGTGGCTGAGAAGTTACTAATTCAAGCACTCTTGAACGCTGATATACATGGAGCCTTCTGGGGAGGAGGAGGATGGAGAAGTAGGTCCCTGAGGCCCGGGATCCCAATTGTCACCTCTGGATGGTGAAAGTAATGAAGGGCAAAGAAGAAGGTAACTTCCCCTTTTGTACTTCTGTCGAGCTTTAACTATTTAATTCTTCTTCAACCAACATGTGCTGTAGTTGGCTTAGGATTTTGTTTTGTTTTGTTCCATTTTGTTAACATGCACAGAAATGGCAAGATGTGTTATTCCCCAGGTTACTGAAGGAAACAAATCAACCCGGGAAGACCAAATCAACTTGCTGGCCATCTCCAGTACATTAAACTATCATCTGTAACAGGCGTCAGCAAACTATGGCTCACAAGCCAAACACAGCCTGTCATTTGTTTTTGTAATGTGCAGATTAAGAAAGGCTTTTACTTTTTAAAATGTTTTTTTAATCAAAAAAGAAGCCTATTTCATGACATGTGAAAATTACATGAAATTCAAATTTCAGTATTCATAAATAAAGTTTTATTGGAACACAGCCATGCCCATCCATTTACATATTCCCAATAGCTGCTTTTGCACAAAATAGGGAGACACTAACTATATGATCCCAAAAGCTAAGAATATTTACGCTCTGGCCCTGTACAGAAAGTGTCCACTTCAACTCTGTACCACAGCATCCTGTTGTCTCAGATCTCAAGGACTTAAGAAAACTTTAAAAATTGACAGAGTGGGCAGGAAGAAAAACATTAAAAATGCTTCATCTTTCTTTCTTAGTTATTTTTGTGTTGCTAGAGATCAAGCCCAGGGCCTTGGCACATGCCACCACTGAGCCACAAGTTCAACCCTCAGTCTGATTCTACTGTCGCACCAGCAACAAAGCCTAAAGCAATGCCAATAAAGTAGCCTATTACGTTTTGCTATGCCATGATGAATATTTTAAGATAGTAAAGCTCCTTTCCATTTTTTTATTTACGCTTTTCTTCCTATTTTATCTACATTGTGGCTGAGAATTGACCAATTCAAAAATACCTGAGTCAAGCCCCCATGGCTGGAGAGAAGGAGGGAGAAGATGCTGGAGAAGTTCATAAAGCCCACAGATATTCCAGGATGCCAAAGGAAGCTTTGCTGGAGGAGCTGAACCTGGTGGGGAACAGAGAACCGATGCTTTCTTTCCAGTATCAGTGAGCTAGACTGACTGAGAGACTGGAGACTGAGCCCTGTCTGTGGAGATTTCCCAAGAAAGCTCTGGAGGGCTGGAGGTAGGATTTGTCGTCCCCCACACACCAATCTCCCTTGAAGACCTGTCTGATTCCTTTTCCAGTCAAACCCAAACAGCTTGGTAATGCGCGGACATGTTGTGAGCTAGGACAAAGCGGGGCATGGCCTTCAGCAAGGTGGCACTGGAAGCTCTGGACAATGGACTTGCAGGCTGGAGAACCCCAGAATACACTGCATGGGGGTGGGGTGAGAAGATGCTTCAGGAGAGACTTGTTTTCCTGAAGTGGATGCCTCATATGGATTCAGTGTCTTGGCCCATGAGAAAAGTCCTCAGTCTGGGAAAGCCAGGGGAAACACAGCACATGCCCTGGAGCCACCCACAGATGCGCCCAACAAGCAGGGGCTCCACCGCCACGCAGTTTACTTGCTTCGGGTGAGCTTTGGGGGAGCACCCAGCTGCCTCCCCACAGAGTCCTCACACCACCCTCAGCCAGCAGGGTGGAAGGAAACCCAAAGTCTCCTCAGCAGTCTCTCTTCATCCCACATGTTGTCCCTAAGCTGTTCCCACCATCCCACCCATTTCAACCATTCCCTCGCTTTCTTCCCATCCAGGATCCTCCCTATTCCTTGGCTCCACCCTAGCAGCTCTCTGGGTTTACTGTGCCAGTAGGAGGGCCTGGAAAATTCTGCCTGATGAGTCTCAGTCTTGCCCCTCAGTGTCCACCAACCTCTCCCCTACCTCTCACAAGGAGTTTTCCCTCCCACAAGGAGTGTGGTCTCGACTCCAGGCACTGCTTTGGGTGCTGGAGTAGCCAGAATAACAGGCCATCCCAGTCTGTCCCCTTCTGGAGATCATGTCTCATTCATTTCCTTATGTAACAAACATTTCCTGAGAATCGACTCTGTGTCAGACCCTGTTCCAGGTGTTGGGGACACATCTCTGCCCTGCTGGAGTTTGTATTCTAGGGAGACATTAACTAAGTCATTACACACATTATTCATTACCAGTGGGTGCTGTTGGACAGGACAGTGCCCGACGTAAAGAGAGCATCTGACAGAACAGACCTAACCTGACCAATGACTCCCTACAGCTGTATGAACTGAGGCCTGACTGAAGAAGAGGATAATCTAGGAGAGCGGGAAGAGAAAGGAAGCATTCTGGGCAGAAAACCCTAAGATAGAAGAAAAATGAATTCAGAACTGAAAGACAACCAACATGGGGGTAGGGCAGGAAAAGGAGGAGGCCCTGATGAAGCTAAAGGTCAGGCAATGCTCAGCTACTGGGACTTGGAGCCAGGGATTTCAATCTTTATCCTCAAAATACTAGGGAGCCACAGAAATGTTCTAAGCAGGGGTGTGATGTGATCAGATGTGTGTTTACAAAGCATAAGGTTGGTGGCCAGACAGAGAAAAGATGGCAGGGGGTGACAGTGAGAGCAGAAAGAGAATCTAACGGCTACTACAGGAGTCTGGGAGAAGGTGAGGATTTGGAGTCCAGTAAAGGATGTGACAATGGAGAGACAAACAAGGACAGAGGGGCTCACAAGAGGCAGCCCCTCCAGGAGGAAGCTGACCACAGTCGTTTGCTAGGGCTGCTGTAAACAAGTACCACACCAGTTTACCATCTCCGTTATGGAAGCTAGAAATCTAAAACCTGGGTGCTGGGTGGGGTTGTTTCCTCCTGAGGGCTGTGAGGGAAGAGTCTGTTCCAGCCTCTCCTTGGGCCTCGGTACAAGCGGCCTTCTTCACCTACGTAAGTCTGCCTCCAGATTCCCCCCTTTTCTTCCCCTCACACTGGTTTAGAGCCCCCCTCAGTGGCCTCATTTTAACTCCATGATCTCTGCAAAGACCCTATCTCCAAATAAGGTCCCATTCTGAGGGACTGGAGGTTAGGACTTCAACATGTGGATTTTGGGGAAATAAAATCCAACCTGGAAACCTGAGCAAGAAAAGCCTGACAGGAAGTGACAGGAAGATTTAAGACTCTTCCGATGTTTTCAGAGAGACCCAGGTTAAAACCACTGCCTTTGTATCCCTTTCAACTGGTGACTGTCTTTGTCATTTGCTCCTCATTTGTCTGAGATGATAGCTCACCAAGAGGACCTCACAGCTCTGGGATGCCCACAGTCCCCAAGGATGAAAATTCAACCCCAACAGACATTCCTCCAGGATATGTTAGCCAGAGGCAGAACAAAAGACCCTGGCTAGCTGAGAAGCAGAAACCAGCAAACCCTAATAGGGCCATGGGGAATGCCAGGAGGGGGCGCAGGTGGAATTCCATGTTCCTGTTTTTTTCCAAAAACATCTAGAACTTTATCTGAAGTACTGCTTACTGTCTCCTCCCAGAAGTCCCCAAATCTGATTCACAGTCACCCAGGATCCTTGCTAAAATCCAGCTTCTCTGTCCCCCTCCCCTTGGAAATGCTGGGGCAAGACCCCAGATTAATATTTTTAATCCCTATCCCCAGTAACTGTGGTCTCCAGTGGCATTTGGAAGCTGCCACTCCACAGGCCTCTCTTCCACTGGGCCTAAGGATAAACACAGGCCCAGGGCTCTGTGGAGCCCAGCGGTTGGGTCTGCGGGGAACTGGCACAATTTCTAGCCCTTGATTATCCCCCTAAGTTGTCTAAGGCAGACTCTGATTTCCATTTCTATTCCTGCCTCTCAACTCTGATTACTTCAGCAAGTGCCTTTCAATTGCTCCATTCTTTTCTTTCATAAAGAAATGCCTCCAACTTTAATCTTTTGAGAAAAGATTATATATGTGCTATTTCCCATGCTCAGAAAGCTTTGTGTTTTCTACCACAGGGGGGGGTTTAGGAAAAGATTTTATTTGTCCTACTTTTGATTGCTTTAAGTCAACAAAGACAGCCTTATGGCAGATTTTGATCAAAACTTCTCAGTGTAGGTAGAGATGGCCACTGCTAGGTTAGGCATGAGCACTGCTTTGGGTGGGTCCCATGGTGAATGCTGTTGAGTCACTGCACACTGCCCCTTAGCACTCACCTCCACATGCTGAAGACTGCTTAGCCACACACTGCAACTCTCCTCCAGTGCCTGTGAGTTCTGGGCTGACCAGTGTGCCAGGAAAGCCAAAAGTTCTAAGGGATCCCCCCTCCAGAAACAGCCTCCCCCCAAAAGGAACTGCGAAGTGTCCCAGCTCCCTTGTCTCTAGGTCAGGATAACTCTAAGCTATGTTCTGTGCTGGATTGCACATTCCCCAAATGATTGAGCCCTGGGTCCCCACAGCAGTAACCTGTTTGATAACACCCTTACTTGTTCTTTCCCTTCTCTGTCTCACTTTCCTTTGTTTCCTGGGATCATATCCCAGGGAAATTACTTGGGCTCCAATTCTTATCTCAGGATCTCCTTCTAAGGGAATTCTAGTTAAGATAGGCACTAGTAGGGCCAGGGATTTAGCTCAGTGGTGCTGAGTCTGCCTCGTAAGCACAAGGTCCTGAGTTTGATCCCCAGAACCAAAAAAAAGAGATAGGCACTAGTAAAACTTGTTCCTCCTATGCTATATCATAGTGCTTACTCAAGAACTCAAATCCAAGACCATATTATATTCTGGGTTTTATTACAGAATACTTAGGGTACAGTATCATAGACTGTAGAAGGCCCTTTTCTGGCCATGCTAAATCCAATCCTGTCATTCAAACTGAGTATTCCGCTGGGACTTCAGACTAAATTGGGCTTGAAGCTCAAATAAATTGTCAGCATCTGCAAACCCATTTCAGCCAACATAAACCATGGAAGAGTTTTTTGGAGATAGGATTGTAAAATGGGACAATCACTTTGGAAAACAGTCTGGGAGTTCCCCCAAAGGTTAAACATAGAGTTACCATATGACACAGCAATTCTATTCCTAGATCTATATATCAGACAATTGAGGGCCAGGTTTTTAGCGCAGTAGTTCTGCCACCTGCCTCAAAAGTGCAAGGTCCTGAGTTCGATCCTTGGTACCAAAAAACAAAAACAAAGAGAATTGAAAATATATGTCCAAACAGAAACTTGTACTTGAATGTGTTAGCAGCAGAATTCATAAAAGTCAAAAAAGTACAAAAAAAAAGTACAAACAATCCAAATGTCCATCACCCCAACTGATAGATAAACAAAGGGTGCATATCCATACAATGAATTTATTCATCCATAAAAGGAATGAAATACTAATGCATGCTACAACATGAACTTTGAAAATATAGTACGTGAAAAAAGCTAATCACAAAGGGCCACAGATTATATAATTTCATCTACATGAAATGTTCAGAATTGGCAGATTCACAGAGACAGAAAGTAATTACCAATTGCCAGAGATGTATGAAAAGTGACTGCTAGTAGATAGGAGGATTCTTTGAAAGGGGGACAAAAATGTTCTAAAATTAGTGGTGATAGTTATGTGACTTAGTAAATACACCACTATACTGTGTCTTTGTGCAAGGTATACTTTGTTGTATGTGAATTCTATTTCAAACTGTTTGAGAGACCGATTGTATGATTATGTGTACTTCTGGAGTCCCCAAGGAAAGCAAACCTCTAAATATTCTACAACTTTCTACCTTTCCTGAAATATCTCTTCAAAGCCATGTCACAAACTCAGAAGAAAGTGAGACTGAAAGGTTGTAGTCTTGGTGGTGGCAAAGCTACATCAGACCAGAGGCTGGACCTGAGAGCAGCCACGGGCACAGCAAAAGGGACCAGAGCAAACCTGCCTCAGGATCCCAGTGCAGCTACTTGCTGGTCCTGGGACCTCAGCAGGCTGTGACTGGAAGCAGAGTTTTGTAAATATTCAGTGAGATACATTCAATTTGAATGTCTACCTCAGCTAGGCAAAGGTAAGTCTTACTACAGCAATATCTGAAGGAGGTTATTCATTTATAGGCATTCATGGGAGCTGAATCTCCATAGCCACGGACCAGCTGGCTCAGATCCCTTCTGTAACAATGCGGGGAGGAGGGATTTTCTGTGGGATAAATGTCCCAGCTGAAACTGGCATTGAAATTGAATCCCAATTGGGAAGTATTAACAGTTAGGACCAGGGAGGGCCTTTCAGATTTAATTAGGTCATGAGGGCTCTGCCTTCATGAAGCCACTAACCCATTCATGAATTCATGGAATCATGGGCTCCTGAATTATCTTGAGAGTGATAATTCTAAGTCAGCTTGGTTTCATCTCTTGTACATACCCCTCTCCCCATGTGCAGCCTTGTGCTGTGCCTTAAGACTTTACGGAGCTGGGGATTTAGCTCAGTGGTTTCGCCACCTGCTGCGCAAGTGCAAGGACCCGAGTTTGATCCCCAGTACAAAAAAAAAAAAAAAAAGACTTTACAGAGTCTCCACCAGCAAGAAGGTCCTAGCCAGATGTGGATCCTCGACCTTAGAACTCCAGCTCTATGAGTTTAATAAGCCCTTATTCTTTATAAATTATCCAGTCTCTGCTACTCATTTATAGCAAGAGAAATTGGACTAAGATAATCTCTTTATCCTAGGAACTCTTAAGGTCACCAAAGAATTCATTCAGAAGGACTGAAGTCATTCCCTAGGGCAGAACATAGCATGCAGTTAAGTTCAACATTACAGTCTTTAATCAACTACAAAAGTCTTGAACAAAGTCTAACGTCACCCCCCTTTTACAGAAGGAAAATGAGTCTCAGAGAGAGCGAATGACTGACTCAAGATCAAACAAGTAGAAACTCATACCGCTGGAGCTTGGGCCCACATCTCCAGCCATGTACCATATACACAGCAGAAGTGAGGTAGAAAGACTCAAAGAAGCCAGGATGGGGAAAAAACAGGGCCACACCCGGAGCTACTTCCTATACCAGGGAGGCAGTGAGGGTAGCTATCTGAGAAGGCTCTTGGAGGGAAACCTAGAATGACCAACTATTCAAATTAGGACCAAAGAGCTGGATGGTTTCTCCTAGAATCCACACAGTAGCCCTGCCCTATGCAGCTCTTAAGTATGTGTGTGCAGAAGAGGAAACAAGACTGGAGAGGTATTTTGACCCACCCAGGTACATAGCTGGTACACTGGGAAGGCAGAATTTGAACCCAGGCCTATACAACCCCAAGTCCTATGCTCTTTGCCCCATGGTACCCAGCTTATAGACAAATCAAAACAAAAGTACTTCCCTTTAAAAATCTTCGTGTTGAGCTGGGCATGGTGCTGCACACCTGTAATCCCAGCACTTGGGAGGCAGAGACAGGAGGATCGCCACAAGTTCAAGGACAACCTAGGCTATATAGTGAGTTCAGGGCCAGCCTGAACTACAGAGAGAGACCCTGTCTCAAAAAAAAAATCTTGGTGTTGAACTTTTTCGGATGGAGTAGGACAGACTGAAATGTGGCCCCCAAAGTAGTGGTTGCTTCCTCACTTACAGCTTATTTGTTCATAGCTATAAAATGGAAATAAAGCCCAATCTGCAGATCTGCTATGAGGAGTAATGAGCTATTACATGAAGCACCTGGCAGATGCCTGGCATACAGCAGGTAGTCTAAACGTTGACTCCTTTCTCTCAGTATGAAGGCTGGTAGGCCAAAGTAAACAGCTTGTTTCTCATTGTAGGTAAAAAGACAGAGAGACATGGGTTCTTGTGGCACACCGAATTACAAGACAGAGTGGCCAGCATCTTAAAGAATATCCCATCCAGGGGCTGGGGATTTAGCTCAGTGGTTCTGGCACCTGCCTTGCAAGCACAAGGTTCTGAGTTCGATCTCCGGTACCCGCCACTCCCCCAAAAAGTAGATATCCAGTAGATAATGATTCATAAACTAAGGCCATAGAGAGGCCCATAGTCATAGCTTCATTGTTCAGACAAAGGGCTACTCCATATTTCCAAGGTTTTTTTCTGTAAATACAGAGGGTCAAAAACAATTCCTCCTCCAATAATCCTCTGCAACTCTTTATAGACACTTCTCTGGCATAAAAACTTCATTGCCTAAATATGGCTAACTCTTGGATAATGCTGGTTAATCCTGGCTAATGTTTAATTCTCTAAAGCATCTTTTCCCATCAATAAACTTTTTGTAGGAAGCTCTCATTTGCCTTGTGTTTCTTATGGAAATGTAATTTGTACATACATCCTCCCTGCATAAATATTTAGCTCATCATTGTGCAGCACAAATTCCTTGCAAATTAGGTAGAAATCAGCCTCAGCTGACAGAAGCATCTATACTCATCCAGGGGAAAAATCATTATTATTTAGAACTTATTAAGACTTGACAGTACATACTAGATGGACCTGGGAACTTCAATAAATATTGAATGCCAAAGTACACCAAATGCTTGAGCTCAGATTGGTCTTGTAATTTCTACCTACCAGGAGGAAGCAAAAGGTAGAGGAAAGAAAATGGGCTGAAAATTGGTTCTGCCAATTATAAACTGTTTCAACAAAAGCAAATTGCCGAGCCCTTCATCTACAAAATGGGTCTAAGCATTCCTATCTCACAGAGTTTGTATTATGAAGATTAAATGAGATCCTATGTATAAAGTACCTAGCATGAAACCTAGTACATATTAGATGGTCAAATGTTTGTTTCTAACAAATATATAAACCTCAAGTAGGTGAGACATGGAATTGATAGTTCACAGGTTGGTTACACTTGTGTCCCACTTTCCCATGCCATGAACATAATTTTCTCTAATCTCAACTATGTTTTAGTTGAAGACTGCAGTTAACTCTGCCAGTATGACATAAAATTAAACAGTGAATGGCAGGCCAGATGTGCCAGGGAAAGAACCCTCCCAGGAGCTGCTCTCAACCGACAAAAACCAAGAGAGTCAGTGTATAAATATCCCACCTCCTCACCTCCTGTGAGGGATCCCTCTGAGGCATATCTTTTGCATTATTTCCCCAAGCTCCTCCACAGAATTAAACCATCCTGGTGGCTGGCTCAATAACACATGTTGTTGGCTCCTTTCCTTCCCTGTTTCATTTGCCAACTTGTGTGGTCTTGAAGAGGTTCAGAGTATGCCCTCCCCAAATACACCTCTCTGACATAAAGGTTATTTTGAATTAAGAAAAAGTAAACACAGGATGAGCTCTCTGCCATCCACAATCTGCCTGAAAGCAGAACATAAATTCCCTTATGAAGGTGTCTCCCACTTCCGCGCCAGGAGGGAGGTAACAGCCTTAGCACCAGAGATGAGAAGACACCGAGACACAGTCAGCACACACAAACTTTACTACCAGCCCATTCTTGCCATTACGTTCTCCAAATGGTTCCACCAGCCCCTCACTCTCCCTAGCCAGAAACCTGCACATCATCCTCACTTTTTCCCTTTCTCTTTCCTGCTCCCTGCCACTTTTCAGCCATTCGCCAGCTCCTGCCAATTTGACCTCCTTAATCTCTCCTGGAATCAAGAAGTGTCTCTTCATCCCTCTCCCTGCTGAGCCAAGCCAGACAATCCCCATATCTGACCTGGACCTTTGCAAGAGCGTCCTCCCTGTTGTCCCACACCCGCCTTGCCCCCTCCACAACCCTTTCCATGCCACAGCCAGAAGAATTGTTCTTCTCAACAGCTAATGATAGCAACAACCAGCATTTACTGAGTGCTTACTCTGTGCCAGGTACTGTCTGATCCTGTCACTCCTCAACTTAAATCTTCACTGGCATCTTGTGGTGCTTAAAATAAAACTCTCAACTCCATACTTAAGCCTACGAGGCCCTAAATGACCTGGTGCTCTCTTTTGTGCACAGGTCCTTCTCTTCCTGTTTCCTCTGTGCCATCTAATTCTACAAGCCCTCTGAACAGTGGTGTAGGTCAGATTTCCACTTTAATTTCTCCATGGAGGCCTGACCTTTGAATATCATTCATATCTACCCCCCACCCCACCCCATTCCTACCATTATCTCCCTGGTCTCTACTCAAAAGCCCCCTCCATTAGGAGGAAGTCTTTCCTCCTAGAGGCCCTGGGATGAGTGTGAAATGTCTTGCCTATTCCCCTTCACAAGCCAGAGGTTCTTTAGAGCAAGAACTCTCACACACCATTGAGGCCTGGCACAGAGCCCCACACACAGTAGGTGCTCAATAAATGCATGTTGAGTTAATTAAGGAGGCCATCCAGTCTTAATCACAAACATTCTGGATGCTCCCTTCAAACCACCTTCCCCCAGGGAGGCCATGGTTGATTGGACAATTACTCCAGTGCTGGAACAAATCACCCACAGGCGCTCGATAAACCTGTTCAATGAAGGCTGCCAACAAAAGAGCTGACTGGGCTGCTTTGACCCTGGAAGTAATTATATGCACCCGCATCCATCTGTCTGTGGGGTAGCCTGGAAGGGGGGCCTCACCTCCAGGCAGCTCTATCTTCTAAATAAACTTAAAAGAGCATATGTTGTCATTTCCCCCAGGATCCCTGGATCGCTGGGGCTTGTTAGAAATCAAACAGAGGCCAGGTAAAAGGTGTTCTCTGTGCATGTAGACTTCTTCCAGCCCCAGGAGGGCTCCCTTAATCATTTCCATCAGAGACCAAACACCTAGAGCCCCCAACTCCCTGAGAACTCAGCAGGACAGTTTCCTCCTCTCCCCACAGTCCCTATTTGCTCTGTTCTCAGCCCAGCATCTTCACTGCTTCACATCAGCCTCACTGGCTCATTACATGCTTTCTCCCACATGGAAAAAACCCATAAGTCATTGCTGCTGCTTCTGTCTCTTCATCCATCCACTAATCCATCTATCCTTTCTTTCCTTTCTGTAGCACTTAAAGAAGACATGCTGAAAGCAAGCAGTCACTTCTGTGTTTACACTAATGAACAAGAAAGGCATGACCCTTGACCTCAAAGAGCTCATGGTCTAGAAAGGGAAATGGATAGTAACTTAATATAGTGACAGATGATGATGTTACTTGGAAATTAAACACATCTAGTGTTTGCTGGACTTTTGCCAGGACCTGAGGGGAAAAACATAGCCTTCAAGGGGCATCACTGACCAGGAAGGGCTTCACTTGCCCTCACTTTGACTGCATTTATTTTATTTTTCTTTTTTTTGTACAAATTAATGTTATTGGTACATTTTAGGTATACAATATAATGACATTCATCATTGGAAATTTGCACCTTTACATAATCTCTCTTGGTTCTTATTTT
>NW_004624790.1:10836427-10908014 GCF_000247695.1 Heterocephalus glaber | reverse complement strand
TTTTCCTGGTCACTAATTGCAATCTTATCTTCTATATCTGAAATTCTGTCCTCACATTGGTTCATTCTGCTGTGTAGACTTTCAATGGAGTTTTTAATCTCCTGGAAATGTTGGCATCTGTTTTATAGATTCCATTTGTTTCCTATGTTGGTATTCCATCATGTTCCTCAGCTCCTCTCTAGATTTAGTAATCATGTCTTGCACTATGAGCACAATCTCTGCTGTTACCTGAGAAATTATTTCTGATTTCATTTTTTCCAGATCCTCTTTTGTTGCAAGTTCAGGGAGTCCAAGTCATTGATTATCAGAGTGTTTCATCTCATTTTCCTTTGGGGTTGCTGTAGGTGATCTGGAAGTCTGGTTTTGAGACTTGTTTATGTGTCTTCTCATTTCGATGAGTGGGGGGAGTGTGTGCTGTTCGCACCTGCATGGCTCACCTCCTCTGCGCTGGGATCAGTGGTACAGTGGCCTGGGAGCCCCTACTTCTACACTGGAAGTGGTGGTATGGTGACCTGGAAGCCCTTACCACTGCACTGCGAGTGGTGGTACGGCAGCCTGGAAGCCCCTTCCTCTGTGCTGGGCAGTCCCTTACTATTTTAAAGAAATTTTTCTTTTTCTGGTCACTAATTGCTATCTTATCTTCTATATCTGAAATTCTGTCCTCACTTTGGCTCATTCTGCTGTGTAAACTTTCAATAGAGTTTTTAATCTCCTGCAAATCTGTTTGTATCTGTTTTATGGATTCCATTTGTTCTCTATGTTGGAATTCTGTCATGTTCCTCAGCTCCTCTATTTTTTTATCTGTATCCTCTCTAGATTTATTAATCATGTGTTGCATATGGGCCCAATCTGAGAAATTATTTCTGATTTTATTTTTTCCAGGTCCTCTTTCATTGCCAGCTCAGGGAGTCCAGGTGGTTGAGTATCAGATTGTTCCATCTTGTTTCCCTTTCGGGTTGCTTTAGGTGATCTGGAAGTCTGGTTTTGAGACTTGTTTACGTGTCTTCTCATTTCAACTGGGTGGATGGGGGGGTGTGCTGTTGGTGCCCATGCAGCTCACCTCCTCGGCACTGGGATCGGTGGTACAGTGACCCAGAATGTTCACCTCCTTGGCGCTGGGGGCAGCTCCCAGTTTGACTGCATTTTAGACAGGTTTCTTCTTTACTAGAGGGCCTTGGCCTCTGTTTTCTAAAAGCATTTATTTTGGAAATCTTTTTTTTTTTGGTACCGAGGATCAAACTCGGGTCCTTGCGCTTGCACAGCAGGCAGCGAAACCACTGAGCTAAATCCCCAGCCCTATTTTGGAAATCTTGTGATCTAACTTTTTTGGAAAATTAAGTTCCTTTGAGACATCACTGTTCTCGAAGTCTCTTGGCAGTTTTACAATGCAGGAATGTCTTTCTCAAGGACCAGAGCCATCCCTTTGCAATATAGTCATCAATACAGATAACTCTCTCCCAGTCTCTGTGGGAGGATAGATGCCTCACTTCAGTAAGTGCCAACAGCAAACACAGATGGCCTAATCACATGGACCAATCTCTCCCAAAGTGTCCTCTAGGGCTTTCCCCCCGGTTCCCCCAGAGCTTGAAAACCCTGGGCCTTTTGTTTCAGTAAATTGGAGTTCAGGCAATGACCAACAACCTTCCCTGCCAGAATGCCCTGACCTGTGCACTTTGTTTTCAGCATCAGACAGAAGAAAAAAAACTATTAAAAAAAAATGAATCTTGTCCTTGAGAAGTTAAGGTCTAATTAGGAAGAGAAATTGAAACATGCAAAACTAGTAAAGGCTGGGAAGGAAAACAGGGGTGTGACAAGGAGACTAATTCAGGTAGCAAAGGGATGGAGGGAGAGCTCTCTGAGAAGTGATGGCTATACTGGAACAGGTGTCCAGGCAGAAGAGCTATTATGCATAAAAATACTGTTAGATCAAACATTCAGCTTCAGAAACATTGAGTCTCTGTCCCCACAATGTCCTATTAATTTGCACATGTGGCACTTTCTTTCACTTACCAAAGCATAGCTCCATCTGTGTGAAGCCTCAGCTCACACAATAACCTTCCCTGAATCCCAGAGGCCTCTGTCCAAAGACCACAGCTCTTCATTTCCTCAGCCTGAGGGTAAAGACTGTATTTAATCTGTTTCTTTCTTACTTCTCCAGCCACATGGAAAGAAAATGTCTCAATGACACACAAGTTTTCTGGGGTGTGACAAAAGAAGGGGCCTTTTTGCAGAGGCAAATGGTAGGCCACAAGAAACTATGGACACAAAGCCATCATACTACTGAGAGTCTATTCATATAGTCAAAGCACTGATAGGAGGAAAAACTTGTTCTTTCCAAGTGGACCAAAAAGCTAGCTATTTTGCCTTATTCACTATCACAATGACCTCAAGCAATCAGGATGATGCACAAGATCTGTCTTTGGTGAGTTTGTTTCCCAAACCAAAGACCTGGGCTGGTGTCTGGCTGTCCCCTGGGCCATCACTATCCCCAGAGGCCCCTTCATCTCCAGCATACCGGTTGCCTTCACCCAATCTGGACCCACCCACTCCTATCCCTGGCCCTGCTCCTTCCACCTCCCTGATAGAGAAGGACCCTCCAAGTCAGCCCTGGGTTAGGGATGAAAGAGGGGTCTTAATGCTACTATATTTGGACTCCCTAGAATGCCTACTTCTTCCAACCCTGCAGGATTCCTGGAGGAACCCTCATCACAGAAGTCACCAGACAGGTGATGAACTGAACCTCTCTCTGGTCCACACAGCACAGAACTTGGATGACCCAAGGCTGGAGCACAGAGTTTGCATGCACAACTGATGGCTCCTCTACATCCCTTAAAGTTCTAGAAACAATGTGTCACCAGGGAGAGAATGCTGTCCTCAGAGTACCCCCTCCTGCAGAAAAGAGGGATTTTCATGCATGGCTCAACTATGGCTTCACTCTCAAATCCTTGTGATCCAGTCATTGTCTTGACCTGCAAACAATCACATGATCACAGAAGTTGGAGCACCAAGAGGAGTGAAAACACCCATCACCTCTGACCACTCTGCCAGCCCTCTACCTGCTAGGCAAGAGGATAGAATTGTCTCAGTCAACCTTCTTCTAGGTTCCTGGGTCATGGTCTCCAGCTTAGCACCAAACCTCCTTCCTTGTTTCCTCATCCCTAACCCTCCTTCCTTCATGCCTAGGCCCAGGACCTCCTTAGGCCCCTGAGCTCTGGGCAGAGGCCCAAACACCCAGCTCCTAACTTCTCCAGGTAAGGAGCTCCCTAAAGCCAGGCCCACAGCCCAGCAACCTCTTGGCCTAGACTCTTGCTTGTGGGATGAGCTCTATCTGCACTACGTCAAGGGCAATGAGTTACTGTAGAGATAGGAGCAGGACTTTTTTTCCTTTAATTCAATTAAGCCACATGCTGACTGTGATACTTTCTTCACTATCTAAGGCAGCAGATGCCTTTGCAATTACTTCCCCTCTGCTGAGGCTGCATGTTGCCTGTGGTCTCCAGGAGATAGAGATGACGTTGTAGAATCACAGGACAATGTGACAAGGGGAGGGACAGGCCAAGGAGACCAGAGGACTGGCTAGGGAGCATCTGAGAGAAAGAGCAGCCAGGAATACAAACAGCGTAAGATGGCCTGGGGCAAACTACACCATGAGAATGGCTGAGATGTGACTGCAAAGGCCATAGAAGGAAGGAGGTATGTCTTGATGTGGGCTATCCAAAACCAGATCTGGATAAAGGGATTTGGGTACAGGTCATTTACTAGGGAAGGAGTAAGAGAAATGACAAGGCAATGAGAAAAGTGGACAAAGCCAACATTAATGAGAGAGTTGGTCACTGTGGGCCACAGGGCTCAATTCCACCTGCAACTCTCTGGAAGACTGTGGGGGAACACACCTCAGAATGTCCCCAAGAGGCAAAAAAGCCAGGTGTTGATTTGCCAATGCAGGCTGAACGGTGGCCCTCAAAGGGACATGTGCCTGTCCTAACCCCTGGAACTTGTAGATATGCCCTTATTTGGAAAAAGGATCTTTGTTAATATAATTAAAGATCTTCAAGTGAGATCATCCTGGATAGCCTGGTGGGGCTTAAATCCAATGGCAAGAGGTACACAGGAAGGAATAGAAAAAGCCATGAGAAATTGGAGGACAAAAATTGGAGTGAAGTAGCCACAAGCCAGGAACTACCAGGAGCTGGAAGAGGGAAGGAAGGATTCTCCCTTTGAGCCTTCAAGGGAGTGTGACACCTCTGGCCTCTAGGACTGTGAGAGAATAAATTTTTAAACTACTTACTTTGTAGTCATTTGTTACAGCAGCCACAGGACACTAATGAATCTACCAATTTCCATCTCTTCTTGGCTAAGAGTTACTCTTGCAGTCCTCAACTGCATTTCCAGCCTATGCCCAAAGGTCAAGCCCACCTCAATAGCCAGAGAAACACCTCAGACATAGATGCACTTGTGCTTGCATTATGAACCTGCTGGATTTATCTGTGGCAATGTGTGACAGAAGCAATAAGAAACTAAGGCATTTTACAGGCTTAAAGATTGAAATTAACTCATAGGCTGTGAAGAATGAGATGCCTCCTGTTATCAGAAGCGGCTATGAACTCAATTTTCTTTCCTATGGCACAGCATAGTGTTTTTGAGAGGCTACAGTGTAAACATCTCTAATCTGAAAGTTGAAATCCAAAAATGCTACAAAATCTGAAACCTCTTGAGTGTCAACCTGATGCTCAAGAGGTTCCAGATTTTTGGAGACTTCGGGGATTTGGGATTTTTAGGTTAGGGATCTTCAACTAGTAAAGTCTATGCAAAAATCCCCAAATCCAAGAAACTCTGCAATCTGAAACACTTGTGGTCCCAAGTATTCTGGACGAGGGATAATTAACTTGCAGTCACTTCCTTGTTCCTCCTTGTGGCACCTCTCTTGCTTTCTCTATTACCTCCATCTACTCCAGTTCAAGCCGTCACCCCTCTGAACACACTGCCTGAGAGAGGGCAGGCTGTAACCTGCGAGAAAGCAGGAACAAAGACAGCTCCCTGATTTAGGGCCCCACAAGGTTGTCCCCTTGGAGAACATGAACATATCTGAGAAGAACATGGCCTACATGACCTTCTCCTCCCTAGTGGCCAGGACTAGAGAATTTCTCCCAGGACTGAAAAGGAAAACTGGAGAGATCCAGTGAGGAAAGGGTTCCACATCTCCAGGAGGCAGCTGGAGCCTGCAAAGGAAAGGCTGATGGGGAGACTAGGGAGAGGGGCTGGCACCTCCGGTACAAGGCCGTGTTTAAGACTGAACCAGCCAGATTTGGGGGGATGGGCTTGGTACCATCGTGACTGTTGTCTAAGATACAAGGCTAGACCAAAGATCAGGGGTTTGAAGGAGGTAAGTGCCCTCACCATAGTCCTAGAGCAGGAAGAAAAGGGTCTTGAGCTGAGCGACCAAGAGACGTCCTCTCCTTGGAAGACCAAGAATAAATTTGGGTGGAATCCCAAGCTGTGTGGATGCCTAAAGGAACCAGCTGCTGAGGGCTGAACCTGTGCTGTCCTGTGAAGGCCAGCCAGGAGCTCCGTATACTTGACTCTGTGGGCTCCAAGCACTATGAAGGCAGCTTCAGTCCTACCCCCAACCAAGGAGTCCACTGAGGAGGGGCTCTAGGGGTCACTGCCAACAGACATCCCCGTTCCCAGGCCCAGATCCTCATGAGGGCCACCAGCAGTAGGGTGGGCACACCAGAAGGCAGCGGGGAGCTCTGTGAATACCAGGGGCCACTGGAGAGGGGTGTTAATGCCAGCAAGAGGCCCAGAAGGGGCCAAAGCCAGACAGGCTCCTTGCAGACAAGAGGTGGATCTCATCTCACATGCTGGAGAGGCTCCAGGTTACATTAGTAACAAAACATTTTATGGGGAAGAAACAAAATGGGAGTAAATTGAAGTGTAAGAATAAGCACAGTTCTAGAGTTTTTGTATCATTAACAGAATTAAGTAATTAAAAATGCAAAGCAGGGCCAAGGATTTAGCTCAGTGGTGCTGCCACCTGCCCCACAAGTTCGATCCCCGGTACCAAAAAAAAAAAATGCAAAGCAGCAATAGTAAGCCCTCCCTGTCTGGGCCACCCTGTGCATTACAGGAGATGTGAGCATAAAAGGCCCTCAGTGCCAGCAGTCAGTGCATCCCCAGAAGGAAAGGCTATTTTACACCCCCTCTACTATGTGGTGAAATTATTTCTAGTAGTAATTGTGGAATGGTCAGTAATAATCATTACTTTCCCAATTCATTCTTAGGTCTTCAAACAATTAGCAATTATAAAGGAGAAATGTCAATGTTACATATATTATTCAGATTCAGTTAAAAATTGACTGTAGAAACCAAAATTTGCACTTACCAAACAAAAACATTATAGTTTACGGTCCATTTCATTGTTTTCAATTTTAAGTAAAGTTGAGCACAGTGGTGCACACCTATAGTTCAAGCTACTCAGGAGGACAAGGCAAGAGGATTGCAAGTTTGAGGCCATCTGGGGCAACTTAGCTAGAACCTGTATAAACGGAAGGAAGGGGTGCCGGGGATTTAGCTCAGTGGTTCTGCCACCTGCCTCACAAGCACAAGGTCCCAAGTTCGATCCCCAGTACCAAAAAAAAAAAAAAAAGGAAGGAGGGAAGGAAGGAAGGGAGGAAGGAAGAGAGGGAGAGAAAAAGAAAAGAAATTTAAAGCACACATAGGGCTGATAAGGCTGTGTGTTCACTCAGTAGCAGAGCAGTTGCCTGGCATGTAAAAGGCAAAAAAAAACCAGAAATTTTAATCACAACATAAAAACTTCAAGTGGTCATCTAATAATGAAAGAATTCAGTAACTCACATCTGACTTTTTCATTGTTTAGCCGCTGTGCCATCACTGCTGATGTTGGATTGACTGATCCAAGAATTCATAGTATCGCAGGGTTTAGCGACCTGAACTGAGCTCAAAGCAAGCTTGAATGATTCTGAATTGCTGGAAACTTACTTCCAAAATTAACACAAGTTGCTGAGCCTACATGTGTACAGGGATGTCTGTATAACAAAGACATCTTGAATTAACTTCCATGTAAAATACAATGTGTATTAAAAGAATAAATGAATAAAATATGTATATTATTAAAACTCTACAAAGCCCACGGCAATTTAGGGCTTAGATCAACTAAACATTGTACAGCACAATAGTTTACCACTGACATATTTAGAATTGTCAGCACACAGTGATAATAAAAAATGAGACTGACTTTACAGGGTTTTATTAGTGCTTCAAATTCTCTAAAGA
This sequence comes from Heterocephalus glaber, assembly GCF_000247695.1. Next base: position 10,900,721 of record NW_004624790.1, on the reverse strand, counting down.
TAATCCCGCCTGCTACTGTACCCAGGGCAGTGGCCATTCCTCAGTACCTTACTAGTGACAAGGACCATTTCTGTTCTTCAAAAGAAACTATTCTGTCCTCAAAAAGTGAATAGTTCACATTTATTTAGTGTGCACTGTGCATGTATCAGACACTGTTCTAAGAAAGTTTATATATATTAGCTCATTTAATTTTCATAATAAGTAGCGGTAGTCTATTATTGCTCAAATTTTACAGATGAGAAAGTTGATGCTTTTAGAAGCTTATATGATGCATGTAAAAGTCCAGTGAGGTCTTCCTATTCACAGGTTCCAGATCAGAGGATTCAACCAACCTTGGATTAAAAATAATTTTTATAAAAAACTGCATCAGTACTGAGCATGTGCAAGTCTTTCCTTATTTTCATTATTCCCTGAACAATTCCATATAAAACTATTTACAGGGGCCGGGGATTTAGCTCAGTGGTTCTGCTGCCTGCCTCGCAAGCGCAAGGACCCAAGTTCGATCCCAGGTACCAAAAAAAAAAAAAAACTATTTACATTGTATTTGGTATCATAAGTAACCTAGAGTTGATTTAAAGTATATAGGAGGGCCGGGGATTTAGCTCAGTGGTGTCACCGCCTGCTTCACAAGCACAAGGTCCCATGTTCGATCCCCCGTACCAAAAAAAAAAAAAAACAATAAATAAATAAATAAAGTATATAGGAATGCACAGTTTATGTAAATACTATGCCATTTTCTATAAGACACTTGATTATCTATGAGAGAGAGAGACTGGAGATTGAGCCCAAGGCCTTCACACTGAGCTGCATTCCCAGCCTTTCTTTTTTTTCTAAATTTTGAGACAGGGTCTCTCTAAGTTGCCCAGGCTGAGATTGGACTTGTGATCATTCTGCCTCCGTTTCTCAGAGTTTACAGGTATGCACCACCATATCAGCCAAGAGACGTGAGTATCTGAAGACCTTGGTACCATGGGGGCACCCTGAAACCAATGCCCCATGGGCAGCAAGTTCATCCTTATAAACTGTGGAAGCTGTAAGGGTAGTAAAAATGTTACTAGCATTAGCAGTAACAACAGTGAGAATTTAATGTATTTAATGTATTGGTCACCACAACAGATCAGAAATATGAGGGAGAAAAAGGTAGGGAGAGGTTAATGTGACTGTGAGCAACCTGGACAAAATACCACAGCCAAATCCAACAGCACCGACATTGTGTCAGCAAAATGGAGCCTGTGAAGACAGCTCAGTGGTGTGACCGTGTTTCCCCATGCCAGGCAGCCAGCCGCCAGGAAAGCATCTGCGCTCACAGTCATTCATAGGCCACTGTGCCACTGCAGAGAAATGGCCTTTGCACTCACCAGCCCCCTGGAAACCCAACAGTCCCCACCCCACCCCCAGAGCCAGGTTACATGAGGATTGCTGGCAGAGGCAAGAAATGTGAGAGGCAGCAGCCATACAGCTGCCCGCCGAGATGCCCACTGGTACCCTTGAACTAAGCAAGAGGTGCTCTGGAAAATCCATGAACCCTCCCTCCCAATAGAGGCAGATAATCAAAAGAATAAAGCTTCTCTTTGCAAAAGCACATTTAGTGAACACATAGGGTTTGGGGTGATTACTTCCATATTTCTCCTGGTTGTTTACTTACTTAATCCATGGCCCCTAAAACCACTCTTCTCCACCCACTCACGTGTAACAGGTAGACACAGTTATTTTGTTGGGATGGGGCGTGAAGAGGCTGCCACCAAAAGGATCCACCCTAGAAACCCTAGGCTACCTGCAGCTGGTCCTGGGAGCATCTTGGCAACCCTAGACAGGACCCCTCCTGTAAGGTCATGCAGGCCACTTCCCACCCAGTGCTAGAATGGTCTTACAGGACACTTGCTGCTGCTTGAAAGAGGATGTGGACATTTCAGAAGGTCCTTGACTATTCCTCCCTGCTCCACCAGTCTCCACATCTGAACCACAGACACAGCTAGGACTATTTGTCAAAGACGATCTTCAGTGATGCTCCATAGCACAACTCATCCTCCCCAACCAAAATTAACCTAAGCCCTATGTTGTCCCTGCCATTGTTTACAGCATAAGCAGGTACTTGTGTTCAGCCTTTTTTATTACTGTCTCCTCCACTTAACTATGAGATCCTTAAAGGCATAAACTGAGTTTTCTCCCAATATCTGACCCAAATAAGCAAAATCCTCTTGTTAATAAACACAATTCTTTAACAACATCTACCAAACTCCCTCTGCCCTCTAACTGCTGTGCTGAACACACCTCTCAGAGCATCAGCCAACTCTCCCCTCCCATGGCCTCATCCTAGATGCAATTCTCAGCTTCTCCAAACCCACAGAGGTGGAGCTCAAAGCAATGGATTCAGCATTTCAGATCAGCTTTCTAATCCTCTATCCCTGCAGTTTTCCAACATGGTCATGAATCATGATCATGGTCTAATCCAGTCCTCTACCCCTGCAGTTCTCAAACATGGTCATGAAGCCTTCTAGGGGGCTTAAAACAGATTGCTGGACCCACTCTCCATGTTTCTAATTCAGTGGGTCTAGGCAGGATTTGAGAGTTTGCTCTTCTAACACATCCCCAATGATGCCGATGTCTCTAGTCCTGAAACCACATGTTGAAAACCATGGTAATACAGTGTTTCACTGAAAATAGTTCTTGAAGGACATTCTCAGCCATGGGACTGGCTTTCAATGTGGGGAAAGAGGGGTATAGAGGAGTTGGACAATTGTCTGCCTCCTCTCACCACCCAAGACATCCATGGCTATTTCAAGCAACATCCAGTGCCTTGTCCTTGGAGACACACAAGAGGCTCCGAGACCATAGAACACAACATCTCCACTCCTGCTATGTCTAACCTTTGCCTAACCTTTGCCTGTACAAAATGCTCACTACTTATCAACTTAGACTACCTGGTCTTCAATTATTTCTTGGATTGAAAAATATCCCACATCCTACCTAGGATTGCCAGATAAAATACAAGATGCATAGCTCAATTTGAATTTCACATAAATAATGGATAATTTTTTAGTACATCTCATTCCAAGATAGTTATTTTTATTTGCTAACTCTGGCAACTCTACATTTCTACTCATGAGGGCTCCAGGTGCTTGAGCCAAATTCCTGCCAACATGCAGGCAGGCAGTTGAGCCTCTATCTCAGCTGAAGCTACATCCTCTATTTTCCAAAAACCATTCTAGCCAAAATCAAGAGCAGAAAGAGTCAGCCTCGGGGAATACACTCTGTCAGAGATATAGGAGAGTCTGGTCTTACAGCTAGTCCAAGGCTTGTCCTTGTCAGAAAAATTACCTGCTACACAGGCTCTCCAGCCATGGGCCTCCTTGCCCTTGAAGCAGATTTGTGCTGGAGCCCCTACCTGCTCAACCCTTCACAGCCACACCATAGGGAGATGTTATAACCAGGTCTGAAACCCATTTATGACTCCCATGCTGGAGCCTCTTAATCATTTCAAGGCCCATCTGCTAAAAGGTAACACCAGGACCCTAGTGCAGATGCTAAGTGGTGGAAACACCTTCCTGGGCAAGTCTTGTCACTGCCAACTCCAAACACCATGTTCAGAAGCATCCTATACATTTCATATGTCCCCTTTAGAAATCCTCTGGCCTAAACACCACATAGAAGACCAGAGATGTGAGCTATCTTACCACTTCAAGTTGACTGCAGACTTGGACAAGACTTTCAGTCTACTGACCTAACTCATACCTCATCCCACCCTACAGAGACATCTTCCAACCAAAGGAAACTACTGGTAAATTAAAACCACAGAGGCATCCCATTTTTCTCCCATGACATTAGCAATAATAAAAACTTCTAACATCAAGTATTGGAGAGGATATCTGTTATGGTCTGTAACTAGATGTCCCTCCAGAGTCTTATGCACTCATAGGTGGGGCTTTTTGGAGGCCACTGGATCTAGGGTTATGATACTGGGATTAAAGGTACACAATTACTAAATTAGTCCATTGATTGGTTAAGCATAGTTCTGAGTGTGGGTAATAGGAAGGACCACCCTGGGTATGGGTGGCACCACCCAAAAGGCAAGTAGCCTGAAAGGGTAAAAGGAAGAGGCTTCTGCTGCTGTTGCTTGCTGCTTTGTTGCCTTTGGCCTGCCCTGCCACACCATGGACTATTTCTCCTCTGCAATGGCCCTCTACCATGACACTTTGCCTAGGAGCCAACCAACAATGGACTGAAACCTTTATAAACTGTGAGCTAAAATAAACCTCTCTACCTTTAACTTGTGGTAATTGGTTATTTTGTCTTAGCAATGAGAAAAGTAACTAAGACAATATCGAAACATTGTACTCCTCTATGCTGATGGTGGGAATGTACATGTAAATCACTAGAGTGACTTTGGAGAGCAACTGGTAATACCTAGTAAAATTGCAAGTGCACATACTATGCAACCTAATAGTTCCACTCCTGGTGACATATCCCCACAGAAAGTCTCCACATGAGCCCAGTGAGATCCAGGGCAAAGATATTGATTGCAGTCTTGTTTGTTCTGGCAAAAAATCAGAAACATTCTAAATATGCAACAAGATGGAAATGAGAAACAAAATGCAGTCTATCCACATGACAATACCCTGCAGCAGACAGAATGAATAGTTAGAGCTCAATGTATCAACAAGAATAGAGGTCAAAAGTGGCCTTATGGGGAGAAGCAAGGTGTAAAGTAACAGAAAAAATCTGTAAATGTTGAAAGACATTCCCACAAAACAATACTATGTACTTATTATTTATCATATATATGCATGAATATAAAAATAAATGGTTTCCAAAAAGTTATTTTAAAAGGCACAGCTGTTCATGAAAGTCATGATAGTGTAGACTCTAGAAAGGGGTAAAAATTAAAATTTGAGAGTGTTAGTCAGCGAGTGCAACGTCTATAATGTTTTCTCTCTTTTATAAAGCATATAAATGAAGTAAAAATAACACCTTCATAGTCATCATCCCAGTGGTGGACATGTCAATTTGCTACTTTTGTATTTTTCTTTTTATGTTAACTTCTTAAAGAAAAACAGAGGCTATTCTGAGGTGCTGCCCTCTGGGGCTCCCAGAGTCTACATGACGAACCAAATGGTATTTCTCGGATTTCAATAATTCATGGTCTGAGTAGGGGCACGAGTGAGGAAAAGGCTCCATCCTTGTGGGAGTGCAGAAGAGTGCATCCAACGCAGGCTAAAACCTTGCTCTCTCCATTCTCACTAGAGATGACCTTGGGTTTGAATGAAAGGGAGAGGGCTTCGTGCACTGATTGCTTCTCCCAGTCTACTCTAGAGAAGTGGAGGGGAACTCCCACCTGTTTCAGTAATTCATCAGAACCTCAGCGTGACAAGGTAAGGAACCTTCCAGAGGCATGGCTCCAAGTCCAGTAACAACTCTGGCCAATTTGAGGTGAGGGCTCTTTCCAAGGATGTCTTCATCCTGAGGGTAGTAAGGAGGACGTAATACCTTATTACTGTGATAGGTAAAACCCTAATGTGCAACAAATCACATGTAGATTCTGTTAAAATGTGGACCCTCTCAATGGAAGAGTATGTGTTTAGCATGTACAAGGCCCTGGATTCAATCTCTAACATGGGGGAGAAAATGTGTCCTCTTCCACAGGTCTAGGGGAGGGAAGGTGAGCTGGGGTTACTGAAATGCAGCATTTCCACCAAGATGCCAAATGCTGTAGGTGCGGATGGTCCCCAGACCACACTTTGAATAGCAAGTCTCTACACTGCTCACTGTCCATCACCTCTTGGTCCTTCTGCTTCCTCATCCTACTTACAAATAAACACATGAGTGTTGATGGTGTCTGAGAGCATTAGTGTCAGAACCTGGAACACCTAACTCCTGACCTGTCCATCTCAGAGATAGCAGCTGGGGGATTAAATCATCCCTTCATCAAAGGTCATGGGTTTTGCGAAGTAAATGAAAGAGAAGGGCTTAGAACAAAAAGCTTGGCCAAGGTAACAATCCATCCCAACTTGCAGGATTTCTCAGACTCAGGATTTACACATAGTGCTAAAATGGAAAAAGTCCCAGGCAAACCAGAACATGTTGGTCACCCCAGTAAAACTCACCTCGGAAGACTAATGAGAATATGATTCTCTCTGGGAAGGAGAGAGAGTGAGGAAGTTGACTGGAAAGATGCCAGAAGTTGTTGATGTTGGACCACAGACCACACTTCCTGTGGAGGAATGTCCTGCGGGGGAATGTATATGTTGGTCACAGAGGCGTACACAATGGCTAACATTATCACACTTACGATCTGTCCATTTTATGTATGTAAATTATACCTCAGCAAAAATGTCTAAAACAAAACCAGCTTTCCTAAACTCTAATCTAAATTTTGGCATCACTGGCCTGCAGAAAACTGTAGAGAGGAAGAAACTGAATCTGAATATCTGGCTCAGGTGCACATCCTTTTCACATACAGTGGCCACACCCCAGTAACTGTGGCTCTTCTAGAAACCTTCCGTTTGCTTCACTTAATAATGCTCCTTTCTTTACAGGGAGAAGTCTAAATATAAGATGGTCAGGGGGGTGAAGGTTTTCTTCTCCCTTCACAGCGGTCATTTCAGAAGGGCAGTGTATCTACTAAGAGGCTGTATGGAAGACAGGAATGTCACCAAACCCTGTCCTTGTAACTGTCCTTTAAGGGTGTCCCTCCCAGCTCTGCTTCCTCTATGGCCACTCCTTCCTCTGCACTCTGGGAACAGCAGCCAGATGCCACAGACCTCAACATGCCCATCAACCGCCTAGAGATGTGATAAAGCATAGAGCTTCTGATGCAGCAGGTCTGGGTAGGGCCTGGGGATGTGGATTTCTAACAAGGTCACAGGTGATGCTGCTGGCCCAGGGACCACACTTTGAGAACCATCAAGGCAGACTTTCAACAAATATTGGCTAAGTAGATAAATAACCAGCTCTAGAAGTGGAGTCCTGCTGGGACTCCTGTCCTGATTCTGCAGCTCTCTCACTGGGAGAAAGTTTTTAGGCAAACTGTTCTCACTTTCTGAGACCCAGATTCCTCATTTGTAAAGCAGGGATAATAGTGAACTCAGAACTATGGGATATGTCCAAGGAGAGTTTTTTTGAGAACATTTTGGAACCTATCACTGCTTAGAAGACCTCCAAATCTGTGACCCACCTCCCAAATGCATGAGAATTTAACTCCCTCTGGACTCCTGCAGCCATAATCACTCACAGGACTCTTAAAAAGCAAACTGCATTGTCTCAGAGGGCATAGACATTCTCTTAACACCTTCACATGTTCAGACCCTGTGCTCCATCTACGGCTTCTGAGATGGAGGAAGACAGTCACTCACAAGCTAGTGGGTCACAGATATGGTGGTCAATGTAGGGACAGATTACATAATTCAGAGTCACCAGATTTGCTGGGGAAGATTCCTGTTGGAGAACTGAAGGATGAGCAAGAGTCTCTCCGGTGTTCAAGGCCTTGGGCTTCCCCGAGTGGACCATAAACATCTCAGCTTAGGGACTCACTGGCTTCTTCAGAGCACAGACGTGTGCATACAGCAGATGCTCAAAAATGTGTCATTACTGACTTAATAGGCCTGGCTCCTGCAATGCCTCCTGGGAACAATGCCTTGTCTGACTCCAGTCTGAGAAATCAGAAAAGAACATTGAGTAACCTGCTCTGCTCTAAGGAACAAGGCCCACATCTGTTTAAACAGTGATGCAGGCAACTGCCTCCTGTGTGCCGATGGAGAATTCACTAGTTAGAACAGAAGTAAAGGGGAAAACACTCCCTATTCACGTGAAGATTTGCCTCCATCTCAGCCACTATCCAGCTGCCACCTGTCCCCACCTCTGTGCCCCTGACCCTGATCATTGTCACTTTGAAGCCTTGGGTCCCAAACAGTTCTTACATATTAAACTTCCTAAACCTCATTCCTGATGGACCTGGGAAAGAAATGGGGAAAGAGGTCTCTTTTGGAATCAAGCAGACTGGCCTAAGGTTAAGACCTAGCAGTGGCATTTATGGGCACTGGAATCCAAGTCAGTTAGTTCATCTATTGGTCTTGGCTTCTCCGTCTATGAAACGGTGAAAAAAAGTGGCCACCTCTGACGAGAGCCAGGGAAATTAAGAGGGCAGGTGAGTAAAGAGCCTGGCTTCAGCTTACAGCCTTTGTCACTGCCGCTGTCCCTCCTCTCTGCCTTATGAAGAGCCAAGGATTGTTCACAGGTGGGTCCTTCAGCCTCCCTCCCTGCCCTCCCCTCGACGCCCTTCTATAGGGTCCAGCAAGCACTGGGAAGCAGATGTGCAAAGGCCCAGGTCCTCTCAGCTCTTCTCACCATGACTCAGCCTTGGGCAGTGAACTTGAAAGCATCACGAGTGGAGCCTGCTCTGACGTTTCCGGTCAAGAGCACCTCGCACACGTCCCTCCCCAGCTGCATGTGGTCAGCAGCCTTGGCTCGGGAACTCCGGGGCTGTTCCCTTTCCATTTTCAAGGGTCCTTATTCACCTCGCACAGGGGATAGCACTTTGCAGTTTATAGGACACATCCCATGCCTGATCTTATTGAATCTGCTCACCAATCCTGCCAAGGAGGAAATGAATGTTCAGGCCAAATCAATGGCCCAAGACCACCCGGTGGGTAAATGCCAGAGCAGGATTTGAAGGAGGACTCCTTGACTCACAAGCCTCACTTCTGTCACCCATTAATGATGCACATGGGGATAAAGTAAGGGCCCTGTTCTCTTGACCGTCACACCTGTCCTCAGCACCAGACAAAAGCTATGCCAGCCACTGAACAATGCTCTGGAACTCTTCAGCATCCACTGGCTGTGCAGTGGGGAGTGGCTGCTGGGAAGTCCAGAACACCCTACACTGAAACCTATCCCCAGACAAGATTGTAGGGGCCTCCCTGGACAAGCTCCTGACCCCACCATCACAGGACAGCTCCTCTGGTCACTGTCCCTTGGACACCTGTGTCCAAGCTCTGGGGCTGATTGACAGCTGGACTTATATCCCAAACAGACTTCCAGCATGAATGCCACTAGCAGAAGGACCAAGAACAAAATCCACCCACCTGTCCTTGCCTCCAGACTTCCTCTTGCCTGACCCACCTTCTTTCACTCCTCTCCCTCCAAGAACTTCTGCCTATGCTCTCTGGAACGCCCCCTAAGTAAGTAAACTCACCTTCATGTCCAACCACTTCCCAATGCTCAGCATCTCTACTTCTGTCTCAACCAAATATCTCTGCACCCCAGAACCCCAGCTCCCTTGCAGCCCACTCCAGCTGGAGCTGCCCCAACCCATGCGTATACCTTAAGGTCCAAATATGCAGTAGGCATCCTCTTTGCTCCTGTACAAGGCGTGTTCACTTCAGGTCAAGCCATCTCTTCAAACATCCTTTTCATCATCCTCCTCCTGAAGACCTTCTCCCTACCTGGGACTCAATTTCTTTCTCCACCCTAATTAAGTCTTGGCACCTCTGGAACATTGATTCTCAACCTCAGCCCTATCAACACTATGAGCCAGATCATTCTTTGTGGAGGAGGTTATTCTGTAGGATGTTTAGCAGCTTCCCTGGCCTCTACCAACTAGATGGATGCCAGCACTACCACATACCTTCAGTGCAATAACCAAAAGTGTTTCCAGGAACTGTCCAATGTCCAGCAGAGAAACAAAATACCCTTGGTAGAAATGAAACTGGTCTAGAACAATATCAACATCCACTGGGACCCCAGGTCCAGTACCCTTGATGTCCACTAGCCTGCATCCTTCTCTTGGTATGGCTGCCTGCCCTCTGCACTGCCCAATGCCACCCAGGAAGCAGACGGAAGGGCAAGTCTGAATCCAGGCAGATTGATTCCAGATCAAAGGTTTAACTCACTCCACTCGGCCATCAGCCAGTGTGTCTCCCTCATGGCACACAGCAATCTGGAACTGAATTATTTGTTAACATTTCTTCCTACAATTCAGTGTCTTTTCTGCATCCTCTGCTGGAATAGAAACTCTTTGAAGGCAGCAACTTTACTACTTTCTTCACTGTGCTATCCCTTACCCTACTGGCATGTCTGGTACAGAAAACAGGTATGGACTCTTAAGTGAAATAAATCAGACACACATGTGTAAACTATCGCATTTTTCTCTGGTGTGAGAAACTGAAAGGAGAAATAAGGACCAAAATGTATAACAGATATTGTAAAATAGAAAGAGAATGTTCAAATGGGAAAGGGAACATGGGAGAGGGGGAGAGGGAAAGAAAGGAAGGGAAAAGAAAAAAAAGAGGGGCCAGGATTTAGTTCAGTGGTTCCACCGCCTGCCTTGCAAGTGCAAGGTCACAAGTTTGATCTCCTGTACCAAAAAAAAAAGAGAGAGAATAGAAGCAAAAAATGAAAACAAAGCTTTTGTAAGTAGAGGGAAAGGGGGTTGAAGGGAGGGGAGGTTGAGTGGGGAAAACAGAATCAAAATACATCTTGTACAGGTACAAATTCCCTATGATGAATGTGATCATTATGCATATCAAAAGAGTTCAAATAAAATTAACTTTATAAAAAAGAAAATAGGAGGGCTGGGGATTTAGCTCAGTGGTTCTGTCGCCTGCCTCGCAAGCACAAGGACCCAAGTTCGATTCCCAGTACCAAAAACAAACAAACAAACAAAAAGAAAATAGGTATTGAAGGAAGGAGTGGGGGAGGGAGAAAAGAAAAAATTTCCAGAAGAAAAGGGCATATTTTGCAAGAGAGGGAGGGACAGTACTGATCAGATGAAGCAACAAAAGTCATAACATAACATCTGTGTGGAATAATACACAGCTAGTAAAAGGGATAATGTATCTCTATATTCACTGACATGAAATATCCCTAATAAAACTATCTATTTATATTCCCATCTGTGTCTTTATGCCCAAAGAAATGCTCACCAAATGGCCAAAGATTTTTTTATCACTGAGTGGTGAGATTACAGGGGAATTTTGCTTGCTTTTTTTTTTTTTTTACCTCAATTTCCCACAATAGGAAAGTATTAAATTTCCAAACAGGAAACTTCTAAATCATGTTTTCAAAAACTATATTTTAAGATGGAAAATTTCTCATGATAAAATGTTAGGTGGAAAGTATAAGACAAAGAAGACATCATATATCCCAATTGAAGAAAATTTTAAACTGTATATGGAAAGTGCTAACAAGATCAGGAGGAAATCTATCATATCAACAGGTTCTGGGTATGGAGGGCAGGGATAAGACCACAGGACCATTTCTCCCTTGCCCTAGTTTCAGTTCCCAAATGCTCTGGTGCAGCACTGTCCAATATGGCAGAAAGTAGCCACTATCCACACAGGCCAGTAATTTTTCTTATTTTATCAATTGAAATTTAATTGAAATAAACCCCCATGGACCTCGTGGCTACCATATTTGAGAGCAGCCATTCTGATGTGAAAAAATAATTTTATACTTAGAAAAAAAGCACGCATCGTGATATTTAAATTATTTATTTATTTTATTTGAAGAGAAAATCCAAATGTTGCCCCAAATACTGGCCCAGTTCCAACCCAACACAGTGTTCTGCATCTGTTTCTGGTAAGATCTGAATAGCCCATCCAAACTTTCTCGGCAGATGTAGCATTTTTCATACTTTTCTAAAACCTACAGGATGATTTCATTTCTTATTCAGTTCTTGAAAGTGAGGCAGAGTCAATGAACTCACATGTATTCCAGAAAGTGACTTCCTTAGACCTCAACAGAAGGTACTTAAGTGCGCAGATGTTTGCTGGTTTTAAAAGAAGGCCTTGCTGGATATGAAAAAACATTCCCCCTAATTTTTTGCTCAATTTGTTTCAAGTTGATAATGAAATCTGTGAATCTGTGGCTCCCTTTCTTTAGGAAAAATGGAATTTTGATCCCTTTTAAAAATCCGAACGCAACAGGATAATGGAGAAATCAGACTCAATAGTCCGTTTCTTTTTCGTTTCAGAGCTGTGATGTAAACATGATGATGCCTCGCTTTTGGGGTCTTTGAGATGTTTTGCCACATGCACAGCAGCTCAGGTGGATTTCTGCCTAACGGCTGCTTCTTTGGTGGATTTCTGTCAACATATCACACGTGTTGAAAGAAAGTGAGGGAGTTGACAACATCTTTGCACAAAGACCACCCCATTCTGTTCACCCAGGGGAAGCGGACTTGGTATTAACCACCTTGTTCTCGCCTAGAAGAGCTGAAGGAGGGAGAGGAAACGCACATTTATTGAGCTCTTATGAGGTGTCATCTGCAGCCATGCACAAAAGAGGTTGGAATACGTCTCTCCTCGTGATCCAGGGGCTGGGGAAGAGAACAGAGGGGAACAGTGTAGCCTCTGGCTCCACAAAATAAGAATAAAATAAAACGTTGAACATCTGTGTTTCACTCACCACCTTAACGTGTGCACTTTGTGAATTCTGTACTCAAAAAAAGGCAGAGCAAGCTAATGAAAACAAAAAGCTGCCCAATCTCTCACTGCCCAGAGATAAAAACTTATCCACTTCTGAAGGTATTCTTCAAAATTTCTCTGTGTTCTAGGTGTTCTCAACTGAGGACAATTTTGTTGTCCCCCCAGGGAACACAGGGCAATATCTGGATACACATTTTGTTGTCACAATCGGGAGGAGGTGCTACTGGCATGGACTGGGTAGAGGTCAGGGATGTTGCTAATCATCATACACAGCCAAACACAATGAATCACTCGGCCCAAATGTCAGCCGTGCTGAGGGCGAGAAACCCTGCTTAGACACAGGGCTGCATAGCTCTGCGATAATTACATAATTGAGTTTACACAACGCCAGCTGTTTGTCATCCTGCACAAAAACATGTACTGCTTGTCTGCTATGGTCAAACACTGCCTTTTCCTTACAGGGGCCCTCATTTAATGTTTACAGAACTCTGAAGAGAAGGCATTCTCTCAGATTTTATGAACAAAGTCACCAAGGTTCAGAGAAGTGAAGACTCTTGCCCACTGTTGCACAGCAGTTACTTGTGGTGCTAGGGCCAAATGCTATGTGCAAAGGATTCAAATACTGCCTTCTCTATGGTCTGTCCATTCGCTCCCTTTCACCTCAGGGACAACGAGAGGTACATCATTCATGTCACTGCATGTACATCATTCAGGTTACTCCATTACTTAAATCCTCTCTATAGCATAATTCCTATTTTCACCAATATGATCTGTCAAGAATTAAATTGGAGGCCAGGGATTTAGCTCAGTGATTTCGGTGCCTGCCTCACAAGTGCAAGGTCCCAAGTTCGATCCCCAGTACCAAAAAAAAAAAAAAAGAATTAAACATATGCTTTCAAGTTTCTCTCTCATTACTTTTCTGCCCATTTCTCCTTGTGTCTCCAATTTTAAACACACACACATATTACATTACTTTCATACCTTGTATTTGACTTGTCAGTTTGTCAACCGGCCCTCAGTTTTGAATTCCTGTACATCCAGTGGTGATGTTGTGACCTCTGCCTTTCCTTTGTTTGCATTTGGCTGATGTATCTGTGACGATTCTTCCTTAATTATTTCATTTCCAGTGTGTGCTGACTTTGAAGTCAACGTACAGGTGGGCTTGGGTTAGATTTATCCAATCTGAGGGTCATTTTCCTTTCATTTTTTTCTATTCATATGTGATTTCATAACAGGTATCATTGGCCTTAATTTTATTTTCTTCTTTTATGTTTTACATGCTTCCACCTTATTTTCTAATTTTCCCTACCTTCCACTCATTTGATAAACAATATTTTTGGTTCTGCTGGTGATTGTTTTTATATCTTTAAATAATATGTACTTGCTTGAAGCTATCAACTTCAAAAATGAGGAAGTCCCTTAGTGAAAGAAAATCTGTTCCCTTACACTTCCTCCATCCCTCACCGCCATCATCTGGCTTCCAATGAAATGCTTCTCAAATTTTTGTCTCCATCTTTTAAATTACGGGGCTATTTTGCTATGTCTACTTTGCTTGAAAAATTACAATAGCCACGTTCTACTTTACAATTTTGCCATGATTATTTATCTTTAATTTTGTACCTAGTTTCTAAGCACACCATCATTCAGCCATTTTATTCTTCAGAAATGCTAGCTGCTTCTCACGTGAGTTCTTTGTCTTGCTTCCTCTCTTGGCTGACGGAAGCTAATTTCCAAGCATCTCTTCCCCACCTCATCCCATGAGATATGGACAGCGTATTTCCCAAATCCATGTATATCTGAGTTGCATATGAACATGACTAAGCTTTTGGCTCCCATCATCTCTCCTTCATGTATCTCCACTGTTTCATTTTCACCTGGGATCTAAGGTCAGATTTGGAAAACTGAGGCCATCTCATTTTTAGATCCTTCAAAGATAATCTACTTCTGCCTAAATTTTCATCACTCTTTCCCCATTCCTCAAATATCATCCATCATGCATCACAGTGTGTGCCTCACTCATGTTTCTCCACAGTAAATGTGCCTGGTAACCCTCTGAGCTGAACATTCCTTACATTCTCACTTTAGGAACGTTTTCTTCTGTTTCTTCTTTGAATATTGTCTCTGTGGCATTTTTTCTGTTTCTTACTGTCCAAGAACACAAATCAGCCCCACATCAATTCTAGATTTACCCCTTCTCCGTGTCTGATCAGTGTGTCAGTCAGAATCTGGCCAGGAGACAGAAACCAGACCACTTACTTTAATAGGAACAATTCAATGAAAACAAGTAACCAGGTGTAAAATTGTTAACTAGGTACTGAAGAGGTAAAAAGAGAATACTAAGGCATATCAGACCCAGCAAATGCAGGGACTAACGACCACCCAGAGGGCTGGGAGAAAGAAGCTGGTACTATTAGAACTTAGGAGCTTGGGGCCGCGGATTTAGCTCAGTGGTTTCGCCACCTGCTGCACAAGTGCAAGGACCTGAGTTTGATCCCTGGTACAAAAAAAAAAGACATAGAAGCTTGGAAAAAGGGCACTTCGAAGCTGAAAACTAGACTTCTGATCGGGGGGAAGGCTCAGCTGTGCTGGAGTCTCTATGCTTAGTGGAGAGATTTCTTTTCTTTTTTTTAAATATATATATTTATTGGTACATTTTAGGTACAAAATACATTTACATTTATCATTGGGTGTTTGTACCAGAACATGATGTATCTTAGTTTTTATTTTTTCTCCCATTACCTGTGCACCCTTCACCCCCTCCACCCTTCCCTATTTACACAGAGTTTGATTCCATTCTTTTTTCTTTCTTATAGTTTTTCCTTTCCCTTCTTCCTTTTCCCCTTCCTCTCCCACCATCCCCTAACCCTTAGACCTTTTCTTATTTCAAATTATCAATTATTCATTTTAATCATTTCCATCCTTATTTACACTTTCAATTTCTCACACTAGAGAAACTATTCGGTATTTACACGTGTGTCCTATTTATTTCACTTAAGAGTATGCCCTCAATATGAATCCATTTAGCTATAAATGACTCTAGTTTTTCATTCTTTATGGCTGAGTAGTACTCCATTTTATAGAAAAGCCACATCTTCTTTATCCAGTTTCCAGTTGATGGGCATTTGGGCTGTTTCCAAGCTTTAGCTATTACAAACTGTGCTGCTATAAACATAGGTGCACATATATCGCTGTGGTATGATTCTTTTAATTCTTTGGGGAAGATTCCCAGTAGGGGAATAGCTGGGTCAAACGGGACCTGTGGTCCTAGTTCTTTGAGGTATCTCCATACTGAATTCCACAGTGGTTGCACCAGTCTACATTCCCACCAACAATGAAGAAGGGTTCCTTTCTCTCCAGAAGCCCGCCAGCATTTGTTATTGGTTGATTTCTTGATAGCAGCCAATCTTTGTGGGGTGAGGTGGGACCTCAGTGTTGTTTTCATCTGCATCTCTCAAATGACCAGTGATGTTGAACATTTTTTCATATATTTACTTGCTGTTTTTACTTCTTTGTCTGAGAAATGTCTGTTCATTTCAGATGCCCATTTTTGAATTGGGTCTTTGAATTTGGGAGGTCTGATTTTTTTCAGTTCTTTATATATTCTTGATAGTAGACCTTTGTCTGATTAGCAGAGAGATTTCATGAGACCAGGACTCACTGTGCCTGTGCTCCAAGCTAAGTATTCAACATCTTGCTAGTACTGGAACATCGACAACCCTACATAGAGAGACTTCTAGACCAGTGGTTCTCAGCCTTGGCTACACACTGGAGAACCTAGGAAATTTACTCAACTACTGATGACTGGCTCCCACTCCTTGAACTTCTGAGTTAATTAGATTGGGGCAGTGTCTGAGCACTGAGTTTTAAAAGCTCCCCCAGCCAACTCTAATGTGTAACCAAGGTTGGGGACCACTGGCCTAGAATTAACATTGAACAGGTCAATGTTCACAAACCTAGTGTTACATTATAATGATAATCACCTGAGAACATTCTTTAAAAACTGATGACTTGTCAGGCATAGTGGTGCATGCCTCTAATCCCAGCACTCTGGAGTCTGAGGCAAAAGGACCACTTTGAGTTTGAGGCCAGTCTGGGCTATATAGTGAGTTCAAAGCCGACCTGAACTACATAGTGAGACGCTGCTTCAAAAAGAGTCTGGTGGCCCTACCTTCCCCCGGGTTCTGATCCATTTCATTTCAGTTGGGGGCTGATATTGAGGTTTCTTTTTTAATCCCAGGGGATTTTAATGTGCAGCCAGAGATTAGGCAGAGGAAAGACCCATAATGCATATGTCCCCTTGATGAGAAGACATCAGACATCATGGTGCAGAGCTTATGAGCATCATGCCGACGTAAGAAGACAGGGTTGGTGGGAGAAGCCTGGAATCAGGAGACCTCACGAGGGGACTTTTGACCATGGTACGTCAGATATGGAGAAAGCCCCAGAAGGTGTCCTCTCTTCTCTCTCCCCCTTCTCACAAGTTCATTCGTTTCACAGAGGAGAAAATAGCATTAGAAGAAGAATATGAATATGAGTAGACCAGGAAAAGTTCAATTTCCTTTGACAGGACTGTAGGGTAGCTTTGGCCCTCATCGCCCTAGACCCATGATGGCGAACTTTCTAGAGCTTTCAATGATACAAACAGCCCTCTGTGGCATGCATGCCATAGGCTCGCCACCACTGCCCTTGACCATGGAAGCCCCCTCAGCAGATGACTGCACAATAACCCACCCTGTCTGTGTTATAGCAACTATATCACCATAGCAACACAGACGCCCCTGGTGAGTCTCAGGTGTTCACCACAAGAATTAAGGAATAAACAGGGAAAATTGTACATAAACTCGGACCCCTGTGCCCTTGTCCCTTTGCCTGCCTGCAACAACTAGTATCAGTCATTTCACTTTATTTTATCTATTTATTTTTTTCTTGTACTGGGGATTGAACTCGGGACCTTCCGCTTGCAAGGCAGGTGCAGTGCCACAGAGCTAAATCCCCGGCCACAACTAGTATCATCTCTTTTCCTGTTTCTTCTGCATGTTAGGAACTTATTTTTGTCTAATCCTGCTTTATCCTCTCAAATCACCGCAAAGTCTTCCCAGATTTTGACAGTTGACCCTCTGATGGTCTTAGCTTCTGCTCACTGTTCTGAATTTTATTCCTTCAGTGACGCTCTCATGAATGCCTCCTGAGGTCTACTGTGTTGGCTTTTTGAACAGCCACATCAAACTACTGGCATTAATTGAGCTCAGAGGAAACTAATGTTCCTGACTTATTACCATGTGCTTTGTCACATCTTTTTCCATCATGCATCTAAGCTGTGGATATTTTGAGCCCAAGTATACAATCTCATCTCTTATGAGATTTGGCCTGTCATTACTTCTTGATTCACTTGTGCCAGAGTAACAAACTTGGTTTGTGCTAGAGTGATCCACCATCCTGGTTTGCCTGGAACTGAAAGATTTCCCAGGAGGTGGAACATTAATTATGTATGAAAACCAGAACAGCCCCTCAAATCAGCTCTCAGGCAGTGAAAATGGGATCTGGTAGGTAGACAACCTTCTTTAAGACAGCCACCAATGACCTGCTCCAGTATTCAGGCCCATGAGTAATTTCCTCCCCTTGAGTGTAGGCTGGACCTGGTGATTCAATCCTAATAAACACAATACAGCAAAGGTGATGAGATGCCCCTTCTGTGATTTGGTTACAAAAACATAGAGATTTCCAATTTGCTGGCTTTCTCCCTTGCTGGCTCTGAGAGAAGTTAGTTGCCATGATGAAAGGTGTCCTGTGGACAGGTCCATGTGGCATGGAACTTATGTCTCTAGCCAACAATTGTGGTTTGGACTGTGCCCCCCAAGAAAGGCATGCTGAAGTCCTAACATCCAGTAGCTCAGAATATGACCTTATTTGGAATAATCATATATTTAGTCATGATGAGTTCATAATGGAAGTAGGGTGGGCTCTTAGTCCATATGACTGGTATCTTTATAAGAGAAGAGACACAAACACATGAGATGAAGGAAGAATGCCATGTGATGACAGAGGCAGAGATCAAAGTGTTACAGATGCAGCCAAGAAATGCCAAGCATATCCCATCACCAGGAGCTGAGGAGAGGCCTGGGGCATTCTCTCCTTCACAGGCTGTGGAACCAACCTGGATGGTGCCCTGATTATAAGCTTCTGGACTCTAGAACTGTGAGAAAATGAATTTCTTTTGTCTTAAGCCACCTAGTTGTGGTAACTGCTTATGGCAGCCCTAGAAAACTAATATCCATGAGTGCTCGCAGAAGCAGACCCTCCCCCCAGAACCCTGAGATGACTATATGCCCGGTCAACACCTCAACTACAGCATCCTGAAAAACCCTAAGCCAGAGGACTCAGCTATGAAAATTTGTTTCTCAGCAATTGATAAGCAAAATAGCAAAGGATTGGAGGGCAGAGGAAATCTGTAAGGCTCCCAGGCTAAGCCCCAGATGCCAAAAACAATATGGTTTTTAACAAATCTGTATTGGCGTCTTCCCTTCTGTATCAATCATCTACTGCTGTGTAACAAACCACCTCCCAAATTAAAGTAGCAATCATCTGTTTGATCATGATTCTGCAGCTTGCGGTGGGGTCACCTGGACACCTTTCCTGCAGGTCTTGCACAGGACCACCCATGTGGTCATTCATCCTGCAGCTCAGCTGGCGCCAGCAAGTCTAAGGAGACCTCACTGAAAAGTTTGGGGCCATGGTGCTGGTCACTGGCCAGATAGTTCTTTCTATGTGGACTCTCATCACATAACAGTCTAGCCCAGACTTTCTCACATGGCGCTAAGAACATCCCCAGAGGAAAACCGTCAGCTCTGGAAATAGCACAGCTTCAAAGCAGATCAGAAGGCTAGTCTAGATTCTAGGATTGGGGCAAGAGACTCCACTTCTTGATGTGAGGAGCTACAAAGAACTCACAGTCCTATTTTAATTACCACATCCTCATCATACCTCCATTTTCTTACTGGTCCTTTCTGTGATCACCTCCCAAATAAGCTTCTTTCACATAAATCCCTTTCTTGGGATCTATTAAAGGCACTCAACCTAAAACACACAGACCCAGGGCTTTTCCCAGAACCCTCATCCCTTCTCATTCCATTCCTGCCTTTTTAATCTCACCCATTCAAGTCCCTGTACCCCCAAATCTCTCCCTCTAGCCATCCCCACACTGAATATCCAACTCCATTCTCCCAGTCCACTGAGGACCTTCCAGATATCTCAGTTTCGATATCCTGAATCAAAGTCTGATCTCCAATAGCCCACCCAACTTTCTCTGCCAGCCGTTTCATTAAACCTTCATAGGTTCAGTTGGCCTCAGCCCAAGTGCTTATGCCAAAAACTGCTGCCTATGCCACCCATTCCTAAGCCCTGTTGATTATGCAGCTATATGCATCAGGTTCCTCTTTGGCTCTAAATACTTCCCAGGTTCCTCTTCTCATCACCGTGACTGCTACCACTATGGGCCACCATCTCTTTCCTAGACAACTACAGCGGCCCCATAAGGGCTTTCTCTGCTCCTGTCTTGTTCCTAGGACATCCATTCCCCGAAATTAAAGTCAGCAGCCAGAATGACTGCTGCGAGGCAAATACCTCACGCTCACGCAATCTCTCCGTCTCGATGACCTGAAGTCCCAAGGTGTGGTCTTTCTTCACACCACCCTCCACCCTCACTGTTGAGGCTCCGGCACTACCAGCCTCCCTTGAATATGTCATGATTTCTTCTTCCCTCTTCAGGGCCTTTCCACGAGCTATTTCCTCTAACTGATAGGTCCTCTCCACCATCAACCCCCTCTTCTTGTTA
Organism: Heterocephalus glaber; assembly: GCF_000247695.1. The sequence goes on along the minus strand of NW_004624790.1, from coordinate 10,880,471 downwards.
ATTCTCCCAGCTACACTTCATTTATCTATACAAGAATAAAATGAGTCAAGAAACACTGGACAGGAAGCAGTTTTTCCCTTGCTATCTTTTTTTCTAGCAGTACACGTTTGCGGTATACAATGTTTACATTCCTTGTGTGGAGCTGGTACATGTACAGAAGACATATTAATTCCTCTTTTCATCTGCTTTCCCTCCCCTCCTTCCCTACTCTATCTCTTCATCCCCTTCCCATTTGAGAAAGATCTATCTCCCTACAGCTTATTATCTTTTATTTTGCTCTTTATAATTTTGATTTCTCATATAAGAGAAACCATGCAATATTTAAGCTGATGCGTCTGATCTATTGCACTTAACATTATAGTCTCATGGTACATCTTTTCCTACAAATAACTCAAGTTTATCCTTCTTTGTGGCAGAGTAGTACTCCATGGTTTGTAAACATTACGTTTTTTTTATCCATTCATCTGTTGATGGACATATAAGCTGCTTCCAAAATTTAGCTATTACACATTTAGCTGCTATAAACATACATATGCATGTATCACTATAATATGATGTCTTTAATTCTTTGGGGAAGCTACCTAGAAAGAGAAAAGCTGGGTCAAATGGAATTTCTACTTTTAATTTTCTTGAGGCATCTTCATACTGATTTCCACAGTAGTTGTACTAGTTTCCATTCCCATCAACAAAGTAGAAGGCTTTCTTTTCCCTACCACCCTATTAGCCTTTCTTATTATTTGATTTCTTTTTTTTTTTTTTTTTTCTACTGGGGATCAAACTCTGGTCCTTGCACTTGCGAGGCCGGCAGCGGAACCACTGAGCTAAATCCCCAGGCCTTATTTGATTTCTTGATGGCCATTCTTTCTGGGGTGAGATAGAATCTCAGTGTTGTTTTCATTTGCATTTATCTAATGGCCAGAAATGTTGAGCATTTCTTCATGTATTTATTCCCTTTCTATCTTGCTTGATTGCCTTTGAGACTATATTTCTCTCACTCTCCCCTGAGGTTACCAGGACTCATTTGCCCTCATCCTCATTTACCCAGGACTGAGAGTTTCCTGGAACACAGCACAGGTACAGACTGAGATGAACTAGGCACCCTCACTGAAATGACAGTTTTCCCATTAGGAGCTGCTTAGAAACCAGAGACAACAGCCAAATATATATCACAGGAAAGCTCTTGCCTATTCTATCCCTGCAGGTTCTTCTTCACTTTCCACCTCAATCAGCCACTGTTAATTAACAATATGTGGTTAATTATTGACCAGAACTAATTGTAATACATATTGTATTAATTCTCAAACAAAAGATTGGCTTCAATTAACCAAGTGTGAAAAACTTGATTATGGTGGTTTTCACACAGGCCCATGGTCAGCATTACCAATTAGCAAGCCAGTCCCCCAAAAGCCCTCATTAGTGCAGGCATTTGCGACATTTATAAACAAAAAGAAAAAGCCATGGGATCATTTTTCCTAAATTCCACCAGAGACAAACAAAAAACCATAGTACAATTTATGCAGGATTGTAAAAGCAAGCATTACACATTATGATATAATACACAACCACATTTTCAAAGTGCCCAGAAATGCTTTGCATGGAAATGCCACTATGCCACACATACATGGTACTTAATAAATGGTTTTTGACTGAAGATTTTTTAATGTTAGAGTTGCAAAGTTTCTTAGAACTAATTCTGTGCAATGATGAGACTCAAAAAAGTGAAGTGACATGGCAGAGTATCCCGCAAAATACAGCCAGGACCAGACCCTTCTTGTAAACCAGGGTTCCTCAACTGTACCACTGCTGACATCTTGGATCGGTAGCTCTTGGGGGTGGGGACCATTCTGTGCATTATAGGATGTTTAGCATCCCTGTCCTCTATCAGATATCAGTAGCATCAGCCCTCTTCTGTTATAACAATCAAAAATATCTCCAGACGTTTCCAAATGTCCCTCCTGCCGGGAGAGGGAGGTACTTGTGAGATGTCACAGAATCTGACTCTGTTGAGAACCACCGTAAATGTGAACCACTGCTTTTCAAAGTGTGGTACCCAGACTAGCAGCACTAGCAACCCTGGAAACTTGTTAGAAATGCAAATTATCGGGCCATATCCCAGATCCATTAAATCAGAAACCCTGGGGTTGGCTCCCAGTAATAAGCCCTCTGGATGATTCTGGCACATTAAAGTTTGAAAGCCAGTGGTATAGATTATCTCTAACCCTTACAAAAACAAAAATATAAGAACCAAGGCTCAAACAGATTACCTAGCTTGCTCAGAGCCTAACTTAGTAACAGTACGGCCTGGACTTGAACAGGGCTCAAGAAACCAGAACCAAGCCTTTGCTGCTCTACTCTGCCTCCTTGTGCATAGGCAGCAGGGATGGGGAAAGCCTGACTCACTCTACAGCTCTTCACTCCCAGACTATGAGCAAGGCCAATAGCACTAGGACTCCTTTTGTGGCTGTCATGGCCTTTGATGTCTGAAGTAATAAAGAAGACTCAGAGCCCGGAGAGGCTCATCAAAGCTGCTAAGATGTTAAGTGAGATCAAACTGATGACCTTGGAAGTAAAGGCACTGGTATCTCTGCCATTCTGGATACTGTGACCTCACTGTGCCAGCCACAGCTGGTTGGCTTAGAGGAGTACTTGGCCTAAGCTGAACCAATGACTTCCTTCCTTGGGATTTTGAACTTGGGACAAAGTGAGAATTGAATCCATCCTTCCCTATGAGAATTAAAACCTGGAGATTTCAAAATCTGGAGCTACTGGCTACCATGGAAATTTCTCTCACAACAAAAGAGATTTGAATAATAAAAAGTCCTTTTCACTCCCCTGGGTACCCGAGGGTAAGTACAGTAACATTTTCCACAACATTCAAGAATGAAAGGGGAAATATATCTTCCCAGAAGAATCTATTTTGAGAAAGTTCTCCCCTGTCTTCTCCATAGCCTATGGCTTCTGAAGATAGTTCTAATCTTCCCTGAAAAATCACAGCCACACTGGGCCCTATGGCCTCAAAGTTGTCAATTGGATCTCTCCATCATGCCCAGCAATGATGCCTCAGAGTGATGCCAAGGTCTCACATGAGAAAGAGGAAAGAAAAACATTGCATCAAAAGGATTGCAAGGTACACCTTTGGACACCCTCCCCCAGTATCCACCTCTGTATCTGCAAAAAAAAAAAAAAAATGTCTGGGATAGACAGAATCAATGTTTTTTGCTAGCTGGAGGGAGGGAAGGATGGATGGATGGACAGATGTTCTATGAGAACACTATAGTTCCCTAAAGGCAGAGTGAGGAACATCTGGCTAAGGTAAGAAGTGAGGCCTTGTACTGACCAGTGAGACAAACGCCTGCCTGGAAAATGACCTGCTGGGGGACTGTGAGCTACTCACTCTGCCTCTCTAAGCCTCATGTTCCCTATTACACAAATACAGGGCTGTCCTAGCTCCTTCTCTCCCTGGTTCCTTCCATCTCCTAAGTCTGAGGAAACTTCGTGGGGATAGTGTGTCCCCAAGCTGTGAAAGCAGAGCCGTATCCAGGCCCTCTGCAGAGTGGGGCTCACTGCCCATCTGCTGGTCCTGTTTGCAGAGCGACACCAGGACGGGTGGGCAGTTGGGAGGTCTCCAACTTTGCTGAGAACATCGCTGCAGATGCTTCCGCAAAGGGTGAGACGTGGGCCTGGAGCAGAGTGAGAAGTCTGGAGCGCTGCCACTCAGTGCTGTCCTCACACTCACCAGACAGGCACCAGCCCCCAAAGCCGAGGACTCCCCACTGGGTGCGGTGGCAGGGCACTGTCAGAGAGAGTGCCCTACTCTCCCACACCCCAGGGTCAAGGGATGAATTCCCAGAAGCACTGGGGTGAAGGCAGTGGTGAAAACGATGCCACTCTCCAGCCCACAGGGACACACGGGACCTTTAGGATCAGACCTTTGCCTGGTTTAGTTTCTGATCCTTGGGGCTCAGGGCATTGTCAAGTTTTTTTACTAAAATGTTCCTCACCTCAAGTAATCAGGAGATACAAATACACACCAGTGAGCAGACATCAATTCTACAGACCCAAACTCCTCAACCCAGCCAGGGTATCTTGGTGCCAACTGCTAACAAATCCTTATCCCTGACTGAGCACTCACTAAGTGCTAGGAGCTGAGGCGGACGCCTTTCCTCTAAGCTTCGCAGTGACCCTGTGCAGCAGGCGCCCTATTCCACCGTGATACTAAGGAACAGACTGAGTGTAGAGAGCCTGTTAACTCTCCTAAAGGCCAAGTGAGCAAGTGGCATAACTGAGATAGGAATTTTGCTTTGTCCACTGGCAAAGTGTGTGACTCTAGCCACTGCACCACACTGCTTCCCGGCACAGCCCAGATCCTAAAACCAAAGCGTCTTCCCCCCTGGACACACCACCCTGCCACTTGCCTACACTCTGGCTGCAGTGCTCGTCCTGCAAGTCCTGCCACACCTGTGCTCACATCCTGTGTGCTCCCTGGAGCGCTCCAGGCTCTGCTTGAGGTCACCTCCTCCATGCAGACCTCCTGACTCTCCCAGCCCCGATAGTAAAATCAACTCATCTCTCCCTCATACCTCGTTGACTCTGGAGATGAATCTAACATGGGAAATGCTCTCACTATTATTTATGTGTCCATCTCAGTCTTCTGGAAAATAAAAGCCACACCTTCTCCACATCTGTGTGCCCAGGACCAACCATGCCAGGCGCACATTCAGGAAACAGTGAATGAATAACGAAGTGAACTGAAACTTCATCAGAAATCCAATTTCAAGTGACCCAAGAGAGCCACAGCATGGAGCGAGGGTGCCTGGCACACGATACACACTTATGCAATAAAAACATCTTAGGAAGGAAAGAATAAATAAGTGATAAGATCACTCACCATTTTCACCCTTATTTCTATGCACTCTCTTTCCAGGTGACCTAGAGAGTTAGCCAAGTCTAGATTTAATTTTAAAATATGGAAATGCAAATATCATATGCTAGTAAGCTGATCACTAACTTTTTTTTTTTTTTTGGTGCCAGGGATTGAACTCAGGACCTTGCACTTGCAAGGCAGGTGCCAGAACCACTGAGCTAAATCCCCAGCCCTGACCATTAACTCTTAAATCCCAAATTAAACTTTTCTCTTTTTTGAGATGAGGACTCACTATGTTGCCTAGGCTGACCTCTAACTCTTGGGCTCAAATTATCCTCCTGCCTCAGCCTCCTGAGTAGCTGGGACTACAGATGTATACCATCTCATCCCAGCTTCCATATTAATGTTTTAAGCAATTCTTCAGAGACAACAGACTTTCTAAATGCAATAAAAAAGAAGCTCTTGATATACAAAGCCTTGCCAATAAAAGCGTATTAGTCAGTCTGTATTGTAAACAGGCTTGGCCTAATTCAGGGTAGGGGGGATAAGGTCCTCAAGTTTTTAATTGATTAAGCCTTTATGTAGGGGCCTCCTCCAGATGCAGACCCTGATACAAGGATTTGAGTGCTAGTTTGGGGGGCACATGACCCCAGGAAGCAGAGGCAGGGAAGATGAGAAGAAAGACACAGAAGACACTGGGCCAATGCATAGTGTGTCATTGGTCCGGCTGCCACTGTGTGGAAAAAGAGCCCAAACTTCTGAATTGGCCCAGAAATTTAAAGGGAAAGGGAGGTGGGAAACTTGCCCTCTACGTCCTGTCAGCCTCTCCTACTCCCAGGGCCATATGCTCCCCAGTACACCCACCCCAGCAAACAGCCAGGGCTGTGAGGACACCTCAGGTGGAAGGGACAGGTGCTGGGCGGTAGGACCCCGCAGCAAGCACAGGAATGGTGGCACGGAGGCAAAGCTAGGGCCTCCTGCCTGCCTCTGCTCCTCTCTTCCCTTTACAGTGTGTGCTGCAGCCCCTCAACCTGCCCGCCAACCTGCAACCTATTTTCTGCTCGATCTGAATCCTCCTCCTCCTCCTTCTTCCCCTTCACCCATCCCTCCTTTCCCTACTTCTCCCCTCCCAGCAAAGCCCCTGCCATGAAATCAGAGCATCTTGCTTAGTATTTGTTTACTTAGGAACAGTGAGTTTTATGCACACTGTTCTTAACTGAATTCTCAGTGAGTTTCTATTTGAGGATGGAGAGGCATTCTGCCCAAGAACAGGGGACTTAAAATCTTGGCACTTTGTTACTGCTGCACCCCTACCACTTGGAAGGAAGACCTACCTGGGATTCAGCCTTTTATATGGGGCCTGTGAAGCTGTTCATGTTCTCGGCAACACCAGTTATTGACCATGTCACTGTGGGAGGGAAGTGGATTTCCCTCCAGACAGCCCACAGCCATGCTCCAGAAGCAGCGGTGACTCACCGCTCTGTCTCTGTGGGCACCTGATACGGAAACGCTCCTGCAAAGTGTCAGGCAGGTAGCTCCAAGAAAGCACTTGGTCTCCACCTAGACCACAATCTGGAGGCCTTGCCGCTCTTGTCATTTTGGGGAGTCCCCTCTCAGTGACTGCATCAAGAAAGCAAGTTTTTCATTGTCTCAGTGTCTGGCCTTCCAGTTCTTTGTCCCTCTGGGAATTTAGCATAGAGCACAAGTTTGGGGAATGTTTGCAGAATGAAAGAATAAACGAGGGAAAGGATTGGAGAGATGCCAGGGAGACTTACTAGAGCCTCACACAAGCTTCCAAGAACTCGTGCTGTCCGCCAGCCAGAGATGGAGGGAATCCAGAGTCCAGGAAGTCCAGCGTTTTTCACCCTTCAGGGGGCGTGGGGGCCAGACTGGGCCTGAGTGGCTACATCTCCCCCAGATAAAACCAGGCCCTGACTCCTGTGGGCTTTCTACTGGGCTCAGGAAATGGAGTTTCCACTTCTTTAGAAAGTTAGAACATCATTAGTCTACAGGGGCCAACTCCACAGTCGCTACTCTGTTCTGCTGTAAAGGGGGCTCCACACACTCAAGGGAGGCCAGACTGGTACACGGTTCCCGGCTCGGCCCACAGCCGCCGTGTTCCGCAAGTGAAGGACACCTGGAGTGCCAGTCAGGGGCACACCCCACCCCACCCCGCCAGAAGGCGGGCCCGGGATGGGAGGAGGGTGCAGAGGGCCCAGAGCTGGAGGAGATGGAGGCGTGGGCGACTGACACCTCCGACCCGACTGGGAGCAAACGCTGTCTGCAGGTGGGGGAGGCCGCGGAAGACGGGACGGAGATCCCCGGCCCACGGCGAACCTCAGGAGCCTACCCGGCTTCAGTGCAACAGCACAAGGCCCCTCTCGAGCCTAGGCGGATCGGAAGTCGCCACAGCCCTCGAGGATGGCGGCCAGGAGAGGCCTGGGGCAAGCACTGAAAGGGCAAATCCTGCGCTGCACCCCAGGAATCCCCTCTCCGTGACCTGCGGGTCGCGGAGGAGCAGCAGCTCAGGCAGCCTGGAGGTTGAGGAGGCAGAGGGCGCCCCGGCTGCCGGAACAAACACGGCCAGCAGCGCCACCCCTGGCAACTTCGGGGAGTGCAGCTCACTGCCGCCCCACGCGGGCTTGAGGCGAACTCCCATGGCTCTGCCTTGGCAGTTGGGGTTTACGGCCATCTGAACTCCTCTCACACGCACACATACGCGCACGCGCACGCACACATCCACATGCATGCAGGCACAGCTCACATGCTTTTGTCTCCAAATTTATTTCATATCAAATCCCAATCATCAAATCATTTCACCCTTAAATGTTTCCGTATGTGCCTTTAAAATAAGTAAAATAACCACAGTACCATTATCCCGCCAAAAAATAATTCCTTCATATTCTCCAATATCCAACTGTCTCATAAATTCGTGTTTCTCTATAGTTTATGCATCGGGGTCCTAAAAACTCTACACATCATGACTGGTTTGGCATCTTTGGAGTCTTTTTCAATCCATGTTTCCTTTTCTTCCTTTTTTTTCTTTTTTCTCACAATTTGTTTGTTGAAAGAACCTGGGCATTTGTCCTGACACGTCTCCTAGTCTGGATTTTGTGGGTTGCCTCTCTGTGGTATCATGTCCCACGTCTCTTAGACTTTCTGAGTTGTAAATCCTGCTAGTTGGGGTTAAATCTACAGGGCTGCTCAGAGTCTGTGTTGCTCTTCTGTCGAGTCCACTTGAGGACCGGCACGTCCTCTCAGCAGCCCCTTCCTCTCCCACCAGCAGTGATGGCCGTGGCGTACAGCCACTGCTCACCAGGGATGGCAGAATGGTGATATTCTACCTGCACCATTAGCTATTTACTTCTAAATCTGAGCTTCTATTGATTCAGAGCCTCGTTCCACAACAAAGATGTCCCCGTGAGAAAAATCTCTTCTGGACTTGACCTTGGGTGTCTTCTCCTCTCTAGAGCTGTGTTGGCCAAGGAGGCCACCTCCATCCACACATGGCTAATGAGCACCTGCAAAGGGGCCTTCCAAATCTGAGGTGTGCTGTGAATGCAAAACATGTTTCAGATCCCAATGACTCACTTCATAAGAGAAAAGTAATAAAACATCCATTAATAATTTTTGTACTATTTGCAAGCTGAAATAATATTTTAATATATTAGGTTAAATGAACTATATTATTAAAATTAATTTTCCTGGTTCTTTTTACTTTTTAAATGTGGTTACTAGGGAGGTTAAAATTATTTATGCAGCTCACATTCTGTTTCTTTCAGATATTACTCATCTAACAGTTGCAATGAATTCAGTAATTTTCACAGTGACTATTGAGCACTATCTACGTGTTAGGCACTGTTCAGAGGATGTGGCAGTGAACGAAACAGGAAAAGCCCCTGCCCTCAAAGCCCTTGGAGCTTGGATTATATAAGGCAGAGACATATTAGCAAATCTCTAGAACATCAAATGATGATAAAGTGTTGGGGACTAATTAAGGAAGACTCCTATGAGTAGGAGGACTTTGATCAGCAACCCCAAGGAGATAAAGCAATGTGCTCTGTGCATATCTGGGTAAGGAATTCTAGAAAGATAGGGGAAGAACAATCATGCAAGACCAATGTAATGACCAATAGGGCTTAGTTTCGCTTTTTTAAAGTAAAATATAACTTACATGTGGTAAATGTCCCTTTTTTTTAACTACACAGTTTTATGAATGTTGAAAACTATATACAGAATTAATTTTACTTTCATAAAACAACCACTACAATCAAGATACAGAATATTTCTATCATCAGTAAAGATTCCTCTTGTGCCTTTCAGTCAATTCCCTCCTCCTCCTCCAGTCTTGTCTTAGTTACTTTCTCGTTGCTGGGACAAAATATCCAACACCCACAAGTTAAAAGAGGAAAGGTTTATTTTGTCTCACAGTTTGTAAAGGTTTCAGCCCATACTTGGCTGGCTCCAAGGCAGGGCAGCATGGCAAAGGTGCATGGCAGAGGAGAAAGCGCTCATGGCAGGGCAGGCAGGAGTCAGCAAGATTTCCTTCTTCTTTCCCTTGTTATTCCATCCAGGCTACAAGCCTATTGGTTGGTTCCACTCACACCCAGGGTAGGCCTTCTCTCTTCAGTAAATCCATCATCCACACCCAGAACTATGCAAACCCAATCAGCGGACTAATCCAGTATCACACACTCAAGATCCAATAACTTCTAAAAGTCCCACCTATGATCACATGAGATTTTGGGAGGACAACTAGATATAAGTCATAACAAGCCTCTAACAACAATTTATCTAACCCTATAGTTTTGACTTTTCCAGAGTGTCATATAAATGAAAATATATGCTATACAGCCTTTTGAGTCTGGAGGTGGACACAACCTGCAGGAGGCTTCTTTCATTTAATGCTTCTACGAGATCTCCCTGTTGTGTTTAGCAGCAGTTTGTTCTTTTTATTGTTGAGTAGTATCCACTGTACAGATTATTATTCATTCACCAGGTGATGAACAGGAGAAATGTTTAAGTTGATAAAGGAAAAAAAGAGAAACAGAAGTACAGTAAATGGAAGACATGAAATAATATGGCGGAAGTGAGGCATAACAGAACAGTATTTGCAATAGAGAAAATTGGAGTATAGTCATCAATCAAAGGATAACTGAGTCCAAGATTGTATAAGCAAAATAAGACCTGGTAGTGTGCTATTTAAAAACACTTAGAACAAAAGAACACAGCAATTGAAAAGGATTAAAAAGCACGTGTCAGGCAAATATGAACCAAAAAAAGGCTGAGGTGATCATCTTTCACAAAATGTAATTTAATGCAAATAATGGATCATGAGGAAGTATAGATTTTCAAACAGCCATCCATAAGCATATATTTTCACTAAAAATTATAGCTTCAAAATATGTAAAATTCCAAATTATAGAATTGAATAGAGAAATAAGCCAAAAATTATATTCGAAGAATTTAATTTATCTCTCTAAGGAACTGACTGAGCAGATAAACAAAAATTTCAGTCAGTAAGCTAATACATGTATCTTGAACTCTGTCCCTTATAACCAGATACCATTCTTTTCAAGCACACATGGAATATTCGGTAAAACTAAATATTAAAATAAACCACAATAAATTTCAAAAGATCAGCATCAATTAGTCTTTCTTTTCTAACCATATGTAATAAAATTTTTTAAAAAGATTACTGACCAACCTCTTATTTTTAGAAACTGAATAACATAGTGCTAAGTGACCTATGAATTAATACGGAAATTGTCAGAACTAAGCAAGTAAGTGCTGCATGTCAAAACTGAAGGGAATAACCTAAGCAAAACCTGGAAGAGATGTATCATTTAAAAGTATTTATCATAAAACCAGAAAGATTTCATGAAAACGAGCTAAATGTTCATTAATGAAGTTGAAAGAGAACAAGAGAGGCAAGGACAGTTTGGATTAACAGAAGCAGAGACAGAGAAATCCAGGCAAATTTGGATGTGTTTTGAAGACAGAGTAAACAGGAGAGCCGAGCGTGGTGGTGCACGTCTGTGATCCCAGCACTCAGGAGGCAGAGGCAGGAGGTTTGCAGCAAGTTCAAGGCCACCCTGGGCTACATAGTGAGCTCAAGGCCAGCCTGAAATACATAGCTAGATGCTGTCTCAAAAAACAACAACAACAAAGATATATAAACAGGATAAATACGTGTCTGGAATTCAATAAAAGTCACTGATATACATATAAACTTGGGAGTCATCAGAATAGCAACACCATAGCCAGCTGGAGGGCAAGTTAGACAGAACAGAGCAGAGGGCCTGGGTGACCTCACCTGAGACTGAAATGGTTTAATCTAGTGGGAGTCCCCAGACATGCTAAGTGGAGAGATGCTGCCTCAGGCCAACAAAGCCCATGAGAGCCTGCAGTGTAAACGAGAACACCCTACAAGGAACATAATCATCAGGCAAAGTAGATTTCAATATCATTGTCACCGTGGCCACCACCATCACCATCATCTGTTTCTTTATTCATTTATTCAGTACCTCATACAAGGGATATTATTGTCCCCGTTGTATCAAAGGGGAAACTGAAGTTCAGCAGGGTTTAGTAATTTTGTCCAAAACAGAGGCAAGATTCAATCCCAGATGTGGAACATTGCCAATGTGCACAACAGATGAAAACCTGGGAACAACCCGAACTCTCATCAGAGAGGGAATATTCCAGCAATTATAGGAACAAGGGAAAGACTGCTATTATTCAAGTGTATTTTAAAAGTCAGCCAGCCAGGCATGGCAGTGCATGCCTGTAATCCCAGCACTTGGGAGGTTGAGGCAGGAGGATCACCACCGAGAGTTCAAGGCCAGCCTGGGCTACAAAAGGGAGATCCTGCCTCAAAAAAACCAAAAAAAATTAGCCATTGGGCGGCAGCAAGAGCACTGTTTGGAGAGCCCACCACAGGGCCCGGCCCTGCTCCACCACATATGGGTGTGTGGGCTGTGGCTGGTGTACTGTCTGAGCCTCCACTTCCTCATCTGGTCGGTGAGGACTACGATTCCCTCTCCTGTGACCCCAACATGTCTTCAGTGAAAGCCAGACAGAAACAGACGCAAAGTCTTTGTTTCAATAGAAGGCTCTGCAAACTTAAAGGACAATGGCAGCCACTTTCAGAACTCCAAACAGGCCTGGCCCCACTCAGGTGACTCTTAGCACCTGGGAAGCCCAGTCCTTCTGGCAGCCAGATTGTAAGACTCCTCCATGCCTCTCCAGCCTTGCACACACACCGAGAGACACCCTTAGACTCAATCAACTAGGCCCTCTCTGCCTTGTGCCCTACTTTAGAGGGCCCTTCTTTGACCTTCCCATGGCCATGCCCTTCCCCTCAGGACAAGAAAGTCAAAGGACCAAGAGCACATGCCCACCTGTAGCGGCCCCTGCCTTTCCTAGACCAATAGTTCCCCCTGGACCCCAGAACTTCCTGAGCCTGCACAAAGGACTTTGCTATCCCAGAGACAGACTGTCCCCATGTATGCACCCCTAGGCTCAAAGGACCAAAAGGCACAGGGAGATGAAGGACGTGGTGAGGGCTTGGCCATGTAGGAGGGAGGGACACAGCCTGGAGGCAGACACCTTGTGGTACAGACAGCTCTGGGGGTGGAAGAGAGGAAGGGGAACTGCAGGCCAGAGCCTCCACAAGCACTGTCGGCTCAGCCTCCTCTGCTGTAGGGCTGCACACAGCCCCATAACCTGGTCACACCCCTCCCCTCCCGTCATGAAGCTGATGATAAAACACAAGGAGCAAAAACAATCATTGCCGGAGTCCTAATTATGGTGAGCAGCCTGGCATGCTGTATATAGACTCTGCTTTAGAGGAAATGTGCTGATTTATGCAGTTCCCAGCATTTAAAGGTGGAGACCAGACTGTGGCTGAATCAGATCAGATCATTCTCTGGGACAGATTGCAACTCTGGACTGCTGAGCAGAAATGTGTAAAGGGTTGTCTGTGCTCCTCCTGTCTCTTCTTCCTCCAACCCACTCCCAGCTGCACCTTGGGTTTTCTGACCTTTCCTTTGAGCCAAAGGCCCAAATTGACCCCACAGGCATTGAGGCAGAAGTTAATATTATTAAACATCTTTTCTGTGCTTGGCTCTGGGGAAACCAAGGCATTTTAAACCAAGGCCTCTGGAAGCTCTCAGCCCAGTGGGGCATAAAGACACTCAGACAGCCCTCTTACGCTGCCTCGATGGCGGCCCAGCTGTGGAAGACTGCAGACATGGTGCCACTTCCCCTCTTCTCTGCTCCCCTGTCCCCGTATGACGTCTGATGCTCTCCCAGTCTGGCTCCAGACTCACACACGTGACTGGTCTTGGCCAACAGTATGCACACAAAGGCTGGAAAAGCTCTCAGGCCGCTGAGGTTGTCTTTTTTTGAGGCTCTTGGAATTCAGCTAGTGAAGAAATGGGGCTGGCCTGCTGAAGGATAGGAGACCACTCAGAGCCATGTGGAGAGAGACCCACCCCCATCACCGCAGATGATGAGGACATCAGACCCCCAAGCAAGTTTGGCCTGGTCCAGAAACCTACCCAGCTGAGCCCAGGCCAAACTGCCAACCTACATTAATTGTAAGTTAAATAAATGGTTGTGGGTTTTTTGTAAGCCCTCTAAAGTAAATGAGAGGACTAAGCCAGACCTAGGAAAACAAGATTTACCAGGCGAGGAAGAGTAAGCCCGGCAGAGGAAATGGCATCAAGCAGTGGCATGTAGATACAAAGGACTCTACTTTCAGAGAGGTCATTAACCAAGATAATGAGATTCCAGGGCCTCTGTGGAAAGACAAGCCAGTGAGTTAGGACCTCAGTGCCACATGAGGGGGTCTGAACTTGCTCCAGAAAGCTGTAGGGAGCCACTGAAGGAATGAGAGCAGGACAGCTTCAAGACGAGATATGTATTCTGCACAGGCCCCATCTGGCACAGCAGGTGGAGTCAGATGCCCATTCTTCATCCCAGCAAGGGGATATCACTGCCTGCTTCTAAAGGATGCTAGGCAGCAGCCTCTCCTTTCTGTCCCCTTTGCTCCTGACCTCAGGCAGGAGGTAGAACTGAGACCCCAAGACAAACTCATTTACCTTGAATGCAAAGAATATTTTCCAAAGAGCTTCAGTCTGAAACTTCAGCAGTGCTGTCTCAAGGAATATGACAGGCATGGTAGACACTCAGAGTTGGTGACAAGAGGGGACAGCCACAGAAGTGCGAATCACAGCTTCAGAAAGTCACCTCTTTGCAGATCAAATGAGACCCAAGGCCCAGCTGGCTCAGTCCCCTCTGAGGTAGGTGTCTTCCAGACATTTCTTCAGTGGCTGGGTGCTCAGGACTTTCTCCATCCAAAATATCCCATCCTCAGCTGACCCAAGCCTCCCACTCGGTCAGCTGCAGCCTTTTGAGGTGGTAAGAAAGTTTGTCTCTTCTTTCCTGAATATAATTCTGGAGTGATTCGACTTGGACAGAATGGGAAGGAGACGGTCATTTCCTTCCTTTCCAAAGCCAACCTTCTGTAATGCGCCTGAACGAGCTTTCCTGACAGCTGCATCGGCCCTAGGCAACCTCAAACTCAAGATCCCTTCTCAGGGCTTTGTACCTTTGGTCTTGTAGCTGAATTGCAGTTATTTTATCATGTGACAAGATGATTGAAAAACAGGCCCCAGAGCAAATTCATCATTGTCTCTCCCCTACTGAGCTCGTGGAAGGTCTGGTACAGACTGGCAGTGTCTGTGGAATGCAGAGCCTCTGTCCTGAAGAGTGAGCACTACCAGACGGGATGCCCTGGACAAACACCTGCCCCAGGCCCAAGTGCAGCAGCTCAGGATCTACTGCTCAGACCCGAATCTCTATTCCCACTAACTCTTCCCTGTCAGCCCACAGTTCACAAACTGTAAGCCAGGAAGGGAGCCCTCACCAGACCCAACCTTGTTGCCATCCGATCAAAGACTTCTAGACTCCAGAACTGTGGAAAACTCAATTTGCACTGTTTAAGCCACCCAGCCTGAGATATTTTGTCATAGCAGCCCGAACAGATTAAGACTATTCAAGGAGTTGGGTTCATATACCTTAGGTAGAGCAAAGCCCTCCCTGAGCTCAACAGCACAGTCTAGGGGATTGGCAGGGGCACCATGGGTTTACTTGAGAGAAACAACAATGTCCGTAGACACCCGAGGCCAGTCATTGCTTTTGGCGACATCATATTTTTGCAAAGCTGGGTTTTCGGTGCTTATAGTGATAAAAAGCAAGTTCCATGTGAAAACCAATGTGCACCAGGAAATGAAGGTGGCAGCATCCAATCTGATTCTCAGTAATGAGAAACTGTGCAGTATTCAACAGGCACATACATCCCATTACTGCATAATTCTTGTTACTTGAGATAGAATAAAAAATAAAAAATTTTTCTCTCGATTTATGTAAATTATTTCTTTTTCAAATGATTTCTAAGCATAAATATACATTATTTAGACTTAGCTACTTAAAAAACAAAACTACAAAGGGTGGAGGGGGTGAAGGGCACACAGGTAATGGGGAAAAAAATAAGAACCAAGATACATCATGTACAGGTACAAACACCCAATGATAAATGTAAACGAATTGTATACCTAAAATGTACCAATAAAATTAATTTAAAAAAAAAAAGAAAGAAACAAAACTACTAGGTATTTTATGTGGGCTCAGGGCACCATGAAAATTTTACTAACATATGAAGGATATTAGGAACAGAGGAATTGCGGGAATCTCAGTTTTAGGCATTTTTACCAGGTCTTCAGTTTCTCTATACTGTATGAACTAGGAACAATTATGTATCATAAGGCTGTTGATAGACTCAATTAGGAGAGGATATATGCAGTGTTTAGAATGGTATCTGGCCCATAAAAGCTGCTATCTATACCTTGCTGTTATTATATAAAGGCCAAATCAGTAACTGGCATTATTAGAGGAGAAATATCTAAAGTGCAGCAAATAGCAATTTTCAACAATCTCTTCCTTTATTAATGATGTAATTACCATATACAAAGTGCTTCGACATACAGCACAAAAAGCACCAGACTGGGAGTCCAAAGGAGAGATGTTCCAGCTGCAGTTTAACCTTGAAACCTTGACCAAGGTACCCCTTCTCCCTGAGCCTAAGTATCCACATCTATATATCACACAGTCAGTGGTGATGACTCCTGTTGGGGGAGGGAGGATAAGTCCTTTTCCTGTGTGTACAAACACCAACAGGGACCAGACAAGGATGGGACGTGCTTCTGTGTTACCAACCGTGCAGATATGCTGATGTGGTGATCAATATTCTGCAGCTGATCTGCTAATCACAGGCTATCGTTATCAGCTTGTTGGGTGAATTCCCCTGGACTCTGGGGGTAAAAGCATGAGTTTTTCAGCTTACTCAGAGTTGAAGGTAATGAAGCCTTTCAGAGTTACAAACCATCACCTTCAGACTGATGCAGACCTCTCACTAAATCAGACCACCTCTGAATTTGTGGATCCAAGTTTTGCCTGCTATAAAATCAGTTTCATATCCAATTCCTTAAAGAGAGATTTGTTGTTAAACCAACCTACGGTTTTTAAAGGGTAGTTTTGTGTTGGGGTGAGGGAGGAGGCAAAAAAATAAGAAAGCCTTCATTTAAAAAAAAATCTCAGTTTTCATCAGATCAAATTTCCTTTGCCATTTGCCGCTAGGGTTCCTAGGGATTCTGATTTTTTTAATGGTGAATTTATTCCTTTATTAGATAGTCATTGAAATCGACCTCATTCCCATGGAGGGGCGATTATGGATTCATTCCTTTTACAAGGCTGCCGGCTGACAGAAGAGATTCTGCTGGTCGCTTCAAGGAAATGTGTTTTATAAAATGAGAGCTGAGGTTGCTATAAAGCTGATTTGGGCATGTTTTCCTAAATTTAAATAATAATAATAATAATGAGAAAGCAGTTTCTTCCAGCTTTATTTATATGGATAGGGCCATGGAGAGAGAGCCTTATACATAGAGCCATTGCTAAAAAAAAAAAAAAAAACAAAAGAACTGATGAATGAAGATGAGTGTCAGGCCTGGACCTCAGCCTCCTGTGCTCAGAGCCACCCACACCTCCCAGATCCTCCCTGAGGGCACGTGGCGTTTAGATAAGAGAATGTTTAGACTCAACTCAACAAAAACAATTGTCTTTTGGGGTTTAAAAAAAAAAAAAAATCACCTTGTCCCATCCTTGACATTGATCCAGTGACTTCATGACAGCCCTGGTAGAAAGTGGGAAGGGAAGGCCTCCCACAGCTGCAGAGGGGTGGAGCCAGGGCCCAGGGCTTCCTTCCTATATAGCCTGAGAGCCGGACACTCCAGGTTTGGATCCTGGCTCTGCCACTTACTGGCTGTGTGACTTTCAGCAAGTCACTTAACCGTTCTGTGCTATTGGCAAAACAATGAAGAACCAAATGATGTAATATTTGTAAAGTGCTTGGAAGAGGGACTGGCATATAGCACGTGATGAAAGCAAGCTGCTGGGCTGTCTTGCATCTGGCCCACAGACAGTCTCCCTTCCCTCCGCGCCAGCTCCTCCAGATGCTCCATTTCCCTGGCAAGTTCACAGCTCGCTTTCTAACTTTTGTCTGCATCTGCTTCCCATCCCCCAGAAAAGTCTGTTGGGCCTTGACACCACTCAACAGCCCTCCATTTCTGCCTGGTCCATCCTCCTGCCTTCTCCATGGAATCTGCCTCTCTCAACAAACCATCGCTCTTAGCCCACTTCCCCTCTTCACGGAGAAAATAGTGTCATCAAACAGAGCCCCTCAACATCATTCCACACCGCTCACCCTCTCCTGCTCCTGGCCATACCCCCTCACTTCCACTCTCCTTCCTGCCAGAGTGATCCCTGCCACCTGAGGCTGGCTGCGTTCCCTGCTGGGGTCTGCCGGTGTGGCTGTACAGCTTGTGCACTGTACAGGGGCATCTAACCAAGGTGCAGTAGAAACTGAAACCTGAAGCGGGAGGATCATAAGTTCAAGGCCCGCCTGGAAAGCTTAGTGAAACCCTCTCAAGATAAAATAAGGAAAGGGCTAGGGATGTAATTCAGTGAGAGTGCTCACCCAGCATTCACAAGGCCCTGGATTCAACACTCAAGACTAAGTCAGAAGAGAAGAGCGTGATGCTCCTTAAAATGTTTTTTTCTTCTACAGTGACCCCAACCACCTGTCAGCCAGCCCAGCTCCATCCGGTGCCTCTTGGCTGCTCTGGGAGATACTTGCCTGAACTGCAGCAGGCTCCTGACATGGACCTATCCCCGGTGACTCTGCCCTGCAGCCTCTCTGGGTGATCTCACCCTGCAGCTCTCTAGATGACTCCTCAGCTCGGCAGCCTCCTCCACCCAGGACCAAACAAAGTCTAGCACTGCGCATTTGCCTTTTTTCCTATATAGCAACCCCCCTGGGCCCCTTGGCAGGTCAGTCCATGTACTGTTTCCCCTTATGCTGCAGCACACAAGTCCTAATACAGCCTCTTCTAGACAGCATACTCTTGACTTTCATGATTTTTTGTTTGTTTTTTGAGACAAGGTCTCCTATGTAGCCCAGACTGGCCTCAAACTCGCTGGGATCCTCCTATCTCAGCCTCCTGAGTGCTGGGATTACAGACATGAGTCATCATGCCTGGCTTGTCTTTTGTGATTTCTATCTCAAGTAGAGCATGCTGAGCTGGTACACTAAGAGCGGGTAATACCAAAGGCCGCTGGCACTGAAAGCAGTCAGCAGCCAGAGCTGGTGATACTGAAGTCAGTGGCAAGCAATGGAGAATGGCCAACAGCTACCATCTCCAGTTGCCAGAAGAGTTCCCAAGGCCTGCCAGTAGCTTCTTGTTCCAAGCATCAAGGAGGGTCACCAATACTAAAAGAGCTGATAGCCACTGACATTCAAAGCTCAGGGTTGTTAACCCTAAAAGAGCTATATTTCACCAATTTGTGATTTCTATACAAACTGAATAAGAACCCTCAGGTGATTGGTAATACCTGGGAAACCCATACGGGAACCCAACCCTCCCTTTTAGAGGAACCCGAAGGATTGGGCAGACAGTGGTGATGGTTGTCAGCGGGCCCAAGAACCAGCCCATGTCTGGCTTCCATTTTACATGTGGTTAAGAATCCATCCTAATCAATGATTAGCCAAAAATAAAAAAGTGTAGCTAGTCCAAAGGCTAGGAGTAAGGGTGTAAATCGATAATAGAGCACTTGCCGAGCACGCAGAAGGCCCAGCCCTGCAAAAAGAAAAGAGAAGGAAAGAGAACGGAAGAGAAGGGAGGGGAGGGGAGGAACAGAAAAGTAGTTTCTCCACATCAATGTATGCCATAAGTATAAAATAGACATTGATTTCAAAAACAGTAAGAAAAAATTTCAAATATCTCATGAATAATCTTCATATTACATGTTGTATTAGTTTGTTAGGGCTGCTGTAACACAGTACCACAAACTGGGTGGCTTAAAACAACAGAAATCTGCCTCACAATTCTAGAGGCTAAATTTCAAAATCAAGATATCAGCAGAGAAATTGTTCCTCTAAAAACTAGGTGAGAAACACTTCCTCGCCCATTCTTAACTTCTGATAGGCACCGGTCCCTGCTGTTCCTTGGCCTGCAGCTCAAAGTTGCTCCAGTTTCTAC
This sequence comes from Heterocephalus glaber, assembly GCF_000247695.1. The sequence continues at coordinate 10,860,947 of NW_004624790.1, read as the reverse complement.
CTCTGCTGTCACATGGTTTTCTCCCTATATGTCTGTGTCATCACACACCACCCTCCTCTCGTATAAGAATACTGGTCATATCGGATTAAGGCCCTACTCTACTTCACTGTGACCTCATCTTAACTAATTATATCTGCAACAACCCTATTTCCAAATAAGGTCATATTCTGAGGATTTCACTATATCTTTTTGAGGCACACATTCAACCCACAACACATAGTTAAGTGATACTTTAAATACAGTGAGTTAAATAATATGATTAATTGCACATGGGGCTCAGACATGGCACTGACATTGTATTTCAATTGGATTGCTGACTAGGGGCGTGTGTATTGTAGCTTGACTTGCTATTTACTATTGATTAGGTAACTTTGCAATGGAAAGAGTAGATAACCAATAGAAAACCAATAGTGAGTAACAGTTAACCGTAAAAAAACCAATAATGACCAGTGAACCTTATCCTGCAGAAAAGCAAATGACAAGATTATAACTCAAAGCTTGCAGGTTTCTCTCACACATACTTTGGCCATCTTATTCCAACATTCTTTCTCTTAAGTGACTATGAATACTTCTCTCTCCTATAATTTCTTGAACTAATCATCTTGCTGAATAGCTCACTAGAGGGTTAATTAAATCTTTGGCCCATGTCACTTTGTGGAAAGTTAAGTTTTCAACATTTCGGAACCAGCACTTTGACTCAAGATTCTGAGGAATGTGCCCCCTTACCTTCCCAGTTCCAAGCTACGGTCTTTTCTGAGCAAGACCTGACTCCTGCAGAAATTGCTGCTGTGGGGTTCCCTGCTTCCTACACAATGAACAAATGAGCAATGCAGAGGTAACAGTCGAAAGTGGCTATGCCAGCGAAAAGCTGGGCTGTATGTATCCATAGACCCTGCATGAGATTGCTGAGCCTTCCTGACCTTTACAAGGCCAAGAAGTTGCTGACACAGGCTGATTACCCAGCAGCAAACCTAGGATTGTTCAGAGACCAAGGAGCAGAGAAACCTTCTTCAGATGCCCTGGCAGAGGGCAATGACAGTTTCCTGGGAAGCATGGAGTCTCGGGGTCTCTGCCCATCTTTAAGGTCACTTCTCAGCCAGATCTTGAAAACAAGGAAAAGTGTGAACAAGCCCTCTGGCTTCACTTGCATCTAGTTACTATTTTCATCACTGATTCTAGAAGTAGCCTATCTAAACAATAAAGTAATAGACCCCTACTAGCTTTGCTACAGATAACACCTTTGGTGTATGGTCACCTTGGTAACAACTGTTTAAGTTTTTCAGCAATTTGGAAGTAGATCATATTGGTTGAAGCCACCAACACTTAGCATGGGCTTGTGCCAGGTATCACGTCGCCAGATGTTGGTGCCCAGTAGGCCTTTCCAGGCTCTTATGCCCTGTTCAAAGAATTGGATGGGGGGCCAGGAATGTAGCTCAGTGGTGCCGCGCCTGCCTGGCAAGCACAAGGTCCTGAGTTCAATCCTCAGTACTGGGGGGGAAAAACAAGAAACAAGAACTGGATGAGAAAATCAGAGAACATATAAGCTTAACATTTATTAAAGGTAAAAGAGGAAGAAAAGAAGTGAAAAAGAAGTGTTCCAAAGACATGTTCTGAAGAAAAGAGAAAAGACTCCCTGCATGCAGGATGAGCCACTGCAAGAAGAAGAACAGTGACCAGAAGCCAAGGATACTATCTTTTATATCTTCCTTCTAATGTCTAATCTGGGGCATCCCACGCAGGCCTCTTGGTGCGTGCATGCCCAGCCCTGTTGGATACATCTCCATGATTGGCAGATCATGTCCAACTGCCCAGCCGCCTTGCCAATCCCTAATCTCTTACCTCACAGTGGGTGAACTTTTGATGTCAGGAACTGAAAACTCTACTCTCAGATCATGTTAATGCCACCATTTTCTGAATGTGCATCCTGTGAGCCATAAAATTTCATTACACATGAAGATCAGTAATTACTTCACTTTTCCCTACCTCCAATCACCTTTCTCTGTATCTCAGGCTTTTCTGTTTTGTTGTCCCCAAATACCCTTCGACACTATCTTCAGGGAGGAGATTTGAGACCTAGGGCTCCAGCCTCCCCACCTTTGGCAGCCTCATGAAAAAATTCTTTGTTTTTCAAAATTACACCATTTAGGTAACAATCTAAAAACTAAACCTCAAGGAGTAGGTACCAAATGATGGCATCTCAGAGGGCTCCCAATGGAGAACAAGATAGAACAATCAGGTGGCAGGTCCACAGAACAGAACTGTAACCTGAAGAGAAAAATTAAGGCCTGAATGTTTAAAAAATGATGATAGCAGGCTTGATGAAGATCCATATGCATCACAAAAAGAAGTTCTGAAGCTTAAAACAAGAACTTTGAGCTTTAAAAAAAAAAAGATAAATTAAAGGCAAGGATGTCGTTGTTGAGCACTGAATCAGACACCTGGAAGATCAAGTATAAGAAATATCTTAAAGTTCAGAGAAGAAAGACAATGAGATAAAAGTCATGAGGGAAAAGATAAAAGAATTGGAGGAAAGATCCAGGAATTCTAACATGCAAAGAACAAAAGTTCCAGATGGAGACAAAATAAAAATCGGAAAAGAGGGAATAATTAAAACATACGCCAGAAGAACATTTCCCTGAACTGAGGAGAGACTTGAATAGATTGCTCTGTCCACAGAGACAAAAGGACTGCCTGGCTAAAAAATAATTCGTATGATAAGATGGAAGAAAAGACTTTCAAGGATATGCAAAAACTCAGAGGTGAACCAGCAGATAAGAGCCAACATGTGTGAACTAGAGATGGCTTCTACTTCACCTCTGCCCTCCAAATCTCCTGCAATAAGCTCCCTTGTGGCCCACTCCAGCAAGAAATTTATAGGTAAGGTAATATGTGAAATGTAGTTCAATCTAGCTAAGTTCACACATTTCAAAGGCACCATATCAGCTAAGGCAAAAAGAATCGAACAGCTTCACCACCCCCAACAGCTTTTTCAGCCCCATTTCAGTCAAAGAAGAGTAAGGATGGGGCCGGGGATTTAGCTTAGTGGTTCCACCGCCTGCCTCACAAGCTAAGGACCCGAGTTCGATCCCCGGTACCAAAAAAAAAAAAAAAAAAGACCAGTAAGGCAACAGCACAAACGCTTGGCCGTTTTGACCTAAAGGAGGATTCTTTTAATAGGCAACTCCTGCTTCAGAGCTCCCCGCCCCCCATCAGGCTGGCAGAGATCATATGAGGAATATATCATGATACAATGGCTCCTTCCACCCAATCCTGTGTCTTCCTGTTTCTTTACATAAGTGTCACTCCTCAAGAAATCTTCTGTGCTTCTAACTCTGTCTCAGCATCTGCATCTTAAAAGTTCATAAAATAATTTTAAAGTAGATAATATAAGTATGCTCAAAAGTTCAAAAGAAAATATGCTTCCAATAAATGAACAAACAGGAAATTTCAACAAATAAAACTACAGAAAAGAACCAAATGGACACTCTGAACAAGGAAAAGTACCAAAAATTTGATCTTTTTAAGTTTACTCCATAGGTTTAAAAAAAGAGTAGCGGTAACAGAAGGGGCAACAAACTTACAGATAATGTGAATAGAAATTAAGCAATCTGAAGAACAGAAAAAAATGAATATAAAGAATTACCAATACCTCAGTGACCTGTGGAGCAGTATCAAAAGGTTTAATGTTTGTGTAAAGAGAATGTCAGACAGCAAGGGAAAAACATAGCACAAAAAACTTTTGGGCAGAAATAATAACCATAATTTCTCATTTTAGTTAAATTTATAAATATACTAGTTCAAGAAGCTCAACAAACCTCAAGGAGAGGGGGAATTATACCAAACTGCTGAAAACCAAAAATAAAATATGAAAGCAGCCAGGGAAAATTTACATGTTACACACTAGGGAACAATGATTTGAATGACTTCTAACTTGACATTAAAATAAAGGAGGGAAGGGAAGACAATAGAATACATCATTAAAGTGATGAAAGAAGAATTGCCAACCCAGAACTCTATGTCCACTAAACTGTACATTACTGTGTAACAACTCAGCGGCTTTAGAACAATACACAATTATCTCAGTTTCTCTGAATGAGATGTCAGAGCATCACTTTCCTGGGCTCCCTGCAAAGCTACAGGCAAGGCAACACACAGGGTTCAGTTTTCCTCTGGAAGCTGGACTGACTATGAATCCTTTTCCCAGCTCATGTGGGTTGGTGGTTTCTTTGCAGCTGTAAGACAGAGACACGCTGAGCAACTAGAAGTTACCTGAAATTTCTTGGCTGAGGGCTCGAATTATTTCATGGCAGCTTGCATGCTCACAGCCAGCAAGTGAAAGAGATGCCAGAGCCACCTAGCAATTCAGAGTGGCTCCTAAGGTAACGTAATCATGGGAGTGGTGGCCTACCACTTTCACCATATCTTACCTGTTAGAAGCAAGTCCAAGGTCCCACCTATACTCAGGGGAAGAGCTTATACCCAATCTGAATTTTAGATGGTAAGCATCCTTGGGGGTCACTCAAGGCCCGTCCACCACAATGAAGAAGACATAAAAACATTTTCAAATGGATGAAGGAATGAATCCAAGGCTGGCAGATCTGTACTACAAAACACACTACGTAAAGTTTATCGGGTGAAGAGAAATGGCACAAAGGGAAGTTCATATCTTCAAAAAGAAATGTCGGTCCCTGGAAATGTGTGATATGTGGGTAAATATAAACTAGTATATTGTCCTTAATGTCTAAATGAATAACTCTTCAAATTAAAATTATAACATTGTTGGGCCGGGGATTTAGCTCAGTGGCACCGCGCCTGCCCCACAAGTGCCAAGTGCTGAGTTTGATCCCTGGTACCAAAAAAAACAAAAAAAAAAATCATAGCATTGTATCACGGTGTTTATAATGTAGATATAATATGTGACAACCATAGCATAGAGGATGCGGAGTTATTTCAAGACTTAAATTTTGTTACATGGTAAGATATTAAATCTAAGAATACAGACTCCAAGTTAAGGATAAATATAGTCATTGAGCAAACGTTTTAAAAAATGGAACAGGGTACTGTACAGCTAAAATGTCAATTAATAAATTAAAATGGAATCCTAAAAATTATTTGACCCTAAAGAATGTATAAAAAGAGGAAGAGAGAAATTAATAATACAACTGTATAGCTATATCAAATCATGTCCACAATTATATTATTTGTTAATAGACTATATATTCCAACTAAATGGAATACAGTGGAGGAATAGGTGTTTTTCAAAGGCAATTTCTGTCAAGAGCTATTCTTTAACAATACAGGTTGCTAAAAGGAAATGGATGAGGAGGAGTACATGGAACAGCATAAAATCCGGGTACAAGGAGGCTGTAATGAGGGGTAGGGTTATGTCAAATAAACTTCAAGATAAGGGACATTTTATGAGGGTAAAATGCTTTGTTTTCATGAAAAAGGCATAATAACAGAGTTTCAAAATGCATGAAACAAAAACTGACAAAATCTAAAACTGAGTACACACAAAAAAATCTAAACTTGTCTCTCAGCAATTGATGAAAGAACTAGATTTACGGAAATCATTAAAGATGTAGCTCTGAGCAATGCCATAAACCACTTTGATCTAATTTATACTTACAGAATACTAAACTCAATAATAGCAAAATATACATTTTGTTTAAAAGCTCATGGTATATTCATCAAGATAGGCCATATCATGGCCTATAAAACATGTCTCAATAAATTACATTGAAATAATACAAATGGTGTTTTCTGACAACTATGGAACTATATTTAAAACCCAACAAATAGGTATGTAGAAAAAAAACTGGATATTGAAAATAAACATAAGTAACGTTTGGGAAGAGGAAATTTAAAGTGTTTTATATAAATAATGAAAATACAACATATCAAAATTTGTGGGAGACAGCTTAAGCAGTATTTAAAAGAGAGAACTTCAAATTTTAAATATTTATATTAGAAAGTAACGTAGGTGTAAAATAAATGACCTAAGTTTCTACTTCAGAAGCCAGTAAGAGTAAAGCAAATCTAAAGTTAGTAAACAGGGATTATTAAAATAATAGGAGAAACCAGAAAGAGTAAACAATAGAGAAAATTAACAAAGCCAAAATGTGGTTCTTTTAAAAGACTGATAAAATCAATAAACCCCTAACTCGACTGACCATGAAGAAAAAGATCACCAATTTCCAGTATCACGAATGAAAGGGGAGACGGCCTGCTGTGTTTGGATTCGGCTGGTATCCCCGAAAGATTCGTGTGCTCGGAGGCTTAGTCCACAGGGCGGCAGTCCTGGAAGGGCAGAAGCTTTAAGAAGGGGCCCTAGTGGAAAGTCTTTAGACTACCGGGGGTCTGAGGAAGTGCTCAGAGAGGGTTGTTAAAGAGCATGAGCCTGGTCACCTGGCTCTTGCAGCCTCCTGTATAAGGAAATCTGCCTGCTCCTGTAATTGCTACTCACCACGAGGGGATGCAGTTAGGGGCAGCACTCGCTGAGCCTGCGAAACACCGTTTAGATTTTCAGCCTCCAAACCTGTGAGTTACATGAGCCTCTTTTCTTCAGACATAGCTTGTCTCAGGAATTCTGTTAAATATACAGCCTTACAAATCTTACAACTATGAAAAGAATAATGGAATATTTTTAATAAGTTTATGCTAAAAATTATTTAGACAACAAAGATAAAATAGACATATTCCTTTAAAAATACAATTTACCAAAATTGGCATAAAATAAAATAGAAAAATCTAAATAGTCAGATATTTAATAAGAAATTAAATTCAGCCTTCTCCCTTCTCTCTTCTCCCTTCTCTCTCCTCTCCTCTCTTCTCCCTCTGCCCTTCTCTCTTCCCTCCTCTCTCTCTCTCTCCCTGCTTCCCAAGGCCATGAGGAGAGCAGCTTTTCCTCTTTTCCTCTGCGATGCCCTCTGCCATGCTACCCTGCCTGGAGCCAGCCAACTATACACCGAAACCTCCACAAACTGAAATGATGCCGATTTCACATGTACCATTTCGGTGGCTGCTGTGGAAGAGAACGAATGAAAATGGAGACAATTCGGAGGCTACTGTAGAAGTGCAGACGAGAGCTCCAAGGCAGGTACCGGGGATCGAACTCGAGTCCTTGCGCTTGCACAGCAGGCGGCGAAACCACTGAGCCAAATCCCCGGCCCTGATTAATTAATAAACATCAATTAAAAAAAAGAAATTAAATTCATAATTTAAAACCTCCCCACATACCCATGCATGCCTAGGTCCTAGGTCTAATCTCTAGTACCACACAAAAAAAGAGAGAACATAAAATCTCACAAAATGGAAAGAACACTTCCCAACTCATTTTAGGAGACTACCATCATAATCCTGATGACAAATCTGACAATGAAATTACAAAAAAAATTAAATCTGACACCCATATACTTCATAAACACTGATGCAAAAAACCCTTCACAGAGTATCACCAAATAGAATCCAGCAATACATCAAAAGCAAATTGGATGTACCCTAGGAATCCAATGCTGGTTTAAGGGACAAAAAGCCAAATGACATAATCTACCATATTAATAGACTTTTTTAAAAAAACTCATGTACTCAGTGAAATATAAACAGGAAAATTATCAGAAAAACATCGATAGCTATTCATTTAAAAACAAAATAGGCCAGGCATAATAGCACTTGCCTGTATTCCCAGGACTCAGGAGGCCGAGGCAGGAGGATTGTTGTGAGTTCAAGACCAGTGAGACACTGTCTCAAAAAAAAAACAAAAAAACAAAAACAGAAGCCAGGTGTCTATTGTCCCAGCTATTCAAGAGACTTCAGCAGGAGGATCATTTGAGTCCAGGAGTTTAAATCCAGCATGGGCAACATAATAAGACTCTGCCCCCAAACAACAGAGGGAAGGGTAGGGAAGTTTCACAAACCAGAACTAAAAGGAAAATTCTTTCATCTAATAATGACACCTTTTTAAAGCCCTAGTAGTTAAATTCAGAATGTTTTCCCTATAATATTGGGAATAAAGACTGGGATTGGTGGTGTGCATCTGTTATCCCCGCTATTCGGAAGACTGAGTCAGAAGAATCACAAGTTCAAGGCCAACCTGGAAAAAGTTCAATGAGATTCTGTCTCAAATTTTTAAAATATGTAAAATAAAAATATTGGGAATGTTTATAACCATCTTCCTCACTTCCACTCAACATTGTTCCTGAGATCTTTGCCAATGAGGAAAAGGAAGGAAGAAGTAAATGACATACAGATTGGAAAGGAAGAAGTAAAATTGTCTTTGTTCACAGATGAAATTACTCTCTGTACAGAAAATCTTAAGGGATCTTGAAAACATTTATGAGAACTAATAAGTAAACTTGTAGATACAAAAGCAATATACCAAAATCAATTGTGTTTTATATTCCAGCAGTGAAAAATTAGAAAGTGAAATTAGAAAAACAGTTTCATTCTCTATTGTCAAAACCCATAAAATACTGAGAAATAACTATAACAAATGATGTTACCTATAGGTTATAAAACCCTACACTAAGAACCTCTTCATTAAAATCACAAAATATTACTGAAAGAAATTAAAGAAGATGGAGAAATATACTAAACTTTTTAATTGGAATAGTCAGTGATTTTTTTTTGAGACAGGGTCTCACTAGGCAGTTCAGGCTGTCCTTAATTCACTATGTAGCCCAGGCTGGCCTCAAACTCACAGTGATCCTCCTGCCTCAGCCTCCCAAGTGCTGGGATTACAGGCATGCACCACCATGCCCAGCTATTCCATGATTTTGAGATGACAATTAGCCCCCGAATTTATCTATGCATCTAAAGCCATCTTACCCATAATTCAAACCAACCATTTTGTAGAATTTGACAAATGGATCCTAAAATTTATACAAAAATGGAAAGGACTTAGAAATATCTAAAGCAGGGCAGGGGATTTTGATCCCCACTACCAAAAAAATATATATCTAAAGCAATCTTGAAAAAGGACAAATTTGGAAGACTAATACGCCTTACTTTTTATTAGTACATATTTATATACTTAATGATTAGATTCACTGTGGGGAGTAGGTACATATACATAAAATATCTTAATTCTTTTTATTCTCCTTCTCTTCCCTTCCCAATGCCCTCCCACCATCTCAATATCCCTTTCCCATTTACCAAAGATATGTCTCCCTATTTCCTATTGTCTATCTTTTTTTCTGCTCTTTAAATTATTTATACTTTGGGTTTCTCATGTAAGAGAAGTTATTTGATATTTAAGCATGTGTGTCTGATTCATTTCACTTAACATTATGGTCCCGAGATGCATCCACTTTCCTACAAATGACTCAAATTTATCTTTTTTATGGCAGAGTAGCATTCCATTGTTTATAAATACCACATTTTCTTTACCTATTTATCTGTTGAGGGATATATAGAGTCTTCCAAGATTTAGCTTTTAGGAGTTATGCTGCTATAAACATGGGTATATATGTGTCACTACAGTATGATGTCTTTAACTCTTTTAGGAAGGTACCTACAAGAGGAATAGCTGGGTCAAACGGAATTTCTAGTTTTTAGGTTTTTTTAGGAATCTCCATACTGACTTCTGTAATGATTGTACTGGCTTAAATTCCCAAAAACAATATGGAAGGGTGCTTTTTTATCCTCAGCCTTACCAGCATTTGTTACTGTTTGACTTCTTGGTAAGTAGCTATTCTTTCTGGAATAAGATGGAATCTGAGCATTGTTTTAATTTGCATTTTGCTGATGTCCAGAGATGTTGAACATTTTTTTCATGTATTTATTAGCCATTTCTTCTTCTTCTGAGAAATGTAATAGACATTTCAGTTGCCTGGTTTTTTTTAATTGGGTCAATTATTTTGGGGGATCTGATTTTTTTAATCCTTTGTAGATTCTAGATATTAGGTCTTTGATGGGGGAATAGCTGGAAAGAATATTTTCCCATTCTGTAGGCTGTCTCTTCATTCTGTTTGTTGTCTCCTTTGAGGTGTATAAGCTTTTTTGCTTTTAACAACAGTACCCTTTGTTGATTACTGACGTTATTTCTTGTGCACTTGGGGTTCTGTTCAGAAAGCCCTTACAAGAGTATTACCTACTTTATCTTCCAGCAGATTAAGTGTTTCTGTTTTAATATGTAGGTCTCTGATCCATTTTTATCTTGGTGCATGGTGATAGATATGGATCTAGACTCAATCTTTTAAAAAAAAAAAAAGGAAGAGAGGTTTATTTTGGCTTGTGTTTCATAGTGGTTTCAGTCCACAGAAGAGCTCCAGGCAGAAGCAACCGGGTGGAAGGGCCTGGGTGGAGCAAAGGTCATCTCATGGCATCAAGGAAGAGACCAATCAAGGGAAGAGGAGAAGAAAGGGAGAAATAACCTTCCAGGTCATCCCCATGGTAACCTGCCTCTTCCCACCAAGCTTCATCCAACAACAAGGCCACTATTATACACCTATAATCCAGTTATGGTCCAAAGGTGCCAGTCTATGATTGCATGAGGCTTTAGGGGGACATCTAGATATAAACCATAACATTTTCCCGATTCCCAAAGATATGCACTTCTCTTTATGCAACTTCCATTTAGTGTCAGAGTTGCCAAAATTTAACAGTTCTAGTATTGCTACATCCAATTCCAAAGTCTCCTCTGAAATGTAAGGCAAACTCGTAGCTGTGAGCCACTATAATATTAAAAAGAAAGTTAACCATTGCTGACATATGTGGTACAGGATAAACATTCCTATTCCAAAAGGGAGGAATAGGGGGATAGATAGAAATCGGACCAAAGCAAGAATGAAACCCAGCAGAACACACATTAAATCACATAACTCTTCCGTCCATCAACCAGGGCAGGCTCTGTTGAGATGTGAGCTCTAAAGGGCTTGGGCAGCCCTGCCCTTACAGTATTGCTGGTGGTTATAGCCCTCATAGCCTCTCTCAGGGTGGTTTTGCTCACTCCTTGTGGCTTTTATCAGATGTGGCTTCTCCAGCTTCCTAGGGTCTCCACTGTACCTTCAGCCACACTCTCACAACTTCATGCACTGCCCACTCCAGGGCACATTGTCTGGCCTCCCAGGCCTTCTGAAATCTGGGTGGAAGCATGCCTGACCTCACAACTCCTGCATTCTGAATGCATGTAAGACCAGTACCACATGGATGACATCAAGTTCTGCCACTGGCTCCAGCAGCAGCCAGGCCCTATTGCATCATGGCTATAGAGGACTCTGAGTGCTTGGATGGCTGAGCATTATGAACTGAATCCTAGCAAAGCAATTTTCTGGGCAGCCCTTCTGAGCACAGTGCCCCAGGGCTTTATTCTTAAATGAAAACTTTATAGCCTCCACACTTGAGCTGGTACTGAGTGGGGTCTTGTGGATTTGTGAAATGCCCTAAAGCCTTTTTTCCTATTATCCTGATCCAAAATACATGACTTCTCCTTAATGCTGATATTTTTATCAGCCAAGCTCTCCTTGCTCCAGAGTTAAAAGCATCATACCACAGCTATATATGGACACCCATGTTTATAACAGCACAATTTGTAATAGCTAAATCTTGAAAACAGCCCAGATGCCCACCAATGGATGAACAGATTTTTTTAAATGTGGTTTCTATATACAAGGGAGGACTACACCACCATAAAAAAGGATGAAGTTGGGCTGGGGATTTAGCTCAGTGGTTTAGCCGTCTGCTGCACAAGCGCAAGGACCCAAGTTCAATCCCCAGTACCAAAAAAAGAAAAAAAAAGGATGAAGTTGAGAAATTTTTAGTTAAATGGATGTACCTTGAGAACATAATTTTAAGTGAAATAAATCAGACACACATGTTTAAGTATCACATTGTTTCCCCTTGTGTGAGAAATCAGAAGGGTAAATAAGGACCAAAATGGAGGATATGTATTGGGAAGTTTGAAGAAAATGTTCAAATGGGAAGGGGAACAAAGAGGAAGGAGGAGGAAGGGAAGGTAGGGAATAAGCATAAAAAGTAGAAAAGAATGGAAGGAAAACAGTAGAAACAAAGCTTTGTAAAAGAAGAGGGGGAAGTACTACTCAGCCATAAAGAACAAGAAACTAGAGACATTTATAGCTAAGTGGATGCACAATGAGGCCATACTCTTAAGTGAAATAAATAGGACACACATGTGTAAATACCGAATAGTTTCTCTGGTGTGAGAAACTGAAAGTGTAAATAAGGATCAAAATGTATAACTGATATTGTGAAATAGGAAGAAAAGGTCTAAAGGAGTAGGGGAAGTAAGAGGGGTAGGGGAAGGAAAGAAGGGAAAAGAAAAAATATGAGAAAAGAAAAAAATGGAAACAAAGTCTTTGTAAATAGGGAAGGGAGGCCAGGGGAAGGGGGAAAAAATAAGAACCAAGATACATCATGTAAAGGTACAAGATCCCAGTGATAAATGTAACTGTATTGTGTACCTAAAATGTACCAATAAATTTAATGAAAGAAAAAAAGGAGAGGGGGAAGAAGGATTGAAGCAAAGGGAAAGGAATGAGAAAAAATGAATTAAGATATATTATGTACAGGTACAAATTCCCTATGATGAATGTGATCATTATGTATGACAAAAATGTACCCATAAAATTAATTTTTTTAAAAAACTGAAAATTTTTTAAATGAGCTTTTTGCTCCTTTCTCATAGCAGATCTTGCTAAAAGCAGTAACCATGTTACAGCCTAAAAGTTCAGCTGCCTTGAAATTTCTTCTGCCAAATTAATTAGCTCACTGCTCTTAATCTGTTTCCTGCAAAGTCTCAGGACATGAGCAAAATGTGGGAAAAAAATTCTGCCAAACCAAAAACACATAGCCTGGAGCTCAACTGTCAATGGAGTCCTTGTTGTCAACTGAAACTTCCTGACCCTGGTGTTTACAGCCTGCATCTACCAGAATCTCCCATCAAGCTTGGCTTACAGTATTTTAGGATTTCTCTAGTCAGTATCTCCAGACCTTTTCAAACTCATCCCTCAAAGCAATTCCAAAGGCTTCTGAAGCACATGGTCAGGTATATTCACAGCAACAACCCCACTTCTCTGGTACCAAAATCTGTCTTAGTTATCTTCCTCATCTCTGGGACAGAATACCTGACACCCACAATTTAAAGGAAGAAAGATTTATTTTGGCTCATATTTCAGACCATGGTGAGCCAGCTCCCAAGAAGAAACAGCATGGCAGAGGGCCATGGTGGAGGAGAAGCTGCTCATATTACAGCGATTCAGAAGCAGAGAGTGAAGGGAGGAACTGGTGAAGGAGATAAGCTCTTCAAGGCTCCACCCACAGTGATCTTCCTCTTCCAACCAGACTCCACCTTCTCAAAGCGAGTCAGCTATGATCTCCCATACTTCACTCACCTTCCAAAATCCCTGCCTGCCAGTGCATGAGGCCCTTGGGGAACATCTAGATATAAACCCTAACCATATGCAACTAGATTCTTGGGATAGAAGCAAAAACCCAGAAGCAGATCTTTGCACACGAGGTGGTGTGACTTTTGACAAGACACCAAAGCAACCCAATCAAGAAAGGAAATATTTCAACAGATGATTCCAAGACAACTAAAAATCCAATATGGGAGATAAAAAGTGATTCTCAACTCTCTCCTCCTTATACTATACCCAAAAGTTAAATCAAGATGAATTACAGATGTAAATATTAAAACTAAAATTACAAAACTTCTACAAGAAAATGTAGAAATTTTTCAACCTGAGACTTTAGCAAGTTTCTTAGGCAGTAAATACTTAGAAAGCAATAACCATAAAAAACGTATAAATTAGTTTATCTAAATTTAAAACTTCTCATCAAAAAACACCTTTAACAAATGAATATGCAATTCTCAGACTGGGAAAAAAAAATCACAAAACGTATGTATTTGACTGCCAGTATTCAGAATATATATATAATTTTTTTAAAACACATCTACAACTTAATAATTTTAAAAACACCATCCTATTAAAAATGAGTAGGGCCGGGGATTTAGCTCAGTGATTTCACCACCTGCTGTGCAAATACAAGGACCCAAGTTCGATCCCCGGTACCAAAAAAATAGATAGATAGATAAATAAATAAATAAATAAATAAATAAATAAAATAAATAAAAATGAGTAAAGGATTTAACAAACATTTCACAACAAAAAAAATATGAATCAATGCCCTATATGCAAGTGAAAAAGTGTTCCACATTATTTATTAGTTATCAGGGAAAAGCAAATTAAAATGACAGTAAGATAGCTCTACATATTTACCAAATGGCTACATTTAAAGACTAGCAACACAGGTTGTTGTTAAGAATGCAGTGTAGAGGCCGGGGATTTAGCTCAGTGGTTCCAGCGCCTGCCTTGCAAGCACAAGGTCCCGAGTTCGATCACCGGTACCAAAAAAAAGAATGCAGTGTAACTAGAACTCACACATAGTTAAGGATTGTAAAATTGTACAATTACTTTAGGAAAAATACTCTGCCAATGTCTTATAAAACTAAGCCTATACCTGCTCTGTGATCAGCAACCCATTCCTAGATATTTATTCAGAAGAAAGGAAAATACATGCCTACAAAAAGTCTTGTCCACAAATGTTCTGGATGGATATAAAGGACTAAAAGAAGGCAGGCTGGCTGCTGCTTCTCTGCTACTTCATTGCTTTGCTGCTGTCTGCCCACCATGAACTGTTTCTCCTCAGTGATGCCCCTCTGCCTCAGAGCCAGCCAACTACGAACTGAAACCACTACAACCTGTGAGCTACAATAAACCTTTCCTCCTTTAACTTTGGGTATCAAGTATTTTGTCTCAGCAACAGGAAGACAGAGCCTCACTATGTATATATACTAGATCATTTCATTCACTAAGATGAAATGCATGACATATTGATTGAAAGATCTGCCCAGGTTCTTCCAACACACATTTTCTCCAGCCCATGACCCCCTGTCTCTGCCCCACTTCTAAGGAGGGAGATCATTTCTCTGGGCCAGTTTCAAGGGATACAGGCCCTAAACTAGGGTAGGACCCATGTTAAAGAGTTGCAATATTTGGCAGAGGTGAAGATGTCTTTGTCTGGCTTTCCTGGAGGCTGAAGAAGATGGCTAACACCACTTGGGTGACAGCCTGGCCCTCTCACTGTCCCTCTGAATCCCTCACTCTCAAGAGATTGGGACATAATGGGCTGAGGGAATCTCCTGACCAAAGACAGAGCAGACAGACCTGAGGCAGGAATGAAGCCACTGCTGTTTAGCTTTAGACAGAAGCTTCAGCTCTGGCAGAGCACCCTCTATTTAATTCCTGGCACCTTGATAAGAGAGCTTGGGACAAAGCCCAGAGAGTGCTTTTGCTAGTGACTGTCCTTCACACATACACAGAATAGAACTTAATTTGATCTTTATTAATAGAGTGTACAAGATACTTTTCCCTTCAGCTCTAAGCTCCCAAGCCAGAAGGTAAGTCTTAAAGAAAAAATGATTCATGACACCTGTTTAAGACAATAAAGCAAACTTGATTCAAGAGGGGCCAGTTACAGGTGTAGGGACAACTGCAATGCTCCCGAAGTCGGGGTGGGGAGAGACTGGACTCAACTCTGACTCCACCAAGGACAGGTGGACATTTATAGCCAAGAACCAAGGTGAGTAGATTGAAAATTACCAAAAGGAAACATCAAGGGTAAAGAGGATTTTTAACAGGGACTCAGGGGCTGGACTGCAAATCTCCAAAGGGTAGCTAAAAGCAGGCTAAAGCTTGCCATCTCTGTTTTCCTTTTATATGTCTTCCTTATTACCTCAAAACTTTGGGTCAGATCCTCACTCAGCTCTACTCATAGACCTGTTAATCACTGAATGACAGTCCATATTACAAGTTTATTAGCCCTAAATTTACCTAGCCTATCTCATTCCCTTTGAAGACTGAGGACACCAAGATAAGAGTTACTAAAACAATTCTCAGGATAACATCCAGTTCCAGACCTCTTGAAGCAGTGCCAGGAAGCCTCCAGCCATTGTCCTAAACCTGTAATCACTTCAGATTCCAGGAAAAGTAGAGCCTCATAAACCACACCACAATGAAGTCACCCCAAGTGGGAGCAATTACCCTATGACAGGGACCGAGAGTGCTCCTCTAAGCAGTAGCTGTCATCTTATAATGGGATCTGAATTGTCCCTTGAAACAATGATGGCTCTCCTGGGACCTCACAGAACCAATCCTGAGACACCAATCAACCACACCATGATATGACCTCAACAGCCTACACTGTCAGCCATGCAAACTCCCCAATCCTTGCCTTTGTTCTCCTTTTCTATAAAACCCTAAACTTCTTTCAGCCCCTTGAACCTCTTTGTCAGTGCTACCCAGCATGGCCATGCTGATTGAAGCTCCTTTCCTGCCCTTCACCACTCCTCATCTCCTTGATTTGAGTTAGGAGCCAAGTGGCCAAGTCTGATCTGCAGGAACCCGTGGAGCCAGGACTTTTGTCCCCAAACTCCAGTAACAGATTCTGTTAGTCAGCACGACAGAAATGTTGCAGAAGTCAGGCGGGAGTAAGGTATCAGGGATGAGGGTTTTCTCTAACCTGACATAGCAGGATTCTTGCTCAAGTTGGATTCTACAAGGATGGAGAGGGAAGTCTAAGGTCAGCCTGGTCTAGTAGAGGGTTCCGAGGTGCCCAGCTGAAGTTTGGATCAAAAGGAACCATCTTTGTCAGCCCAAATAGGCTGAAAAACCTAAACAGCCAGGTGTGGTGGTACATCCCAACTACTTGGGAGGCTGAGGAAGGAGGATCACAAGTTCAAGGCCAGCCTGACAACTTAATGGGATCCTGTCTTAAAACAGAAAAGGCTTAGGGACATAGCTCAGTGGTAAAGTACCCCTATGTTCGATCTCCAGTACAGAAAAGGTAAGGGGACCACTGAAGAAGGAAAAAGGAAATTATGAGGAACCCCTCCGAAACACTAGCAGTTGAATCCACAAACAAGTTTTAAGTCCCGGCTCTGCGAGTTATTCTATGTGTGGGCCTCAGTCTCTGTAGAGAAAGACAAGAACGTACCTTGGACCTGGCCAAGGAGCCCTGTGCAGGCTCTAGATGCTGATGCACATGTTTTCCAGAAGGTCCCAACTTCACTGTTTCCTAAAGAAGGAGAGCCAAATCTCTTTCTTTGGTAACTTCCACATTTACATATAAATTGCTACCTAACGGCTCTGCCCTCCTTTATCTTAGCTCCAGATTCTAATGAGCTGGAAAAATGTCCTGTGCCAGGGAATAATGAAGCTTCCAGGCTGAGAAAGGGAGAGAATGTGATTTCTCGCGTGTCCCGCCGCAGGGAAGGGAAGGGGAGGGGGTACCAGGCCGCCTCCCCACTGGGACATAGGTCCCAATGTCTCAAAGGAAGGGGAAGAACACATTTTGGAACAATTGAAAATGTGGTGGAAAATCAGCCATGAAAGTACATGAAGTCCACTACACAATTTGTGAAAAGTGAGTCATAATTCTATTTGTTCTGCCCGATGTACAAATCGCAAATATTTCATCCCGACAGAAACTAAAAATGAAGACAAGTGAGGAGTGCCATCTGGGGTGTGATCTGTCATTACCCATAGGGTCTCACATCCAGAGATCTCCTCAGAAACTTGGGGTTGGAGGGGGAGATATTATTATAAAGCTTCTTCCCCCAACACACAGACACAAGATACACACACACACACACACACACACACACACACACACACAAGGGGGTGCCAGACCCCTCTCAATGCACTTTAAATACATCCTTTTATCTAATTTCAACTGTGAAGGGGAGACTCCCATTGCAGAAGATGAGAGAAGTTAAGTACTCGCTCATCTGAGTTACTGGCAGCTTTAGCATTCAAACCCAGGCCTATCTGATTCTAAAGCTGGGTTTGTTTATGTGTTTCCACCACACATGTCCTCAGATCAGAAATTCTTAACTGAGATCCACAGACAGAATTGCAAGGAGGTCCACAGATGAAAAAAATTACATTTTTATGTTCTCCTGTTTCTAACTGATATTTAGCATTTTCTTCGAATCAGAATGTGGGTGACAAATAAGTACCTGAGACTTTGTCACCATTAGAAATCACACACTTTGATATCATGTTAGAGTTGTTACCGATGTCTCAAATTATCATTTATGTTCATCACTATTCCAATATGTCAGTACAGTAGTTAATAGACCTACACGGTCTCGCTATTTCATTCATTAATAAAGAAGCACTGTGGCAGGCAGGTGGCTCCCAGAAAATAAAGTTCTGCTATTAGACATTTACCAATTGCCTTAGTGTAAAGACTCCTACCTTTGCAAATGTTAAAGATGACTGCATTTAACACTGGTTTGCAAGTTTCCTCAAAAAGACAAGATAGCTCTAGCACATCATTGGCACAAAAGTGGGTTTTCCTGGCTCTGCCTGCCTCCCCAAAGCACTTCTCTTCCCTGAAACTCCTGTGGCCTTCAGTGTGACAATACTAATAACAAAAATAGATTTTTAAACTATGTTAGGTCCTGACTCTGTTCCAAGCATAATCATAGGGACTCGATGTGAATTATCTCATTTAAACTACCAATAATCCTATAAGGCAGATATTATTGGAGTTGTTCTCAACTGAGAGCCGAGTGGAAAGGGGGAAAGATGTGGTTTTGCCCCCTGGAAACATGTGGCAGTCTGGAGACACTCTTGATTGCCATAACTAGGTTTGCTACTGGCATCTAGTGGATAGATGCTGCTAAGCATCCGACAATACATAGGAAAAACACTCCATTCAACAAAGAATTATCCAGCCCAAGATATTAATAGTGCTGACATTGAAAAATTCTTTATTACTATCACTAGCTAGAAGGTCTCAAAGATGGAAAAACTGCCGTCCATAAAGGTTACCGTGTCCAAGTTCACACAGTTTTCATATGGTAAGTTCTGTGTGAGCACTAGCTCCTATTCTCTCCCTGACTTTCCCTCAGTCGTTGTAGGGAGAATCGTACACCAAAAAGAACTTGCTGAGCTGAGCCTTGGCAATAAGAGTCCAAGATTTGCACCATGAAGGTTCTGGCACAAGGTCTCGGTGGTTCCAACCCCAGCTACTTCTAAAAGTGAGATGTGGCCCCAGGAGTCACTCCCCAGAGAGATCAGCCAGATGGCCCGTGGGGCTATGTCTTAGTCACTTTTCTTGTTGCTAGGACAAAACACCTGACACCCACAACTTGAAAGAGGAGAAGTTTATTTTGGGTCGTGGTTTCAGTCCAGTCGGCTGGCTCAAAGACTGGATGGCATGGGAGAGGAGAGTAGCAAAGCAAAGATGTTCAGTTCAGGGCTGCCAGGAAGCAGAGCAGAGGATCCGTGCCAGAGAGGAAGGGATCAGGGACCAGATATAGTACTGAAGGTCATGCCTCCAAGATCCACACAGACACCCAGAAATGTGCCCCACTGATCCCCTAGGAGGCTTCCAAGACAATCAAATTGACAGTGAAGTTTAACCTCCACAGGGGACATCATCTCAGAGAGACCAGCAAGGCAGGAGGTCATGCTCTGTGAAAGGAGAGAGGGTGGTGTGTTCTAGTCATCAAAACGAAGTCATTGTGGCTGGAGCACAGAGGATAGAGGGGAGGGCAATTCACAACCAAAATGCAGAGTCAGCAGGGCTCACTGGGCTTTGTAGGATTATGTCCCTTTCCAGTGTATGTAAAGCACTCAGGACAGGTATGTTACAAAGTGAGCCACAGGATATGACAGATGGACAAGTGAGTGGCTGGGGGGAAGGAGGGTGGCTGGGGGTTCCTACAAGGCGTTCTAGATGCTCCCTGCCCTTTCATCCACCTCCCTTAGCCCAACATCTTCTGCCTACCCAAGAGTCCCAGATGCCAGAAACCAAAATGTATGTACATGCATAATATATGTGCAGTAATGATGTCAATCAAATAACCAAGTGGCTAGTGGGCAAATTCTCAGCTCCAAGATCAATCATGGGACTCGGAAACCACCACTGGCTCCAAGCTGAGAAAGTCAGGCTAATAACCAGTCATGTAATTAGCTTCGGCCCACTTATGCCTAATCACTGCACTGTTCAACAACAGTTGGATGGGCTGGTGCTTGAGAGCTGGATTAACTTTGCTGAGTGGATTAACAAACTAAGCTCTGCTCAAAGAAGCCCAGAATTCTAGACAGAGAGTCTCAGCTCAAAGAGCAGGGGACAGCAGGAAGGTGAGGAGGCAGGGAGAGAGGAACAGAACACAAGACTTTGGTGTGGCCAGCAATATGTGACGCTTCACTCTCCACACCTTATCTAATCCTTTCAACCACCCATTTAGGCAACACCGCTTTCCCCATTTTCCATTGAGTGAAGTTATTAGATACAGGCCCAGGATTGGAATTCAGGTCTTTCTTTTCCTCACTGAATTTCACTGCCAGCAATTCAAGAAGCTTATGTGTCCACTCGGAACTTAAATAAGTGAGCTGAGAAGCCATCAGTTGCTCAAGGCAAATATGCGAGGAGAGGAAATATGACCCTGATGTAGGGAGAAAATGGTAATCAGACCTTTCCAGAACCATCCAGAAATAATGAATGCCAAGGTGAGAAAAAGTAGTGGGAACGAGGAGGCCCATTTGACTATAGAAAGGCAATCATGTTTTGTTTTGGTTTGGTTTTTGGTTTCTTTTTTTTCCATTTTTTTGTTTCGTTTTGGGATTTTTTTTTTTTTTTTTTGAGACAGGGTCTCACTATGTAGTCCAGGCTGGCCTTGAACTCATAGCAATGCTCCTGCCTCAGCCTCCTGAGTGCTGCATTACAGACATACAACCACCACACCCAGCAGGTATAATGTTTTGAAATTATCAAACAGACCAATGATTTTTCATCTCCGTGAATAGTGATGCCCATGAATCCCTTCTTCTCCCCACTACTCCCAACCCCATTAAATCAAAGACTTTAGTACTTTAAGAGGACAGGTGAAACCACCGGAAATAAAGAAGACATGGCTCAGCTTTGAATCCGTGTGGAGACAATTATCTTAAAAACTGGCCTGAGGGCCAGGGATTTAGCTCAGTGGTTCTGTCACCTGCCCTGCAAGCTCAAGGACCCGAGTTCGATCCCCAGTACCAAAAACAAAAACAAAAAAACAAAAATGGCCTCAGTGGGGGAAGAAAGAGATTCTGAATTCCAAAATCTTCCCTTTCCATATCAAAGACAGAGCTTGCAGGTCTGAGCCTGATGTTTCTTATAAGCAGTGGTGAGGTGGGATTCAGCACATGAGGTCAGGAACATGTCTGCCCTACAAGAAGAAGTGTCCTCATCAAGACCCGGAGGTGGAAGCAACGAAGCAGGAAGATGTACAGAAAATGTGACCAGAAAAAAACCTGCATCTGTCGGAGACACCTCTCTCAGCCCTGGTGCCCAGGTAGGAAAGTAACAGATCAGGGAAAAGGATTGATCAGAGGGGGCTCTGTGGTGCTGTAGGTCTGAGATTGGCCTTGGGGTGCCCAGAGGAGCAGCCATGGTGCAGAGAAATGGCGGCAGGATTCGGGTATCCATCTGGGCTTAGATCCAAAAATAAAAGCCTCTACAAGCAAAACAGGAATAGGAGATTTCATATCGGAATGAGAACATAGGGGATGCAGGAAAACATGCAGGGGCATGAAGGAAATCAGATCAGAAAAATAGCCATGATCACGTCTGCCAGAAACAACTGACACAAGTGGACACATTAGAGCTTGTGTGAAAATCCAAATGGCCATTCCTGTCTGCCAAAGGAAGACCATGAAAAGGGAGACCTTATAGGGAGCTGCAGCAACAGAAAAGGAAAAAATGAAGACAGATTTGAGGGACCTTGGGAGACGGACCTGAAAGATCAAGAATAGTATAGCTGGGGTTGGGTGCAAGAGCACAGGCCCATAATCTCAGCTACTGGGGAGGCTGAGGCAAGAGAATCCCAAGTTGGAAGCCAGCCTGAGCAATTTAGTAAGACCTCATCTCAAAATAAAAACTAAATGGGCTGGGGATGTAGCTCAGTGGTAGAGCATTTATGAAACCCTGAGTTCAAGCCCCAGTACCACACACACATACAAACACCCCACAGAGGAGGGGGAGCCGAGGAGGGCTGAGGAAAACAGAGGAGTCCAAAAAGACCTCCGATTTCTGGCTCGATCCGCTGAGTGGAGCAAATGCCATCCACTAAGATGCGGACACATGGGAGGGAGGAGCAGGGCCAGGACTGGAGTGAGGGGAGTGAGACATTCATCTCAGGCACTGCTGTCATCTGAATGTGTCCTCCAAATTCCACGTGTTGGAAACTCGGGCCCCGGTGTAACAGTGTTGGGAGGTGGGAACTCTGCAAGGTGATGGCTCATCAAGGCTTTCCCCTTAAGGACAGATCCACCCATTCGTGGGTTAATGGCTTCCTGGGGGAGTGGGTGAGTCACCAGGAGTCTGTAAGACAATGTGGCTGTCTCTCATGAGCCCCCTCACCTTATAATGCCCCGCGGCACCTCTGGATTCAGCAGTCACCACCAGCAGGAAGGTCCTCACCAGATACTGAGGCCATCTTCTTGGACTTCTCAGGCTCCAGAACTGTGAACTGAATAAAACTTTATTCTTTATAAATTACCCAGCCTGTGGTCTTCCATTACAGTAACAGAGGGCAGACCAAGGCACCAAATAGAAGGCCGAATAAAGAAAAATTAGTAATCAAGATACGGGTTTAATGCAGTAATTTTTTTTAAAAAAATCAAAATGAATGCAAAAATACATGATGAACAAGATCATATTACTGATTTTTTCCTTTTGCCTCGGGCTTCAATATGACTCAGCTCAGCAAGGTTACTGATCCTATGTTGATTAAAAACTTTGATATTTTGTTTATCATGGATTTTTTGCATTTCTTTTCAATACTGCATTAAACACTATTTGATTGCTATTTTTTATGCCCCCTTAAATTTTGCAACGAAAATGAAGGGTTCATTGATCTCATCCAATCCCAGCCCTAAGGAATAGGTCTGGCAGGGGAGGTCAACCAAGATTTATGTACTACACACATGTACTAATAAACTAAAACAACTTAAAAACCATTAAAAATTGTATAAAAATAAAACAAAAAGGGCTAGAGGTGTAGTTCAGTGGTAGAACATTTGCCTAGCATTCATGAAGCCCTGGGCTCAGTCCCCAACATTCCAGAAATAAGTAACTAAATAAATAAATATTTTCTAAAAAGAATTAAATGAGGTCACAAGTGTAAAGTGCCTGGACCAGAGTAACCTTCAATCCATGCTTAGCCGATTCTGGGTGTACCTGGCTCATCCTCCAGGCCCTACCATTTCAGGGAACCCCAGCTGTTGACAACTATATTTCCTGCATGAGGACTTCCTTGGCCACCAGGTCAGATAGGCTGGAAATGCTGGATAATTAACAGCCCTGGAGCAGCCCTCAACTAATGATCAGAGTCGGTATACAAATACCCCAGCTCTCTCATCCCTCAAACAGGAAAATTTTGAGATGTAATTTCAAGACCCATCTCCCAGAGTCTCCAGGTAAGATTAAGCTCCCATTGTCCACAGTGTAACTGGCTTGATAATAAAGCTGTGCTCCTGGTCCCTTCCCCTTCTCAATTTCCTACCCTCCTAATGATTGTCCTAGGAGCACCTCCCAGATTCACTGAGTGTACTTGAATGTTTGTCTCAAGACCTACTTCAAGACAACCCAAACTGAGATGCACATGTCCTTCCTTGCTTTATCCACTTCTCTGTGCAAACACAGAATGCTGTGAGCACACTCGGAAGTCTGAGCATCCCTTAAAGAAGATACCCCCCAGCTCCCAGCCCTCTCCTGGGAGGGAGCTCTGCAGTGTGACTGCCAGCCAGCTCTGCAAGGCCTGGATCTGAAATGGGCTTGGCCATGTTTCTGTAATCTCTGCACCTTGAGTGGAAAAATAATTGGCAGGCACCTTTCCTGACCATTAATTCTTTACAGCCAACTCTGAGCCCTTGGGGCAAAAACTGATTGTCTGCAGTTACTGCCAGCCTGGCCCTGAATTCAGAACAGGGAGCTTGACTCCCCCTCTTACACTCTTTACAGACTCATCTCCTTGTGCCTCCCCACCTCCTCCCAGAGCCTGAGAGGAGCTGGAGATGGCTGCTTTGCAGATGGGAGGAAATGAGAAATGGCCAACAGTCCAGACAAACTAAGGGTGAAGGGCCATGGGTTAAAAATCGTGGATGGTAGAGGCTTTATTCATGCTTTCTTTTCAGAAAAATTTTTTTCTTTTATTTATTTATTTTTGTATATCCTTTTATTGGTACATTTTAGGTGTAAAATATATTGATATTCATCACTGGAAATTTGCACCTTTACATAATCTCTCTTGGTTCTTATTTTTTCCCCTATTCCCCTGCCCTCCCTTCCACCCCTCCATCCCTCCCTATTTACAAAGACTTTGTTTCCAATTTTTCATTTTCTAATATTAATTCCATTCCCTTCTTTCCTTTCCCCCACCCCTCCCACTTCCCCCTCCCCTTTGCCCCTTTTCTTCCTATTTCACATTATCTATTATACCTTTTAG
>NW_004624790.1:10795473-10831600 GCF_000247695.1 Heterocephalus glaber | reverse complement strand
ATTCCATTATGTTCCTCAGCTCCTCTATTTTTTCATCTGTGTCCTCTCTAGATTTATGTGTTGACCTTGTATCTAGCTACTTTACTGAATTTGGTTATTAAGTCTAGAAGACTTTTGGTGGAGTTCTTGGGGTCTTTGATATAGAGGATCATGTCATCTGCAAATAATGACAATTTGACTTCTTCATTTCCTATGTTTATTCCTTTTATTTCATTCTCTCTCTCTAGATTTATTAATCATGTCTTGCACTATGGGCACAACCTCTGCTGTCATGTGAGAAATTATTTCTGATTTCATTTTTCCCAGATCCTCTTTTGTTCCCAGTTCAGGGAGTCCAGGTGGTTAAGTATCAGAGTGCTCCATCTCATTTCCCTTTTGAGATTTCTGTAGGTGATCTCAAAGTCTGGTCCTGAGGCTTGTTTATGTGTCTTCTCATTTTGATGGGGAGTGGGGCAAGGGGGTGCTGCTGGCACACCTACCCAGAAGCCTCCTCTGTGCTGGGAGCTGTGGCATGCCTACCCAGAAGCCTCCTCCATGCTGGAAGCCGCAGCACGCCTACCCAGAAGCCTCCTCTGGGCTGGGAGCTGTGGCACCCTGACCCAGAAGCCTCTTCTGGGCTGGGAGCTGTGGCACGCTGACCTGGAAGCCACCTCTGCACTGGGAGCTGTGGCAGGCCTACCCAGAAGCATTCTCCACACTGGAAGCTGTGGCATGCCTACCTGGAAGGCTCCTCTGGGCTAGGAGCTATGGCACACTGACCCCGAAGCCCCCTCTGTGCTGGGAGTTGTGGCACACTGACCCAGAAGTCTCCTCTGGGCTGGGAGCCATGGCATGCTAGAAAATATATTTTTTTACCATCCACATTTTTTGCACTTTCCCCCCACAATCTCCATTAATACTCCCAACAACCTCTGCAGTGGATGTCATTCTGGTGTCCACATTATGGGTACAGAGCCTTAGAGAGGGGAAGGGTCTTAAGCCCATACCTCATGGAAAAGTTGACTTGGACTACACAGCCCATTCTCTTCCCTAGGTCATATGTTTGTTTTCTCCCTCAGCAATCATTTCCTGAGCACCTCCTATGTGCCAGGCCCCATGCTGGGTGTGACATTAAAGTGCAGCATGGACTTGATTGGCTTTAGGATCTGCCCTTTGGAGTTTAGAGCACACCTCTGGGTGTGTCTGGGTGGGTCATGGAAGCGTGGCTTGGGGGTCCATACCTAGTCCCTCACTCCTTCCTCAGTTCCTTAGTTGCACTATGACAAAATTTCTAAGGCAATTATCATAAAGAGAAAGGGTTTATTTGTTCAGTTTTGGAGATTCAAAGTCAAAGATCAGGGTTGAGGATGTCGCTCTGTGGTACAGCACTTGCCAGGCATGCAAGAGGTGCTAGGTCCGATCCCCAGCAACACAAAGCAAAGTCAAAGGAGGGGCAGCCCCATTCATTTGGCATCTGGTGAGGGCAGCAGATAGCAGCACATCAAGGCAGAAGCACATATAGAAGCAAGCAGTAGCATGGCAAGCCAGAGGCAGAGAGAAAGAGGCCGGGAGGAACTAGGCTCGCTTTCTCTAAAACAATCCTCTCAAGAGTTCACACACCTCTCCCCCAGTAATCTGGGGGCTTCCCATAGGCCCTCCCTCCAAGATTCCACCTCCTCCCAAGACCACCACCTGGGAACCAAGCCTTCAGTGTGCAGGTGTTTGGAGAACACTCAGACCACACCCAAACCACGGCCATCCCTGGACCCCCATCCCCCATCAGAAGTAGACCACTAAACAATCCAAATGGACTCCCCCAGCCCCAAGCAGAAGTAGGTCACAGTGCCATCCTCTGGTCTCTATTCTCTGTCACCTGATATCTGCCAAGTTGGTCACAGAGCAGAACTTGGACTGGTCCCACCCCAGTCTGGGTGGATACACCTTCTCCTACAGGCATCTTCAGACCTCTTCTGTAGTAAATGGGCATTCCTGTGTTATTCCAAAACTGAAGGCTGGTGTAATTATCTTTTGTTAGTTTTATTATTAAACCTTTGTGGGAAGGGCAGAGTGACAACCAGGCAGGATGGCATGCCAAGAAGGATATAACAAAGGCAGGGAATATGACAGAGGGGACCAGCTGTAGTGTGTTGCATGACAAAAGTGGCCAGGCCAATTCACAAGAAGCTACATTCTTAACAGGGGAAGGTGCCATGGAAATAGAGCTGCATGGGGAGGCGAGTTGACATGCCTGTAGCAGATGCTGTCTGCCCCACTCTGTCTTCCTGGCATTCACCTCCACAAGCCAAGGTCAGCTTCCTGGGAACAACCTGCCTCTCTGCCCCAGGGCTTGATTTCTGGCTGTGGGAAAATATTCAGCCACTCAAACAAGCTGCAGTGTCAGAGAGTGAATGCTCCTGGAAGCAGCCTTCAACCAGTGACAATTTCCTCCATCTGAGCTGGGAAGACACCATTCTCTTCCCAATGTTTGAGGTGTTTTCTGCTGTTTCTTTCAAAGTTCTAGGGACACTAAGCTCCACTTGCCCACAGCTTTCATCATCCCAGTGATGTACTACTCACTGACTTCTGTGTAAATTATCAATATCAAGATGGAGTCTCTTATGTCAAATCCTAACGAAATGGAGCCAGGAGGCCGTACCTGTATGTCTATGGACATAAGAATGTCCTGTACATATCTCTACAACGAGAACTATCCAAGGAATTCCTCAAAAATACAGAATCCCAAATAAGCCACTTGCAGTATCCAGATAAGCTGCTTGAACAAGGACATTTACCCAACAGTAGCCTCCTCCAACCATTGTTGGCGCTACAGCCTACTGCTGCAATGAGCACCTGTCATCAAGGCATATTTTCGTGTTTTGAAACAGCACCTATGAACTATTATCTAGAATACATAAAGAACTCAAAAAATCAGACCCCCCAAATTTAAAGACCCAAGGGGAAAATGGGGATTTTGGGAAATGAAAGAAAGTGTTCAAATGGGAAGGGGAACAAGGGAGGAGGGGGAGAAAGGAAAGGGCAAGAAAAAAATGAAAATAGAAGGGAAAAATGGAAACAAAGCTTTTGCACACAGGGAGGGGAGGGGCCTTGAGAGGGGAAAAGGATGAAATAAAATTTATTTTTAAAAAGATAAAGAAATAGCATCTATGAGCTTCTTCTTTCTTTTAAAAGCTTTCCCATGCCAGGACAGTGGTACTCACCTATAACCCCAGCTACCTGGAAGGCTCAGGCAGGAGGAGGAGACGAAATTTAAGGCCAGCCCTGTCAACTTACTAAGACCTTGTCTCAAAATAAAAAATAAAAAGGTCTGGGGTCTAACGCAGTGCCAAGGCACCACCCCAGGTTCAATCCCCGGTAATGGAGGGAGGGGGATGCTGTCCTTTTCCCATTGCCCTGTCCCCCTCAGATGGGCCTGTGTACCCCGTGTGCAATCCCTACTATTCCCAAGACACTTTTGTCTCCCAGAGAGCCTACCTCTCTAGATTCCCCTTAGGCTGAACTTCCTTCCCTTCCCTACCCCACATCCTCTCCTACTGCTGTTTCCTGTTTACTGCCCAAATAAATTACTTGTCTGTTGAATCTTGCTTCAGGGTCTGCTTCCAGAGGAATCCAAATCAAGACATGCACCAGGCACTTCTCACATCGTCTCCCTTGGTGCCCACCACAGCTCCGGAAGCTGGGCTCTTCCTCATTTTTCAGGGATGGAAACTGAAGGACTAGAATTAAACAGAACCCCAACCCGCTGGGGACCAGCAAGGGCCAGAGTGCCCGAGAGGTTCCTAGGGAGGAGCTGCAGACTTGACTCCTTGATCACGGATGAACCATCCCAGGCCTAGGCGGAGGCTCCACCCACAGCTCACTCTGCTCCAGTTCCAGCCCCATCTCTCAGGTCACCATCCCTGGGAATCCTCTCTTCCTGAAGACCTCTGGAATGGGACCAGGAGCTGCTCCCAGAACCCCCCTGTCATAAAAAATAAATTCGTATAAAAAGTATCTCTGTGGCAAAATGGGGCATGGTGGGTAGGGATGAAATTTGCATTTGTTCAATAATAAAAGTCAACCCTTTTTGCATCCCTATTATATGCTAGCTGCTATTCTAAATGGTTTACAACAAAATAACTTGCAAATTCTGACATAACTCCTTGAGACAGATACTACTTCTTTCTCCATTTTACAAACAAGGAAACAGGCACAGAGAGGTTAAGAAATGTGTCCAAGTTCGGGCCAGGGATTTAGGTCAGTGGTTCTGCCACCTGCCTCACAAGCGCAAGGACCTGAGTTCGATCCCTGGTACCAAAAAACAAACAAACAAACAAAAAGAAATGTGTCCAAGTTCACACAGCTATCGAAGGATGGAGCTGGACCCAAGCAATCTAGTTCCAGACATGTGTACTCTCACCTATCTTCACTAAAAGCTGTCTCTGACACAAAGTGGGGTTTCTTAATAGCATGTCGTGGGTGAGACCCTGCAGGAGACATTGCCCTCTTCAGGCTTGGAGCTCTCAGCTTCATTTTTGTTCAGCTGAATAGGTGGCTCAGGCATTTGTCCTGGGGCAGGATGAGAGAGACTTAACCAAGTCACTCTGGGTACAAAAAGGTGGCCCCAAACACTTGATGATCTTTATGGGTTTGACTTTTAACTATCCTTTTGATGTATAATTTACATACAGTGAGATTTACACATTTTAAGTACAGATGCTCCTCAGCTTATGATGGAATGATAGCCTGAAAAGTTGGAAGGAAATGCCACAGCTGAGAACGTATTTATTACACCTCACCTACCAAACACCTTAGCTTAGCAACACAGAACCTGTAGAGCACGGTCTCATGGCTAACTAGGATCACAGCTCACCGCTCCTGCCCAGTATCCAAGAGAAAATTATACTACACAGCACTATCCCAGTAAAAACCCAAAGGCAGAGTTCAAAGTACAATTCTACTGAAAGCATATTGCTTCCTTGACATTGAAATGTTTAGAAATCATAAGCTGAGCCACAGTAAGTGAATTGGGGACCTTCTATATACTGCCCAATGAGTTCTGGTAAATACATGAATTTGTGTAAAGACCACCACCATTATGATAGGAAATGTTTCCTTCTGTCTAGAACATTCCTTCCTGCCTCTCTGCAGCATATTCTCACCCCTCACCCAAGCACCAGCCCCAGGCAACCCCTAATCCGTTTCCTGTCTCTTAGCTCTGTCTTTTCCAATGTGGTCACCTGTCCGTGTGTGTCACAGTCTTACAAGGGGCTGGTAAGCATGCAGACCCCCAGGCCCTCCCCACCCACACCTGGGAAATCTAACTGATCATGGAGCCTACATGTGTAAACAGCACTCCCCAGTAGTCCTAAGGACTACTTCCTTGGGACTAGGTCTGTCTTGTGCCTAGTTTCAACTCCCGAAACTAGCACTGTGCCTAGACCTTGAAAAGAACCTAAGAAAGATTCATTTCCCCCTCACCGACCTAGGAGGTGGGTTGGGCACCTCCAGCAGGTTCAGTTCTGCTCAGCTTCTCCTGCCTTCTGGCATTAGAGAGCCAACATTTGATGCAGCTGCAGGAAAAGCATTGCAGTAAAAAGCACAAGCACTACTAGGCATTCAGGAACACACTGCCACTTACATTTGTCCAAATAACAGGAGGTAGAGGTACTGATGAGTAGAGACTGCAGCCACTTCTCAGTGCCAAGTAGAAGGATGGAAACTCACATGCACCCGCTTTGGGGAAGACTGGGGAGGGAACCCCAGTATCACCTCTCATGGGATTGTGGGATTCTGGCAGGCTTGAAGACCACAAGTGTGCTGCTGGGTCTGTGTGTCTTCTCATTTCCCCTGTGGCCTCGTGCTCTTCCCTTAACAAGTGACAAATGACGATTTTCCACCTAGCATCTCTTCCTCCCCTCTGCCCCAGAAGCTGAGCCAGGATCCTGAACCTACCTGCCAGCAAACGCTGGCTTTCTGTTCTGCTACCTTGTTGGCTTCCATTGTAAAGACAAACGCTGTTTCCCACGATCGACTATTTCAAGAGCTTCTTGGTCACTGTTTGGTCCCAAAAAGCAGAAGTAAGGCTGAGTGAGGAATTAGGCACCGGCTGCCAGCTCCGCAAACAACCACGCAGCTCTTCACTAGGCTGGAGAAACGTGTGGCTGCAGGAGTAAGTGCATAGCCAGGCACATCCAGGAGGGTCAAGGTCAGCAAGCAGGGTCACAGTGAAATAGGCCCACACAGGAGCCTGAGGCCCTAAGTGGTCAGCGGGCAGCTGAGGAGTAATTTGAAACCAGATCACAAGAGGCATATTTTAGGGATTGTGAAGAAGGACATTGACTAGTGGGTCTGAGTGCTGTCCCCAAACATCAGTAAGACCCAATTGTGGATAACAAATATGGCATTTGTACAGCCTCAGGCACAACTAGGGAGAGAATCTGAGGCAGGAAATTTTTTACAAAATTATTTACACACAATGAAAGATGTCCAACAGTGGAATGGCTACCTCGTTAGACAGTGGACTCTCCATCAGGGAGGTGGTCAACGGTGGACCAGAAAACTTCTAGGTGAATAAGAGGCTTGACAGTTAGATTTGCATTCAGGGACCTTCAAAGACCTTCCCTCCGCAGCTTCCCTGAGACTCCTAGAATTTATCTACCACTGTAATTACACAGATAACCACAAGGTGGCAACAGAGTCACACCTTCAGGTCCGTGGAGTTCATCAGCCGGTAACTGGAATACAAAACTAAAAATCCACATACACAATTAATTAATTCAGACAAATTGATATTTAAGGTAAAAAACTATATGTCAAGTAGTTAGCAGAGTATTAGTCCCCAGCATGAACCAGAGGACTCCAGGTAAGTTATAGTTGGTTGTCTGTGCAATTGTTCTTGAGATGTATTACCCTACTTTAATTTTCCAGTAAAGAACAACATTCATACAGCAAAACACACAAATTGTAGTACACAAAGCAATGAATTTTCACAGACAGAGCACAATCTGCATAAGCAGCACCCAGATCAACAAAACAAATACGCCCAGGACTTGAGAAGCCCGCCCCTTGAAGGCTCCTAAGTAACTCTCCCATCAAGGGTGAAAAGCACCCTGACTTTTGGCACCATTAGTTTTGCTTGCTTTTCGGTTTCACACAGGGAATCATAAAATGCAAATTCCTTTATGTCTCCTATCCACGTCACTTGGGAAATTTCATTGAACTTTGCTTTGCATCCTCATGGTTGGTTCTTGCTGCTTTGTAGAAGTGTCTGGCTAAAGAGACCAGTTTTTCTCTCCATTCTGCTGAGGGAGGTATCTGAGTGCCTTTCAGGTTGGAGGCTAGAAAACATAATTCTTTTTCTTTCTCTCTTTCTTTCCTTTTTTTTTTTTTTTTTTTTTTTTTTTGAGACAGAGTCTCACTCTGTAGTTCAGGCTGGCCTTGAAGTCACTGTGTAGCCCAGGCTGGCCTGGAACTCATGGTGATCCTTCTGCCTCAGCCTCCCGAGTGCCGGGATTACAGGCATGCACCACGACTGGCTGCAAGAACACATAATTCTGCTATGAGCACCTAACAAGTTTCTTTTGTAGATTTATGACATTTCTGTTGATTGTGCAATTGCTAGGTCATAGGGGTAGCCAGTGCCAGCTTTCAGCTTTGTAGACAACCTTAGGAGACATTGCTGCCTTATTTTTCAAAGTAATTCACACTCCTGCTAACGATGTCTGAGCATTCCAGTGGCTCCCTGGCCATAGTAGAATTTTCTGTTAAAGCAAATTTTGATGGAGAAAATGTGGGAATGGAGAGGGCATCCTGTACCCCTGAGCCATCAAAGGGTGGTCTGTCTGGACACCACAGATGGGTGGGCATAGACCAGAAGGCAGAAGATCTCACCCCACCAGCAAGTCCAATGAACTCACAAGCACACAAGTGCTGCTGGATGAGATCCCCACTGCCTATTCTCTGAGCAACTCCACGACGGTGCTGCTCCCAGCGAGACCTCACAATGTGTCTGCAGCTTTTCCAAGTGCTGGGGAGAGAGGACGGGAAAAGCAAGACAACATCTCTGCTCTAACGACTCCTATGTTCTAGGGAGAGGGAAGACAGTATGGCTTATATGTAGATGTCCCCCCCAAAGTCTCGTGTGCTCATAGGTGGGGCTTCAGAGAGGTGATTGGATCATGGGGGTGTGATACTGATCCGTGAATTAGTCCACTGATGGGTTTACAGCCAAGTGTGCTGTTGGGTGGCAAAGCCTGGTTGGGGTGGGGGGTTACTGGGGATGTGGCCTGGAAAGGGATATCTCCCTCCCTCCTCCCTTGTTCTCTGCTTCCTGCTGCCAAGCCAGGAGCAAGCCTCCTCTGCCATGCCCTTCTGCCATGCCACCCTGCCTTGGAGCCAGCTGTCTGTGGACTGAAACCTCTACAAACAGTGAGCCAAAATAAACCTTTCCTCCTGAGAGTTGTGAGTGTTGGTTATTTTGTCTCAGTGATGAGAAAAGTAACTAAGAGATGTGTCAAGGGATGAGAAGTTTTACAAGGAAAAATAAACAGGGAAAGACAATACAGGGAGGGTGGACATTGCTTTTAAGTGAATTGTTAGACAACTTTGAAGCAGAGGGCAGTGGTGCACATGTGTAATCCCAGCACTTGGGAGACTGAGGCAGAAGGATCTCAAGTTCAAGGGCACCCCGGGCGACTTAGTAAGGCTCAAAAAACAAAAAGGTGGGAGCAGTGGTGCATGCCTATAATGCCAGCACTCAGGAGGCTGGGGCAGAAGGATCACAGTGAGTTCAAGACCAACCTGGGCTACATAGTGAGTTCATGGGCAGCCTGGGCTACATAGCGGGAGCCTGTTTTCAAAAAAATAATAATAAATAAAACAAAAAAAGAGAACAAACCAGAGGAAAAGAAAGTTCAAGAAACGGGGAGCTGTTCAGTGAAAAGGTCCTGAGATGGGTGTATGTTTGACATATTCAAGTAAGAAGCTAGGGACAGGGATTTAGCTCAGTGGTGCCATGCCTGCCTGGTCCTGAGTTCAATCCTAGGTACTGGGGGGCAGGGGAGCTAGCAGGAGGAAGAGGGGAAAGGAAGGTAGTGAGGAAGCTGGAGGTGGGACAAATTGTGCAGGACCTGCCCCCACTGTGCACAAGGAACCACAAAACCAACTCCTTACAGACAAGGCTAGGGTTTGGGGGCAGGTGTGGCAGAGCATGTGCTTAGCATGAACAAGGCCCCAGGTTCAATCCCTAGCACCAAAAATAAATAAATAATAAAGGGTTGATGTTTTTAGGGTTTTAGGTGGAGGTTACTTAAAAAAATAGATGCACGCACATATTGATACTGGCATATTTTTTTTGATACCGGGGATCGAACTCAGGTCCATGTGCTTGCAAGGCAGGCGACAGAACCACTGAGCTAAATCCCCGGCCCTGATGCTGGCATTTTCACAAGGCAATAGCATAAATTGGGGTAGGCAAACAATTACAGATTGAGACCTTGTCTAAAAAGAAACCAAAAAATAAGTAAACAAAAGAGTTCAAGAGCATTCTATTCCTTTATCCAATAGATTTCTAGGAGTGAGGTTACTACATCAAAGGCTTATGAACTTACTGTCAATTGACTACTATGTTCTTAAAATCCTTTCCACTCCTAGCTTCTATGATCTTTCACTCTTCTGGTTTTAGCTTATCTATTTAACCCCTCCTTGGTTGCCTTTCTTGAATTTGACTACATGGCAGCATCCATATGGTAAGCAGAATAATGATCTCCAACCCTGGATGTTCATGTCCTAATCCCCAGCAGCTTGGAAGATCTCACTTCATATGGTAAAAGGGACCGTGCAGGTTAAGCTTCTTCAGATGGGGTGATTCCTCTGCTGAATCAAATGTAATCATCAGGTCCTGACAGGACAGAGGGATATCTGAGTCAGAGAAGGACACATGGCCATGGCAGCAGGGGTCACGGTCAGAGTGACTGGGGTAAAGGGGTCTCAAGCACAGTTAATGGCTTTAAAGATGGAAGAAGAGGCCACAAGCCGAAAAAGGGAGACAGCCTGGAGAAACCGGAAAAGGGAAGGAAATAGATTCTCCTCTAGAGCCTCCACAAGAAATTCGGCCTTCCTGTCACCCTGACTTTAGCCCAGGGACCAAGGGGAGACTTAGGATCTCCAGATCTGTAAAATAATAAATCCGCGCGGCTTTAAGTCACTAAACTGGTAGTATTTTGTTACAGTGCCACAGGAACTGTATACAGGAAGTAATACAGTCCCCCACAGCATGGCCCTCTTATTTCCTTGGGCTGGGCATGGTGGCACGTCTGTAATCCCAGCACTGAGGAGGCTGAAGCAGAAGGATCACTACCCACAAGTTCAAAGTCAGCCTGAGCTAGAGTGAGTTTAAGGTCAGCCTGAACTACACAGTGAGATCCCGTCTCAACCCCACCCCCCATTAATCCTATTTCTTTTGGGATTTTCCATCCAGTTTGTGACAAACTCAAATTTATATCTCTGATCCTTTATGTTCACTTTTCCTACTTAACACAGATTTTTTTTTTTTTTTGCTCACAGGTTCTTAACACAGTCATTCTACTAGGCATGTGCTTAGATGCTGTAGGCCTAAATTCATGTGTTCAGAATGAAAAAACAAGTACATATCCACACTTAATAATATCTAATTTCCACAGTATTCGCTCAGATAAAGTCAAATATTTAAACAGTTCAGTTGATCCCCACTCTTCCTGATGACGCAATACATCAACAGCTGGGTGAAAATTCCAGTTATCCCTCAACATACGGAACACACGGGAGGCCAACCTCAGTGCTGCGTGTCCCTTTACCACCAGAAGTACTACATTAGGGGTTCTTGATGTGGGGCAAGTCTGCTCCTCAGGGAACCTCTGAAGATGTTTTTTACTGTCACATTTAGAGATGTGAGAGAGCTACTGGCATCTCATGGATAGAGGGTAGGGGTGCTGCTAAATGTCCTCCCATGCATAGGACAGTCTCCCACAATAAAGTTGTGGCCCCAAACATCACCATGCTGAGGCTGAGAAACTGCTGTAGATGATTCCAAGAATCAAATGTTTTAAACAAGGGTTTGGATTGGCTCAGCAACATTTAACCCAGTTTCCCAGCTAAAAGAGCCTCGGAAGCTCTTCTGATCATGCAGTTCACAATTCTCTCTTTGTCATAGACAGTTTCCATTTCTGGATTCTGCTTCTGGAGCAACCCCTACCACAGGCACTCCATTCCATACAGACATACTTGAGTTGCTGTATTAGGTTCTCCATAAAGACAGAATTAAAAGGAGACAGACAGATAAGGGATTTATCAGGGGACTGGCTCATTCCATTATGGAGGCTGAGAAGTCCCAAAATAGGCCATCTGAAAGCAGGAGA
This sequence comes from Heterocephalus glaber, assembly GCF_000247695.1. Next base: position 10,820,228 of record NW_004624790.1, on the reverse strand, counting down.
GCCAGGGAAGCCATAGAAGGGCTTGGATAAAAGTCCAAAGGCCTCATAACCAGGAAAGCTGATGATGTACTTCCCAATCTGTGGCAAATGGTCTGAGAACTTGAGTGACCGCTGGTGCAAGTCCTACAGTCCAAAGACCACAGAAACAGAATCCTGACATCCAAGGGCAGGAAAAGAAAGAATTGTCACAGCTCTAAAACAGAAAGCAAATTCACCTTTTCTCTGCCTTTTTGTTCCATCCATCCACAACTTTACCCAGCTGCATGATGCCTGCTCACACTGAGTAAGACGGGCAGATCTTCCTTACTCGGTTGACTGATTCAAATGCCAACCTCTTCTAGAAACACTCTCACAAACACACCCAGAATAATACTTTACCAGCTACCTAGGTACTTTGTGATTGAGTCAATCTGACACCTAAAATTATCCATCAGGTGCCATGCTCTCCCAAAACACATTCATGATGACAGCTGCTGGAATATAAGATAACAAAATCATTCAGAATCTGGTTTATACACACTTTGAATCATGTGGTGTTTTGAAAATTCCTTTGGTTTCCAGCTAATACATGTAAGAACATGCACTGCATTGAAAAACACAATCACTATGCACTCAAGACTGTCTTTCACAATCTGAACAATTACGAATCTGAAGTAAACACTTTTCTGGATCCCATGGAAGTGACTCTCCTTTTTTTGCTGATGGATTCCTTCAGTTACCACTACAATTCTAGGTGAGCAGTGATGGAGTGTTTTTATCTACCGCTGTCTAAAGAAATGAACTCCCCTGCTACACATTCATTATTTCTCCTTGAGTTGCTCTTCCAAAATATAAAATTAGTTCATCAGCAAGACTCCACAGAACGTTGATGGTTCCACAGCCTCTTGATGATGATATTAGAGACTATTTTCTGTTGTCGGTCTCCTGTTTTGTTGTTATCGTTTGGTTTTGGTTTGGTTTTGTTATCTATTGGGCTCTGGGAAAAGAGTGAGAAGAGAGGATGTCAGCTGCATCCTTCTTTCTGGGCAAATGAACAAGGAGAGAGGCAGCAACACTTTACTTTCCACATGCAGCCTTTAGTTAAGTAGTACTACAGCTCCTTCCCTATTAAAGGAATGTTCAGTCCCACTGACAATATGTTAGTGTCATATCCTGGCTCACCTCTTGCAAATAATGTATTTTAACAAATATTTAAATATTGACAATTTGATGAGTGAAAATGTTATCACGCTGTTGAATTCTCATTTCAACTACATTCCATTAATATTCAAACCATTTTAAGTCTACTTGTATTTTTTCTAATCTAACTCTAAATTTGACCTCTACCCACTACAGTATTAACACCTCTCCCCCAATCATGACAACCAACAATAACTACAGACTCTGCCAAATCTCCCCTGGGGGACAAAATTGCCCCTCTTCAACCAGAAGCTGAAGGCTACTGAGGCTGCACGACTCAAAAAGAGAATACAGAAGTACCTAAAAAACTGGTATTATCTCAGTGATAGCCTTTTCTTAGCTTCTGTGACATCATACTCTCCTGATTTTTTTTCTCTATTCATTCACTTTTTGATTTGTTTTGTTTTGTTTTGGTACTGGGGATCGGGGTACTGGGGATCGAACTTGGGTCCTTGCACTTGCACAACAGGCGGTGAAACCACTGAGCCAAATCCCCGGCCCTGTTTTTGTTTTTTGAGACAGGGTCTTGCTTTGTAGTTCAGGCTGGCCCTGAACTCACTATATAACCCAGGCTGGCCTCGAACTTCTGGCGATCCTCCTGCCTCTGCCTCCGCCTCCCGAGTGCTGGATTACAGGTGTGCACCACCACACCCAGCACTAGTCATTCATTTCTAACTCCCTTTCCTGTACTTAAATAAATTTCAGAGTACTGGTGGGCATGGCCATGGGTCTTCTGCTCTTCACTTATTTTGGAATTACCTAGTTCTGCAGCTTTAAATGGCATCTATTGATAAACTCACAATGTGTATTTGTGCCACATAAGTACTTTCCAAATCAAAGGGGATAAGGATAGTACTCGATACAGGGGACTTTCCATAGGGGAGAAAGAGCCCATTGCTGTGGGAGGGCTGCCAGGTCTCGGGCAATCTTCTCAGGCACCCGCTTTTGGTGCCAAGGGCTTTGGCCATACTCCCTTTGTGTGCAACCGCAGAGAGCGTGGGACTCCCAAGTGCACTCCAATCTACAAATGCCAGTGCTCCAAGCAAGACCCATGGAGAGAGTGGAGAGGAGAGCGGTGTAGGCTGTGAGACCCCGAAGGACTAAAGCCGGGAGGACTGCACTCGCAGCACGACACTGGCCGAGTCACCACGACCTCGGAGCATAATTTTCAGATTTGTAAAACGGGTTAACCGCCTGTGCTCAAGACCACCATCTCCACAAAAACCGGCATGAATCAATCGGTGGAGCAGAGTCGCAGCCTCGTTTTAATGGACCAATCAGAAACCAGTGGTCTAGTACACCAACGTCGGGAACCAATGAAAAACGGGGATTGTTTTAGGCTTCCTCCCAAGCTCCAGTCGGAGAGATCACGCGGGAACAGTTTATTCAAAAGCGAGTCCACGACTAGAGTACGGGATATTGTACTTTGTTTACAGAGATGGTGGGGAAGGTCGAAGAAAATTCTGGAAGCAAAGTCGCACCTCATCACCCCCCCCACCCCGCGCGCGCGCGCGCCAGGGACTCACCAGTCACTCTACAGCGCAGCGCGCGACGTGGGGAGGGTACGTACTGCGTGCTGACGTCACGGGGCGGGCCCCGACCCCGCCCCGCCCTCAGGCCGCCCATATAGCGTACCCCTAGCGCGCGCGCACACCATTGTGTGGCTGGACTCGGCCACCGCTGCGGTGTGAGGCGCGTGTTCGGGCTCTCGCCGTCCCCGCACCCGCACCGCGGCTCCTGTCTTTGGCCTGCCGTTGGAGGACCAGCCTTCGGGAATCCGTTCGCCACGGATATGCCGCGCGTCTACATAGGACGCCTGAGCTACAATGTCCGGGAAAAGGACATCCAGCGCTTTTTCAGCGGCTACGGCCGCCTACTCGAAGTAGACCTCAAAAATGGGTGAGTCGGGCCTGGGCGTCCGCGTCCGCTCCCAGCCCCCCGGGACTGGTGGCGGAGGAACTGCTTGAAACAGCAGCTAAGGCCGCGGCGCCGCGTGGCAGGGCCTCCAAAATGGCGGCGACCTGGCGCCGCGGGTGCGAGCTGGGTTGCGGGTGCGCGCGCGCACGCGCTCGCCTCCGGCTAACGCGCCTCCGCCGGTGTCCGGCCCGCGTACCGCCCCCAGGTACGGCTTCGTGGAGTTCGAGGACTCCCGCGACGCCGACGACGCCGTTTACGAGCTGAACGGCAAAGAGCTCTGCGGCGAGCGCGTGATCGTGGAGCACGCCAGGGGCCCACGTCGCGATCGCGACGGCTACAGCTACGGAAGCCGCAGTGAGTCCCACCCCCGCGCGCTCCGCGTCCTTGGGACCTGAGGGGTGGGCGCAGGCTCTGGGGTGGGTGGGGTGGGGCCTCCCAACCCGGGCAGGCGGGAGGGGGGCCGGGGGTTGTTTCACCCGGTATCTCCGGGCCCTGCTTCCTTCACGCCTGCCTGGGATGGCCATGGGACACTGGAGCGCGGGGATTGGGTTTGGGGTTTTGGTCAATGGGAGGGGGTGGCTTTTGCTGGGCCCTCCTTGGCACTGTCGTGGGTTCTGCCCGCGTTGGAAGCAAGGGATGACTGTATTTGTATCCCCTTTGCTTACCTGTCAGTGCAGTAGTTAGATATGTAGAAGTTTGTGGGCAGACTGGGGAGGAGGTGGGGGACAACGGGGCGGGGAGGGGAGGAGCTTGCAGGATAGGTCTTCAGAGTTATGAAGTTAGTGGGGGCCAAAAATGCTATTTTAAAGTAATGTGGTATTATACCACAAAGTAAATCTAAATGAGCTTTATGCTGTATTTAAACTAGTTGGGGCATGTTTTGGGGAGGAGGTTGGGGGGATTTTGGCTATGTTAAATGTTTGATGTTGAAATTGTTGCATGTTGAATTCAAACTTTTTAACAAGTCCTTGATGTTTCAATTTGAAAGTGACCAATGGGGCTGAGGCTGTGTCCACTGAGGCTAAGATGACTGCCTTTCCTGATTGGCCTTGGCTTTTCCATACATTGTGTGACCCTTGCCCTATGACCCTTTGGCTGACCTTACCGGAAGCCATGACGACAGCAGCCTTTTGCCATTAGACGCAGGGTGATGGTGAGGATTCCAAGGGTTAGACAAAACTGGTTAATCTGAACTAGGTGACTGTTACCTTGCGTGTTTTGTGGCCAAACCACCACCAAAAACCTCACACTGTGATGTAAGTACTTAGTGTAACTAGTAAACATTTTTGTAAAATGTAGAAATGCATGTAATCAGTTAAGTTTTATATTTTACAATGTTCTGTAAAATAAAACTTAGCGAGGTAAATTGAATAAAGGAGCAGTCACTCTCTAACAGATTGTAGGAAAGGTTTAGTTGGATTTAGTCTGTTTGACTTGCCCTTAATTTAATGTATGGCAAATCACAAATGTATCGAAGGTTTAGCAGTATAATAGCAAAGTCCTACTCCAGTAAATGAAAGTTGATATGTTTGTACTAACTTTCGAAAACATTATGCACCCCTATCATTACAAAGGATCTGATTGTTCCCTTCGTATGATAAAGGTGGTGGAGGTGGATACAGCAGTCGGAGAACCTCTGGCAGAGACAAATATGGACCACCTGTTCGTACAGAATACAGACTTATTGTAGAAAATCTTTCTAGTCGTTGTAGTTGGCAAGATTTAAAGGTATGTGCTGTAATTCGAGGTAAAATGATTAATGCTTGAAAGATAGGCTTTTAAACTTTTTCCCTTTAAAATAAAACCAGTATATATTTTTATTTAGATTTCTGGATCTGACCAGTCTCATTGTTTTAGGATTTCATGCGGCAAGCAGGTGAAGTCACCTATGCAGATGCACACAAAGAACGCACAAATGAGGGTGTAATTGAATTTCGCTCCTACTCTGACATGAAGCGTGCTTTGGATAAACTGGATGGTACAGAAATAAATGGCAGAAATATTAGGCTTATTGAAGACAAGCCAAGAGCAAGCCATAGGCGGTCATACTCTGGAAGCAGATCTAGGTAACTTGAAAGACATGGGGAGGGGAGGAAGAAAGTACTTGAATACTTTTCAGTTGTTTGACATTAAGATTTCATTGTGTTCCTTCTATAGATCACGGTCTAGACGAAGGTCGCGGAGTAGGAGTCGCAGGAGCAGCCGCAGTAGATCTCGAAGTGTCTCAAAAAGTCGCTCCCGGTAAATAACGTAGTATTGGGGCTTTTTTTCTGAATACAACTGGAGTTACATGTATGTTGCCAAGATACTGAAACAAATCTGGCTCTTTTGTCCAGATCCAGGTCACGGAGCAAAGGTCGATCACGTTCTCGGTCAAAAGGCAGGAAATCTAGATCAAAGAGCAAATCTAAGCCCAAGTCTGATCGGGGCTCCCATTCACACTCTCGAAGCAGATCTAAGGATGAGTATGAGAAATCCCGAAGCAGGTCTCGGTCCCGATCCCGGTCCCCCAAAGAAAATGGAAAAGGTGATATAAAGTCAAAATCCAGATCAAGAAGCCAGTCTCATTCCCATTCACCTGTACCTGTGCCACCCTCAAAGGCTCGGTCTGTGTCCCCTCCACCAAAAAGAGCTTCGAGATCCCGGTCTAGATCTCGCTCAAGGTCAAGGTCCAGATCAAGTTCCAGAGATTAATCCAGAACTCTGTTCTTTGCACACTATTATGGAACACTTTCCTACTTGCTTAGGCAGTTACTCTTCCATGTTTGTACTTGGCCTTTTCTGCAAGAGGATCTCCTGAGAACAGGGGCACACGGAAATTTGATTTGTGGCCAAATTTGATGAAAAAGATGAGGTTCTAAAATGGTGGCATGAAGTTAAAGACCCTCTCCCTTCTTTGTAGAATTAAGATAACTTTGATTTTATAGCTTTTGAGCTAAAATAACTTTTGTAAAGATTAAGCTCATTTAGATTTTTTTTTTTTAAAGTATTTCAGCAGGATCTGCTGCAGGGGTTTTTTGTTTTGTTTGCTTATTTTTAAATTAACCGTTTCAAGCTTTGGATACTTAAGGCTTTAGAGGGAGAACCCAATTTTCAATTATGTTAGCTTTTTATAAAGCTTGAGTTATGTAAGATTTAAATAAAAGTTTGCTACCAAGATGATTGCCTTATTGAATAGGTCACTATTAAATTCTTTAAATGTTGATATCTGGTATTTGTGGAAACAGTGTAAATTCTACTTAAGTGTATAACAAGGCAAGCCTCAGACCAGCAATAAATTATTCAGTTTGGATAACATTATTTTGTGCTGTTAATCAAATTTGCCAAAGTCTTTATCTGCCCCTCTAACAAGCTGAGTTAAAAATAAAAGGTATTTTGTAGTTGATCTGTTACATAATTTTGCCTAAATTGATAGATTTTAAATAACAAAACTGTTTTCAAGCTTACAATTTGAACTCTTTAAGAGATAGCTCCTAGTGCTTGGGATCTTGTTTAGCTGGTAATCCCATGTTCTGGAAGTGGTCAATGTGATTAGTGTTGTTAGAGTATGGTTTGGTGGTCTTTAACACTTGTTATGTAAAAATGGAAGTAGCAGTTCTTAGAAATTTAATGTATCAAAGTGGAACAGCACATAATGCATTTTCTGCTGAAAGATCCTTATACTTAACAGGCACTTAACAGATCGTTTGATAAGTCAGTTGGTAATTAAAATAACTCCCAATAATCAGTCTCCATGGTAGTTAGTGATGATTTTTTGGCTCATCCTTGTAAATTTTATACTTTCCTGTGATTGGCTTACACAATGAACTACATAAAGTCAATTATTTGTGCTTTATTATGAATGAAGTATAATGGATACTGTGGAAATCAAATTATACTGCAAATTTGTACGAATTATTGGGTTAATCCATACATCCATTCGTAAATACTTTAGATTGCAGTTCAAGAAGTGATTAGGGTGCTTTTAAATAATTTCATTTTTAGAAAGTAGCTGTAGTCTGAAGTCAAGGTTTAGGTGAATTGGTTCAGGTCCAATAACTTCTAGGACCTATCTTTTATGTAAAGTGCTAAGAGCTGGATTGTCAATGGCACGATATTTTAGGTTGATACATAGTACAAAATAATCAGAAGATACAGTAATAAAATGAGGTTGATTGAATAAAGTGAGCCAAGGATCTAAATAGATGTCAGTTGGGAGTACTTGGTGATGTGAAAACCTGGTTTTTAAGAAATTCCTATCTGGGTTTTCTGTTGGAAAAAAATCTTAAAAGCCTCACTTTGGGGCTATAGTGCACCATAAGGTTGATGCTGCTTCTGTTATGTTTTCTTTGATACTTCATTTATGTAGAGGTTTATTAGAAATGGTTTTATTTTTTCAACATAAGCTTAGAATATAAAAGAAATGGAGTCTGTAATTTTATTTTGCCTGTTCAAAGACTAGAAGTGATAACTCAGAAAAGATTGGCTTTGACCAAAGTTTTCTTTTTTTCAGAGAAAGACCCATAAAAGCTTACTGAGCCACAGCCTTTTAAAAGGAGGCAAGGGCAATATTACAATGAAATTTGGCTTTCTAAAAGAGTATCATCCTCATCTGGGTTTTCTGTTCCATTAGGTAAGAGGCATATGACTACATCATTAGCTGCCTCAGTAAGTGGGTAATTGTATAGGTACATGCTTACATAAATTTTTTTCTAGTAATGGTAAAGACCAATTATTAAAATTTTAATCTATTTCATATCTATAGATCTAAGTCATTGGATGCACTGAACCACCGTATGTATAACATTGGCCTACTTAAGAAAACAGTTGACTAATTTAAAATGCTATTGCTAACTAGTGAGTAGTCTGAGAATTAGCAACATGCCTCACATTTTTGTTTAGTGGCTGGGTGCAGTGTTGATCTGATAGCACAAGGGAGGTGAGGAGCATTGGGAGTCCCATTTCTTTCACTCAGTAGTGTTTTGTTGATTTGCCACAGAGCCTTTATGGCCAGTTTAGAGTCCTACTTCAGCTTTTATGTTCCCAATCCTTTGTTACCACCTCTCATCTTGGATCTTCTTTTTTCCACTTTGTTAACCAATTTTATGCATTTACTTCAATAAAATGCTTACTGAGGGAAAGGCTTGTTTTGAATTTATTGTGTATTTCCACTTAGCATGAAATTCTTAGCCAATGGGATTTTGCGTAGGAGTTGCCATTGGTTGGCCATTTCTTGTTATGAGAAAAGAATCTTGTTTCAGTTATACAGAAACAAGAGTTTGGGATCATCAACATAGTAGATGGTTTATCTTGGGCAAATTATTAATTCCCAGTGCTTCATTTTCATCCTTTGAAATGATAAAGATAAAACATAGGCTGTGAAAATTAAAACTTATAAAAATACTTAGAACAGTACCATAATAAATAGCTGCTATTATAAAGGATTAAATATACTAATCTTTTATTAACTTGCTTTGTTTTCGTACATGTACCCATTCTACCCTGTAGTGGTTTTGGTTATTTTTGTTTCTTCTTCAAATAAGCCAGGAACCTTTAATCATTTCCTAAGCCCTAACATCCTTAGTTCTGGACTTTAGACACTAAACTTTGGCAGTTTCTACTTCAGTACTTTCATATTTTCATTACTCAGCCTTGTTCTTGGCCCTGTTTTCCATCTTCATTCTCCATGCATGCAATTTTAGATACATGGTGGTGGAACCTCGTGGAGAATTATATTTTTTCTTTTTTATTTTTTTGCAGTACTGGGGATTGAACTCTAGGACCTTGCACTTTTGAGGCAGGCGCAGTGCCACTGAGCTAAATCCCTGGCCTGAATTTCATATTCTTAAGTTCTGGTTTAACTTTATGAAAACATTCTAAACCTGGAGATATACCTCAGTGGCTGGAGTACTTGCCTAGTACAGTGAACCCTCGAGTTACAGCTGGCCTGGTATACATACAACTTGGGTTATGACCTAAGTGCTGGCTGCTTGTGCTTCCAGATCATCTCAGATACAGATTTAATCCTTAAAGAATTCTGAAGGGAACATTGCAACATTCTTTCCTGTGTGGGGTTAATTGAGAAATCCTAGGCGAGTGTCTTTCGAGATCTGCCTATATACTGGAGACTTTGAAGGCTGTGTACAGGAACCTGAGCCTTCAACTGACTAACTTGAGTTATAACCAGAATCATGGAAAGAATTAAGTTCATGAACCAAGGGATCACTACACATTTATATCCCTTGAATGATGTGTACCAATTTGCTAAGATCCCAAATAATTTATATATGCCTGGCTCTTACAGCAAGATGCTTATATGTGTAAGTGAATGTTAGTTACATCCATATATTTACCTGTATATTTACCATGTACCACATATTCATATATATATGTATACACACACCATATATTCTAAGAGGGTCTGTGTAGTACAGTGTGAAGCTTTTTTTAGGCTGATTCAGTTCTTTAAAACATTAAAAGTTCAGGGCCGGGGATTTAGCTCAGTGGTGCCGTGCCTGCCTCCCAAGCACAAAGTCGAGTTCAATCCCCGGTACAAAAATAAACATTAAAGTTCAGTGCCTATTTCAGATAGTTCCCCTTGTTAAAAGCTCTAGAGATATTAGATCATAGTGTTAGAAAATACACGTTTTAGCTGCATTTGACAGTTTCATGCTTGGAGAAGAATTGCAGGTGTAGCACAAAGAACTATATACTATTTCCTTATTTACTTTGTTTCATTTCTTCATTTACATGATTTTCTTAGTGGTGAAAGTAAGTTGGAAATACTGTGTTTTTATATCCCTAAAGAAGTATGTACAGTTGCCCCTCTGTGTACAGAGAGAATTGGTGCCAAGGTGCCTTCCCTCAGACACCAGTTGGATACTCTGATCCCTTACACAGTGTTTAAGTGCCATGGTATTTTCATATAAACCTTAGCACATTCTCCCATATACTTTTACCTCTAGATATACCTAATACAGTGTCAATAGTCACGCATAGCACATTTCATTCAGTGGTGTATTGCACATAATTGTCCCATGAGATTTTTTCTCACTTGGTGATGGCATAGTCAACTTAGTTTGAGTTAAGTATTCTTAACAGTGTGCGCATGGTGATGTCACCTAGCAAATGCACTGTTCAAAATACATTCCAGTTGTTAACATATGACAATAGTTATTTAGGGAATAAGAACAAGCAGGTGGAAGGCTGATTTTTTTCTCCCTAGGAACCAGGGGTATTATATCAAAATCAGAAAGTTAGCATCAATAGGATATTGCTTAATCTTTGGTCCATATTTACTGTTTAATAGGGTCTCACTATGCAGCTCAGGTTACCTCAAACTCCTAGTGATCCTCCTGCCTCAGCCTCCCAAGTGCTGGGATTATAGGCCTGTGCCACCACACCCAGCAATATTTAAACTTTTTAGTCTAAATCGGGTGTGTTCTGAGCCTTTTTCTTATCCTTGTTATGTTTAAAGAAGAGTAAAAGACAGTTATTTGGTAGAATTTCCAGTAGTTTGGGTTTCTCATACATACATGGCTGCATTTTTTGGCAGAAATAATCATAAGCATGAGACTTAATGCATTATAGCCAGTGGCCCATGCTAATAACACGGATCACTGTAGTCACTTTTCCGCTTCATAATTAATGCTTTGTAAAGGCATTATGAGTCTACTGAATGCCTACTTAGATACCTACTGTGGACATTTATTGCTGGTATTTATACAGTGATACCTCGGTTTATGAACTTAATTCTTTCCATGGATTCTGGTTGCAAACAGTCAAATTCAGTGGCTAGGTTCAGTGTTGGCCTTATGGGGAGATTGGATTCAGTTCTCATCCAATTCAGTTTGCAACCAGAATCCTGGAAAGAGTTTAAGTCCATGATCTGAGGTACCCACTGTATTTGCTGACAGTCTGTAAAGGAAGTGCTTCCCCTGGGGCACATTTCCAAGAATAAGGATGAAAGGTTTTGTTAGCCAGTCATGGAGATGAAAGGGGAAAGCTTTGATGGCATGAGATTGAGTGTCATTACTCTCAAAGCAAGAGATTGCTAGTCTAGGGTCAGAATGGCATTGGGAAGCATCATTTGCATAAGAGAAATAAGGAAGAGAAAATAGGCTGCATCCTCATCTATAAAACACTGCCTTCTAATACTGTGAAAAGTAGATGCTATTATCAAAGCACTTTGCACAGTCACTGTATACTAGCTACCTTACACTGTAAATAGAATAGCTAAACCCTAACTCTGCCCTAGCCAATTGAGAAAAAGTCAGGGTTGCTGAATGTGGTGACCTAGTAAAGTGTATCTACTGTCCCTATTTTCTAGGGACAGTATTCATGAATGGCCTGGATGTACTAAATACATTGCTGTTACTTTTTTTGGGGGGGTGGGGGTACTGGGGATCAAACTGGGGTCCTTGCACTTGTAAGGCAGGCAGCGGAACCACTGAGCTAAATCCCCGGCCCCCATTGCTGTACTTTTATCAGAATTTCAAACACCAGTGAAGAGGGTATAGTATGATGAGCCACCCTAGCATTTCTTCTATAGGTGCATTAATGTATATGTCTAAAAGATATCTGAAGTCTAAATCTAGTCTCCCTGTTTTTCCCTTGCAATGTATTAAAGAAGCCAGTACACTTCTGCAGTTTCGAAGTCTTGATTTTGCTATTTGATTTCATGTCATTAGTCTATTTTTTCCCCTGCATTTCCTGTAAATTAATAAACTTAGAGCATTTGTTTTCAAAAGTAAAGTCCCTGGACCAGCATCTTCACCATCACCTCAAAATATATTAGAAGTTCAACTTTGCTAAGCATGGTGATGCATGCCTGTAATCTCAGCTATGGGAGACCAAGAGGAAAATCCCAGGGTTGACCCCAACCTTGGCAATTTAGCAACTTCTCAAGACCCTGTCTTGGGCTGGGGATTTAGCTCAGTGGTTCCGCCACCTGCCTCACAAGTGCAAGGTCCCGAATTGGATCCCCGGTACCAAAAAAAACCTGTCTCAATAATATAAATGGACAGGGGTGGAGGGGTAGCTTTTATGCAAAGACCCAGGGTTCAGTTTCCCAGTATTACCAAAAAGAAAAAAGATAATGTAAGTTCTCAGGTCCTGTCTTGGACTCAGCTGAATCAGAGACAGGTGATGCCCAGCTTCCAGGTGGTTCTAATGCATGCAAAAGTAGGAAACTAGTCCAACATCTTTGTCAAGTTCCAGCTTATGTATGTTTTTCTTTTCAAGGCAACTACTTAGGTGTCTTGCCTTTTTATTGTAGTGGTAGCCGGGCCAGGGATTTAGCTCAGTGGTTCCGCCGCCTGCCTTGCAAGCGCAAGGACCCGAGTTCGATCTCTGGTACCAAAAAAAAAAAAAAATAGGGCCAGGGATTTAGCTCAGTGGTTTTGCTGCCTGCTGCGCAAGCGCAGGGACCTAAGTTCGATCCCTGGTACCAAAAAAAAAAGAGAGACATATAGTGGTAGCCATTGATTTTTGCCTAGATTATCAAGCCACAAATTCATGGTTTTAAACATTTCAATGTATTATTATTATTATTTTTTTTTTTTTTGGTACTGGGGATCGAAAACTTGGGCCCTTGTGCTTGCACAGCAGGTGGCGAAACCACTGAGCTGAATCTCCAGCCCTCAATGTATTATTCTTAACCATCATTGCCTTACTCAGTCTTCACTTGGCAAGACTCAACTCAGTTGCCTCCTGAGTTCTTTTGAAACAATCCTAAATTTGTCCATTCCCATGTTTTCTGGTATACTGTGATTTCCAGGCTTATCATGTAGATTTTCAGTCCCAGATCTGAAATCAGCCATTTCTCCAAGGAGCCTAGTTATTTTTAGTTGGAAATTTATTTAGCAACCACAAATCTTGGCCCTTGGGGTACTCACATTACTTGTTTTGTCATGGGCTGTTGGACTGGACAGAGCTGGGAAACTGATTTTGTTGATTCTGCTTCTGACCACACAAATGTTACCTTCTGATCATCTGAAGGGTCCTGTCTTCTGTCTGCACAGCAGTTTTGGTTTTTTGGAGAGGTTTTTTTGCAGCAGTTTTGAATACCCTGGTCATCTCATTGTCCTGTACTCGGGTTTGTGAGTGTCCTGCAGAGTAGAGTCCATTGGAGAGACAGCATTCCAAGTTTGCTCTAACCTCAAAGCAGAACACTACCTGACCTTCTTGCCCTAATAGATGCTTCCACAACTAACTTGTGTGCTATTTCTGGTAAGGGATGGGGGGATTAAAAAGGAAACTACACTAGGCATCGTGTCACACTTGTAATCACACCCACTCAAAAGCCTGAGGCAAGAAGATCTCTAGTTTGAGACCAGCCTCGGAAATTTGCTAAGACCCTGTCTGGACTCAAAAGGGCTGGGGATATACCTCAGTGGTAGAGCACTTGCCTAGCCTGCACAGGCTCCTGGGTTCAGTCCGCAGTACTGAAGGAGGAAAAAAAGGAAGGGAGGTGAAGGGAGATAAGAGGGAGAGAGAAAAGCTCAAGTCCTCTGTCAAGAGTTTAAAGCAGATGATGTTTCATCTCTTGTTCTGGGTAATGAGTAGAGGAAGAGGGTATATTGAGAGCCTAAATTTCAGTGTGACTTTGAAATGCACAGCAGCACTGTCATGGAATGAGTAAGAGTTTAAGGGCTGGGGATGTAGCTCAGCAGCACAGTACCTGCCTAGCAAGCAGGAGTCCCAGTACCAAAAAAAAATAAGATTTAAAATTATAGTTTTATCACCTTTGCCATAAACAACATTGCCTAAAGACCCAGCAGGAACTCAAGCCCAGACAACAGTGTTGCTATAATTATAAGATGAACAAAGCTCATTGGTATTTGTAGGAAGCCCTAAAGAGTTGCACCTGGAGTCACCATGGTCCAGCACATTCAGTAAATAACCCTTACTAGTAAAGGCCTTCCCTGATATGGGATAGGTCAGACTATTGTCAGGAATATTGGCAGTCTTCCCAACCACATGTCTTGATTTTGATGAATGAAATTGCAGCAAGTATTTGGTAGGCTGATTATGCCCTCTCTAAAACACTCATGTTCTGCTCCCTAGAATGTGAATATGTAATCTAACATGATAAAAGGAATTTTGCAGATGTACTAAAGATCTGTGAAGGAGGTTATTCTGAATCATCCTACTCGGCCTAGTGTAATCACAAGCATCCTGATAAATAGGCTGGAAGGTCAAGAAATCAGGAAAAAATGTGAAACCAGAAGCAAAGTCAGGTTGGAGAATGCTGCACAACTGGCTTTGAAGATGGAAGAGGCCATGGGCAAGGAAACATTCTCCCTAAGAGCCTCTGGATGGAAGGCAGCCCTGCGGACACCTTGATGTGGCCAGTGAAACCCATTTTGGACCACTGGTTTCTGGGAGTAAAAGATAATAAACGTTTCATGCCTCAACGTTTGTGGTGATCTGTTCTCTTAGCTACAGAAAACTATTACAGCATGAATAAAGGTGTAAACACTTGCACAACTGGGCTTGCTCCCTGCCCCTCTCATCACCATGAGACTTCCTAAGCCAGCCTGCCAGGCCAAGGAGGTGGAAGAAGGCTTCCAGCCACCAAGAGCTTGAGGCAGAAACCAACCCAGGTCAGCCAACCTGTGGTCATGTGAGAAATGGTTGTATGCTACTCAGCTGGGAAGGTTAGTATTAACGACAGCTAATAAGGGATGCCAGGCAGCCCCACCTATGCCTTTGCAATAACGATACATGGAGGCTGGGGTGTAGCTTAGTAGAGAATTTAGATTCAATCCCCCCCAATCACACACACACAAAAGGTAGATATTAAACAGGTGGGATAAATCCATGTCCTTGGAGTCACAAGAGTATTCTAAAGTGTGTTTATCTAAATTTGCTTCTCTCGTGACCCATTCACTTTGCCTTTTTTCTAAACCCCAGCAAAACAACCTGTTGACTGCGCACACAGCACTCCTCTGCTCTCAGGTCTCTGATAAGCCTCAGCCAGTAGAGGGCAGCAGCAGGATTTGAAAGTGGAGAGGTAGAGGAAAGCTGGGGTATTTATACTCAGCCCCCTCCTTGCACACTTAACAAAGGCTGGCAGTGGCCCTCATCCACTGACCCTAATACCTGCTTTACTCGCCCTTCTTGCTCCAAGTTCCAGTAGCCACTGCCATGCTGTGTCATAGCCCGTGGTCTGATGCTAACTGTGGCTTTCCTGCACCCTGCCCACACTTTATAAATAGCCTCTTTATTAAATTCTCTTCAAATTACTGAGTTATCATGACCCTAACAAATAATAACAGTATTTAAGTGGAATATAGTTCATAATTCAGTGGAGTGTGAAACATACTTAACTGGTGAAGTAGGTTAAGCAAAGTTACAAGAGTTTTCTCAAACTGGGTGTGGTGGCACAAGCCTATAATGCCAGCTACGTGAGAGGCTGAGGCAGGAGGGCCAGAGGTTCATGGCCAGCCTGGGCAACTTAATAAGAACCTGCCTCAAAAAGGGCTGAGGGTGTAGCTCAGTGGTAGAGTGCCTCTGGGTTCCATCCCCAATACCACAGAAACATTTTTTCCACTTTTTTTCTTTTAATTTTTACTTTTATTGGTACCCATTTGCAGTACATAATGATTACATTCCTTGTGGGGAGCTAGTACATGTTCACCTTAATTCTTTTTTTAATCCCTTTTCCCTCCCTCCCCATTCCCTTCATCTCTTGATGCCTTTACCTTTTGCAAAAGATCCCTACAAAGCCAGGAAGAAGTTCCTGAATTAAAAGTACACTGAAGAATTTTGTTTTTGTCCCTCTGCTTTCCAAAGAAAGATGCCACCTACTCTTCTGCATGGCCTGGCCAGCATGTCAAAGTGTGTCAGTGCCTGGTGCAACCCAGAAAGCCAGTGTGTTCCTGTTTGTTTGTACTGGGTATTAAACCACCTTCTTACTGAACTACATCCCCAGCCCAACTTTTATTTTTTGAGCTAAGAACTCACTAAATTGCTCAGCCTGGGTTTGAACTTTGATCTTTCTGCTTCCACCTCCCACGATGCTGGGATTAAAGACATGTGTTTGCCATTGTGTTCCTAAACTGAAGGGGAGGAAGGAGAGATTAGAAGCTAACTTCTTAGCAATCCCATTCAAACAGCTGATTGTAGCATGTGAAGGTACATGGTAAATGAAATCAGAAGATTGCCTGAGCCAGACAGAGCTAGAGCAAAGCAAGATGATGGCTTATAAGTGTCAAAGGACAAAATTACAATGAATTTAGTTTAAAGATCCAGTTGGCTTTTGTGATTCTAGAATCAGGCAACACATCATTCTAGAAAATAGAATGAATGCTCTGATGAGCTGAGCAGAAGAAATTGACTTCATAGGCAGAGGGGGACTGAAGAAAGCAGAGGGCTGAGGGTGTAACTCAGTGATAGAGAGGACTTGCCTGCCGTGTGCAAAGGCTTGGATTTGATCCCCAGCATTGGAAGAAAAAAAAACTGAACACTCAAATTTTCAGGGAAAATAAACCAATATAAACCTTATAAACCCAATAGCATCATCCACATCAGCAATCTCTACTATCCTTTTGATCTCAAGCCCATATTGAGGCCAGGTTATCTCCTAGCATTCATTTACATCATGGTTGGTTGGCTGGTTGGTTGGTTGGTTGGTTGGAGACAGGGTCTTGCTATGTTTTCCAGGCTGGTCTCCAACTCCTGAGCACAAGCACTTCTCCTACTTCAGCCCCTTGTCTTGGACGTCAGGCATGCTCCACCTCACGCAGCTCACAATGAGATTTCAGTGTGGAGGGAATGGAGGGGTGGGATTCCATCAGCAGTACACAGCACTTCTTACCCCAATCCCAAGTCTCCATTTGCTGGTTCTATTTCTATTTTTCAGCCACATCCCCTCTCTCTTTCAGAGAAAGAAAGTAGGCTGGGAGTGTAGCTCAGTGGTGGAGCACTTGCCCAGCCATGTGGTAGGAGGAGGAAGGAAGGATTAAAAGTCCATTTTCCCCATCAGAGGTAGATTCTTCTATTGATTTATATTTCAGTAGCCTTTCCTGGGCAAAGTAGAAGTCAAAAGTTAGATGGAAGTTGCTTTAAAGCTCAAAGAGGAGAAGAAATGAAGTTTTCTTTTGAGAGCCTGTTTTATGTCAGATACTGGACACTTACTATTGGAAATGCAAAAATAAGTACCACACGTTGCATATGGCCATATGCCAAGTAACAAGACAAGGTTTTCAGTAACAGCACTAGAGATTCTCTTGAGCTGGGATAACTACTATCATCATCTTGTACCATATTTGATGCTTGATTCTTTTGAACTGGCTCATCCATTCTGAGTACCTGGAATCCCATGGCGCATTCTTTAAAGGACCTGAGTTACAAAGGACCTATTATGCCAAGTTGTGGCTGTCACATCATTGTTTCTTTGATTCCTCTGTTCTTTTACTCCTGTGTCCTGCACTGCATTAAGTAAGACAACCAAAGAGCACAGATCTCCCGGCTTCACCAGCCTGTGAGCTCACACAAAGCAGTGCAGCATCTTCAGTCTGAGAGTGGGCTCAGAGCTAAAATTCTGGGCTTTACTTTCCACAACTTAATCTTCTTGTTTAATTTATGGGAGCCCATTGTTTTGGACTGAGCTCTTGCATTAGGGCCCAACAGAACAGACCAAACCAAAATAGTTATTCATGCTAAAGTTCTATACTACCAAAAATAAGCTGTTTAGCTGACTTTCCAGAAAAGCAGGGGAAACGGATGACAGCCAAATAGGCCGGTTTTAGATGCCATGATAATGAAGTCCCCTCTGCTTTACCCCTTATAAGGAAAGCAAACTGAAATAACCTCTTAAACAATCTGTTTAACTTTTCCAAGTGTAGTGCTTGTCCTGGAACAATTTTGCATTGCTTTCCTAGCTTGAAGATGTCTATACCAGGAGAATAGTAAAAATTTAGAATCCTAATGGATTCTACATACCCGTGGGGCATGCCTGTAATCTCATTATTACAGAGGCTGAGACAGGAGAATCTCTGTGAGTTTGAGACCAGCCTGGGTTACATAGGGAGTTCAAGGCCAGCCTGAACTACATAGCAAGACCCTGTCTCAAAACAACAACAACACCAAAAAGCAGATATTCAATACACATAGAGTAGTGTTAGGGATTTGCTTCTCCATGGTTGATTTGCCCCTACTTCCTCTCCTAGGCACTGAATATCCCAAGCTTCCTTTCTGCCAGGACTGCTATACTAAGTTTTCGAGAACTCTCTTCACTATATAGTCTGATTTGAGAAGCGTCCAGTCTTTATACAGTGAGTTTCAGTTCCAAATCCAAATACTACATGGACCCAAGATCTCATCTTCTGTCATTTGTGGGTGGTAAAAATTTCTGGGTCAGCCTGGTCTCTAGCCAATTGCCATCTCCAGAACAGGAGAGACGTCAGGTCACTACTTATTTCCCTCTTTGTTTCTGGCTCCTGAGGATTTCTCCATGAAAGTTCAACAGTGAATTTGCTTTCCTTCTGTTATGGCTCCCCAAAAGCCTCATGTGCTTATAGGTAGGGATTTTTGGAAGTGGCTGGATCATGTATGCATGAATATGGATTAGGGTGTGTGATACTGGGATTAAGGGTATGGATAATGGAAGCCCTACCCTGGATGTGGATGGCACCATCCAAAAGACTAATAGCCTGAATGGAACAAAAGGGAGGCTTGCTGCCCCCTCTCTGCTCTGCTATGGACTGCTTCTCCTCTGCGTTGCCTATCTGCAGCCCCTGGAGCCTGCCAACTATGGACTGAAACCTCTACAACTGTGAGCCAAAATAAACCTCTTCTCCTTTAACTTTGGATATTGGATATTTTGTCTCAGCCATGAGAAAAGTAACTAAGACCCCTTCCTTGTGTGCTTGCTCAAGTCCTTTCTTGTAATGTATTATGCAGAATTTTTAGGTGATTTGTGTTAGAAAGGGCCCTCTACTAACATACCGCTGGAACCAGAAGTGTTTTCACACATAAAGCGCGTGTACTATGCCACCCCGATGATAAATTAACCTCCCCTGTAGAAATGGGTATGAGCTGCTTAGAAACAACAGTTTTCTCAGTGCTTCTACTTTCCAGCAAATGTTGGGTCACACCTGAGTAGAGAGTAAAGCTGGAGAAGGCAGTGGAGCTGTGGCTTGAGGGAAGGATCAGACTTGCTCAGAAGCTCTCGAAGGTAGACTGGGACTAGCAGGGTAAAATGGCCACATGAGGCAGAGCCTGTCTCAAACACATTACCTTTGGAGGAGTTCTCCAACCCTGAGCATGTTGAAGCATATACTATGAAGAGGTAGAAAAATAATCTCAGCGACTCAAATCTATGTTTGTTCCTGGAACCCACCTGCTCACATGCCGCTTGTCTGTCTTAGTCACTCTTTCAAAGATTCATTTGTTATTGAGAAGTCTTGTGTTTATTACGTATGCTCATTATTTCTCTTTAATCTTCTGAAATACCTAAAATAAACCTTTTGGAATCCAGAACAAGGACAGTCTGGACAGAGATGAAAGAAAACCAAGTTATGATTTTTCATGTATTGGTGTGTATGAAGAGGCTTCCATTGTTATGGCAACCGGCATCCTTTACTGATGCAATCCTGTTCCCTATAACACAAGATGTGATTAAAAATTGACATTG
The DNA here is from genome assembly GCF_000247695.1 of Heterocephalus glaber. The sequence continues at coordinate 10,800,511 of NW_004624790.1, read as the reverse complement.
CAGCAAGGCAGAACACATGTAATGTGTTGGCGTGGCAACCAGAATAGTTAAATTCTGCATAAATTTAAACCTGTTGATCACAGCAATTTTGAGAATTCACCCACAATTAGGAATTCTTTCTTTATCTGACTGGTGGTCAAATGGACCTCAGTTTCTTTTTCTGTAAGATAATTAAATTTGAAAATTGGTATGTGAGTAGGGGCTGGAACTCTGGAGAGTTAACCCAGTTTCATCTGCTTGAAGTACATCATTAGTCAATCAAAAGATATTTATCGAGTAACCACTCTGTGCTAGGTGGTAGGAGTACAAAAACCTTCCCTCTTGGAGCATGCAGTCTCATATTTTTGAAATACTCAAATCTGTGTGTGATGTATGTGTGGTATGTGTAAGAAAGATGGGTATTTTGCCTTATAAGAACCGGTAACTGCTGGGTGTGGTGGCACACCCCTGTAATTCCTTCACTGGGGAGGCTGAGACTGAAGCAGGGGGCTCGACACAAGTTTGAGGCCAGCCTGGGCTACATTGTGAGCTCAAGACCAGTCTGAAATACAAAAAAAAATATTCTGCCTAAAACAAACAAACCAAAAAACAATAACTGGGTTTGACCAGAGAGATCAGATGGAGGCAGAGAAGTCAGCAAAGGAAATTGAAGCACAGAGGAGCAATGACGCGCTAGAATCAACACCATATGCCATACAGTAGTCTTTACAAATGTTGAAATGGAAGACCGGCAGGATAAAGTGATGCTCTTCAGGTCATGTCATCAGACTGCCTGTGGAGTCACCGAAACGCAGGCGGCTGATGTTCCTCTTGCTGGCAGGCCAGGGCCAGAACCCAGCGGCACTAGGCTTCCTTTCCTCTGGTTGCACGTGTCCTTCACCCTTCCTGGGGCAGTTTTCTGAGGCTCCTCGACTCCCCTGCTGCAGGTGGACAGCAGGTGTGGTGGGAAGACACTGGACAGAGCAGCCACCCTGCAGGGTGCGTGCAGGGTTCAATCCAGTCGCGCGTCACCCACCGCCCAGCTCAGGAGCTTAGCAGGCGAGCGCTCTCCTTTTGGTTCCATGGTCCCAGCGCCACCCTGCCCGCCTTTGGCTGCGATGCAGGAGTGGGAGGACGGAAAGACCTCAACCCCGTGCAGCAAACCTGTCTCAGGGTGTAATTAGCCCTGCATCGCCAGGGCCTCGAAAGAAGACAAGAAGGCGCCAGCGCCAAGAACCCAGGGGTCCGGGAGGCGCAGCAGACCCGAGCTCCGCGTCCTGCAGGGAGACGGGCCCGCCCCGCTGTGCGCGCAGGCGCGCGGCGCGCCCGGCTCCAACCGCAGCTCGGCGCTGGGCGGCCACCGGCGGGCCTTGCAGGTGAGCCTCGCGCAGCAGGCGGGCGCTGCTTCCCGCGGTCCCGGGATGCCGCGCCCCTGGCCCGGCCCGCGCGGCGAGCGCGGGGCTCTGCGGTCCTTCCGGGCGTCCGCGGCGGGGGCCGGCCTGGGAGGGGGCTGCGGCACCCCGAGTGCGAGGTCTGGGCGGGCGCGGAGGGGCGCGAGGTCCGGCCTGGATCGCGGGGTGGGCAGGGCGGCGTCGGGTTTGGGAAACGCGATCCAGAGTTTTTCATTCGTGGAAGGGAGGGTGGCGGAGGGCGAGGCTTTGGTTTTCTTAGGAAATGGGCCATTTGGCAAACTTTCCTATCATTCATTTTCGATAACGGATATGGGATTTTTTTGGTTTTAAAAAATTTGAGGGGCTATAAAGGGAAAGAATAAAAATAATTCCGCCATTTTGGCGTTTAAAAAAGTAACAGCTCTGCGGAGCCGACGGATCAGTGGCCGCCCCGCCTTCACCGTCTGTGTCAGTCCTGGGGGGCCGGTGGCGCCTTCGAGTGCTGGGGTCGGCTCGGGGCCGTGGCCACCCGTCCCGCGTCCCCACGGCGGCTGCGACGAGGGGGCGGAGCCGGGGCCCAGAGTTTGGCGACTCGGGTCTGTGGCGGGCGCTGTATCTGTTTCTGGCACTAGCTCCACACCCCCAGCACCTAGAGCCAGGGCGTTTATTTGGCGTCTGTTGTATACAAGGCCTTGGAAGGGCAAGGGCGGGGGCAGGGAACCTTGGCACATAGCAAGAGGCAACCAACTTGGATGCATTTATTCAGTAACCATTTACTGAGCGGCTGCTGTGTGCACTGTTCTGGGCTGGGGCTAGGTTAATCATTGTTAAGTCTGGTTTTCTGGAAACACTGAGATTAGGTTTATTGGAGCAACCTTGTGAAGACAGGAGGACTGGACAGAGAAGTTGAAATGTTGTCCCGCAGGAAGCTTTGGAGCTGAGAGCCCACCCGCAAAGATGTCCCAGCTAAGAGAACCAGACATTTACACCCACATGTCAGCACTAGGTGTGAGGCAGCTCTCTTGGTGGAGGGTAATTCCGAGAGAACCTGGAAGCTGAAGGCTGAAAACTTTCTGTTTCTGTAGAATCTTCCAGAAGCCTGCTCTTCTGGATCCCCGCTCACCTACCTCATCACGGGCTCTTCGGGCTCTTCTGTCTCTTCCCGAGGCCCGCCCTCTTCCCAACCTGTACTGGGTGGTGAGCTGCAAGGGACCCACCATTTTTCTGTATTACTCGTCTCTGTTTTCAATACCATCTACACAAGATGATAAAAATTTGAAATTTTTATCTCCAGCCCAACCTCATCTGTTATCTCGAGAATATAAGCTACTGGAGAGTCTTTTGTCTTGTTTTCCCCTACATCCCCAGAACACAGAACAGTGCTAACACAGAATTTATTCTCATGTTCGCAAAACAAACAAAAACCAACAACAGGCAGCAAACTTGAACAGAAAGGCCAACCTCTCAGCCACTTCTTTTTTTTTAATTACTAGGTATTGAACTCAGGGATGCTGTGCCACTGAGCTAGATTCCAAGCCCTTTTTTGTTTTGTTTCTTTGAGACAGGGTCTCCCTAAATTGCCCAAGCTGACCTCAAACTTGGGATCCTCCTCAGCCTCCCAAGTAGTTGGATTACAGGTATGCACTGCCCCAGCCCACTCACATTCCCACTTTTTTTTTTTGGTACTGGGGATCAAGCTCAGGTTGTTGTGCTTGCAAGGCAGATGAGGTGCCGCTGAGCTAAATCCCCAACCCTCACATTCCCTCTTAATGTTTGCCAATGTTTTGAATAAAAGTATTAATTCTAATTATTTTAATAATGGTACAGGCATTCCAGCTGTGCAAAGCAAAATAATTAAAATTGAAATTCAGGGGGTTCTGTTTTATTTTTTAAAATTAGAAAATTCCTCTTGGGGGACTGGGGATTTAGCTCAGTGGCACCATGCCTGCCTTGAAAGTGCAAGATCCTGAGTTCAATCCCCAGTACCAAAAAAAAAGAAGAAAATTACTCTTGGTTTGAATATTACCTTAATTAATCAGCCTTATATATCTAGACTTTGTCTATCTGATTATACATCTAGTTTATATCTCTTATCATATACATCAATAATATAGTGAGTGGATTTTGTATTTTAGGGAGAAAAACTGGAAAATAAATGAATACACAAGAACAAGAACAAGAGGAGGGAGTGAGGGAGAGCAAACGACAGCAACCATTACAAACTAATTTTGTAAGCAAGTAGCTTCCACATGACTGTACTACCAGCAGCTACCACACTTCCTGGAATTTCTCTTTAAGGGGAGTGGATTGGTATTTGTTGAAAGCCTGATGACAGAGATATTTCACGAATTTTTTTTCACATCCAAGCTTCATCAAAGCCTTTGAGATAGGTATCATTACCACCTTCATTTTACACAAGAAGAAAATGAGGAGGGCTGGGGATTTAGCTCAGTGGTTCTGCCACCTGCCTTGCAAGCACAAGGTCCCAAGTTCAATCCCCAGTACCAAAAAGAAGAAGAAACTGAGGCTCAGAGAGGTAAGCTGCTTATTTGGAGCCACAAGTATTGAGTGGGGGAGCTGAGATTCAAGTCAGTCTTGGTACTATACCCATGTCTTTTCTTTTAACATGTATGTCAGAAGCCACTGCCAAATACAACTCAATATGAATCACTCTACAGTGTTTTGTTTTTCTTTTCTGGTGCTGGAGATTGTACCCAAGGCCTTGTACATGCTATGTACTCTACCACTGAACTACATCCCCAGCCCCTCTACAGTGTTTTTTATTAATAAGTTCAAATTACTGAAATTCAAAAAACATTGTGTGTGTGTGTGTGTGTGTGTGTGTGTGTGTGTGTGATTTGTTGGGGATTGACACCTATTTACTGACCACATAGTGTGTGCCAGGTGCTATTCTAAGTACTGGGGATATAACAATGTATAATACAGATAAGGTCACCTGGGCATGGTGGTGCTCACCTGGTAATCCCAACATTTGGGAGGTTTAGGCAGGAGGATTGCCGAGAGTTCAAGGCCAGCCTGGGCTGCATAGTCAGTTTAAGGCCAGCCTAAACTACATAGCCAGACTCTGCCTCAGAACAAACAAGAGACAGATAAGATCTTTGCATTTATGTAGAAATGACTGATCAAACACAGAAATACAAGATCACCATGGAGGCCAGGGATTTAGCTCAGTGGTTCAGGCGCCTGCCTTGCAAGTACAAGGTCCTGAGTTCAATACCTGGTACTAAAAAAAAAAAAAAGATCACTACTGATTTTAATGAAGGACAGGAAAGACATAAACACAGTTAATGAAATAGACAGTGGTGGAATGGGTTGAGAGGTGTGCTACTTTAAATTACATGGTCAAGAAAGACCTCTAAAGAGTTTGCCCTCGGGCCAGAGATTTAGCTCAGTGGTTCTGCTGCCTGCCTCGAAAGCACAAGGTCCTGAGTTCAATTCCCGGTACCAAAAAAAAAAATTAGGTAATACCTGACGTGTGCAAAATAAAGGAGGAGAGGTTTATTAAAAAAAAAAAGTATCCCCTCAATGTGCTTTCATTTAGCTATAAATGTCTCTAGTTTCTCATTCTTTATGGCTGAATAGTACTCCATTTTATAAAAAAAAAAAAAAACACAGGACCGGGGATTGCGCTCAGTGGTTTCACCACC
>NW_004624790.1:10709227-10794462 GCF_000247695.1 Heterocephalus glaber | reverse complement strand
AAAGGAAAAAATATGAGAAAAGGAAAAAATGGAAACAAAGTCTTTGTAAATAGGGAAGGGTGGAGAAGTTGAAGGGAGGGCAGGAGAAGAGGGAAAAAATAAGAACCAAGACACATTATGTAAAGGTACAATTTCCCCATGATAAATGTAAATGTATTGTATACCTAAAATGTACCAATAAAAGAAGTTAAGGGAAAAAAAAGAAGGACCTCTAAAGCCAGGTGTGGTGGCATGCGCCTGTAATCTTAGCCCTCTGGGAAGCTGAGGCATGAGCATCACAAAGTCAAGTCCCACATGGGCAATGTAGTAAGACCCTGGGTCAAAATTTAAAATTTTAAAAAGAGCTGAGGCTATAGCTCAGTGTGAAGGCCCTGGGTTCAATCCCCAGTATCAGAAAAGAAGAAAAGACAAGACATGACTGCTAAGCTGGACTGAGGCAGGAGGATCAAAAGTTCCAGCCCCACCTGGACAACTTATCAAGACCCTGCCTCACAATTTAAAAGGGAGGGGGATTGGAATGTAGCTCAGTGTAAAGGCCCTGGTTTCAATCCCCAGTACCACCAAGAACAAACAAAACTTTTAAAGGTAGGTAGTGATCCCTGAGCCAAAGCCTAGAGGATGAGAAAGAGTCAGCCAAGCTTAGGGAAGAGCATTCCAGGTAGAGAACAGCTGTGACAAAGCAAAGGCTCTGAGGTGGGAACATTGGTCAAGCAGTAGAAGGAAACTAAAGTGGAGTCTGTTCAATATAGAGATCACAGGATGCGGTCAGATGGAAAGACAGGTTAGATGCTGTAAGGTGAAGTGCTGCGGTTATAGACAGGAAAATGATGTGATTTGGGCTTAGTTACTTACTTACTTATTGAGACTGGATCTCACTGTGTTGCCCAGGCTCTCAAACTCCTAGGCTCAAGTGACCCACCTGCCTCAGCCTCCCACGTGGCTGAGATTACAGGAAGGTGCCACAAGGTATAGCTCCTAGTTTATATTTTTAAAGCTTTTTATTACTGCAGAATAGACTGTTACTGAGCAGTAGAGGACCAGGGAAATGGATCGGGAGGCAATTTCAGAAGTCCAAAGAAAGCAGATGGTGTTTGGGGCTAGGGTGGTGGGGTGGAGAGGGAGAAAAGCAGTCAGATGTTGAAATGTGTTTTGCAGTAGCACCCTCAGGCCATTTATAATATATGCAAAGGGCCAGGGATTTAGCTCAGTGGTTCCATCACCAGCCTCACAAGTGGAAGGACCTGAGTTCGATCCCCAGTACCAAAAAAAAAATAATAATATATCTAAACCTGTGCTATTCAATACATTAGTCATAGCTCCTCTTGCTACTTACTTTTAATTAAAATTAAATTTAAAAATTCATTTTCTCAGTTATCTGAACCACATTTCAAGTGCTTAGTAGCCACATGTGGCTAATAACTGTTGTGCTGGACTGCTTAGATATAGGACATTTCCATCATCACAGACAATTCTATTGGATAGTGCTGGTTAGGCATCTGGAACAGTGCCAACATGTTTTAAGAGCTGAGTAGCCAGGGATTCAGCTCAGTGGTGCCGCTGCCTGCCTCACAAGCACAGGGTCCTAAGTTCGATCCCTGGTACCCCCCCCCAAAAAAAGAGTTGCGTAAATGCTAGCTATTAAGTATATTTGCTGCATCACTAGGTCTTTTTTTATGCTCAACCAACTCTTTATTAAATGCCTCTATACCTTTGCTTTATTAAAGCAGAATCATGTGCCGACTAGGTTTTCATGCATTACCTCTTTGCTCTTCAGATGCATGTATTTGTTCAACAGATATTTCAGCGCCCACTTTGTGCTTGGGTTGGAGGGAGTGGTGGATGGGCGTATAAAAGAACATGATCAGGATGTATTCCACCTCCCAGGAAGATGAACCCTGTGTGGGTGAAGGAGATCCTGGTACTTGAAGGATCAGAGGCAGAAGGGAGTGTTTCTAGTGGGGATGGAGATGGAGGTCAAGAAAGCAGTGAGTTTGGGCTTGCGCTGGGCTATGTCATGAGAATACTGGCCAAGCAGAGCTTGAGCCTTGGTCATGCTTCAGAGTCAGTTGTGTGCACACAATTTGTATAGTACCCTCACAGAGACTGGGGGGGTGGGGGTGGGGGTGCAGGGCCTGGCCAGAGCCACCACAGTGACTCAGGTGGACCCAAGGAGCCAGATCTGGTGCTGGTTTCCTAAGACACCCTACTCTCCTCAGGGCCAAGGACTTTCTCGGCAGGTTGCTGACTTGAAGGTGGCCAGCTTCTCTGAGGAGTCCCTTTTCCTTTCCATCTCCATTGCTTTGTAGCAGAGGTCCCCTCCTAGCCAGACACAGTGACACATACAGTCCCAGCTACTCAGGAAACTGAGCAGGAAATCAAAATTTCGAGGCCAGTTTAAGCAACTTAACAAGACTCTCTTTCCAAATTAAAAAAAGAAAATGTAAAGGGACTGGAGATGTAACTCAGTGGTAGAGTTCTTGCTGAACATATTTGAAGCCCTGGATTCAATCTCCATTACTGGAAGAAAAAAAAAAATCTCCTGATTGCCCTGGGGCTGTGTTTGGCTTTTAGGCCTATCAGGATGGAGAGTCATACTGAAATGGAGATGCTGAGGACAATGAAGGGGCCTTCCACGGGGGAGGTCAGTGTGCACCTGGTGGCTAGAGACAGCCCAGGTTCCTGTCCTCACCTGCCGGCAACTGCCTTCATCATTCCGGGTAGGTTAAGCCAGGTGTCTGGGGAGGAGAGGCATTCCCATGCTGGCCAAAGCAGGGAAAGGGTGACACCTTTCACTTTTCTACAACTACTTTCTTCTACCTTCCTACACATGCATGGATTGAGGGAGGGCCTCTAGGCTCACCTGTGCTGTGTCTATCTGTGTATCCGTTTACAGCCAGCTCAGCCACCCTTGGCCTGCCCAGCAGTGCCCTAGATATGTCCTGCTTTCCGCGGGAGCCAATCCATGTGGGCGCCCTGGAGCGGGTAGCCAGCAGCGAACCAGTGACAGCCACTGTTCTGCCACAGCTAAGCGCTGGGCCTGCAGCCAGCTCTAGTGCCAGCACAGTGAGACTTCTGGAGTGGACAGAGGCTGCAGCTCCGCCCCCTGGGAGTGGTCTCCGGGTCAGTGCCTATGGGGATTGGCTGGACCCCTTGAGCTGCAGCTGTGGGACGGGACCTGTGGGCTGGGCCAGAGGCGGAGCCTGAGGCAGAAAGGAGGAAGCTGACTGAGATGATAGCTCCTGAAGGAGCTTGTGGGGCGTGGCCTAGGGTGAGGCACCCTGGGATTGGGTCTACAGGCTTGGGGGCGTGGCTTAGGATGAGGCTGGGGAAGAGCCTTGAGGCCAGCTGAGGCCTGGGTTGACGAGGCAGTGAGAAGGCCGTGGTATTGCTCCCAAGGTGGGTCGAGGGCTGGTGTAGGCGTCGCCGTCCTCAGACTCTCCCACACTCCAGTTCCGGATAAGCGAGTACACACCACTGAATATGGTGGGAATAGAGCAACCCCTGAGCCCCAAGCGGCAGCAGGAAGCCACGGCCAAATGCGAAGATGGCGGGGCCGCGTCAGGAGGTGGCCATGAGGACACCCAGCAGCCCGGTAGGAACCCGCTTCCCGGGCTCCGAGCTGGGGCCCCGCGAAGGTGGGGCGAGGCTTGTGCCACCCAAGGAGCTTTGGCAGGGGGTGTGATCGGGGCAGTTCCCACAGGTGCACCCGAGGGTGGTCCGTAGTGGGAGGCTGAGCTCAAGCTGCCACTGTGGTCATGGGACCAGGGTGGAGGCAGAACCTAAAGGGGTGGCCTGAGGCCCAGTTGGCCCCCACAGAGGGCCTCCCCCAGGACCCTCCCGAAGACCCCTCTCAGGAACCCCCAGAGGATGACAGCGCCTGTCGGTGCCAGGCCTGTGGACCTCAGCAAGGTGCTGGTCCAGATCTTGGTTCCTCCAGTGATGCCTGCCCTCCGCTGTTCCAGGAGCGGTAAGCGGAAGGGGTCACAGCCTCACTTCCTCTGTCCAGGGCCCCAAAGCCCCATCCCTGTTCAGGGCTTGGGAAAGGGTTCGGGTGGTACAGGGCAGGCGGCCGTATGGCTAAGGCTGCTCCTTCCTCAGGTCTGTCATCGTGGAGAACTCCTTGGGCTGCACCAGTCCTTCTGAGCTCCTCAAACCCATGAAGAAGAGGAAGCACAGGGAATACCAGAGCCCATCAGAGGAGTCGGAGCCAGAGGCCATGGTAGGAGGAGGGCAGTGGGGAGGGAAGGGGAAGACTAGAGCAGGATCTCAGTTCTCACTATCTTCTTGTCAATCCAGTCTTGTCAATCTGGCTGGGCCAGAGAAGACACTCATAATAACTCACTCATATTTTCAAGTCCCGTATGAGTCAAGTCTATGTGGTTGGAGGGAAATAAATCACTCTTGCTCCCATTTCAGTCCAATGTCAGGGTTAAGACACATTCATGTGAACTGGCACCCAAGGTGGATGTGTAGGAGGTAGAAAATTCCTATCACTGCAGTCCGGTAGATAGCCCAGGAAACACAGAGCTTTTGGGCAGAAATGAAAAGAGACCAAGCATAGAGATTTTTTTTTTGGCAGGGGGAGCATAGAGATTTGACTGGGCAGGTGCAATCAGCACAGAGCGGGCACCCCTGTGCTCACTTTGCCCCCTGGCAATAAGGGGAATTGTAGTCAGGCTGGGTAACTGTGGTATATATACTCAGATGAGGATGTGCCCAAGTAGTAGCAGGCTGTCTGCTGGAGCTGTGTTCCTGCTGGTAGCCTAGAAGAAATTCTGCCTATTTGGGGCAGAATACACATAGGCAAAGAGCCAGACAGGGGCCAGAAGGAGAGGCTGGACCTTTACCCTAAGGACGGTAAGCTGGGATCAGGTTTTCCTTCTGTAGGAGAAGCAAGAAGAAGGAAAGGATCCAGAAGGACAGCCCAGTGCCAGCACCCCAGAGAGTGAGGAGTGGAGCAGCAGCCAGCCCGGTATGGTGCCTGTGTGTGTATATTTCTATGAGTTGTGTGTATACTTTTGGAGGTGTGAAGGTTGGAGTGTGGGTCATGGTTGTATTGGTAGGTTGCCCATGTATCAACAGGCATGCATAGTGTATGTGAAAGAGAAAGTGAGAGATCTCTGGCTTGTGCATTTTATAAGTGTGTTCTTAGGGGTTATATTGTGTGTTTATCCTTTACTATTTGATTATATGTAGACTGCACTGCCAGGGAAGTCTTGGCTCAGTATCTAAATACATGAGCAACCTTCATTGGCATCACACATGGCATTGCTTTCCTTTGGTGGTGTAGGCAAGCTCACACTGGTCATTGGTCTGACCTTCTGATTGGGCCCCAATTCTGTTCCTTTCCATTCAAGAAAAATAGAGCAGAGGTCATTCATAATCAGCTCTGGTCTGGTGCCATTCTCTGTTACCATCTCAGTATCCCCAGATGACAACTGTCAACAGGAACTGAGTAGCATTTGTCACATTTGTACCTACCTAGTTACTATGTGAAAATTTGTTTAATGTCTGTCGTTCCCCCTCAAGACTTAGTAACAGTAACAGTAACAGTAACAGTAACACAAGAATTGAATTTATTAATCATTGTATCCCAGATGCTTAGCCTAGAGCCTACTTCAGAGTAGTTTCTCTTTTTTTTTTTTCTTTTTGGCACCGGGGATCGAACTCAGAACCTTGCACTTTCTAGGCAGGAGAATTGTCTTCCACCAAACTGGGCCCTGAGACCACTGGTTTTTTTTTTTGGTACCAGGGATTGAACTCAAGACCTTGAGTTTTCGAGGCAGGCCCTGGAACTACTGAGCTAAATCCCTGGCCCTGTGGAGTAGTTTCTCAATGAATGTTTGTTCACTAGATGAATGGATGATTTATATGTTGGTGGTTTCTCATGAGCTATGAGTCAGTTACATGAAGCATTGTCTTTTCTGTCCCAAAGAACCAGACCAGTTATGACATCATTCTGCCTTGCTAGACCTAATACTAGTGGGAGATGTCCAACCTGTGTCCAAGGCTCAGAACTTTATAGCACCTTTTCCAGATTCTCCCCCCCACAGCCAAATCAAAGTTTCACTGTTGTGTCTTACCCAAGGCAGTCACATCAGGAATCCGAAGGTTTAGCTCTCTTGGGTTTATGGCCTCATAATACTTACACAGAAGAAAAAGATGTTATCTTTTTTTTTTTTTGATACCAGAGATTGAACTCAGGACCTTGTGCTTTCGAGGTAGGTACAGTTCCACTGAGCTAAATCCCCAGCCCTAAAGATATTATCTTACTGTTAGCCCAGCTTCTCTATCTTCTGTAGGGAAATAAATTTATAAATTAGCGTTATCTTAGCTGGACTGTGTTGACCAGTAAAGAGTTAAGTATCTTTATTTCAATACATCCTGGAAATTGAACCCAGGGCTTTATGCCTACCAGGCAAGGGCTCTACTAGTAAGCTATACTCCCAGCTGCTGCATTCTTTGATTCATACCATTTATCATCTCAATCTAACTATGAACATTAGTGTGACATTAGTTTCTGAGTATTTTCCCCATACCTTTTTTTTTTCTTTTTTCAGGAAACTATTAGTAGACAAAACTTTACATTCATAACTAAAACGTTTTCCACCTATTTTCTGGGTCTTCTCAAAGAATCTGAGTATAGGGTCGGGGCAACAGGATTACCTGAGTTTCCTGCATATGTGTAGAATATGTTATCTGCACTGTCTTTGGCAGTCTGGCAGCCAGCTGTTGGATTCCTCTTGCACAGAGCAGAATGTCCAGTGCTGGCGGAGTGCTCCAGCGGTTCACGAGTTAGGAACACGTGGCTCACAAACACCCCGGACCTTCTCTGTTCATTTTCTTCACCGTTTTTATTTTTTATTTTTAAATTTTTGAGACAGGGTCTCTCTATGTAGTTCAGACTGGCCTTGAACTCACTGTGTACTCCAGGCTGGCCTTGAACTTGCAGTGATCCTCCTGACTCAGCCTCTCGAGTACTGGGATTATAGGCTTGCGCCACCAGGCCCAGCTTTCTTCACCTTTTCAATTGCCATTTTGTGTGAATAATCTCTGACATAACATTCCAAAAGTCTTCACAACTTACTTAGTCATGAATAGGTATTCTGATCATTTTAGCATCTACTGATATTCTCCTGTCATCTTCCGTTCTGTTCACATCCAAATCAAGCATTTATGGTGGCCTGCTTCAGCATTGGCTCATCACAGCCTTCCCAGATTCATTTCTTCCTATGCTATTTCTTTATAGTTACTTTAGAAAAACCCAATTGGATTATTTATCTTCTTCCTGTTAATTCTTTATATATTCTGGATATAAGTCCTTCTATTTACAAATATTTTCTCCCAGTCTATATCTTGCTTTTTATTTTCTAAATGATGTCTTTTGAGGGGCAAAATGTTTTTCGTTTGATGATGTCCAGTTTATCAGGGTTTTTTTAATGGTTAGTTCTTTATGCATAAATTTTTATAAGGTTTTTAACAGCTTTCTTGAGATATAATTCATATAAAATACAATTCACCCATTTAAAATATATAATGGGGCCAGGGATTTAGCTCAGTAGTTCCGGCACCTGCCTCACAAGCAAAAGGTCCCAAGTTCAATCCCCGGTACCAAAAAATATATAAATAAATAAAATAAAATATATAATGGCTTTTTAGTGTATTCAAAGTTGTGCAACTCTAACCACAACCAATTTTAAAACATTTTCATCACCCACAAAAGCAACCTCATATCCATTAGCACCATTCCCTTGGACCCCCTCTATCCCTTGGCAGCCACTAGTCTGCTTTTTATATAAGCTGTTTTGAACATTTTGGATTGATTATATGAGGGCCTCTGTGATGGCTTCATTCACAATATTTTCAAGGTTTAACCATGTTTTAGCATACATCAATACCTTATTCCTTTTTATTATTGAATAGCATTCCATTTATGGATGTACCACAGTTTATTCATCAGTTAATAGACATATAGGTTGCTTCTGCCTTTGGGCTATTGTGAATTTTGCTAACTAATATGAACATTTGTGTATAAGTTTTTGTGTGGATGTATATTTATACTTTTCTTGGGATTGTAGCTAGGACTGGAGTTGTTTGTTCTTATAATTCTATGTTGAGCATTTTGAGGAACTACCAGTCTGCTTTTCAAAGTGGCTACACCATTTTACTTTCCCACCAGGAATATATGAGGATTCCAATTTATCTGCATCCTCAACAACACCTGTTACCACCTTTTTAATTTTAGCCATTGCTAGGGCCAGGGCTATAGCTCAGCAGCACAGCGCCTGCCTGTCAAGCGCAAGGTTCTGAGTTCAATCCCCAGTACAAAAATAAATAAATAAATTTTAGCCATTCCAGTGGGTGTGAAATGGTATCTAATTGTGGTTTTGATTTATATTTTCCTGATGGCTAATGATGTACTGAGTATCTTTTAATCTTCTTATTGGTCATTTATATGTTTTCTTTGGAGTAATGTCTGTTATCTCATTTTTTTAATTGGGTATAAGAACAGACTTTATATTAAAATTCAAGAGTGCCGTATGAGATTGGGGAACAAGTTGAGAGTATGAGTGTGTGATTCAGTACACAACTTATAGAAGCACTTTCTTTTGGTACCAGGGATTGAAGCTAGGTCCTTGCGCTTGCACAGCAAGAAGCACTTTTTTAATGGAGGACCCTAATCTAAGTTTGCATCCAAGATTCTATGACTTGTTCATTTTTCTAGAAAGGTGGTCCATGGATTTTATTTGATTTTCAGAAGGGTTCCGCAATAACAGTATTAATCTATTCATGAAGGTCGTGTCCTTGTGACCTAATCACCTCTGAAAATTCCCACCTTTTTTTTTTTTTGGTACCAGAGATTGAACTCAGGACCTTGCGCTTGCCAGGCAGGCGGTGGCACCACTGAGCTAAATCCCCAGCCCCCCACCTTTTAATACTGTCACCATGGCAATTAAATTTCAACATGAGTTTTTGAGGGGATGTTCAAGCCATAGCATTCCATCCTTTTCCTCTTGAAACTCCTGTCCTAGTAACATACATAATACATTTATTCTACCATAATAGCACCCCCAAAGTCTCCTAAATCAGATGTAAGACTTGAGCCATGATTCATCCAGGCTATAAACCTGTGAAATCAAAGCAAGTTATCTACTACCAAAATACAGTGATGGTACAGGCATATAACCTTTCTGCGGGTCACAGCTGGAACAGCTTTCATTGCTGGAACGAAATACCTGACATGTATAGGAGGAAATATTTATTTTGTCTCAAGGTTTCAGAGGTTTCAGTCCATAATTGGCTGGCTCCAAGGTAGAAAAATCATGGCAGAAGGGGATGGCGGAGGAAAGCTGTTCATTTCATGGTAGCCAGGAAGCAGACAGAGCAAGAGCCAGAGAGATAAAAAAGGAAGGGACTGGGGACAGGGCTCTCCCCTCGAAGGCACACCCCTAAGTGACCTACTTCCTCCAACTGGGCCCTGCCTCCTAACGGCCCATTCAGGTATAAACTCATCAATAGATCCACGGATGAGGTCAGTGCCCATGATCCAGTCACCTCGCTAGACCACACCTGTGAACATTGCTGTATTGAGGATGAAGCCCTCAATACATTTCATATTTAAACCATAACACTTTTCCATTCTTAAAGGAGGGGAAAGGAAAGTGAAAAAAGCATTAACTAGATTCAGGTAATTCCAAATCCAACAGGGAAAACAGCATTAACCCTTAAAGCTTCAGAATAATTATTCTCTCCGTGTGCTGTTACCTGGCACACTGAGACATTTAGGACCCCAAAACCGTGGGCAACTTTGATCTTATAGTTTTACTGGGCTCGTCTCAGGCAGCAGTTGTCTCACGTTGGTGACTTGTGCTTGCAGTTCTCCCAGGCTGCCATTGTAGGCTGCTGGGTCTATAGTTCTGCACTGGGCATTGCCTTAGGAGGAGCTCTTTGCGGTAGCTCTGCCCTTGTGACAAGTTTCTGTTGGGCTCCCCAGACTGTGACATCCTTTGAAATCTAGGTGGAGGAAACCATGCCCCCATGCTCTTATATTCCATGCACGTGTGGAATCAGCATCATATAGCTGCCACCAAGGTTTACAGCTCACCCCTGCCAAAGTGGCACATTAACCTGTACCTGGCCTGCTTCAGTTAGGGCTGGGCTGAGTACTGCACCAGAAGATGTGCAGCAGAGACCTGAGATGACCCTGGGCAGTGAGCTCATAGACAGTGTCTTGGGCCCATGATACCCTGAAACTATTCTGGAAGCTAGACCTCCGGATAGGAGGGGCAGCCTGGAAGTCTCTAAAATGATTTTTGGATCATTCTCACAGGTCTTTTTTTTTTCAGTACTGGGTATTGAACTCAGGGCCTTCACATTAAGCTACATCCCAGCTACTTTTTTTTTCTTTCTTTCTTTCCTTATTTGTTTGTCTGTTTGTTTGTTTGTTTATTTTTTAGATAAGGTCTCACTAAATTGCTAAGTTGCCCAGGCTGGGCTTGAACTTGAAATCTTCCTGCCTCAGCCTCCCACAGTGCTGGGATTACAGGCCTGCACCACTATGCCTGGCTCTCTCATGTCTTGATGAGTAGAAACTGGCTTTCTTCTGTCCATATTAAATCTTAGCAAACAGTTGCTTGGGCACACCCTTGATTTATTCTCCTAAACATGCTTTTCCTCCCTTTCCTGGTCCAGCTGTAAATTTTCAAATCTTTCCATTCTGCTCTCGTAGCTACAGACTTAACATTAGCCAGTTTTTGCTCTCACATCTTTCTGTGTGTAGTTAAAAGTCGCCAAGCAGCCTGAGTGCTTTGCTGCTTAGATATTCCTTCCACTGCATATCCTAATTTATCACTCTTAAGTTCTCTCTTCAACCCAGGGCTTGGTGTTTACAGTACCCTGAAGCCACATCCCCAGCTCTGCTATTCATATTTCTACCAACAGTCTGATCACAACCAATTATGTAATCTCTAGTAAGATTCAAATTTTCCTTGGCCGGTTGTGGTGATGACACACTCACCTGTAATCCCAGCACTTGGGACCTGAGGCAGGAGGATTGCCATGAGTTCAAGGTCAGCCTGGGCTACAGAGTGAGTTCAAGGCCAGCCAGTAATACATAGCGAGACCCTGTCTCAATTCCCACCCCACCCCAAAGAAAAATATAGATTTTTCCCCATAGGTCTCTTATCCTTCTGAGCCTCACCACAATTGCTCTAAAAGCTCAGTTCATGGCAGTCCAGGCTTTTTCTACTCCCCTTGTCCAAATACCTAGTTCCAAAGCTGCTTCCACATGTTCTGGTACTTGTTATAGCAAAAGCCCTACTTCTTTTTTTTTTTTTTTTTAGGGTACTGGGGATGGAACTCGAGTCCTTGCGCTTGCAGGGCAGGCAGCGGAACCACTGAGCTAAATCCCCCACACACACACTTCCTGATAGCCATTCTCTTAGTCCATTTGTAGCTACTATCACAGAATACCATGGACTAGTTGATTTATAAGCAATAGAAGTTTACGTGGCTCCCAGTCTCAGAAGCTGGGAAGTCCAAGAACACAGCCATAGTATCTGGCATGGGCTTTTGTGCTGTGTCATCCTGTGGTAGAAGGACAAGTGAGTGCACACAAGGCAGACAGAAAATCAAGCCAAATTCATCCTTTTTCACAGGGACCCAGCCCTCATGACCTAATCACCTCTTTAAAATCCTACTTAATGATATCACAATGGCAATTAAATTTTAGCCTGTCTTTCTTTTTTTTTCTTCTTTTTGCAGTACTGGGGATCGAACTCAGGACCTTGCACTTTCCAGGCAGGCATGGCACCACTGAGCTAAATCCCTGGCCCTTTAACCTAAGTCTTGCAGGGTCTATTTGTGCTTCCTAGAAACTGAAGGCAACGTTTATGGCTGTCAGCAGGTGAAAAATAGACCACAGCATTATGAGGCCCCGTCTCTTTGAGTTTGCTGTTCCAAAGCATGGGTTCATAGGAGGCACATGTGAAACCATGAAACACATGTGCAAGGATCTTGGTTAAGCTTTCAGTGTCTTTTTGTTTTGTTTTGTTTTTTGAGACAAGGCCTCCCTGTGTAGTTCAGGCTGGCCTTGAACTTTCCGCAATCCTCCTGCCTCAGCCTCCTGAGTTCTGGGATTACAGACAGGTACCATCACACTCAGCTAAATTTTGAGTGTCTTCTTATTCCTTTGGTCCTGGGGACTGAACTCAGAGCCTCACACATGCTATGCTAAGCACATGTTCTACCACTGAACTGTACTCTCTATCCACTTTCAGTATCTTAAAATGAACTTATTATGAGTTGGCTAACCATGCTCAACAAGAGGAGGGTAAATACAAAAATATATCTGTAGCTAGTTTAAAATAAAAGACCTAGCACATGGTGGTACCTGATAACTGCTTGTAATTGGTTGTTCTTGAACGTTGGCATCCTATTCTTCTCTTTACATTTTATTTCTGCCCTACAGACAGTGCCTACTGTGTTTTAGGCACTGTGCTAGATGCTAAGAATTCATACTAAGCAAAACTCAATACCAGTACTTAAAAGACCTCACAGTCTAGTTGCAGGGATAGATATATAAATAGGTAGTTATAGTGTGACAGTATAATAGGAGTTGTAGTGCAAGTATGTAAATACAAAGGACTGTCACAAAACAAACTCTGCTTCATTGAGTCAAGGAAGGCTCCCTGAGGTAGGTTGAGTGACATTTTATCCATCCATCCATCCATCAATCCTTCTAGTCTTATTTTTTGGAGGTACTAGGGCTTTGCACATGCTAGGCATGTACTGAGCTACAGCCCCACCCTACCCCTCTTTTTTTTTTTAAACTTTATTTTGAGAGAAGGTCTTGCTGAATTATCCAGGCTGGTCTTGAACTTGTGAAGCTCCTGCCTCAGTGTCCCAAGTAGTTGAGATTACAGGTATATACCACCCTGACTGGCTCCTTGAGTAAATTAACAAACATTTATGGGCCGGGGATTTAGCTCAGTGGTTCCACCTCCTGCCTTGCAAGCACAAGGTCCCAAGTTGGATCCCTGGTACCAAAAAAAAAAACATTTTTTGAGCATCCATTATGTGTAAAGCCCTGAGGTGCTGGAGCTCTGACTGGGTCCTGAAGGATGAGAAAAGAATAGGAGGATGGGATAGGGTGTCTTCGAAGAAGAGGGATCTACCATGCAAAGGCACAGAGGCACAAGGACATGGAAATGCCTTATGGAGTTGAAGCAACAGGGAGTAGCTAGTTCACTGAGGGTTTTGTGTGCTGTGGAAAGGCATTTTGTTTTGTTTTTTGGTTGTAAATGAGAAGCTGTTGTGGAACTTAAGGCAAAGGAAACAAGTTTTCTTTTTTTAGAAATATTCTGGCTATAGACTAAATCTGAAGCATAAGGATCAGTTAAGACACTCTTGGACAAGGTTCAAAACAAAGACAGTAAGCATGGAGAGGTGGAGATAGAGTCAAGAGAGACCTAAGACTTAGAATCAGCAGGACTGAAGGCTCCTTGGAAGGATCAAGTTCTTGGCTTGTGTGACTGGATGAATGGATGCTGGTATCACTGACTAGGATAAAGAATATCAAAAGGATCAAAGCTTGCAGATTTGGTTTTAGTCAGGCTGAACTTGCCAATGTGTTAGCCAAGAGCATCTTGCCTAAGGAAGCAGGAATAAGCAGAAGAGCATTTCTGGAAATTAAGAGAGGATCTGTATCACAGCTAACCTAAATGGTGCCTTTGATATACTTTAAAAAGGTGCCTCTTCTAGGGCGGGGGATTTAGCTCAGTGGTTTCGTCGCCTGCTGTGCAAGCGCAAGGACCCGAGTTCCATCCCGGGTACCAAAAAAATTTTTTAAAAAGATTCCTCTTCTGAGCAGACCAACGAGAAAAGGGCATCTTCCTCCCTGTAGACTCAGCCACATGGCTTGGCAAGAAGCCCAGGCTGTACTTCAGCCTCCTCCCTGCAAACCTGGACACCAGTGTACATTGCACAACCACACACAGGAGCGTTCAGACTTACATGAGCTGAAGGGTGCATCTAAGGCTTAGCCCATTGTTCACTGATATTACCCAGAGGGCTAGTGGTCAGTCCTCTTTACAGTGGATTATATTTAATCTCTTCTGTGAAAGAGGTCACTATGAACCCTTCTAATCACTTTAAGGCATTAGGAGTCCTAGGAGATGATGTATATGAAGTCTCTGAGGCGTCTTTACCCCCAGTTTTTGGCACCAGACATGGCACATAGGTGGCTCTACTAACTGGCCAAAACAGTGGTTAGGGTAATACAAAGTGGTACATGATAGTGAACTATGAAGACTGCAGACGTATTATGTTTAGTGAGAATGTTGAGTTAGGACAGGTTCAGAATGAGAAGTGGCTAGGCTGATCGAGGGGTGGTAGTGTAAGAGACAGAAGGTAGAGCAGGTGCTGATCAGAAGTATCTGCAGTGGCATGGAGGTCTTAGAGCTTAGCTACTCTGGAAGATGGCTAAAGGAGGTGAACTCAAAACTGAAATGCCCAGGCATGAAACAGAGGTGCCTGAGATGAGAACTGTAGCGTTACAGTCTGAAAAGAGTAAGCCCAAAAGAAGAATGTCATTCAGGAAGAAAGGAATGGGCAATGTGAAGGGCTTGCTCATAGTGGTGATGATTTGGAATAAGAGATATTAGGCAGGATGATGTCGAATCTCAGTGACAAGAAACAGCAAGACAGACCACACTAAGCCTGGCATTCAGAGGTTTCTCTCTCCTCTTCCTTCTGTTGTGTAAGTATGAATGAAACTGAGTGAGAACCTAGATGGTTTCTTGAGGAACACAGCATAGTAGATGATGTGTTCTAAGGAACAATTCAGGTCTCACTTAGGACAAATGATAATTTGAAGAGATGTTCTCTAGATTGAAGTATTGGCATAAATAGAGCATTGGCATAAATCTCAGGAAAAATGTGATGGCTTACCTGATGGATTAATGAAACTTTGGTCCAATTGGGTCAAGCAGTTGGGACCTCAAGATTTGCTACAGTAACGGAAGGATTTTAGCAGTTGCAAGACAGATGCTTCTTCCTCCTTCCATATTTTCCCTCTCATTTCTCCTTTTCTTCTTTCCTCGTGAGTTGAAGTAGCACTGTGATTCTCTCTGGCTCAGGTCTTATTACTCATCCTTATCCTTGTTACATATTAGAGGACAAGATATCTCTGTGGCTAAGACTTTTTAACCTTAGTTGCTGTATAATCCAAAGTACTTCCGCTAACAGTGAGAGGAGGGAGGGATGGGCAAAATGCGGTAGACTGGCCTGAGATTAAGCCTCCCTTCAGGAATCTGAGCCCCCTGGGCCTGGCACCATCATGGCTGTATGGTGCCAGAAGGCATGTGTGACTATAGATAAGAGATGGTTTTGGAATTTGGTCGGGGGAAGTTATACATCAGAAGCAGGCCAGGATTTACCTGTCTGTCTCCTCTCCACAGCATTAGGTGAGAAGAAGGAAGGCTGGTCATGGGAGTCCTACCTGGCAGAGCAGAAGGCCATCACTGCCCCAGTCAGCCTCTTCCAGGACGTGAGTTGGGCAGTTTCCCCTGAGGAGGCGCATGTCTTCCTACTCCAGGCACTCACCGCCAAACTCAGGCCCTGTGGGGTTTTCTTTCTGACATTCTTTGATGGGCTAGAATGGAAGGGAGAGAATCTTGTTAGGGGCCCAGAGTCGAAAAAGGCTATCATAAAAGGCTTCTAGATTGGGAATAAACGGAGAAATGGGACCCAGACGCACCCACCACTGGGCCTCTGGACATTTAAATTCTGGTACCTTCTACTCCACTTGATACTGACCTTTCCAGGACTTGGGGCAAGAGGGAACGTTTATCTCCAGCCCTGACATTCTCACTCCAGAATAGTCCCATGGCTGTTCTATCCATTTCTGGATCCCTGCAGTTTGGGGATCTGGAAAGATCCCCAAGCATGTTTCCCCTTTGGAAACACCAGGAGGTTGGGGCCTAAAGACAGTTCCTTCACCCCAAGCCCACTAGGCCAGGATAAGGCTGGATGGAAGCTGGGTCCTCTCCACTCTGTGCGTTGACAGTCCCAGGTAGTCACTCATCACAAGAATGGCTTCAAACTGGGCATGAAGATGGAAGGCATTGACCCTCAACACCCATCCATGTACTTCATCCTCACTGTGGCTGAGGTGAGCTGGGGCTTGGTTATACACTTCTGATGTGTTTCAGTATAGGGTGATGGGGCCGCTGGGGGCATGGAGGGAGACAGCGCCCTGACTCAGAAAGCAGTCGTGTAAGAGATTCAGTTGGAGCACAGAGAAGAGAGAGAAAGAAAGAGACAGAAAGACAGAGAGAGATGCTACAAATCAGTGGTATTACAGGATAAGCCAGCTGATGGGAGATTGAAGAGATCCTAAGGGCTGGGAATGTTGGCTGGAATCCTTTTCCTCTAGGACTTCCAAGCTGTGCAGGAAATCAGTCAGGTGAACATACCAGTGATATCCTCTGGGTGGCAAGGATGAGCAGGGATGCACAAGGAAGGAAGGCGCCCTTCCAGCGTAGAGAAAGGGCCTCTCTGAAGGGAGGAGTGTGAATGAGTGGGGAGTCCCAGGCAGAAGGAAAGTGAGTAAAGGCTCTGGGACATGGAACCAGTCATCAAATTCAAAGATTTGCCATTATTTCAGCAGGACAGCAGAAGAGTGTGTAAATGGGGAGTGGTGACATGTGGCAGCAGGAGGAAAGGTCATCAGGGACCCTGAACAGTCCTGAGCCTTGTGGGCATCCTCCGAGTTCTGCCCAGGGCTCAACAGGCCAAGCAGTTGTCATAGAGTCCCACCCAACATTGAGAGAGGGAGGGAGGGAAGGAGGGAGGGAGAAAAGGAAGGAAGGAGGGAGGGAGGGAAGGAAGAAAGAGAAGGAAGGGAGGGAGGGAGAGGGAGAGAGAGAGAAGGAAGGATGGAAGGAAAGAAAGGAAGGAAGGAAGAAAGGAAGGAAGGAAGGAAAGGGTTGGGGGACCTGCTAGCATTAGAGCCCCTGGGACCACAAGCTGACCAGTGGGGACTGGGGGATCAGTTGCCATTGGGGTTCCTGTGATTCCCTCATGGGGCTAGGTGTGTGGCTACCGCCTGCGTCTGCACTTTGATGGGTATTCCGAGTGCCATGACTTCTGGGTCAATGCCAACTCCCCTGACATTCACCCTGCTGGCTGGTTTGAGAAGACTGGGCACAAGCTGCAGCCTCCCAAAGGTAAGGCCTATCCAGGTTGGTTCCCATGAGGCAGTGAGTCCTCTGACCCATCCCTTCTTCCCTGCCAGCCCCCTTCCAGCTCCCACGTTTTCTGTCACTGTCCCCTGTTCCAAAACCTACCTCTTCATCATACTCTGATATGACTCTTCCTGGGGACCAAGCTGGCCAGAAGCCCCAGTGCTTTTTCCCAGTGCTTTTCCCTTGCCCTTTGAGTGTCTACCCAGGTGGTCACCTGTTTCAGCATGGGGGTCCTGGGTAGGTTCCTGAGGATTGTGAGGTCCTCAGGCCTGTGTGATTCTGCTGCTTCAGTGTGGGGTATCCTCACCATGGACCAGCCTCTGCACAGCGCTCTGTTCGTTCCCCCCGAGGGGCCTAGGTTACAAGGAGGAGGAGTTCAGCTGGAGCCAGTACCTGCGAAACACAAGAGCTCAGGCAGCCCCCAAGCACCTGTTTGTGAGCCAGAGCCACGTGAGTGCCCCTGAGCAAGAGTGGACATCACCCCGAGGCCAGATGCCTTGCAGCCGACCAAGGGGTTCTGACTCATCAGAAGAATTTATCTACTGGTGCTCTCAGCTTTGTTCTGGCTTCTTCTATCAAATGGAAGGGGCATGCCCAGGGGCCAGAGGGGGGAAGCTAGCTATAGGTTTTCCCCTGGTTCTTTCCTTCCATCCTGTCTTAGTCCAGATTCTGTGGCTGTAACAAAATCCCCAAGACTGGGAATTCTATAAAAAAAAGAAGCTCACAGTTTCAGAGACTAAAAGTCAAAGATGAGGTGGCCCCATCCGTTCACCCTCTGAGAAGTGCCTTGTGGTAGAGGACACTATGAGGGTGGGAATGCATGTGGAAGAGATCACAGGCCAAGTTTGTAGCCAGAAGTACTCAAGGGCCAAGATTGCCTTTTGTTTTTTTATTTTTATTTTATAGCAACTTACTTTCACAGGAACTTCCCAGCTTCCTATAAGAACTACGTTACTCTCTTCTGAGGATGATTTCCACAATGTCAGACCTCTGTCGCTAAGCCTCACCTTTTTAAGGTTCCCCCCATCTCTCAGCACCACGACCCTGGGGCCAAGCCTCTAGCACATGAACCCCTAGGGGACACACTCAACTAGATCCAAATCATAGTACTACCCTACTGCAGAGTTCTCTGTACATCTTCTCAGAGCCCACTGCCTATTGGGGCACTGACATGTTGTTGTTCATAATCCTTCCTTTGCTCTGCAAGTCTTCTGTGTGAAGTCAAAGGCTCTGTTCCAGGATCTTTGTTTTCCTTCTTTTCTGCTAACATTGAGGTTCTCCCATTCATTCCAAACAATTCACCCCTTGTTTTTTCCTCTGTCAAGGCAACTGGCACTCTGTTTAGCAAAATATCCCACATAATCCCAAGCAAAGTCTGAGAGATTTAGTGAACTCTTATTAAAAAGATTGGCATATTTGGAAGGAGGGCATAGTTAGTGGTAATGCGAGTGCTTACCTACTATGTGCAAGGCCAAAAGTTTAATCCCCAACACACCAAAAAAACCCAAAATAAAACAAAACAAAAAAATACCATATTGAAGGTCCAGAGTCCTCATAATGAATGGGCTAGGAACTCAGTGCTGTTCAGACAGCATCAGTTATCCCCTCTGCCCCAGTTGAACACCAGAGACCATATTTGGAGGTTCACAGGTGACTGGCAGTATCCCACCTGCTGTTGTGAAAAGAAATGTACACTTTTAAGTCAGAGTTTAAATCTTGTCCCTGCACTGACTATCATTGTATTCTGGTTCAAGCTATTTAACTTCTAAAGTAGGAATAATGGCCTGGTGTGTTGGTGTACCTTTAATCCCAGAACTCGGGAGGCTGAGGCAGAAGGATTGCTGTGAGTTCAAGGCCAGCCTGAATTCCGTAGCAAGATCCTGTCTCAAAAAAAAAAAAAAAAGCAGGACTAATAATACTTATCTCATGGAGTTGTTGTGAAGATGAAGGGAAATGATATCTTTTCTTGTGCCTAGTGCATGGCAAGTGCCCAGTTAATACTGGACTCCTGCCTCACTTCCTTCAGGGAAGGAACATATCAGCGCTTCTTTCCCACCTACTCCATTATTCCCCAGATGGCTTGGGCCAAGCCAAGCCAGGCTTGTCTGGGTAGGGGAGACTTGTATGCACCCTGCCAGATTCTTCAGGTAAATGCATAGCCTCCTACCAGTCACTTCTGCCACATGTCCAGACTCCTCTTGAGTGCACCTGTAAGCCAGAAGTTCCCAAGTGGCTCAGAGCTCAGGTTATGATTGTGCTCTGAGGACCCTCATTCCCAGCCTGTTTCTCTCCCCTTACCCCCAGGCAGTTCCCTAGAAAACTTACCTCTGTAGTTTCCAGGGCACTCTAGGCTAATGTTGGCCAGGCTGGCCCTGGCCATGGCAGCCTCTTTTTTTACCCCTAGAGTGCCCCTCCCCTGGGCTTCCAGGTGGGCATGAAGCTGGAGGCTGTTGACCGCATGAACCCATCCCTCGTCTGTGTGGCCAGTGTGACCGACGTGGTGGACAGCCGCTTCCTGGTGCACTTTGACAACTGGGATGATACTTACGACTACTGGTAGTAGAAGGACCCAGTCTTGGCCTGCGGAGGGAGGGGATGTCAGGGGTAGGGGCCGAGTACTTTTAGATCTCAGGCACCATGGGGCACTGCTCAGTCCACTCCTGGCACTCAGATCTTGCTCAGGGTGGAAGATAATTGGCTATCCCGTGGATACAAGCTACATCATAGGAAATATAGCTCATTGTTGTTACATGTTTCATCTAAAAATACCCTATTTAGGACAGAAAAAAATAAAATAAAACAAAAATAAAAATACCCTAGTTAGGATGAGCAGACCCTGTGACTCATTGATTCTCCCTTAGATATTATCATGTTCTAGAGTATTTAGTTAATCTGAAAGTTTTCTGACTCGTGTCATTAGCCACCTCTCTTCCTGTCACTAAGAAGTAGGAGAGGGTGGCCCTTAAAGCCAGGCTGTGAGAGGACAGCAGGCTCAGCCCTCCATGTTCCTCCTGAGACAGTGATGTGTTCTTGGGTTTCAGGTGTGATCCTAGCAGTCCCTACATCCATCCGGTGGGCTGGTGTCAGAAGCAAGGAAAGCCCCTCACCCCTCCACAAGGTGACCCTGTGGCCTGAGCATGCCCCTTCCCAGGCCCAGCCCCAATTCCTTGTCTCCTGGCCCCTTACCAGGACCTCATTCGTGAGCTCTACAGGGTCAGGGTGAGGAGATAGATATGGCCTCGGGCCTCAGCTTCTTGGCCAAGGAATTGAGAGCCCTGTGACTTTAGGAGAGTCCTGTCAAACCCCGACTCCAGTGAGGTTTAGGGGAAGAAATTTAGATGCTCACTTCAGCAAGGGAGCAGGGAGTCCAAAGCAAAGAAAGTCCACCCTTCCTCCTGGGAGTACTGCAGTCAAGATTCAGACGGGGCTGGAGGAGGAGCAACAGGACCAGGGTAGTAGGTTCCCAGATGGCTCTGTGAGCTGTTGGAGTAAGTAGTGTGTGCTTGGTTTTCAAGAGCACCCCCAGAAACCCAGTGCAAGGCTAGCCATGGTGGAGGGTCTCTTACTAGGCCTCTTTTGTGTTCCTGATCCTGCCTAGAAAAAAAGCTCTTTCCATCACCTGAGTGGCTCAACACTGCACTCACTCTCTTCTTCAGATTATCCAGACCCTGATAGCTTCTGCTGGGAGAAATATCTAGAAGAAACTGGGACTTCTGCTGTGCCCACCTGGGCCTTCAAAGTGGTAAGTGGATGCTCCCTTTCCCCAAAGCTAAACTCATAAAGATGTAGAATACTCAGCAGCTCTGGCTTCCCGCCCTGGGCAGGCACAATTTCCCCAGGCACAGAACTTGGGCTTATTTTTTGAAACCTGAGCTCTACTGAGCTGGGCCTTGGCCTGAAAGCAACTGTCCACCTGCAGCGACCCCCTCACAACTTCTTGGTCAACATGAAGCTAGAAGCTGTGGACCGCAGGAATCCAGCCCTGATTCGTGTGGCCAGCGTGGACGACGTGGAAGACCATCGGATAAAGGTGGCTCTAGACCCGAGGGGTAGGGAGTGGAGAGGTCATTTGGGCAGGAATTCAATGGACTGGTTCAAGGTCAAGGGCGTGGCATGAGCTAGGAAGGTGAAGGTTTTGAATCTCATTGTTGCCTCATCTGTGTGTGAGCTTTAGTTTTCATATGTGAAATTTGCCTAATAATCTTTGTCTTACACAAGGACTAATGGGAGATGTCAGTCGTGTAAGGCAGGAAGCCTGTGGGGAACATGGGACAAGACCAATTATTGTAGGATTGGCCCCTTGCTTCAGAGAGCCCCAAAGATGGGAGACCCTCCTGGAGCCTGGAGGACCTCTTGGCTGAGCTGGGCTCCTGAGGAATGCCTGACTTCCAAAGACCTTTCCTCCCCAGCTCCACTTTGATGGCTGGAGTCATAGCTATGACTTCTGGATTGATGCCGACCACCCAGACATCCACCCGGCAGGCTGGTGCTCCAAGACAGGACATCCCTTGGAGCCTCCTCTCCGTGTGTACCCCTGGGGAACCCTGGCCCTTTCCCTTCCCGTCAGCCTCTGAAAACTCTCCCTATAGCTTGCCCAAGGGCTCTGGCCCCTGTGCCCAGGTCTGACACAGAGGGCTCTGGGGCCCACAGCAAGTTCCAGGATCCTCGTCCTCCCCATTCAGGGCTGTTTGCTACACTAAGCAGGCCTTCTGGCTCCCAGCTGAGGACATGGCCTGCAGGTTTCAGGGAAGTCTGTGAGAATCAAGCCTTCCTTCTCCCATGACACAGGCAGATGTCCAGTAGTAGGAATGGTGGCACAACCTGGCCAGAGGGCCCAGTCCCCAAGGATCTAGTTCCTAGCTAGTTCCTAGGACTCCTATGTTGAAACTTCCTTGCCCTCCATCCCCCAACCCAAGGAGTCTATGTTGACTCCACTTCCTGCTCCTCCAGGGCCCAGAGAGTCCAGCTCTGCCTCACCTGGGGGCTGCCCGCCTCTCAGCTACAAGAGCCTGCCTCACTCGAGGACCTCCAAATACAGTTTTCACCACCGGTGAGTGAAGGTGTAGCACCAGGAGGCCTGCACCTGTTGAGTGAGGCCCATCAGGACTCATTGAGACCTTCTCAACAGGGCCAGGCCAGGGAGGGCTGAGTGGGGACAAGCAGATCAGCCCACCTTAAGCCTTCTTCATTCCCAGGAAGTGCCCCACTCCTGGCTGTGATGGCTCTGGCCATGTCACAGGCAAGTTCACGGCTCACCACTGCCTCTCAGGCTGCCCGCTGGCTGAGAGGAACCAGAGCCGCCTGAAAGCAGAGCTGTCTGACACAGAGGGCTCAGCCAAGAAGAAGAACCTACCCAATCTGTCACCGAGGAAGAAGCCTCGCCATCACGGCCGGTGCGAAGGCCAGAGGGTGTCGGGGCCTGGGTTCCCTGGGTGCCGGGTCTCCTGTCCTGATGCCCTGCCACAGACCTGGTCCTTCTCTCTCCAGGATCGGACGCCCTCCGAAGTATCGGAAGAGTCCACAGGAAGATTTCCAGAGTAAGCCCGGGTCCTCTGATCCTGTGTCCTCCACCGAGTGCTCACAATGAGGGCTCAGCAGTCGGTGGGATGAGACACCAGGGGTATGGGAGAAACTGTCAGCGGGGTTGCCTCTGAGATTCCTCAGGAACCTAGAGCGGTGGGAAGAGAACAGGATGGGACCTTGAGTGACCTTGGGTTCCAGTCCCATGGCCTTGCGGTGGGTCTGTGGAAAAGGCACCAAGCTGCTCTAACAGTCATTTTCTAGTTAGTCACTTAAAATCTCTGAGCCTTAGTTTCCTCACTTGAAAACATGGGCAAAACTCACCCTTCAAGTCAGTCCCTAACATAACCATGGTTGCTATTACTGTTTCTGAGCACCTGCCTTGGGCCCGGCACTGTGCCAAGTGCTTTAGTTTCAGTAGCATCTTATAATGTGTCTACGAGGAGGAATGTGAAGCTCAGAGGTGAAATCATTTGCCCAAGGGCATTCACTTTGTGAGGGGCTGAACCAGGATTTACTTGAACCTGATTTCTGACACATGCTGCTGGTGTAACAGACAAACATCCAACCCAAATGTCAGTTCACTTCTCAGTCCCCGTTGGCCTAGTTTGCATGGGCCATCATTACAAAATACCACTGACTGGGTGGCTTAAGCAACAGACGTTTATCTCTCACAGTTCTGGAGGCTGGAAGTCAAGGTGTCAGGAGGACTGGTTTCTTTTGAGGCCTATCCTTGGCTTGTGGGTGGCCCCCTTCCTGCTGTGTCCTTTTGCATGGTCTGACTTCTGTGTGCAAGCATCCCTGGTGTCTCATGGAATGTCCAAATCTCCTGAGCCTCCGTGTCCTCAGTTGTCACATGCTAACAGCGCATGGTGGGGCGGGAAGCCTAAATGACACGATCATGTGCCGTACTTAGCACGAGTACCTGCAGGTACCTGCATCTCTGACCTGACTCCTCTTTGCTGCCATGTCATACTGTTTCCTATTAGTGGTAACAGAAAGCACTGCCTGCAGCCTCAGGCCTGAGTGAGAGGGTCCTGACCAGCTGAAGATTTTCCAGGATAATGGGCTGGGGATTTAGCTCAGTGGTTACGCTGCCTATCTTGAAAGCACAAGGACCTGAGTTCGATCCCCGGTACAAAAAAAAAAAGATTTTCAGGGATAGAACTGTAGTTGAAACGTCTTCTGCTGGCCATGGTGCACCTGCTCAGCTTTCTTGCAGGACCAAGTTGTGCCTCCGGAGGGCACCTCCCAACTGGCTAGAATTCTTGGGAGATGAGTCTTTTCAACCATTGAGACTGTGGCCCACAGAAGAGAGAAAGAACTCACTCAAGGCCTTGAGGTCCTTCAGGTACAGAGCACAGGTCTGTGAGCTCTGTGCAGGGCTCCCCTGCTCTACCAGCAGGCTCTTGCCCAGAAGGAACACTGGTCACTCCTAACCCCCTCTAGAAGACCTCTCACACAGCATGGAAGGCCTCCTTAGCATAGGCTCTGGGTTTACTGGTGACCTGTTCCCTAAGGAGGGTTGGCTGGGAAGGACAGGACTTGGCTGGGTTTCCTGTTGAGGCTCCAGAAGTGTCAGATACTGAAAGAACCAGTGGAGCTGCTTCTCACTTGCAGTGAGGTGGTTAGGAAGGTATGGCTGCCTGTGAGAGCCTGGGTGGGCTCTAGGAGGACAGATAAGTAAGGAAGCTGCCAACAGACTTGATGTTATCCCCCAAGCATACTCTAGTCTGGGAGGAGGACCAGACTCAGGGCTTCAAAGAAGGAGCCCCTGTATAAATGAGAGGCCAAAGTGTGGCCAGGTGCTGGTAGATCTCAGGAAGGATCCTAAGTGTGCCCCACTGGGTCTTGAGAGAAGGTGGCTAGTGATGCAGGGGAAGCAGCTCCTTAGAGACACTAAGGAGGGCTGTTCAGGTGGGCAGGTACTCAGGTTGGGATTGATGAGCAGAAGCAGCAGGGAAGAGCCCTCACTTATAGGCCCTCAGGTGGAGCAGGTGAAGTCCACACTGGCAAATGGCAGGTTAGCCAAGCCGACCACCATCAGTCATGAGATCCATGCAGCCAGTGTGAGGCTGGAGGTCAGGAACCAAGGCTTCACATGCAGAGCAGGAAGTGACAGGCAGTGTGGGGTTAGAGAGCAGACCGGTCCACCCCGTAGTGCCAGAGTAGGCAGGTCCCAGAATTACCCTGGCTCTGGGGGAGCTGGTCAGGCCAAAAGCACTAGGAAAGAAGGACAAACAATACATCTCTGACATGGGAGCTGAGCTTGTTGGGTGTCGGGGCCACTTTGACACAAGGCATCTAGAGAATGGCATCTTTTGGGATGCCTCAGCACTGCTAAGAAAACATCCTTGCAAGGCCTGGGGTGCTATAATCCCAGAGAAATGGGCTGAGGGTCACTCCACACAGCTGGCCTGAGGGCCTGTAAGTGGAACCCTCTAGAGCAGGAGTGAGCACCAGGCAAGGTGACGAGGGATTTGGCCACCCTGGTGGCTCTGCAGGCTATTGGAAGAGGTCACTGGTCTTGTATGCCAGCCATTCTCCATGTGGCATGGGTGTGAGTTTGCTCGGGGACCAGACTGTCAGCAGCATCAGCCCTTGGCCTCTGCCTCTGCTTTCCAGCACTTGCTCCTGATGTCATGCCACAGTCCTTCTTCATGTCGGCCTTGTCGGCCCACCCTGATCGCTCACTGTCCATATGCTGGGAGCAGCACTGCAAGCTCTTGCCAGGAGTGGCAGGCATCTCAGCTTCTGCTGTCTCCAAGTGGACCATCGAGGAGGTGAGGAACTTTTCACAGCCACCTCCTTTTCCTCCTGCCCTGCTTCTCCCTCTTACCACAGCCGAGGGGCCGGGGTGGAGGGGGCTCAGGAAAGACCCTGGTCAAGTGGAGCCCTGTTCTACTCCTGACTGTCCCTCCTGAAAGTCAGCTGCCCTTCCAGCTGCCCAGCAGGGCTGACTGAGACACTGGGCCTATGGGGCAGTGGGAGGCATGCTGCCCACTCAGCTAGAAATCCAGCAGGGAGATAGGCATGAGCCCTGGGCCTCAGGAGCAGAGGGTCTCCCGTCACACACCTACCAGCACAAAGATTCGAGGATGCTCTAAGGCTGATGAGAAAGGCAGCACCGGCACAACTAGGATACACTAAGGCCACAGCTCTAGCTCCAGCACCGGGTCAGCACATCTTCTTTGGTTTCCAAGGTCTTTGGCTTCGTTCAGACCCTGACAGGTTGTGAGGACCAAGCACGCCTCTTCAAAGATGAGGTAAGGTGCAAGTACAGAAGGAACCACAGTGACAAAGTCACTGTGTCATTGAGACAGCAGGAAGCAGGTGCCATACCAACACTGCCCACCCAGGGAAGGGTATCTGTAACTCCTCTGAATGACACTAGTTCTAGGGACCTACTTTTCTGGGAAGAATCTGGTATGGACTATGGCCCACCTTGGGGACACTGTATGTTCAGATTGTCTTCAGGAATGAAAGCACATCCTGGAGACAGGAATCCACTCACTCCTCTGCTTTCTACCCAGTCTTTTTTTTTGTCAAATTTAGCCTCACCATTGGCAGGCAGTAAATTAAAGTGAGTTTTTGTTTTGTGTTTTTGTTTGTTTGGTTTGATTTAATGCTGGGGATCAAACTCAGAGCTTCACACCAGCTAAGCATGCACTCTACTGCTGAGCGACATCCCCAGCATAAAGCATATTTTCAATGGCACAGCTATTGCTATTTACTGCAAAGATCCTAACACATACTTACAGTCAAAACCCAAGAGCTTAGCAAAAATAAGAAACAATGAGTTATCACTAAAGAATGCTAGCTTTGGCAACAGCCTGGGTTGGAATTCCAGCGCTCCCAATTTGAGCTGCTTATTGTCTCTGAGTCTGCATCTTGTGTGTCAAATGGAGATAAAGTGGGTATAATGAGGATGAACTTGCAGGGCCATTATGAGCATTGGCAAGGAGCACTAATTATATCATAATGTCTATCACTAGTGTGTGTGTGTACATATGTGTACACCATAATACTGCTGTCTAGGGTATATAACTTATAATATGTGTATATCAGTATATAGTGATAATTATGTATCCCCGAATATAGTGATATTTGCATATCACCAATTAATATATAAATACTGATAGCTATACATCAGTATTATAGAGTAATATATAAATGCTATCACTATATGAGAATACCTGATACAATGGGGGCTCTATAAACGGTCATTCCAACTTACACAGTTGCCCTTAAATAAAGAATTATGACTCTCCTAATTGTAGAATTTGAAACTGGAAGGGACCTTTAAGTTTAGTGTGTAGGACTTTTTTCCAAAGAATAAAAATATCCTTCCTATGTATCAACCTCTGCCCAAGACTCTTAGCTGCCCCAAGTTGCCACTCCAGGTCAAATGCCTGTAGGAAGGAGTTCAGGCCTCTTTCCCTCGAAGAGTGTCTTTATCCAGGCCCGGCACAGCTGGCTTCATCCTCACATCCTGTGTGGTGGGGCTCCCGAAACAGAATCAGGTGAAGGGCCCACCTGACCAGGCCTTTCTTGACCCTTCCCATCAGGGTGTGACAAGGGGGAGAAGCAGGGAAGGAGGAAGAGGAGGAGGAGATTGAGGAGGGGCTCATCTTAAAAATACATATAGTACTTACAGTGTCAAAGTTTTAGGACTTGTACACTTGAACCCAGCCCTTCAGTCAAGATATAGTACATTTTCATGCCCCTTTTACTCAGTTTTTACTCCAAAGATAACCACTGTTCTGATTTCTAGGACCATAGAATAACTGTCTGTTCTTGGACTTGTATAAAAGGAATCAGATACCATGTGCTCTTCTGAATCTCTCTTTTTGTTCAGTATAATGTTTTTGAGGTCTTTCCATTTTGTTATGTGTGGTCATAGTTTGTTTATTGTTGATTAGTGCCCTGTTTTACAAGTATACCACAGTTGTGCTGCTCATAAACATTTGGGTAGTTTTTCCTTGCCCAAGTCCCTAGCCCTGGGTGTCCTCACTCACTCCTCCACAGCTGGCCTCTTCCTGTCCTAACTCTACCCTTAGAATTCACAGCTATCACCATTTCCCAGATTTGCTTCACCTATTTTTGGGCAAAGTAATTTTAAATTACAGACATGACATGTCATCCTTGAATACTTTAGCATCTCTGAAACTAAAGACTTTCTCTGTATAACCACAGTATTGTAATCCCACTAACAGATTGACAGTAGCTCCTTGGCACCATCCCATACCCAAGCTGTATTCAAATCTCCCTAGATGTCTCAGAACATTTTTTGCAGTTTTTGAGCCAGATTCAAACAAGGCCCACACAATTTATTTCAGTTGGTATGTTTCTTAAAGATCATTCTAGGATAGTACACACACACCCCGTGCGCACACACACACCCCATACACACACGAGCACTGTTTCATCTTTCTTCAAGACATTTCTAAAAGTCTTACAGAATGTTCCCTTCCTTCTGGATTTGTCTTGTTTCCTTGTGATGTTGCTTAACTTATTCTTCTGTTGCCTGTATTTTCTATAAATTGAAAGTCAAATCCAAAGTCTTGGTTAGATTTAGGTTAAATCAATTTCTCTCTGTCTGTCTCTGTCTCTCTCTCTCTCTCTCTCTCTCTCCTTCTCTCTGTTTCTTTGTCTTTTGGCAAGAATAGGTCAGGTAATACACTGTCGTTCATACTGGATCACACTGAAATCACATGGGATCTGCACAGTGTCCATCTGTCCCAACATTAGCCATTAACAGCACTAAGATTGACCAATTGGTTCATATGGGGATGACAACAGCAAGGATTTTTTGTCTGTTTTCATTTTTGACATTTCAAAGTTGTTAATCACACTTGTTGATTTGAAGATGGTTACACAAATTACAGAGGAGTCCAGGAAACATGTATAGAGTGGATGACTAGTGAATGAAATTGTTTATGATGTGGGCAAAGTAAACTTCCTAGGCTTAGTGCTCAGCTGTCATTACCTTCAAACTCAATACTTTTTGAACAAAGGAGGTCCTCATTTTCATTTTGAACTGGTCAGCAGAAAGAGAAAGCAAGAGAGTACATGTTTGTGACTCTGGGGAACCAGCGGCTATCTTTAGTTCCTTCTCCATCCCATTGCTGTCTTCCTTTTCTCCTTTCTTCCCCTTTCTCCTTTCTCCGGGTCCTTCCTCTTTCCTGCTCCCTCCTTCCTCCCTTCCCCCACAAATGACACACCCTTCACTCCCATTTTTTACTCCCATGCATATCCTCACCTTTCCTTCACCCCTTCCCCTTGACCCTTTTTGCCTTCTCCACTTTCCACCTCCCTTCCCAACCCCTCAGATGATTGACGGCGAGGCCTTCCTTTTGCTGACACAGGCGGACATTGTGAAGATCATGAGCGTCAAGCTGGGCCCAGCCTTGAAGATTTATAACGCCATTCTCATGTTCAAAAACGCTGATGACACCTTAAAGTGACTGGCCAAGGCTGGGCCCTCCTCCAGTACTTGCTGGGTCTCCCTTTCTGGCTGATGCTTTCTTCCTGACTTGAGCTCCTCATACCCCACTGTACCCCCACCCCTCTGCATCTGACCAGGCCTGGTCCTTCCTAAAAGGTGCAGGGGGTCCTAGGGAAGGAGGACACCTGGCCTGGGTTCTGGAGCTCATTTGCCTTCAGGGGCACTAGTGAGGCCATGATTGAAATGGGGCATCAACGAGGGTGTTGTTGGAGGTACCCTGTCTAGGGAAGCCCCACATCTCCTGTTGACCTTGTCGTGATCAAAGGGTCTTTTTTCTTAGCAGTGAGGAAGAGTCTGGTAGAGCAAGAGTCTCCACCCTGAGGCTCTTTTTCCTTCTCTGTGTATTTTTCTCTCCTTGGCTCCTTTCCTCCTACCAAGAAGTGACCCTGCCACAAGTATTTATACATAAAAGCACCTCCTCCCTTTCTCCCTGTTGGTTTTACGGCCTATGTTCTGCTACCCAGTTTCCTGGGCAAACCTGGCCCAGCCAGCCCCTTGGCTCCTCCCTCTGGATATATGAGCCTCAGAAACATCATCATAGTTGGGAGTGGTGGCACCTACCTGTAATCCCAGCACTCTGGGAGGCCAAGGTAGGAGGACTGAAAGTTCAAAGCCAGCCTGGCAATTTAGTGACTTAGTGAGATCCAGGTGGGGTGGGGCTAGGGGCTGGAGGTGTAGCTCAATGCAAAAGCCCTGGATCAATCTCCAGTACCATCCAAGAGTGAAAGAAAAAAGAAAAGGACAGAAAGATACGTGTCATCATGGGACCCATTGGGAGCTCCTAGCTGCTGTTGTTCGTTTTGCCCAGCAGTGAAAGAAACTCAGAACGAACAAACATGCCTTTGAACATTCCCAGTTCTGGACCAATGGGCATGTTAGTGACCCGCACTGGGTCCCAGTTCCTGCAGCATGAGCAAGTGGTTGAAGCCATTTTATAGCTGGCAGAGGTTGAGGTTCACTGTTGTTTTGCACACACTCTCTCTGATGGGTCTGGGAAAGAGGAAGCTTGGTCTGGTAAGTAGCCCGGGCCGGGAGACCTGCTCAAGGGACTATCAGACAATCTCTGGCCAAAGGACAGCTCCAGTAGGCATGGTGGCCCCAAAAGCTGAACAAGCATCCTCTCTACATCTGTGGGTCTCAGCCAAGGTATTGCCCATGGGCAAAGGCTCCCTACCTGCCAGACCTCCCATCATGGGAATGTAGCCCTCTGCCTAGCACATGTCCTCCCCATCAAAAATATATGAAATCACATTTGGTCTGTCCCTTGTATGTTTACCGCTTGGTCTTGAGGTGTCTTACAAAGACCACTTAGGGTTGGAAGTTGGAAAAGTGAACTCTTCTGTCTTTGAGTTCTCTATCCCTTAAGCCTTCTTACCACTCCTTATGTGTCTTGCACTGCCAACTGGGTCCCTGGTGGGGCTCTGGGACTTTAACCTCTCTATCCACATAGGGACCCAGCCTCCGCTGAGCCACTGCCAAACCTGGCACCCAGCCTGGGTGAGAAGGGCTAGAGCCGCCCTAAGCAGCCAGCCCCGTCTGGAGGTGAAGGGCTAGTGCCAAGCTCCCATACCCCCAGGTGCTGAGATGGGCCTGCAGGCTGTGGAGCTGGGGTCCTTCCCCAGTCCCCTCCTCTCTGTCATGTGATGTGTGTATGTATGTGTGCGCAGAACTCATGTGCAGATGTGAGGCTCAGTGCTGGGACTATGTCAAGGGCTATTGTTAAAATATGAAGCTTTATATTATTATTTTTTTCCTTAGAGGAAACCCAAAGCTCTGTTGACTTCCCGCCACAGCCCTATAGAGGCCCCTCTCCACTGTGGGCCAGATAAGTTTTGAGGCTAGCCATTGAGCCCCCAGCTGACCACTGCAGAGCTTCAGATGTCCCTTCTCTTTCAGTCCTCAGGTGGCTCTGAGCCCAGCCTTCCTGGGAGGGAGGCCAGGTGAGCAAGCGTGGCCACAGGGTATGGGCTAGGTTTACAGAAATGATGTTGCTGCCCTTTGGCTGAAGTAAAAGGAGCACATACAAGTCTTATTCTGGCTGCCTAGGTGTCAGTGGAACTCATCCTTGTCCTTAATTGGCCTCTGAGATGCTCACTGACTTTGTGGAATAAGAAGGCAGCAAGAACTTGAACCACATGTTCCCAGCTAGTACTGTGGACCTCACAGCTTCAAAGGAGAGGGGCTGGGCAGCCTTTGCCATGTGGATCTGCCAACCACCTAATGTTCACCTGTGGGAAAGACCAGGTGGACCAAAGGCCTCTGAACTTTGAGGCCTCAGCATTGTCTGCACTAATGTCAAACCTGTGGGAAAGAAACCAAATCATACAAAATCAGGTAGAAGTCAGCCTCTGTCTTCCCCACTGCCCTTCACCCTACTGCATGCCCACACTAGCTCTCTGTACCCTGGCCTGAGATCATAGAGGGTAAGGGAGTGGGCGGTGGTTCTTGGTGCCCTGTGCCCTGTGCCCTATGCCCTGTTCTCTAGAAACAGGTACCACTTATACTTTGGCCCCAGCAGGCTCACCCAGCCCCTGTCCTGTCTTGGCCTAGGACAAGGACAACCTTTCTGTAATTTCTGTGGCAGAGAATGGCCCCAGAGTTTGAATATGAAGCCCATTTGCACTTTCATTCACATGCACTTTGGTGGGGTTACATTTCTGTACTTGTCTGTGTGTGTGTGAATGTGTGTGTGTGTGTGTGTGTGTGTGTGTGTATTTAAACTCATGTTCTTTAAGAGAATCCTCTGGTTTAAGTGAAAGTGATTCATGAGGGAAGAAAAGTTACAAACAAAATATGGTGTGATTTGTCAATGTATTGAAACAACATAAATAAAGTTGAATAGCTGAATATATACAGCCAGAGTCTCTTCTCTTTCCATGGTAAAACACCCAGAAAACCCTAAGGGAATACAGTGCTACCATTACTGAGGAGGCTGTTCTCCCTGCTGTTAGCTAGAGGTCCTGGAGAATCTGGTCACTATACTATTTTAAAGAGAAGAAATAAGGATAAAGATGGCTGAGTATTCCTGTCTACACTGAAAGTGTAAATGATGGAAACCCCCAGGGAGCAGTGTGGAAAAGGGCCTCATCCCTAACATTTCACATGACCAAGGGCAGAAAACTCAGTAAAGTCTCCCATTTAAAAAATAGCACCACGGAGCTGGGGATTTAGCTCAGTGGTTCCGCCGCCTGCCTCGAAAGCGCAAGGTCCCAAGTTTGATCCCCTATATAAAAAAAAGTAATGCACCACATATTCAAGAAGAAAGGGAAATGTCAAGCTGAGTGGTAAGAATGTGAGGTTCCAGAGGCCAGGGATTTAGTTCAGTGGTGCCGCCACCTGCCTCGATAGCACAAAGTCCTGAATTTGAGCCCCGGTACCAAAAAAAAAAAAAAAAGAGAGAATGTGAGGTTCCCATGGAACCTGGTAGAAGTGTCATATTTCAGTCACTTCACCCTTTGCTTGTCAATATCCTTAATTCCTTTGCCCTGCAGCTCTTCCAGATCACTTGGCTAGAATACCAACTATGGAGCTGCTCAAGAGCCCATCTTCACCTTGACCTAGAACTCCCAGCAGATTGGTGCCATGGTAGACTGATGGTTTCTAGCCTCAATGTGAGCTGAGACCTCAGAGCTGCCTAGGAAGCAGCTGAGGCTTGGGGAGCTGGATCAAAGCTCTGGCTCCCTTTCATGCTCCTCAAACCTCCCCCTCCACTTCCTCCATCATTTCAATACACATCCTCACCATTTATGTCACAAAGAAAATGAAACCTGCATCTTCCTGCCACCTCATGTGCATGACCTCTTCCACTCACATTTGCCCTTCCCTCTTGCTTACACATTAGAGTGGAAGACTTGATACTTCCATTTGCCAGAACCCAATCTTCTATCAACCATGGCTGCAATGAAAGGAAAAGAAACATTGACATATAAGAAAGGGCTTTTGGGAATTTGAAATGTGATTGAAGAAATAAAAATTCAGCACAAGATTTGAAAGATAAAGTTGAAGACATCGCCTGGAAAGTAAAAAGTAAAAAAGACAAAGAGATGAAAAACAGTAAAGAATTTTTAAAAGTCAGAAGACTTGCTGGAGATCTAACATACAACTAGCAGAGATTCCAGAGAGAGAAAACAAATTATATCAATAAAAACTAACAAAAACTTTCAGAGTTGAGAGACAGAAGTCTCCAAATTAAGAGTTCACACTGACTGCCTAGTACAAAAGATATGAAAGGAATGCCACCAAGCTATTGTACAAGAATGATAATAAAAGAGGACCCTAAAGGCTTTTGGAAGAATGCAACGGGTCTCAGCCAAAGGAATGTGAATCACAATAGCACTGCCTAAAAGGAGCTGTGAGACAGTTCACAATTCTAAAGGAACTGACTTGTATGCCCAGCCAAGTTTGGATCAAACATGAAGGCAGAAGATTTTCAAATGGATAAAGGTTTCAAACTTTTACCTCCTGTACACCTCTAAAAAGAGGAAGATCCCATGAATGCAAGGATTCAGTGTAAGAAAAGCAAGGTAAAATATAGCACATTAGAACAAAGCAAGAGTGGGGAATAATTGATCGTCTCAATTGACATAAAAGGCATTTGACAAAATCAAACATCTTTTCATGATAAAGATACTCAGAAAGCTAGGATTAGAAAACTGGGCATGGTAGTGCACAACTGTAATCCCACCACTTGGGAGGCTGAGATGGGATGGTCACCACAAGTTGAAGGCCAGCCTGGACTACATAGTGAGTAGGACCCTGTCTTAAAAAAAAAAAGCAAACTTCCTCCACCTGACAAAGAATATCTACCAAAAGCCCACAGTTAGCATCATAATAATGTAATAATGAAAGGCTGAACACTCTCCCAAAGATCAGGAACAAGACAAGAATTCCTGCCTTCACCACTGCTATTCAGTCTTATACTGGAAGTAATTAGATAAGAGAAAGAAATAAAAGGCATCCAAAATGGAAAGGAAGAAGTAAAATTATATTTACAGATGACATGATCTTGTATCTAAAAAATCTACAGGGCCGGGGAATTAGCTCTGGTTCTGCTGCCTGCCTCGCAATCGCAAGGTCCTGAGTTCAATGTCTGGTACCAAAAAGAAAATAAATTAAAAAAAAAAAATCTACAAGAGGGGCCAGGGATTTAGCTTAGTGGTGCTGCCACCTGCCTCGCAAGTCCAAGGTCCCAAGTTTGATCCCTGGTACCAAAAAAAGGAAAAATTACAAGAAAGCTGCTAGAAATAATAAACTTGCAATATACCAGATCAGCATAGAAAAATCAACTGTGTTTTGTACACCTGCAGTGATCAATCCAAAGAGGAAATTGTGAGTCAGCTCTCCATTACTATAATAATTATGCCACAATAAAGACAGGAGGAATTTTGGGGGGGCCTTTGTTTTTTGAAACAAAGTCTGGCTGCACTGTCCAGACTGGCCTTCAGTTTGTCATCTTCCTGCCTCGGCCTCTTACCTGCTGGGTTACAGGCATGTGCCACTGTGCTCTACTAAGGGAAAAATATGTAGTAGTGATGGTTGTGCAACATCATGGATGCACTTAATGCCACTGAAAAATGCTTAAAATGGCCAGTTTTATGTTATACATATTTACCACAATAAGACAATTTGTTACAAAGGAAGACAAAAATCTGGGTGAGGTGGCACATGCCCATTATCCCAACACTCTAGGAAGCTGAGGCAGGAGGATTGCAAGTTTGAGTCCAGCTTGGGCAACTTAAGAGACTTAGCAACACCTTGTCTGAAAATTAAAAAAAAAATTAAGAGTTGGAGATGTAGCTCAGTGTGTGAGCCCTGGATCAGTCCCTAATGTGTGTGTACACACACACACACACACACACACACACACACACGGAAGACATAGGATCAAGAAGAGAGATGAGGGGGATTTCCTAAGCGATGGAGAAGGAGGGACCAGGCTGACGGCCAGGTGACAGCAGAAGGATGAAAGGGTCCAGAAAGGTTGGATCAAACCCAAACCCAAACTGAAACAATATATTAGGGGGAGTTATAATTATCAGATAATTATATAGTATATATAATAATATGTAATTATCTCTAAAAATATTGAATATATAGTCATGCACCAAATAATGACTTTCAGTTGATGATGGGCTGCATGTAGGATGGTTGGTCCCATAAAATTAAAGCACCTAGTGACATTGAAGACATCTTAGTTTGTAAGTACACTCTGATGTTTGCATGATGAAATCATCTAATGATGCATTCCTCAGAATATATCTCCATTGTTTGTATGTAAATATGTATATATATATATTCATAGTCAATTTCTTAAGCCATCTAATGAAGCAATTATAAATTAACTTCAGGAAAAGCAGAAGTGTGTTTGAATGGGCAAGATCTAAATATTCTCCATAGTCATAAGTCCTTTGGCTGGGACTGCTGATGCACACCTGGAATCCCAGCACTCAGGAGGCTGAGGCTGGAGGATCACAGATCCAGGATCAGGATGAGTTCAAGGCCAGCCTCCACTACATACTGAGTTCAAGGCCACCCTGAACTCCATAGTAAGATCCTGTCTCAAAAAGAAAAAGAAGAAAGCCCTTTGAAAATTTATTAAACTGAAAGATGGAAGAATAGCAGTATAAGCATATTATTTAATTTAGACACAAGTAGAGAAATACCAAGAAAACATCTTTCTTTCTTTCTTTCTTTCTTTCTTTATTTTCTTTTTTGAAAGCATCTTTTTTTAAAAGGTGAGGATAAGGTAAACCCACTTTCTGGGCCTCCTACTGTCTCTCTTAGGCAGAAACTATCTCAATAAATTGTTCCTACTCTTAAGAAAAAACAAAGTGAGGATAAAGAGCTAATATTTTTCATTATCTACCCAGTAGTCCTTTTAAAACTTCATACATTTTTCACTTTCTAAAAACTTTTTTTTTTTTTCAAAAGAAAACTAGGGCCCACGTGTGAGTCTGTTGGCATCAGGGTCCTGCTCCCAACTCACATGGGTAACAGATTTTTCTAATGACGCTAAGCCAGGTATTTACTCTGCCTGTAGAGGAATCTGTACGTAGGAGTAGAGGTGGGGGCGGAAATGGGGCCACATGACAGAGAAGTGGGCTCCAGAACGTGGAAGTGGAGGGAATATTCCTGGAGGTAGACTCTTGTAAGGAACAGGGAAAGGGGACGTTACTAGAACCTCTGCAGTAAGTCCTGGTCTCCTGGGAGCCACGGCAGCACAAAGTGAATCACAGGAAAGGTAGAAAAATGAGACTGAGAAGAACTGAGCTTTGGGTCTGATCAGTGCTGCTCTGGGCGGCAAAGACGGAAGCCCCCAGTTTACCGCACCTTTTATTCAGTACATCAAGAGAAATAAACGTAACAAATGACTTGCAGAGAGTTCAGTACATCCGCATAAACAAGATGTAACAATCCAAGAACAATGAGGAACTGAGTAGATGTTTGTTCCTCCCAGGATGTCTTCGGCTGGTGTAATCTTGTCCTGGAGAATCACAGCAACAACGGATCATTGAGGTCTCAGTTGTGACCCGAGGCCAAAATGGAATTATGTCTCAGAATTCCATAGCTGGGCTGTAGGCAGGAGAACTAGGCTAACCGAATGATTTTTCCCTAAAATTATGTAGCATTGCTCCCGACAGATTCTCACCTTCCATCCTTAAGAACATGTCTTTGATATTCATACCCAAACAACAGAGTCCATCCAGGGAGGGTGGGAGGGCATCGAAAGGAAGAGAAAAGATGGGGAGGTATTTACAAGTGGCCTTGGCTGTTATCTACACATTACTGAGAAGGAAGGACAAGTTCAAGCACTGCTGGTAGCCATGTCTGCTGGCAGAACTTTTTATAGAAATTTGATAAATAGGTCAAAACTCACCCAGTACTCCTACTTTCAGAAGTTTGTATCCACTAAAAATATGAGCACAAGGCCACAGGATGTAAAAGCAAAGATGTTCTGTACAGCGTTATTCAAAGAATCGTGAAACATGTACTTTTATTTTATTCTAGTTTATTAGTGTACGTTAATACTACATCGTGGTGGGGTTTGTTTTGGGAAGTTCATACATGCATTTAGTGTAGCTTAATTAATTTCAATCCATTACACTCTTTCTTTTCCTTTCCCCTCCCAAAATGGGTACTTTCATGATATAGGAATAGGGACTAGGGATAGTAAAGTTGATCCTGCACTATGCAGTGTGATGCAGCTGTTAAAAAATGTTGAATTTTTGTATTGGGGTGGAAGGAAGTAT
Source organism: Heterocephalus glaber (assembly GCF_000247695.1). Next base: position 10,756,939 of record NW_004624790.1, on the reverse strand, counting down.
GGGAGAAAAATGAATAGATTGCTGAATGATATGTATAGTATGGCTCAGTTTTCTGGAAAAAAGTATATAGATTAGGGCAGAGACGAACATCAGAAACGACAGTCACCTTTTAGTTAACAGCACTTACCTCTGGGAGTTAGATTGCAGATAGGTCTGGAGGGGAAGCTTTCACTTTTTATTTGACACTCCTCTGTATATTGAGACTCTTCAGGGCTGTGTGTAGCTCAGTGGTAGACACACTTGTCTAGTGTGTGCAAGGCCCTGAAGTTGATCCACAGCACACCAAAGAGGGGGGTTCTTCGATATAGTTTGTCCAATTGATGCCATTGTGTGGGTTCTTAAAAGCCAGCCCTGGGAATGCAGGGGAGGAGGAGCTTGAAGGAGCAGCGCAGTGAAAGGGGCAGGACCCTGGCTGTTGTCCTAATTTGCTCTGTGCTCTTGTGGTCTTGGGCTGAGACCAGACATGTGCTGATGTTTGTGTTGGTGGAGGTGGGGAGTGTGGCCATGCAGGGCTCTGGAGTGTATCAGAGCCATCCATTTTTAAAACACTGGACCTCACCATGAAGTTGTTGATATTTGAATGGAAAGGCAAGGATGGAAGCAAAGTGAAAGTCAGACTCAGTGGACTCCCTTGGCAGAAGGGCCACTGAGCAGAGCTTTGCCCACCTGCCCAGTGGGCCAGGCCTCACCCTCGCCCTGAGTTAGAACCTCAGGCCTGGGCACCTTTGGGGCAACCACAAGGAAGCCTTCTTCTCCTGTGAGCAGTACGATGCCAAGTCCTGTTCCTGGGCCATGGGTCTCCAAAGGATAGAGCAGGCCCTGGATCTCATCTCAGCTTAGATTCTCCTCCAGGGCAGTGGCAAGGCAAGTAAGTTCTGGGTGGCACTGGTGGCTCAACACAAGCATGTGCAGGAAGTGTCCAGCCAAGACTCCAGCTGAGGAGGGAAGGCGCTGCACATCTCTGGAACTGCCATAGAAGGCTCAGCACAGAGGCTGGCGGCCCCTCAGATAGGGGGCAGAAGAGGGAGCTGTGTGAGACAAGTCTTTCCGTTGTCAGTTCTCCAGCTGAGAGAGAAAGGGAAATTGAGCTGATGGCTTGGGGAAGGCTGTGAGGAAAAGTCAGCGTTTGAGCTGGACAATGGGAAGGGGGCAATTCCGGGAAAAGGAAATGTGACTTTGTTGAAAGGGACTTCAGAGATCCACCTTAAGGCAAGACATATGACCTTCATAGTTCACCTGAAGCTCCAGGAGCTGAAATCACTTGCCCAAGGTCTTACAGGTTAAGTTTAAAACTTAGCTTTAAAAAAAAAAAATGTAGCTTTAAAAAGTACAGAGGGTCCTCAGGGAAGGGCTGTCAAGCAGCCAGTGGGTGCAGCCAGTATGGTCATTCAATCTAGTGGTTAATTAGTAACTGGAAGGCCCCAGGCAGCTCTCAGCTGACAGGGCTGAGAGGTTGAACTCCAGCTGGTTTGAGAGTCAGGCGAGTGGGTGACAGGTCGCTGCTGCTAAGGAAGGTTGCTTGGTGAGTTAGAACTGGGTTCCAGGTCAGAAGGACCATGCAGAGAGAGAAAGCAAAGCTCCCAGGGACCTGCACTGGGACCCAGAGTCACCAGGTGAGAGGCTCTCCTACAGGCAGGACATCTGCCTCTGGCCTGTCGGTCTGCTAAGTGGACTGATGAGTCACCTAACTAGCTTCCTCCCTGCTTCCTTTACTTCCTACCTCAGGCCTTCCCAACTTCTCTCCTTCATAACTTCTTTCCTCCCTCCCTTTCTGCCTTCTTTTTTCTTTCTTCTTTCCTAACACTATTCCTTCTCTCTCTTCTTTTCTTTCTTCACCAACTGCCTAAATTTTTCTTCCCTAACCAAATTACATCCTCACTTCCTCCCCACTTTTATTCCTTCCTTTTTCTAACTTCTAATTTCTCAGAATTCCAGGTCATAGTTTTTGGAGTCAGATTGGTTCAGCTGGGGTTCAAATCCTAATTATATCATTTATTCTGTCTCTCTTTTCTTCTTCTCCTTCACCTTCTCCTCTTCTTCTTTCTTCCTCTTCTCCTTCTTCTTGAGTGTGTGTGTGTGTGTGTGTTACTGAGGATTGAACTGAGGGTCTCTTCCAAGTTGAATACGCACGCTACACTGAGCTATATCCCCACCCCCCTTCTTTCTTGACTTTGAGAAAAGATCTCACTAAATTGCTCAGGCTGGCCTCAAATTTGTGACCCTCCTGCCTCAACTTCCGAAATAGCTTGGATTATACAGCTAACTCTGTCTTGATCAAGTCACTTCCCCTCTCCATGTCTCAGTTTCCTCTTCCTTAAAGCAAGGATATGATACTTCCTAACCTGTGAGGTTGTGGGAAGAAAATAAGACCAAGCTGACCCTTGAGCCAGCCAGGCAGGTAAGTACTTGGATTATGGTGGAGCAAAGACAAGTGCAACAGTGGAGGCAGGTACAATGACAGGGTATCTGGCAAGGCTTCTGAGGAAGGCAGATGAGGGCCATGGAAGGGTTAGCAAGCAACCTGGTGAGTAGAAGGAATGTTTAAGGAGGGAAAACTGTGTGGTGCTCATTCTACAGCCCAGGTAGGTGTAAGCAGGTATTCAGAGAGCTGGGACAAGAAGGCAAACGTAGGCTGCAGTAAGTTAGGGTAGGGACAGGCTTGAGAATTTTAAAAGTGGCTCAGAATTCACAGGGGCCACTGTAGGTCAAAGGGTCAGGAGAAGGATACTGATGCCTGGCTTCTGACCAGAAAATCACAGACCAGATGCAAGAGAAAAGGAAACCTTAGGGACTGAGAGCTGCTCAGGTGTGGGGATTATAATTAAGGTGTTAGTGGGCAATGGGTGTGTCAAAGTTCCCACCAGACTTGGTAGTTAGATACTAACTGAACAGCAACCTCATCAGAAATTTTACACAGTAATTCAAAAGTAGAAATAACCTAACCAAAGAACTTGGTATCATGGTCTCTTGCCGTGCGTGCGTGCGTATGCGCGCGCCCGCTCGCTCGCACAAATGTACATGTACATGTTTGTTTTGGTACCGGGGCTCAAACTTGGGTCCTTGCACTTGCACAGCAGGCAGCGAAACCACTGAGCTAAATCCCCGGCCCAAAATTCACTTTTTTTTTTTAGCTGAAGATTTCTTCTTTTTTTGGTACCTGGGATCCAACTCAGTCCTTGCGCTTGCACAGCAGGCGGCGAAACCACTGAGCTAAATCCCCGGCTGTTTGTTTTTAACTTTTACAAAATTGATACCCCTAGTCCACCTACCATTTGGAAACTTGCTTTTTTTCTTTCGCTTGACATTTCTTCAGATATATGTTTCTTTTTTGAGTTGTGTAGGCTAATATGGACCTTTTGGTTGTGTAATTTCCATTTTCTATGTACCATAATTTATCAACTCATTATTTGGTTTCATTAGTCAGATATGTTCTGAGTACCTTTGATATTCCAGGCTCATTCTAGGTGCTGAGGATTCAATAGTGAACAAGAAAAGTCTTTGTTCTTCCTGAGCTGAAGATCTAGTTTGAGACAGAATATAAAAACATTTAAATAGTGGCATAGTACCAGAGAGTGATCAGAGCTACAAAGGAAAGTATAGGGAGAAAATAGAAGGAGTCAGGGAAGGCAAGTTATATGCATGTATGAAAATGTCACAAAGATACCCATATTGTGTTCAATTAATATATGCTAGAAATTATAATTTAAAAAGAAAGCTTCAATAAATGCCTCAGCTAAAAAAAAAGGAAAGGAAAAGAAAGAAAGAAAGAAAGAAAGAAAGAAAGAAAGAAAGAAAGAAAGAAAGAAAAAATAAATTAGAAAAGTGTGTAGGAAGTGAGCAGGAATGTTTTGAAGATTGACCAACCATCTTGGTTTGCCCAGGATTATACTGGTTTTAGCACTGAGAGCCCTAAGTCCCAGCCAAACCAGGAAAACCTGTCATCTGTAATCAGCACAGGCCTCTCCAAGAGGTGACCCTAAAACGGGGACTTGTGTCATGTTAGTGGAAACCAGCCCTGCACAGGTCTAGGGAAGAGCTTGCTAAGCAGAGGGAAAAATAAGCACAAGGCCTCAGAAGTGAGAGGGTACTTTTTGTGCTGAGCAACAGCGGGAGCAAGCTAGAGGGCTGGGTGGGCTGGATGAAGAGAGTGGGTGCCCTGGGGACAGTCACTACGTAATGTCCTCCAGGTTCATCCCTATTGCTACAATTGACGAGTGTGATGGAGTTTTTGAGCAATAAAAGCACAAGATCTGATTTACATTTTGAAAGACTTGGTGGTGAAAGATTGTGTAGTATTAGGTAAATATTGAAGGGAGAGGGTGAAGGGGGTGTGTAGAAAAGCTATTGCAAGTGATGATGATGGTTTAGGCAGGATGGCTATAGCACTGGTGGTGAGCAGCAGTGGGCTCTGGAGATTTTGCATATTTTTTAAACTTTTTTTTCAAAAATTGAATAAGTATTTATTGTTCCAGAAGGTACATTACTTTTTATACATATTTCATAAATGATACAGGATTTTACACATTCAATATTTTGCTATTGTTTAAAGGTATTTGTTTTATTTTTAATTGACACATGGTAATTGCACATATTTTTAGTGTGATATTTCATGCATGTATACATTGTGTAATGCTCCAATCAAGATTTTTTTTTTCTTTTTTGGGTACCGGGGATCTAACTTGGGACCTTGCGCTTGCGAGGTAGGCAGTGAAACCACTGAGCTAAATCCCCAGCCCTCCAATCAAGATATTTACATATCCATCACCCCAAACATGTATCAGTTGTTTGTGGTAAGAATATTCAAAATCCTTTCTACTAGTTATTTTGAAATATATAATGCAATGTTATTAAGGATAGTTTACTGTGCAATAGAAGACCAGAATTTATTTCTCCTATCTGTAAATTTTTGCTTGTTAATCTTTCTCTTTCTCTGCCCCTTGCCCTCCTCAGCCTCTGGAGTCACTATTCTACTCTCTACTTGTATGAGGTCCACTTTTTTTGCTTCCACAAATGAGTGAGATCATGCAGTATTTATATATTGTACCTGGTCTATTTCACATAATATGATGTCCTCCAAGTTCATCCATGTTGCAGCAAATGCTAGGATTCCATCCTTTAGTGCTGAGTTATATTCCATTGTATATATATGTGTGTGTGTGTGTGTGTGTGTGTATATATATATATATATACATACATACCACAGTTGCTTTATCCATTCAGCCACTGATGGATACTGAGATCAATCCCCTATCTTGGTTATTATGAATAGTGCTGCAGTAAACATGGGAGTGCAGATTTCTCTGACATGCTGGTTTTCTTTTCCAGATAGATTTGAATGTGATTTCATGATGGAATGGAGGTGGAATAAAACTGTAAAGTTTCAAGAATGAATTCCAAGTTGTTAGCTTGAAGTTTTGAGTAGGTCATAATGAGATGACTGAGGGAGGAGCAGATGACTGAAGCAGAGGGGAAGGGATGAGAGTCAGAGCTTTGTTTTAGGGCCGGGGATTTAGCTTAGTGGTTCTGCCACCTGGTTCGCAAGCACAAGGTCCCGAGTTCGATCCCTGGTACCAAAAAAGAAAACAAAGAGCTTTGTTTTAGACATGTGAAGGCTGAGATGCTTCCAGATATGTGGCAAATTGTAAGGAAGCAGCTATGTAAGGCCAGCGTTCTGGAGAGAATCAGAACTAAAGAGATAAATCTGGGAACTGTCTAATATAGTTGGTTAAGCTATAAAACTGGTTTTGATCCACTAAGGAATAAGTATAGAGATTCAGGGACTGAGCCAAGTTTAAAAGATGAAAAGAGGAGAAAATCCAAGATAGATGGAGAAGTCAATGATCCATAAGGAACACCAGGAGCTCGCAAAGCCAAGAGGGTAAAATGAGTGTGCCAAAGCCTTCGAAGAGATGGGCATGGTGGTGCAGGCCTGTAATCCCAGCACTCTGGGTGGGTGAGGCAGGAGGATTACAAGTTCAAGCCCAGCCTGGACAACTTTGTGACTTATGAGACCCTATCTCAAAACTTAAAAATAAGCCTAGGCATGGTGGTTACTTGCCTGTAATTCCAGCACTCAGGAGGCTAAGGCAAGAGAAGTCACCATAGTTTGAGGCCAGCCTGGGCTACATAGTGAGGCAAAGTCCACTCTGGAATATATACTGAGACCCAGTTTCAAAAAAAAAAAAAAACCAACACAAAAATTTTAAAATAAAATAAAGAAGGGCTTGTAATGTAGCTCAGGTTCTGGGTTCAGCCCCCAGTTACACACACACACACACACACACGCACACACAGAAGAAAAGAAAGAAAGATGGGGAGATGAGGATGGAGTGTTTCCCCCTGTCTTTGGCACATGTAAGCCACCATCCACAGGTGCATTGGAGTGTTGGGATAGAGCCCTGCTTAGAATGGGTTCAAGAGAGAAAAAGGAAAGGACTGGAGATGATAAGCCCAGAAGACTCTTGAGGAGTTTAACTAAAAAGAGCAAAGAAATGAAGCAGCATCTCAATAGGGCAAGAAGGGTTTAAGGTGAATAGCATGAGCTCTCACGGCTGGAGGGTGTTCTGAAGTGCCCTATAGGGGGACATTGAGGTTATTATTACCATGATTATTTTACTCTTACAAGTAGTGCTTGTTGTTGAACAGAAATGTCCTTGTTCTGGGTATGTGTTTTGTCAACATGACATCCAGAACATCTGTGTACTGATTCAACATTTCTGTTTTGTGGAAAGGTGAAAGGCTTTACACTGTTTACTCCATTTTTCTTGGACCAACACTTCCAGGTTCCCTGCATTTCAGAGCCTGCAGAGAACTATAGCCTGTATGCCCATGCAGAAAGTTCCAGAAGGTCAGGACTATTGGGCCCATCAGCCCACCCTCCCTCCCTCCCTCCCTCCCTCCCTTCCACAGAATACTCTCTCACCCCTCATGAGTGCCTAGGGGAAGGAAAGGTCCCTGCACAAGCCCAATTATTCATCAGACAGCAAGGCCTTTGTGGGGCAGGACACCAAAGAATGCTGTCGCCTACATAGCTGGCGAGCTGTGCGCCAAGGAGGCCTGCCCCAGGGACGGTGGGCCAGAGCTCTTGAGTGGCCAACAGAGAAGAACCGAAGGGCCAAGTGCTCAGCAGTCAGAGACGGAGGCCAGCTGGCCTAAGCCCGGACTCCAGCTTTCTCTGAAATCCCTGTCGGTTCTTGGGAATGGAGGGCCCTCAGCAGCCAGGGTCCGAGCCCCGGTGACTGCTGCTCCTGCCCCAGGGGTCCACCCAGCACATGGGGACTGTGTTCTTAGAGATGGCCTACACATGTGTGCATATGAGTCCACACACGGGGAGATTTACTGCTGTAGACCAGTGTGGATACAGACACACAGATGATGTGCTCCCACACACTTGTGCAGCTGTACAAACATGCACATATTAACACACACTCCGACTCATCTGCAGGCAGACACCCCAACATAAGCATGCTGGCATCTATAAAATAGACCTGGTACACACTATACACAGACACTCTGAAGTGCATCCACACCATCCACGTGGAGACGCACAATGATGCCTAGACACACACAGACATAACGGCACGAATGTGGTCACCTTGACACATAGATACATTCGCACACACATACCCACATGACATAAATACATGAAATACAGGGCCACACTGACACATCAAGACACACTGAAATACATCTGTGTGCAGAATGCTTGTGTACACACACGACACATACCCTGGCCTGCGTGACCACACTCATTGTCTAACAAGCCCTAGGATCCGGGCTTTCTTGAGCTGTTACCCAGCTCCCTCTTTCATTCTCCCAGGGGGAAATGGTGTCCCCGAGGGAACAGAGGTCTCCTGTCCTATCTTAAGCTCTGCTGGATCCCGTGTGACATCAGCCAGCCTCCACTGCTGCCACCGCCACTGGGAGTTGTGAGGTTTGTGCCGGGCTGGGCCAGCACCAGGCACTGACACTTCAGCTCTTGTTGGGAGAACAGAGAGAGGTTCTTGTCTGCTGCCTGTCCTCGGCTCCACTGCTGGGCCCCCGGAGGCTTTTCCTCAGGCTGCACAGGTATGTGGGGCCAGTAAGGTCTGTGCCTAGCACAGAAGCCACCAGAGTCAGCCCTAGGGGGTGTGGCTTTGTTGCAAGCTGCCTGTGGAAGCCAGCCCAGATGTACTCCCTCCTCTGTACTTCCACAGCTTGCTTTCTTGGGGCCTGGCAGGGCTGGGCCTCTCAGGGTAGCCTGGCTATGGGACTCCCTCCCTTCCCTGTGGTCACTTTCCTAGCTCCAGAGAAGGCCGTAGAGTGGCCTTGTAACAATTGGTGGTATCTACTCAGACAGACTAGTCTGTAGCCCAGGGCCCACGGTGGGCCAAAGCTGTGTCTTGGGTTGCACAATTTCCAGCAGCCCTGAGAGCAGCTGGGCTCTCAGTTGAGATCTTAGCTCTTAGCCTTGAAAGTGGGAAGTGCAGGGTTTATGGGGTCCTGAGCATCCTAAACCAGGGCCTGGACACCCTGGCTTCTTCCACATCACAAGGCAAGGGCAGAGAAGACACAGCACTGCTGGCTGCATAGACCAGCTGGTCACTTCCTCTGGTGCCTGACCTCAAATAGACACTGGCCAGTCTTGGGGCTCTCTTTGACTATGGTCCAGGCCCCCAGGGAAACTCATGTTCCTGGGCACTGAGTGGAAGTCCTTGTGGCAAAATTATAATCAGCACAGAACCCATCCTGGGACCATCCACAGGAAGTGGGGGTAGCCCACAGCCTATATGGGAGTCTGGGGATTATAGCCTGCCTCTCACAAACTGAGACCCTAGAAAGCTCTTTTCTAGGCCTCAGGTGCCCACCTGTGAAGTGAAGGAAGGCGTCAGACTTTAATCCTGTAAGATTTCTTCCTTCCCTGGTTCTGGAGCTGCTGTGGCTCACAGGGGTCTTGCTGCCCTGGATGAACCCAGCCTTTGAAAAGCCCCAGCCTGGAACAGGCTATCCCTCACTGTCCCCCTCCATCCTGTCTGAGATGTTAAGTGATGAAGGCAGGGTCCAGGGGACATCATTTCTTGTCCTATCTATGTAGGGATTGCTAACCCCTGGGATAGGAGCTGCTCAAGCTGAGGCAGGGGTTCAGGGTTGGGGAGGCAGGAGAAGGCAGCCATGCCTGAATCACTGGAAGAGGACTCTCTCACACCTCTTCTCCCTACACCCCTAGAGCCCACTTGCTTGTGGCTACAGAATGGCCTCCAGCCCAGCTGAGATCCCTAGCCCACAGGTGAGTAGTTCTTGGTCTCAAACCCAGCACTAGGGGCTCACTTTCCTCCCAAGGCTGGGTAAATCTGGAAAGACACTGGCCAGTCCCATAGGCTGTCCTAGACCAGGTCTGGGAGCCAACAGGGAGCACAGTGGCTCACAGAGGTGGGCCATTTGGAGAGTAAATTGAGAGATTTGAGTGAGAGTTTCAATCAGATGGGGTAGAAAAGTTATGGAACTGGTTGTGAAGACAGATAGGGTTGAATCCTGGCCTAGTTCCCTATAAGACCGTGGACCACTCCTCTCTGGTTTATTTCCTCATCCTTACAACTGGCACAACAGCCAGCCGTCCTATGTGGCTGTTATAAGCAGGTGATATGGTGAGGGATTGGATGGATGGGTGGGTGGGTAGGTGGGTAGAAAAATGGAAAGAAATGAAGGGAGGGTGGGGGTAGAAATAGGCTAGTAGAGATGTTGGAGAAGGAACCAGGCCTGGACTGGAGAAAGAGGGGACCTATTAATCACCTCTTGTTTAAAAAACTGTCTTAAAGACCGGGGATTTAGCTCAGTGGTTCCAGCGCCTGCCTCACAACCCCAAGGTCCCAAGTTCAATCCCTATACCTAAATAAATAAACAAATAAATAAATAATAAATAAATGTCTTCAGCCTTCCAGGGCCAATGGGAACATCAACCTGGGGCCTTCAGCCAACCCAAAGTGAGTTCTGGTCTGTCAAGTGACTTTCCTACCTGGCTTCCCTCAGACCTAGCTCCCCTTGCCTTGGGAATAAAATCCAAAGTCTCTGGTATGGTGATTAAGTCCTCTGTCATCTGGGCTCGGGGCTGCCTCCAGCTTCATCACGCACTAATTCCCCAGCCATTGCCATTGCTGAGCCTTTTGCCTGCAATACCCTCTAACATCTGCACTGTTAGCAATTCCCCACCCAGAGGCCATTCTTGGGGTGGGGGCCCAATGCTTGCTCTCTATGTAGTGAGCTGTTTTCCTCTTCTTGCCTGTTGTCAACTGGACTGTGAGCTTCCTGAGGGGAAGGGCAAGTCTTACAATCCTCTCTTGGCTAGGAGGATGAGTTCTTTAGGATCGAGGTGATATGGCCCCTAGAAAGCTGCCTGCGTTTCCAAATTCCAAATTTAAAAAGAATTTGCACTCAGGAGCCTGCATATGTTGATCCATGTTCTTTTCTCTTCCTCCAGTGCCTGTCCCACAGACTTCGACTTCCTCAAAGTCATTGGTAAAGGGAACTATGGGAAGGTGAGTTGAGAGGAGAGAGTGGGTTTGCCCTTCTCCCGTTTCCTTTGCCCCCTGCATACCACTTGCGTGTGCAAAGAGAGAGCTCACATTCCTGCGTAAGGGAAGCAGTCATTCATAGGGCTTTGCCTTTGTGCTTCTACTCAGGTCCTGTTGGCCAAGCGCAAGTCTGATGGGACTTTCTACGCAGTGAAAGTGCTGCAGAAAAAGTCCATCTTAAAGAACAAAGAGGTAAACTGAATCTGAGTGAAGCTTTCTTTTCCACTTCAAGCTCACTGCCACTTCTTTTTGGCTGGTAAATCTGCTCATGCTCATCTCAGCAGCCTTTTCAGAGCAAAACTGCCAAAGCCCAGCACATGAGCCAGGACATCGCCAAATACAACTTCAGCAGAAGCACACTTAGAGTTCTACCATTACCTGGGAAGATCTAGAAAAAAACAAAACCACAGCATGGTGCCTAACCTGAAGAGGAGCTCTTATCCTAACAATTACAAAATCCATCAAGGAGTTATAGACTAAGAAAATATGTTCTGGATAGCACAAAAAATAAATAAGATGAAAACTCCAGGATCTAGTGATTCTCAGATTCCTTTATGATTGGAAGCACACTTACAATGATCTGTTTGCTTTCGGCAGATAGTCCATCTTGAACAGGATGCTATTTGATATGTTTATTTAGGTTTATTTGCATTGTTTTTGATGCGCATCTCCAGAAGTCATCTTGTAGAGATGTAGGCTGGGTAGATCTTTAGAACAAGGTAATTTATTCGGCCCTGAAGAACTACTGTTGACTCTTCTTCCTTGCTCTCTTTATTTATTCCGTATGCGATGCATATTTATTCAACAAAAGAAGAAGACAGTTCTTATGCAACCACAAATGTGACACAATTTCTGACTACCTGTAACTTTTCAAATTATAATTATTATAAAATCTTAAGGCAAAAAAACCCCCCAAAAAACAAACAAACAACAACAACAAAAAGAGGTAACAGAGCTCAGGCACAGGCACTTCTCCTCAAAAAGCTCTCCAACCCTATGTGGCTTCCAAAAATGATCCCACCTCCAAGAGGCCCTCAGAGCTAGGCACAGAAGTAGGTGCAGCAAGGGGTCCAGTAGGTACCCAGGAGACTGCTCCTTCTCAAGTAAGGCAGTGCCCAGTGGGAAATACAGGGCTGCATGAAGGACATATTTCCTGTCCTGTCAAGGTGCCAGGCTCCCCATCTGCACACTTTGTACTCTCCCATTATCCTTCAAGCCAAGGCCAGCCTGGATTTTCAGATGCCTCCACCTACTGGGTCCCTTTAACATCCAATCCCATTAGGAGGACAGAGAGAGAGGACTGAATGTCAAGTCAAGGGACTCAGGAGAGTGACTAATGCTAATGAGAATATCATGAGAGTAGGAGGTGAGGTCTTTCTGAAGGAGGTGGTCTTGCAGCTGGTCTTGACAGTAGCATTCCACTGGTCTAAAAGGAGGGTGGGATGCCCTGGCAGGGAAAATAGCATGAACAAAGGCATGAATATGGATAGAATATGGCTCTTTTTTTTCCTACAGATTTTCCCTGGGACTCATTTACTCATCAGATATGCTTTGGTTTTCCCGCTGGGAACAGGAATTTCTACTCCAGGGGCTGAAACTATACTGACAAGGAGTGGCTGGGGATGAGTCTGACCATTCTGGCCCCTGAATACTAGCAAGGAGCCTGGGCTTGGCTCTGAGGGCAATAAGGAGCCACCCACAGGTGCTTGAGCATGAGAAAGTCCTGGGCAGGACACCCCCACAATCAAGGCCACGTGGGGTTGTACTGGGATGAAAGGGGCTGTGGTGGGCTGTGACATAGTTCCCTGTCTGTGTGACTCTACAGCAGAGCCACATCATGGCAGAGCGCAATGTGCTGGTGAAGAATGTGCAACATCCGTTCCTTGTGGGCCTGCACTACTCCTTCCAGACCTCTGAGAAGCTCTACTTTGTGCTTGACTATGTCAATGGAGGGGAGGTGAGTGGGCCCTGGGCTGACTGGTGTCTAGGAGCTGTCCATTCCACATGCCCACTGTGTGCCAGGTTCTGGAATGATCTCACCATGTTCTTACAACAGACACACTTTGTAGATGAAGTGATTGAGGCTCAGGGAAGTAGCTCATTTGCTCAAGGTCAGCCAGTCCATGTGAAGATTTGAGTGTAGGTCTGTCTGACACCTAGTCGTAATGCTTTCTTGCCTTTCTCACATGAAGCTGCCCACAGACTCATCTTATTAGATATGGGAAATGTCAATTCTAAGAACTCTATGGTCAAGATTTCCAATGCACTAATTTTATATCATAGGCCACAGGGTAGGGGGTATCTTGTCCTTATCATAAATAGAGACCTGAAGGCCAGGGATTTAGCTCAGTGGTTCCACTGCCTGCCTCGCAAGTGCAAGGACCCGAGTTCGATCCCTAGTACCAATAAATAAATAAATAAATAGATAGATAGATAGATAGATAAATAAATAAATAGAGACCTGAGCCACCTGGTGATCCAGAAGCATGACTGTGACAGTCTAGGCTCCCTATTGGACTTCATTCTGTCTCACTGGACAAGATGGCAACACATAGTGGGACTGCACCTCAGTGAGTCCAGATTTAACCTGTATAACTGAATACCTTCCAGTCTGATGCCAAGAGGGGAGTCTTTGCCCTGTGTCCCTAAGTGAAGGGCCTTGCCTGTGACAGATGGGACAGGTAACTTGGGCTCAGTGAGACAGCATGTATTGATCAGCTTTCCCATTGCTGGCACAAAATACCCAGCACTCACAACTTAAAGGAGAAGAGGTTATTTTGGTTCACACTTTCAGAGGATTCAGTCCACAGTAGGCCGACTCCAGGACAGAATCGTCGTGGCAGAAGGGCATGGCAGAGCAAAGCTGCTCAGTTTATGGCTTCCAGGAAGCACTGGAGAGGAAAGAGCTAGGAACCAGATATATTTGCCAGTGTCAAACCTCCACAACACACTGAGATGTCTGCTTTACTAATCTTCTGGGCATCTCTTAATCCAGTCAAGCTGATGATCAGGATTAATGCCCACACAGCCGTAATCATTGTATCTCTTGAGTCAGAAGAAAAGCACGTCTTTGAGCCATATAGTTTCAAATCTCATCTCTGCCAATTGTAAGCTCCATGATCTTTGGCAAGTCAACTAACTGTTCTGAACCCCCAGGTTCCTCTTACATGAAACCACCATTATATTTGATGCTTTGAAGGTTGTCATGAGGATTGAACAAAACAAGAGATATGAAAGGGAAGTTGACTTGGAGTCTGGAATGCAGGAGATGCTTAATCAATGCTAATTAATTTTTCCTCCTGCTGACACTGGACATGAGACTGCTCTGTGGGGGTAGGGCCAGCATGTACTCTATGGCCTGCAGCTCAGATTAGTGTGACAGTGGCACAAGGGAGGAGTTATGTGGGCCCCTGTCCTGTACTCTGGAAGCTGGAGCCACACAACCTCTCTCACATGCCTCCTCCAGCTTTTCTTCCACCTGCAGCGGGAGCGCAGGTTCCTGGAGCCCCGGGCCCGGTTCTACGCTGCTGAGGTGGCCAGCGCCATTGGCTACCTGCACTCCCTCAACATCATTTACAGGTGAGGTCTACCAGTGGTTCAGAGCCAGGCCCCATTCTTTCTTGTTCCAACAGCTGGGGGATGTGGCCCCCTAAATCCTAACAGAATTCTGGTGAACTTAGGCTTTTGTCTGAGGAGGGACCAGCAGCTGGGGTAGGGTTGGGGCATCCTCCTTCCTACAGCCAGGTACCCAACCTCCCTACATTTTCCCTCTGTACCTCTGAGAGCCTTCATGACTGTCTTTCCACCTGGACCCAGGGTCCACAATTCTCACTAAATGGCTAATACTCCATCAGACTATTTTCTCTTATTTTGTGCAGGGACCTGAAGCCAGAGAACATTCTCTTGGACTGCCAGGTTAGTGTGTGTGTGTGTGTGTGTGTTTGCAATGAGTCTTTGTGTACAGGTATGTCAGCATTGTAGATGCATGCATATGGGTAGAGGGGACATTTCTCTGTGTGTGCATGTGTGTTATATGCAGGGAGACTATATCTACATATATATGTGTGTACACATGTTTATATTCAAGGAGCCAGGTGAGGAGGGTAGGGGTGGAGCCAAGTAGAGGCTAGTGGATTTTGTAGTCCTTCTGTCTTGGACCAGGTTCCCTGGAAACAGACTTTGAGATGGCGAGGTGAGTGCAGGTGGCTTATTGGGGAGCACTGTCCAGATACAGCTTAAAAAAGGGTGAATAAGATGGGGCTGGGCAGAGGAAGCATCTCACTTACATCATGGGTCCAAGTGAGGGCTCAGCTGATCTCACAGGTTGGGGGCCCAGGATCGTCCCTAGTTGAGGCAAGGAGACTGGGCCTTTGTGCCCCTGTATGGATGAGTCACTGGATGTGGGCTGCCTTTAGGGAGGGTCAGTGTCCTAGCAGTGGAGGATGGGCATGGCAACTCCAGCAGAGGGGTCTAGGCAGAGCCAGGTGGTATCCACCCGCTCTCCTGCCCAGCTGCCACAGGTTTGGTTGTTTTCTGAGTCCCCAGCATTCTGGCGGGAGATTGCTATCCAGCAGGAACAGCTGGGGGCGCCACTGTTGTAGGCTTGAGTCTTAGTCTGTGTTGTGCTGGGGAAGACAATGGAATCCACATCCTCACCTTGTGCCCTTTGATACTTGTGGCATCCAGTTTAGGAGTCTTAAGTCTTAAGCACAGCATGCAGTCTGCATCTGGGCATTAGACCTCACAGCCACTGCCCTGAGGTATGGCACGTGGGCTTCAGGTTAGACTTAGCCACATCCTTGGCTTGGCTAAGACCACCCTCCTGCCATGTCTCTTGTCCTCAGGGACATGTGGTGCTGACAGATTTTGGCCTTTGCAAGGAAGGTGTAGAGCCTGAGGAGACCACGTCCACATTCTGCGGCACTCCCGAGGTAAGTGTAAGTGTCCTAGGAGAGGGCAGGCTATGAATGGCTGAGGCCACAGCTCCTGAATACAGCCATCAGGTTATAGCCGAGAGAATTTACTCCCTCCATCCCAGCACTTTCTCTGAGCCAGGTTTGCGCTGAGCCTTGGTTTCCTCAGTGTGACAAGGCCACAACCTCTTGGGGTAGCTGGGTCCCTGCTGGCTGTAGCAAAGCTCTGTAAAGACATGCAAACCACATACACCATTTAAAAGTTTCTAGCAACCCCATTTGAAAAGTTAAAAAAAAACAGAGCTGGACCTAGCATGTGCGAGGCCCAAGTTCTACCCCAAGTACCAGCCCCTGCCAAAAAATTAAAGAAACAGGTGAAATTAATTTTAACAACCTATTTTGTTTAAGCCCAAATTCTCATTTTAATATATAATCAATATAAAAATTGTTGAACTATTGGATTTTTCCTAAGTCTTTGAAATCTAGTACATTAAATGTACATAGTGCATTTATTCTCATTCCATGTATTCAGTAGCCATATGGCCTGGTGGCTACTGTGTCAGATGGGCAATGCCAGGGCCTGGCCTGAGACTTAAGATCAGTACTTGTGAATGTTAAACACAGATTCACTTCCCTCTTCCCCAGCCAAGAGCCCAAAGGGTTAAAACACATGGGTCTCAGCAGTAATTCCACGTATCTGTCTATCCTGTCAAGGTCTCCCTGCACCCTTGGGGTTATAGCCCTTTCTTGAACTCCCACCAGTCTTAGACATTGAACCCAAAGGGGATCCTAGTGGCTTGGACAGGGGGCAGGGTAGGTGGGGGCTGCAGAGCTAGGCAGCTCCTCCCCATCTGGCCAAGGGTAGGACTGGAGCTACTCTGTTTTCTCCATATGCCTGAAGGCCTGGGCTTGGAATGCCAGGAATCTCTTGGAATCCTGGATCAGTGTTATGGTACCTGATGGATAGGTGATTTCCCTGAGCAGGCGCTGCTGTCTATGTGTGTAGGAGTGTTCGTTGGATGAAGCTGGCCCTCCAAAGCTTGACAGCTGAGCCATCCCTTCCCAGGAAACTGCCAGCACTGGGGATCAGGGGAATGGAACCCTGGCTCAAGTAGGAAACACATGGCCCCAACTTCTTGCCTGACTCTGCTGTGGCTGTGGAGGCAGGGAGCACAGACTAGAGTAATCATGGTCACTGCCCTTATTCAGGAGTCTACATATATCCTTAAAACAGTCCCCCAGACAGATTCTGCATCCTTATGTTGTGGATGAAACCAAAATCTGGGGTGGTGGTGTTAATGACCTACCTGAGACCACACACCAAATAGGTCTTGGGTTGGTGTGACTCTCTGGAATTCTGCAGACCCACACAGCCTCTCAGGGTAGCTTTGGATTTGCCTGCTGCTGAGGGCCCTCTCCTTAGTGGCAGACATCCCAGGCTAAGACTTACCAAGCCCTTGGGTTTGGCAGAAAGCAGAGATCTGCCTCCGCTTCCCTCCTCATGCAGGGCATAAAGCATAGTGTGTATTCATTTCTCAATGACTTAAAGTGTCACTGTTCCTTACCCTGTATCACTAAGGTTTCTAAGGTTTCTAGTACAAGCATGTGCCATATTTCTTCTTCTTCTTCTTTTTTTTTTTGGTACTGGGGGTCAAACTCAGGTCCTTGTGCTTGCAGGGCAGCCAACAGAACCACTGAGCTAAATCCCTGGCACCAATGTGCCACATTTCTTAGACATTGTCTCTTCATCTCCCCACTGCATAAGAATACTCCCCGAGCTTTCCTGTTCCACAGCACCAGCGGCCCATTAGATGCCTATGTGCATCTGCTCTGGGCAGACTAATTAGGAAAAGCAAAACTAAAGTTTCCAGATGTACTTCTGAACTAGTTAAGGCTTGGTGAATGGGTCACAACCAGGATTGCAGCCCCTTTTACCTCTTTGGCTGGTGAAACTTCTGTGTTCCAGGTGTAGTGGCACATGCTTGTAATTCCAGCACTCAGGAGGCTGGAATGGGAAAACTTGGGGAGTATTCCCACAATGCAGAGGGGGGACTAAAGGACAGTGTCTAAGGATTGTGGCACATGCTTCCCCTGGAAACCTTGGTGACAGAGACCTCAGGAGGCTGTGAGTTTGAGGCCAGTCTGGGTTATATATTGAGTTCAAGGCCAGCCTGAACTATATAGCAAGACCCTGTCTCAAAATAAACAAACAAACAACAAACTTCTATGTGATACACAGCACATTCAACTGTATAGGATAGTCCTGCCTGATCTTTATGTCACCAGAACATGTCAAAGGGCCCTGCAAAAACTAGGCCTTCGGGGAAAAGAAGCTGAATGAGCATGTGCTCCACTACATGAATATCACAGCAGGATCAATCCTTGCTGACCTTCTGTAGGTGCCTTGTTTACAGATGTAGAAACTGAGACTGAAGGTCTTTTCAAATAAGTGTGTTACACTGGTCATTCAAGACATTCAAATTAAAACAATGCTGCGGGCGGGGATTTAACTCAGTGGTTCTGCTGCCTACCCTGCAAGTGCAAGGGCCTGAGTTCGATCCCCAGTACCAAAAAACCCCACAAAAAACAAAAAACAGGGGGGTTTAGCTCAGTGGTTCCAGCGCCTGCCTCGCAAGCGCAAGGTCCTGAGTTCGATCCCCGATACCAAAAAAACCCCCAAAAAACAAAAAACAATGCTGAGATTCCATCTCACTCCAGAAAGAATGGCTGCTATCAAAAAATCCACCAATAACAAATGCTGGAGAGGCTGTGGGGAAAAAAGAACCCTTCTCCTCTGTTGGTGGGAGTGCAGACTGGTGCAACCACTGTGGAAATCAGTGGAGAGATTTTTGCAAAAATCTAAAACTAGAGGTTCCATCTGACCCACCTATACCTCTTCTTGATATCTTCCTGAAAGAATTAAAAGCATCATACCACAGCGATATATGCACACCCATATTTATAGCGGCACAATTTGTAATAGCTAAATCTTGGGAACAGCCCAAATGCCCATTAACTGACAAGTGGATAAAGAAGATATATATATTTTTTGGTACCGGGGATCGAACTTGGGTCCTTGTGCTTGTGCAGCAGGCAGTGAAACCACTGAGCTAAATCCCCGGCCCAAGAAGATATTTTTTTATACAATGGAGTACTACTCTGGCATAAAGAAGGATGAGTTTCAGACATTTATAGCTAAATGGATGGACCTTGAGACCACACTTTTAAGTGAAATAAATCAGACATACATGTTTAAATACCATATTGTTTCTCTGGTGTGAGAAATTGAAAGTGGAAATAAGGACTGAATGATGGATGTTGGGTATAATGGATGTTGGAAAATGGGAAGAAAGTGTTCAAATAGGAAGGGGAGGAGCTGGGGATTTAGCTCAATGGTTCCTTGTGCCTGTGAGCGCAAGGTCCCGAGTTTGATCACCGGTACCAAAAAACAACAAAACAAAACAAAACAAAAACAAATGGGAAGGGGAACAAGGGAGGAGGAAGGGAGAAAGGAAAGGACAAGAAAAAAAGCAAAAACAGAAGAAAAAAATGGAAACAAAGCTTTTGTACATAGGGAGGGGAGGCAGTTGGAGGGGAGGAATGGGAAAAATAAAATTTATTTAAAAAATAATAAGTGTGTTACAGATAAACATGTTTCCCCAACAGTATTTGGCTCCTGAAGTGCTTCGTAAAGAGCCTTATGACCGGGCAGTAGACTGGTGGTGTTTAGGAGCAGTTGTCTACGAGATGCTGCATGGCCTGGTGAGTGGGGTGCTGCTCTCTGCAGAGGACATGGGCTCTGGGGACAGCTGAGGATGGGTCTCTCCCAGCTCTGTGCATGGAATGAAATGAGCCATCTTGCCCCATGTGGAGAAAGATGACACCAATATGAATTCAAGGATTATATCTATTTTTTCAAAGTAAGTTTAGCACTTAACACTTTATAGCATAGTGCTTTACCTTGGGCACCTCAAAGCAGCCTTTGGAGTTAAGCACTGAAGAATACAGAATAGTCTTTGTTTTACTGAGAAGGACACTAAGGCCAGGAGAGGTCACAGGGCTGACAGGTTGGGAGCCCATCCTGGGCCTGTGTGGATCCCAGGGCAAACTCTTCTCTGGAGGTTCACCAGTGTGGCATGGTGCAGGGGAAGCAGTAGGTGCTGCAAGCTCAGGAGAAGGGCCTGCAGGTAGAGGAGCAGAAGAGCAGCAGGAAGGAGAGTTGGACCCTACGTACGGATGGAAGCCTGGCTCTCTTCCCTACTTGCTGTGTGGTTTAATTCCTTGGAGCCTTGTCTTCTCATCTGAGAAACTGCAGCCTCTCTGAGGATGGTTATGAGCTGGGCTAAAAGGGTGAAAGTCAAAGTGTGAACCTGGTGCACAAGCTGGATTAGGAGAGCTGGGAAAGGGGATCCCTGGAGGCCCATGAGCCTCCTGTTCTTAGGCAGAGCCTTCTGCCTTCCCAGCAACCTTCTCCTCTGTGCTAGAAGCCTGGAGTTGCTTATTCTCCCTATCTGCAATGTGCCATTGCACAAGACATAGGTCTGGCTACATCCTCCTCCCTACCTGGGGTGGTCCAAGTGCCCCTAGGTCCTATTTCCATGCTCCACAGGTGACCTTCCAGCTTCTCTCCCTCTCTCACCAGCCACCCTTCTACAGCCAAGACGTTTCCCAGATGTATGAGAACATTCTGCACCAGCCGCTGCAGATCCCCAGGGGCCGGACAGTGGCTGCCTGTGACCTCCTGCAAGGCCTTCTCCACAAGGACCAGAGGCAGCGACTGGGCTCCAAGGCAGGCTTTGTAGGTGACCTGCCAGGAGAGCACTGGCCACTGTGGGGCTCTCAGCTTCCTGCAGCAGCTCAGGAGCACACCAGCATGCCTCCTACTGCCCTGTAAAACCAGGCGCCACTAACTCATTCATCTGGAAATCCACTACTGCTGCTAGCTGGCTACTTTCTTTACTTTACTCCAGTTCTTTTGTTTTTGGTACTGGGGATCGAACTCAGGACCTTGTGCTTACAAGGCAGGTGGTGGCACCACTGAGCTACATCCCCTGGCCCTCTTTACTCCAGCTCTTGATAGTCAGCCAATATTTACTGAGCATCTGCTATGTGCCAGACATTGAGTTAGTGCTAGAGACTTAACAGGCTGGGTCTCTGCCCTGATTAGACTTGGCTGTGGCAAGAGGCTGCAAAAAGACAAAAATCACCCGCACTTATCACCAAGTGACGCATGTCAGTGAGGAAATGGACACTGAGTAGAGTAAAAACAGTGATGGGAGGGGAAAGTCACACTGGAATGGCCACTGGGTCCTCTCTGAGGAGGTGACAGTGAAGCCAGGATTCGAAGGATGAGCAAGAACGGTGCACAGGCCTAGGCGATGGCCCCAGATGCAGGCCACAACATGGGCAAAAGCTCCGTGGTGGGAAGAGGGACAGCAGTGACTCTGGGGTGTTCTGAGTCAGAAGTAGAATGACCTGAGTCTCTAGAAGCTTCCTCTGGCTTCTGTGCAGAGAGTGGGCTAGACTTGCTTTTCACAAATATTGGAACAATTCTCCTTGCCAGAGCCCAGGCTGGGCACTTGAAATTGTTGCCATTCCCCATAATAAGGTCGTGATTCTTTTCTTTTTTTTTTTTTTTTGGTTTTTTGAGACAGGATCTCACTATGTAGTTCAGACTGGCCTTGAGCTCACTATGTAGCATAGGCTGGCCTCTAACTCATGGGATCCTCCTGCGTCAGCCTGGGATTACAGGCATGTGCCACCACACCCAGCTCATGATTCCTTTTTATTAAAGTAGCACTTGAAAAATAAAGCAGCACTTTAAAAATAATCTTACAGCTGGGCATGTTAGTTCACACCTATAATCCCAACACTCCGGAGGCTGAAACAGAAGGATCCCTTCGAGTTTGAGGCCAGTTTGGGCTACATAGTAATTTCGAGGCCAGCTTGGGCTACATAGTAAATTCAAAGCCAGCCTGAACTGCATAGTGAGACCCTGTCTCAAAAAAAAATCTGACATTCTTTACTTAACATAAAATCAGCTAGGGATGTGGTACATGCCTGTAATCCCAGCACTCTGGGAAGCTGAAGCAGGAAGATCTCAAGTTTAAATCCAGCCTGGGCAATTTAGCAACTAAACAAGACCCTGTCTCAAAGAGGAGGGCAACTGGGGATGTACCTCAGTGCTAAGGTCCTAGGTTCAATCCCTGGTACCCCCATTAAAGAAAAGAAAGGAAGAAAAGAAGGAAAGAAAAAGAAAAGAATACATAAGATCATTTGGCTTTACAAACTTACCCCCTGCAGATACCAAAGTTCTTAGATCAATGCCTGGCACATGACATGGTAAAGGCTTTGGAAGTGTTTGTCCCAAAAGCCCTACATTCCAGACACTGAAGAGTATCAACGTTTAGGGCATTTGCCTACCCATCCTTATCCAGCTTGAAGAATGGGTGCTTCCACGAAGATAGGTCCCTTCCCTCCAAAGGGAATAGGTATGACTTTTAAGATAAGTTATATATTCATGGACATATGGAGATCAAAATTGAAAAGGTACAAAAGAGTATCCAAGGGCCAGGGATGTAGTGCAGCAACACACCACGGGCCTGGCAAGCACAAGGTCCTGAGTTTGATCCCAGGTACCAAAAAGAAAAAAGAAAAAGAGCATCCAAAAAAATCTCCTCTGCCCACCTAGCTCCTGAGTTACCAGTTTCTTAGGTATTCTGGAGATATTTAGGGTTTGGCTTTTTAACTCACTCTGGAGGATGTGGGGCAGGGGGGAAGCTGTGACAGGGAGGGTGGCTTCTGATCAGCACCTTCTTCCTACAGCTCGAGATAAAGAACCATGTCTTCTTCAGTCCCATAAACTGGGATGACTTATACCACAAGAGGCTGACTCCACCCTTCAACCCAAATGTGGTAAGAGGTCCTAGAATTCTAGATGTTCCATTCCAAATTCCCAGGGCTGATGAAAGCTTGGAGGGAATCTGGGCCAACTCTCTTTATATGGAGGGGAAATTGGACTAAGAATCTCAGTGATTTGTCCAAGACAGACTCAGCCGTGAGGGATGAGCCATCCCGCCACTCCCTCATCTTTAGCACCATAACCCTTCTGGCAGAGCCCTTCATGGACTTTACAGGACTCTGTGTCACATAACACATCCAGGTAGAGCCACCTCCTTTAGAGATATTTTCAGACTTTTTCCTGATAATAAAATGGCATGTATGTCTTGTACAAAGTGTGTAAAACAGAAATATAAAGCAACAATAAGGAAGTGTTCAGCCGGGCATGGTGGCGCACGCCTGTAATCCAGCACTTAGGAGGCTGAGGCAGGAGGATTGCCATGAGATCAAGGCCACCCAGGGCTACATAGTGAGCTCAAGGATAGCCTGAACTACAGAGCAAGACTCTGTCTCAAAAGAAAAGAAAAAAAATGAGGAAATGTTTAAGGGAAGTGGCTAAGGGAAATCACTTGGTGACTTCCTTCTAGTCTTTTTTCTATTTGGGTTTCTTTTTTGCATAGTTAAGTCATACTTTTTGTGTGTAGGTATGTATGTATGTATGCATGAATCTATCTACATTTGTCCTTTAATATCAGTGGATGCTCAAATCCCTTATATAAAATGGCAAATTTGCATACAACCTATGAATATTCTCCCATATACCTTAAATCACCTCTAGATTACTTATATAGTCATACCTAATACAATGTAAGTGCTGTTATGTTATCTAGGGAATAGTAAGAAGGTAAAAAGTCTCTACATAAGTACAGATGCACTTTTTCTGAATATTTTCAATATGCAGTTAGTTGACTCCATAGCTACAGATTCCCATGGATGCAGAAGTCTGATAGATAGATAGATAGAAAATCTTCTCCTCTTTGGCTAAAAATTATGCCATTATTTTTTTCATGTCACATAAAACTTTATAAGTATCATTTTTAGTGACTGCAAAATACTTAATATTATGTTAATAACATAATTTACTCAACTATGCTTCTCTGGTCAACTATAGGTTAGTATCATTTTTTCCATCATAATGTACTGCTGAATATTTATTTATTTATTTATTTATTTATTTATTTATTTATTGGTACCAGGGATAGAACTCCGGTCCTTGCGCTTGTGTAGCAGGCGGTGAAACCACTGAGCTAAATCCCTGGCCCATTATTTTTAAGTATATATCTTTGCTCAGGATTCTGGCTTCTTTTCTTTTTCTTTTTCTTTTTTTGGTACTGGGGATCGAACTTGGGTCCTTCCGCTTGCAAGGCAGGAGGCGGAACTACTGAGCTAAATCCCTGTCCCCTGGCTTCTTTTCTTTTCTTTCCATCCACCCTTCCATATCTCTCTCTCTCTCCCTCTTTCCCTCTCTCTCTCTCCTCTCCCCTCCCCTCCCCTCTCTTCCCCTCCCCTCTCTTCCCCTCCCCAATCCCCTAGGAACATGAACCCAGGGCCCTCATACTGACCTATATCCCCAGACCTTGTAAAATATTTTTACATTTTGATACTGCTTCCTACCAATGGCATCTGCTGGCAAGCTCTCATCATACTTGCCCTCTGCAGCATGTGCTGTTGCTATTGTTCTTTACTTTGTTTGGTAAGTAAAAAGTGTATTCTCCTAGTACTTTTATTTATATTTCTTTGATTTACAGTGGAGGTTAGTTTTTAGGCATTAGCTTACAGTGAGGCTATGAATCAAAAGGCAACCCATTTGGGATGGATTGGAGTTCTCTTGGCTACCTGTAGGGTGCAGTGTCAAGCAGTATCAAACTTGTACCCAAGCCACCTGAGCACCTGATCATGACCAGTGTTCACTTATTATTTACATTTTCCCTGTGGTGAATTACTTGTCCATGTGTTTTTGAGCACCAGATGACCCCCATCTTTTCTTTTTTGCAATACTTACTGGGGATTGAACCCAGGGAGCACTGAATTGCATCCTCAGGCCTTTTTGTTTTATTTTTGAGACAGTCTTGCTCAGTTACCCAAGCTGACCTCAAACTTGTGATCCTTCTCCTCCAGACTCCCAAGTAGCTGGGATTCCAGGAGTGTGCCACTGAGCACAGCAGAGCACTGGAGTCCTGACGACAGTTGTCAGGATGCATTCATCTGACATCTGAAAAGTTTGTTCTTCTGGAATTTTATTTTATTTTACTTTGTGGTACTAAGGATCAAACCCAGGAGCTTACAAATGCTACAGAAGCACTCTACCACTGAGCTATGTCTCAGCTCTTTTTTGGGGGAATTTAAAAGACAGGATAATGTCAAACATACAGCCTAGGGCCAGGGATTTAGCTCAGTGGAGCTGCGCCTGCCTGGCAAGCACAAGGTTCTGAGTTCAATCTGCAGTACCAAAACACAAAAACAAAAACAAAACTTACTTCTTTTCTAGGGACCGGGGATTAGTTCAGTGGTTCCACCGCCTGCCTGGAAAGCGCAAGGTCCCGAGTTCGATACCGGTACCAAAACAACAACAACAACAAACATACAGCCTAGAGAGAGAGAGCAATATACAGAATCCTAGGAAAGGGGGCTTAGGGTGTGGCTCAGTGGTAGAGCACTTGCACTTGCCAAGCATATGTGAGGCCCTGAGTTCCATCCCCAGCAATGCACACACACACACACACACACTCCTAGGAAAAATGCATTATAATACAGCAGTATATGAACTTTGGAATGAGATATGGGGGGGATGGAATTCTGGTTCTGCTACCTACCACTTGTGGCACCTTGAGTCAGTGTCTTTTTTTTTTTTTTTTTTTGGTACCGGGGATCGGACTTGGATCCTTGCGCTTGTGAGGCAGGCGCTAGAACCACTGAGCTAAATCCCCGGCCCTTGAGTAAGTTTCTTTAGCATCAAATTCTTTTTTTGTAAAACAACAAAACAAAACAACAGAAACAAAAACAAACACACAAACAAAAAACCAGAAAATAGCGGCTTGTCTAGGGCTACACGTCTAACAAGAGCCAGGGCTAGGTCCAGGATTCACATTCTGGTCCTGGAACTTTGAGCCCTGGATTGCACTTGGTGATCCAGTGCTTGCCTAGCTTGAATCCCATTTGTCAATGTCACATTGGCCTACCAAGTCACACAGCTAACCCACATTAAAAAGATGGAGAGAGACTCCACCTCTGGATGAGAAATGAAGTGTCTGTGATCACTTTTTCAATCTCCCACACAGTTTTTCCTCCAAAATAGCTAAAGCTGCTCTAGTCCCTCTCTGCCACATTACACTATTGTATTAACCTTCCTGCTGCTGAGACACAAAACCTGACACCCATAGGGTTAATTTGTGGTAGCTCATGGTTTCAGGAGATTCACTGCATGGCTGGCAGGCTCCAAGGCAAAAACCTCATGACAGAGGGGGCAAAAATGCTTAGTGCTTGGCAGCTGGAAATCAAAACAAATAGTGCTGAAGAGTAATGGCCTAGGGACTATATGAAGTACCCAAGGCCATGCCTCCATGACCTGCCAAGACACACTCAGGAATGTGTGTGCTAATCTCCTAGATGTTTCTTAATCCAATGAAGTTGACAAATCAAAGTAATAGTCACACCTATTTTATTTTCTTCATCTAGACCATGATGGTGAACCTTTTAGAGTTTTCAATAATAACAAACCCCACTGCAGCACTCATGCCACAGGTTCGCCACCACTGATCTAAGACCTATCAGTAACCTAAATTATCTACTTGAATATGTGCTGATTATCAGTCTTACTACCACCTACAAAATGTGAGCTCCTTGATAGCAGAGGTTCATTCTGTTTTGTTCTCCTGCATTCCTAGTGCCATGAAAAGTGCCTGGTAAGCAGTCAGGAAGCACATGCTGGCCAAGGGTTGGTGTGGAGCAGGCAGGGAGCCAGGATGTTAGAGGAAGAAACCACATGGAATTATGTCAGAAAATGATTAATGTAAAGGTATGAGAAAGTGATAGTTAAGTATGGATGACCAGGAGGCACTGTGAGGGGTAGTCCAAGATCCATCCCTACAGCTCTGCACTCCTCTGACAGCACTGACCCTAGTGCTCCTTTCTCATCATTGACTTATATTGACAGGCAGGACCTGCTGACCTGAAGCACTTTGACCCAGAGTTCACCCAGGAAGCTGTGTCCAAGTCCATCGGCTGCACCCCTGATACTGTGGCCAGCAGCTCTGGGGCCTCAAGTGCTTTCCTAGGATTCTCCTATGCACAGGAGGACAATAACATCTTGGACTTCTAGGAGAGAAGCATCTGTGAAGCCACAGAGGCAAGCTGGTAATAACAGTCAAAGTCGTAAGTCTGATGGCCTAAAAAAGAAACAGGTGGATTTTTTCCCATTCCCTAAAAGAACCAGTGTTAATCTGGCCTGGGATGGTAGGACAGGGCATCAGATATGCAGAGGCGTTTTGTATTTCTGTTCTGCTCTTCTTGACAAATGGCTTCCAATATTAGGGTTGTTACATGATAAAAGAAAATGGCTCCTGGTGGTCTAGCCACCACTTTTGTGTTCTGGGCAGGGAAAAAAGGAGGAATGGGGTTGAGGGAATGGCAAAAAGGCACCAATGGAGAGCTTTCCTAGAAGCCCTACCCAATGACTTCTGCTGACATCTCACTAACCCCCTTACTGTAATGGAGCCTAGGCACATGACCGCCCCTAATAGCAAAGGGGTTCTGATGCTAAGTGAGAAGGGGAGGATGCTGGCTACTCTTCAGTTTACACCCGTCAAAGTCCAGCTCTGGCTGTAGGAGATGGGAATGTGGTGTTGTCTCAGTCACAACCTTGTAGGGAGCTAGCACTCTTTACCAGAGGGCCTCTTGGTGTTTGCATTTTTATCTCAATGTATAAAACGATAAGTATGCAACAAAACTATAGGGTATTACCAACATCTTTTACTCTTCTATGTTGATGGTGTCTTTCTTTGTTGTGGGTGCTAATGGACAGTTATTATTGGGTTTGGCTGCCTGACATCTGAACCCCTTCCAGTACTCAGAGAATCCCTTACTTTCTGAGCCTTGATGAGGGGAAATAACTACTTCCACTTAGAGTAACTGAAAAATGTTAGATACTGACTTTCCCACCTTCCCCTGAGCTAGGGACAGGCATGTGGTTCAGAGATGCACTTGTGCCGAACTTTGACCCAAAGAAAGGAGCAGGAGCTCTCTTTCAGGTGGTAGCTGTGTAATGATACCCACAAAACTGAGTTCCTGGTGTAGAAGTAGCATCAATGCAAACTGTAGTAACTGGTCCTCAGCAGTGGCAACTGAAGCATTTCCTCATCAGACCAGTGAATCAGTGTCATTCTTGGAAGCCTCAAGCCTCCTTTTCTGCCTACCCCAGTGATTTTAAGAGCTTCTTAGACTTCAAAACACTCCTTTTTTGTTTTATTGGCCAGAGTCAGCTTGAGAATGCTGCCTTCGTGAGCCACTTTTTGTGCTAGACTCTTTCATGTCAGTTAGCAATTTTCATCCAAGTAACCCTAAAGTAAGAAGTATTACTATCCCCCTTTCTTTTTTTGGTACTGGGGATCGAACTCAGGATCTTGCACTTGTGAGGCAGGCAGAAGCACCACTGAGCTAAATCCTCGGCCCTTTACTATCCCTTTTTTGCCAATGAAGAAACAGGGCCAGAGAAGTTGTTCCTTGCTTGAAGGCCACCCTGCTAATAAAGGATAGAACTGGGACTTGGAGCTACAGAAGCCGGATCCAGGGCTCTTGCATTTAGCCTTTGCACAGGTCTGCCCCTGACTTGGTCTTTTAGGTCCAAGCAGAATGACTGTCAAAATTTCTAATGAGAGCCAAGGAAATATTTGGCTGGAACAACTTGGTGGTGATGAAAAGTGGTTTTGAAGAAGAACATCCAATTGGACCCTCATTCATAGTTGAAGCTGGCTGCCAAGTTAATGGCACATGGAATGCCCATGTGGTGACCAGAGTTTCCTGAAACCCAATGAGTGTCACATGTTCAAGCTTAATCATTTCTAAATGCAATTGACTGGACACAATGTAAGCTTTTAACACTTCATGAATTAAGGACATTCTGCTCTTGGGGAATGAATTATGCTCCTTTATTTTGTGGGAAAGTAGTTTTTTGTTTTTTTCAACAGACCCATGGTATATTCTTCAGCATAGCCTTATCTGCTTTTTCCTTTGGAGAGAAGCGGGGAGAACTTTCTTAGGAACAGTATGTGCTGACAATTTTACTCCCTCTTCCTCTTAACTCAGTCCCACTCCTTTCCTTCAGTTTTTGGCCCCCTCCCCGCTGTGCCCCAAGACTTATGAGGAATGAGGCTGGGAGACCTTGGAAAAAAAATCATCAGTGACACTGACTTATTGGAGATCAAAGATGGGTCAGGAAGAACTAATGTTAGACTTTGACATGTGCTGAGAACACTGAAAGAAAATCTGATTTCCATCTTAAAACCACTTGTTAATTGCCAAATATGGAAC
Organism: Heterocephalus glaber; assembly: GCF_000247695.1. Next base: position 10,728,054 of record NW_004624790.1, on the reverse strand, counting down.
CTGAGGACAAATTCTCCCAACTCCCCAAAACAAAAACAAACTGTATAACTGTCAGAAAAATGATGGTACTGTCAAAAGCACGCTATCACCTATGTGTTGTAAAACACATAATGTCCTAAGAGTGTAAAATCACATTGTTTTAATCAGGCTAGAAAAAAAAATGAAGCCAGGCATGGGGACACACACCTGTCATCCTGGCACTTGGGAGGTTGAGGCAGGAAGATCACTGCAAGATCAAGGCCAGCCTGGGCTACATAGTGAGCTGAAGGCCAGCCTGCACTATAAAGTGAGACCCCATATCGAGAGAAAAAAAAAAGATAAAATTATGCTAGTAAACTAATCATGCTACACCTGTTTACTGAATACAGTGTCAGTTTTATGTGTATTATTTACAATTCTTATTACAAGCCAGCATTTAGAAATTATTAACCTCACTTTACAAATAGGAAACATCCACCCAGGAAGATTAAACAACTTGCCCAAGGTCATCCAGCTGGTACAAGTTACAGCCAGGAATTGAATTTACTGGGATCTGACTCTAAAATCTGTTTTTCTACAGCCTCAGTGGGAGTAGTGCTCTGGGCAGGTTCTCCTTTGGTCTTCTAGCAAACACTTACTGAACAACAGGCAGAAGAATCCAAAGCCTGTCCCAGTTCTACATCATTTCCGTTTTGATCCCTAACTGCAGCCTACAGTCACCCAATTTTGCACAAAAACCCAGCATCCTCACAAGAGAATTTTCTGAGCTGAGGATGTAGCTGAGTGTATCTGCTTAGCCAAGGCCTTGGGTTTGATCCTTTCAGAGATCCTCTTCACCTTTTCAATTTGCAGTGACAGCGGTTATGAAAAGACAAGACAAACTGTGCGTTTTAATATCCTCTACTACTCTGTACATGTTGAAGACAAAGATAAATGTAAATCAAAACTTAAGATGTCTCTGCACTTTCTTTGAGACTTGAGGCTGCTGCAGCGTTATACAGAAATCCACAGCCCTCTCAGGGCAGGCACTGGGCACTCTCCTTGGGGAGACGGGTGGCCTGTTTGTGGCTCCAGGCGTCTGTTTTCCCATTTCACGGTGACGGCTCTCTGGTACAAGCAGTTCCTTCTGCTCGTAGCGCCCGCCCTCAGCCCTTGTCCTAAACACTACACTACCACTCTTTTTTTTCAGATCTCTAGTCAGTTCGGGCCCCTCACAACTTCTCGAAGCAGATTATATTTTTATGTTTTGGAGGGAGTTGGCCAGAATCTAACTCCCCACCTGCAGGCGCTTAGGGGGCCATAGGTCACTCATATTCCTTGATGATCAACCTGGCATTCTGGTCCTAAAAAGATGTGGGGATAACAGAAGAGAACATCTTGGGTTACCATTTTCATCATACACCTGCCCACCCGGAAGGTCTCCCCGGGCCTTTTAAGGCCCAGGAATGACTCCGCCACACCTGTATTCCTAGCAATCCTCAACCACTTCCTAATACAGTACTTATAACTCCGCCTTCTTCCTGCCCCTGACTTTCTGCGCCTGCGCCCGAGAGGGGGAACTGGAGGCTGGGTCGTTCCACTCCGCGCCCGCCGTGGGAATCCTTCACTATTTTCAGCCCCCATGGTGGAGCAAACTTTGGGCTCTCGGGGTCTACAATTATTAGTTCTACTAAATAATAGAATAAGGTTGGCTTCTTTATGCCGAAAATAGTCTTCATTTTGTTTAGATTTGCCCCCATCCATAGAAATGGTACAGTCCAGCATAGTTCCGCCCTCTACCCACCAGCCCCCGACACAGGCGGCAATTGGCGGCTGCTGTTTTTGTCGTCATCGCGTCGCGGCGGAGGTAACTCCCTGTCGGGGCCACGCCTTCTCAGAGAGTCGGAGTGCCTTCGCGGTTGCTAAGCGGTCTTGGATACCTGGCCGCGGGATGCTGGGAGACGTCAGGTGAAGATGGTGGTCACTGGGCCTCAGGTGAACAGGGCTGCGATGTAATGGGTCGGCAGGGGCGTCGGGGTGGCCTGGGGTCTAATGACGGCCTAGCCAAACTGCCCGGGAGACCTCTGGGTCAGTTTTCTGAAAACTCCGAGGTCAGCTAAGGTAGTCTACCAAGGGCATGTAAACAATCAGAGATCCCAGACCTCAGACTGGGCGCAAATTTCTTAACGCCTCACACTGAGTGGATTTGTAATCGTCTTACTGAACATGAAAGCGCACTGGACAAGGTATCGTACGGTTTTAGACTCTTGTCTGTCTTCGCTGCCGCTCTTGGTCTTTTTGTCACTCATCTGGAAAAATAGGAGTTGGCTGGTGAGGTTATTGAAGTGAAAGCGAGAGAATGGTTGTACAGCGCAGCCCAGATATTATTTTTAATATCAGTGTTACTGTTTTTAAGCTCCTTGTCCTTAAGGAAACTCATTTCTGTGTAGTTGTGATAGGATAGGACTCCCCAGGACCCAAACAACAAACTGTTACCTGGAAGTGTATCTTTCATTGCACTGTCTCTTTAAGAGCCATCAAATGCGGAAAGGAATATATTCCCTTTTTCAGAGACTCCGACTTTTGGCAAAAAAAATTATTAGTGGCAAAAGCGGAAATATATAAATTCCAGTGCTGGCTGTGATGATTATTTTTTCTGGGATAACCACACAATAGATAGTTCTTACATCCACTCTCCTAATAATTGAGTGCTTTTTAAAAAAAAATCAGTAAACTGGAGAAAGCAGAATGCAATATTGTATGTACAAATATGAAATTAAGTGTGCAGTAGGTGGAATAAAAAGTAAAAAGCGGTTTACAATGGTAGAATCATGGGACATTTTTTTTTAATTATTCAATTGTTTATCATACATAAGACCACATGATTATAATACAAAGGGGGTTTAATGCAAAGAAGTTTTTTTGTTTTGTTTTGTTTTTTGGTACCGGGGATTGAACTCGGGTCCTTGCGCTTGCGTAGCAGGCGGCGAAACCACTGAGCTAAATCCCCGGCCCGCAAAGGGGGTTTAATACAAAGAGGTACATATTTTTTTTTCAACTGGACAAAATGATTTTTAAATTCCACTGGAAAAAATAATGAGACTAGCCTGAAAAATTCTAAAAGTTAAAGGTAATAATGAGAATTGGCTCTTCAGCAGAACAAGATATTATATAACATATGATAGCTGTGTTAACTTTTCATTGCTATGACAGAATATCTGAGAATATCAGCTTAAATGAAAAAAGGTTTATTTATTTTTGGTACCAGGAATCATACTTATGGCCTTGCACTGTGCTGCTGGGCTACATCCCCAGCTAAGAAAGGTATGTTTTGGCTCATCATTGCAAAGGTGTCAGTCCATGGTCAGCTGGCCCCATTGCTGTGGGCCTGAGGTGAGACAGAACATTATGGTGGAAGTGGCTGGTGGAGCAAAGCTGCTTACCTTACAGCAGTGAGGAAGCAGAGGAAGGGCCAGGGGACCAGATATACATAGGCCCCAAAGTCAGCCTCCACGATGCAGTCCCTTCATTTGTGAATTAACCTACAAGATCCAGTCACTTCCCAAAACTGATTAGCAATCAAGCCTCTAACACAATCAGCCTTTTAGAGGATATTTTGGATCTTGATCATAATAGTAACTACATTAGTATGGAACTGAATAGAAACTTACAGGCAGAGAGAATGTAATAGAATTTGGAATAAGACCCAGAGATATGTATAGGGATTTATTATATAGTCAAGGCAATATTTTACATCAGCTGTGAAAAGATGGATTGGTGATGAGTGGCCTTCTAATAATTAAGGAAAAAATAATGAAATCCAGAAAATTTAAATGCTAAAAATTTTTTTCTTCTTCTGCTTCTTTTTTTTTTTTGATACCAGAGATCGAACTCGGGACCTTGCACTTTCGAGGCAGGTAGAGAACCACTGAGCTAAATCCCCAGCCCTAAAAAATTTCTTTTGAGGTAGAGTCTTGTTATGTAATTCAGTTTGACTTTGAATTTGCTATGTAGCACAGACTGCCCTCAAACTTGCAGCATACTCCTGCCTCAGCCTCCTCAGTGCTGGGAATTGTTTAAAAAATTACATCATGGGCCGGGGATTTAGCTCAGTGGTTCTGCCACCTGCCTTGCAAGTGGAAGGACCTGAGTTCAATCCCCGGTACCAAAAAAAAAATATATCATAATAGTACTACTGGAAGAAAACATTGTTGCATGTACTTTCAACATTTCTAAATTTCTAAATTTGTTTGCTTTTTTGGTACCGGGGGTCGAACTCAGGACCTTGCGTTTTTGAGGCAGGCAGCGGAACCACTGAGGTAAATCCCTGGCCCTCTAAATTTCTAAATCTAATGCATTTCTAAATTTGTCACAGAATCCAGAAGATGGGAAAAGATTAGTACTTTCAACTTATAATTTAAAATCTACTGGACTTGGTGGTGAATGCCTATAATTCCCACATTCATGAGGCTGAGACAGGAGGATCACCATGAGTTCGAGGCCAGCCTGAACTACATAGCAAGACCCCGGTGACCAAAAAATAAAAATAAATCTGTAGTACCTATGAAATTACACCAAACGAGCTTCCAGAAGCCAAGTCTAAAGGCAGCTAAACTTATGAAAATACTTATAATGAAAATAGAAAAATATGAAACTCAGTAAAAAAATGAGCAGAGTATATGGTTAAGCAAATCAGAAGAAATACAAGTGACTGATACAGTAATTCCCCCTTATCTTCAGGGAATGTATTCCAGGACCCCTCACAGATGCCTGAAACCACAGGTGGTACTAAACCCTATTTATGCTGTTTTTTCCTATATGCACATATCTACAATAAAGTTTAATTTATAAATTAGTCACAGTAGATAACAGTAATTGTAAAATAGAGCAATTATACTAATATGCTGTAATAAACTAGGGGAATGTCATCTCTCAAGATATAGTGCTGTGTTCAACTTTTTTGTGATGACGTGAGATGATCCAGTGCCTCTGTGATGAGATGAATGAGGAGAATGATGTAGGCACTGTAATATGGCATCAGACCACACTATGTACAGATTACTTGAACACAACCATGGTGATATCAAGACAATCTGATAATTGAATGACGAATAGTAGGGTAGTGTATACAGCAGAGATACACTGAACAAAGGAAAGATTCATAGAGCCGGACAGTGCAAACTTGTTTTTGTTTTGTTTTGTTTTTTTGAAGCAGAACATTTATTGGTACGTTTTAGATATACATAATGATAATATTCACAACAGGGAATTTGCACCTGTACATGTTGTATGTTGCTTCTTTTTTTCCCGTTCCCCTCCTTTTGACGCCTCTTCCCCTCCTTGTTTACAAAAGCTTTGTTTCCCTCTTTTCCTTCTAGTCTCTCTTTTTCTGGACAGTGCAAGATTTTATCACACTACTCAGAACTACTCACAAATTAAAACTTACAAATTGCTTATTTCTGGAATTTTCCATTTAATATTTTTAAGTCACAGTTACCCTTGGTAACTGAAGTCTTGGAAAACAAAACTATGGGTAAGGAGAACTATTGTATTTTATTGGTAAAAGTGACAAAAATTAGGATTGTATGGAATGTTAGTAGAAGTATACATTATTATGATTTTTTGAAGGGGAGTTTATATATTATTCAGCCCCTTAATAGGTAGGAATTCCACAAATATGCAAAGTGCACAAAAATTTCATGTTTATGTTTTTAGCAAATATGTTGTACTAGCAAAACATTTGAAGAAAAACATGTCAATCAGTCATGACTGATTAAAAAATTGTGGTACATCCTTAAAATGGAATACTATGTAGCTATTTGGAAGAATGTGGTAGATCCATATGTGTTGACATAGAAAGATGTCAAATATATAAAGTTAGGTTAAAAAAAATATGTTGCAGCCAGATCTGGTAGTGCACACCTGTAATCTCAGCACTCTGGAAGGCTGAGACAGGAGGATCAAAAATTCTAGCCCAGCTGGACAACTTAGCAAGACACTGTCTTAAATTGAAAAAAAAGTGCTGGGGATGTAGCTTAGTGTGAAGGCCCTGTGTTCAATCTCCAGTACAGCAAAAAAAAAAAAGAAAGAAAGAAAAAGAAAAAAGTTGCTGAATGTGGTAGCACATGCCTATAATCCCAGGACTTGGGAGGCTGAGGCAGGAGGATCGCTGCAAGTTCACAGCCAGCCTGGGATATGTACTGAGTTTAAAGGCCAAAATAGGGCTGGGGATTTAGCTCAGTGGTTTCGCCGTCTGCTGTGCAAGCGCAAGGACCCAAGTTCGATCCCCGGTACCAAAAAAAAAAAACCAAACAAAACAATAAAGGCCAAAATAAATAAATAAATAAAGGCCAGCCTGAACTACATAGCAAGATTCTGTCTAAAAAAAAAAAAAAAAAAAAAAAAGATACTGTTTCATAAAACATAAAATAAAACCATAAGTTAACGTATGTATAAATCAGGGCCGGGGATGTAGCTCAGTGGTGCCACGCCTGCCTGGCAAGCACAAGGTTCTGAGTTTGATTCTTAGAACCAAAAAAAAAAGATTCTAAATGTCAGGCATGGTGGTATACACCTGTAGTCCTAGCTATTCTGAAAGCTGAGGCAGGAGAATTGAGAGTTTGAGGCCAGCCTTGGCCACATACCAAGACTATCTCTAAGAACTGTAGAAGGCTCTACCCTACACTGAACAGTAGCAGTGAGAAATCAGGTTCAAATCTTTTCTTTAGGGCATCAGAGTAGGGTGATGGGAGGGCAAAGCCATGGAAGTAAGCTGGTGGGAGGGCCACAGCAAAAACCCAGGCACAAAAGCCAGAATAGGCTGGGTTTTGTTTGGCCTTCACAGCTATGTTTATTTATTTCACTCCTAACCTTGGGAATTATGTTTCATAGATAGGTTGCAATTGTATACCCTTCCTTTATAAATTAGAAGTGGAAGGCAACTATTTTGGGGAGGGGAGGGCTTTCTTGGGGAATGTTGATTATTGTTTTTCTGATCCATCTTTCTTCCATAAGGCAACCATGGAGAAGGATGTTCGGAGCACCATTCTTATAAATGCATACAAAAAGGAGGTATTTACCATCAACAGTGGCTATAAATCCATGCAGAAAAGGCTTCGAAGTAATTGGAAGATTCAGAGGTGACCATGACCATGTGTCTTGCTTTCCCTTCTAAGTGATCATTATAGCCTTTAGTTATGTGGAAGTCTTATTTTCTTATGTACAATAAATTATTTGTTTTTAAATATTGCAGGCTTTCTCTATCTTTTAACTTGGGTCAATACTTCAATTTATTTATTTATTTATTTATTTAGGTACCGGGGATCGAACTTGGGTCCTTGCGCTTGCAGGGCAGGTGGCAGAACCACTGAGCTAAATCCCCTGCCCTATACTTCAATTTAGTAAAAAGAAAAATGAGAATTAAATGAAAATATGTCTATAGAGAGTGTATGTGTAATGTTTTCTTTCATGTTTCATGTGCATATGTATTGGGGAGTTATTGGGGATTGAATCTAGGAGTTTGCACATGTTAGACAACTGCTCTACCACCGAACTACAACCCTAGTCCATTTTATTCCGAGATAGGGTCTCATTAAGTTGTTTAGGTTAGTCTTAAACTTGTGATCTTCCTGCCTCAGCCTCCTGGGAAGCTGGTATTATAGGCATGCACCACCATACCTAGCTTTGTATGTATGTTTTCTTAATGAGTAAGACCATATAATTATGTTGATTAAAGGAAGAGCCAATGGAAATAGTAGATGGAGTTTTGTTGTTTTCATTTTTGTTTTTAGCACTAGGGATGGAATCCTTGACCAAGGGCTTTTACACTGAGCTACATCCTCGGGCCTTTTTATTTATTTATTTATTTTTTGGTACTGGGGATTGAACTCGGGACCTTGTGGTTGTGAGGCAGGTGGCGGAACCACTGAGCTAAATCTCCAGCCCCAGGCCTTTTTTTAGCAGGCGGCGCAACTGAGCTAAACCCCCAGCCCTGGCCTTTTTATTTTTTTTTTTTGTTTCATTTTTTGTTTTTTGAGACAAGGTCTCACTATGTAGTTCAGGCTGGCCTTGAACTCAGTATGTAGCTTAGGCTGGCTTTGAACTCAAGGCTATCCTCCTGACTCAGATTCCCAAATGCTGGGATTACAGGTGTGTACTACCATGCCAGGCACCCTTTTTATTTTTTACCTTTGAGGCAGGGCCTCACTAAGTTGCCCAGGATAGGCTCAAATTTGTGGTCCTCCTGCCTCAGCCTTCGAGAGTACTGAGATTACAGACATACACCACCACATCTGAATGGAAGATTTCTTTACATTTTAGCATGGTTTAATTTGAACACATTGACTTATTGGAAGTATTTGAACAGAGGCTAGATGACTCTAGGGCAGGCCTGTGAGGGGCTTCTCACTTTGGGAGTGAGGCTGGGAGGTCCCTTGGTCTCTTGGCCTCTGTGGCCTTGGTTTCTTACAGTCAAGAGGCTAAACTGTGTGATAAGTTGGTTTAAATTATGGATCTGACACTTGCTTTTAAAATCGTATTTCCAGTTTAAAAGATGAAATCACATCTGAGAAGCTAATTGGGGTGAAACTGTGGATTACAGCCGGGCCAAGGGAAAAATTTACTGCGGCTGAGGTAAGAAATATCCTAAAAGAGAAATATAGTGAGATGGTTAGGAACCCAGGCCCTGAAATCCTGGATTTGAATCTCCCGTCACTACTTACTGTGTTGGCCTAAGGTAGTTACTTCATCTTTGTCTTTATCACTGAGGGGTTGTGATGAGATAATCCATGTAAGGTGCCAAACACACAGGGAGGGCTGGTTAAAGATTAGTAATATGTTTTTGCCATATTTTTGCTTAGAAAATAGGAAAGCTTCATTTAAAATTAGACTTTTAAGGCAGGCACAGTGGTGCACACTTGTAGTCTCAGCATTCTGAGGGGCTGAGGCAGGAAGATCATCTAGCCTGGAAACTTAGAGAGACCTTTTCTCAAAATAAAAAATAAAATGGCCTAGGAATGTAGCTTAGTGCAAAGGCTCTGGGTTTCATTCCAAGTACTCCAAAAAAAAAAAAGGAAAGAAGCTAGGAATTTAGCACAATGGCGCCGCACCTGCCTCACAAGCCCAAGTCCTGAGTTCGATCCCCAGTACCAGAAAAAAAAAAAAGGAAAGAAGCTAGGAATTTAGCACAATGGCGCCGCACCTGCCTCACAAGCCCAAGTCCTGAGTTCGATCCCCAGTACCAGAAAAAAAAAAAAGGAAAGAAAATCAAACTTTCAAAATTCTATTTCATGAACTAAAGAATGATAAATATAAAATCTAGCATACAAAATACAAGTATTGGTGAAGATGTGAAAAAAATGGGAATCCTACACTATTGGTGGAAGAGTAAAATGGTATAGCTGCTATGAAAACAGTGGTTCCTGAAATATATTAAACATAGAATTACCATATGATCCATATTTCACTTCTAGGCTTATGTACAAAAGAATTGAAAGGATCTCAGAGTAATTTGTACACCCATATTAATAGCAGCAGTTTTCAGAACAGTTAAATGGGGGAAACGGCCCAAGTGTCTGTTTGCAGGTGAATAGATAAGCAAATCTATATATCTAATATGGGATATTATTCAGCCTTAGGAAGTAAGAGGGCCTGGGGCTGTAGCTCGGTGGTAGATTGGGTGCTTATCATGTACAAGGCCTGGAGTTCAATCTCTGGCACAAAAAAAAAAAAGTGAAGGAAATTTTGATACATGCTTAAAGATAGGTGAACCTTATATTAAATAAACCAAGGCAGTAACAAAAAGATAAATATTGTATAATTCTGCCTACATGAGGTATCTACATTAGTAGACTTCATAGAGACCAAAAATGGTAGTTGCCAGGGCCTGAGGGAGAGGAGAATGGGGAATTATTTAATAGATTTCAGTTTTGAAAGACGAAGGGTTCTGGAAATTGGTGACATAACATGTTAAGTGTGTCTAATACTGCTGAGCAGTATAATTAAAAATGGTTAAGATGGGGCTGGGGATTTAGCTCAGTGGTTCTGCTGCCTGCCTCGCAAGCACAAGGACCCGAGTTCAATCTCCGGTACCAAAAAAAAAATGGTTAAGATGCTAAAGTCAGGCAAGGCATATTTCACCACAGTTAATGAAGCAAAGAATCCAGGACACAGCAGGAACCTTTGTCACACAGACTTGTAGGAAGGGAAGCGGCTTGACGGCAGGTGAGGGTGTGAGGAGTAGGCAGGCTGAGGCAGAACAGCGCCATTCTTCGGAGGAGGTGGGCCAAGATCTCGTGATGTTTCTGCTTGTCTCTGTGGGAAGGTGGTCTGCAGAGGAGCATCTCTATTGTCCTTTTGCTCTCAGTTTGTTGCAAGATATCCTTCCCAGTTGGGAAGGGCATGGACAGAGACAGGATTGTTTGATCAGCGTAATCGAGAGGAGTAAGAATTAGCACTGGGGGGTGGAAACAAAGTCTTTGTAAATAGGGAGGGGTGGAGGGTTGAAGGGAGGGCAGGGGAAGGGGGACAAAATAAGAACCAAGATGCATCATGTACAGGTACAAGCACCCAGTGAGAAATGTAAACGTATTGTATACCTAAAATGTACCAATAGAATTTTAAAAAAAAGAATTAGCATTGGGATTGTGGAGATCACCAGCTACCCCTGCCTCTTAAGACCCTGAAGGAAATGGACCACAGAAGGCAGCAGCCTCGAAAAAAGGAATGATTGATTACGTGTTGGGCTTTGGCACCACTTTCCTTCTATACCTAAGGAAGCAAAAAAGAGAGGTGACAGGATCTTTGCCAGCAAAGCAGGCACCCTCAGCAAAGCAGGCACCCTCAGCAAAGCAAGGGCATCTGGAGAGAGGGTCAGAGCATGGTGACTGGGCCTTTTCCCACATGGGGATGGGTTCCCAGCCATGAGAGGCTGTGGCTTCCAAAAGCCACAAGTTCTTTGAGAGGCAGACTTGCTCTTTGGAACTTTAGCCTAATAAAATATCCTCCTGGGCCGGGGATTTAACTCAGTGGTTTCGTCACCTGCTGCGCAAGCTCAAGGACCCGAGTTCAATCCCTGGGACCAAAAAAATAAAAAAATAAAAATAAAATATCCTCCCACCAGACCATTTGCTGGCACCATCCTTCTCTTTGGAGTTGGAATAAGGAGGGAAGGAAAACAGAAAAATCTTTGGTTTCTAAGAACCAATGTTCCCTGTATTTTTATTATTCCAGAGGGTGGATCCCCATGGTCAGCTGGGTCTTCCAGGGAAGAGAGCATTGCTTTCATGATTTCTTCTAGCCTCCTAGGACTAGTAACAGGGTCAGTTCACTGCTCAGAGCTTTGTGACATCTCCTTGATACTGTCTTCCAGAAGCTTCTGTGTCAGGGTGGACATTATTTGTCTGGTATTAGATGCTAGCATCAGGCTCGAAACCAGGCTGAAGAGTTTTCCCCTGCTCCCCACCTCAACTGTGGTGACTCTTCACACTCACTTGGTAGTGATGGGATTTAGTTACCCACCAGGTGACCACATGGCTCAGATGAGTGTTTTCACTGTCAGACCAATGTCAGCCTATAGTATAAATGAAGTGAGATGCATATATTCCACCACCACCATTTAAAAAATATGTCAACACAATGTCCTGTTATGTAAAGAATTTAAAAGAAGACGATTCATAATATATGTAGCTGGAGTGGTGGCACAGGCCTGTAATCCCAGCACTATGGGAGGCTGAGGCAGGAGCATCACAAATTCAAGCCCAGATTGGGCAACTTAGCAATTTAGTGAGACATAGTATCAAAATAAAAAATAAAAAATGGACTAGGGGTGTAGCTCAGTGTGAGGGTCGTGGGTTCCATCCCCAGTACCACAAAAAAACAAAAATATTTCAAATTATGACTGTTTAAGCATATGTACACTAGGAGAATATGTGTATTTTAGCATGTTAATTCTTGTGTATATATACACTGAAATATTTCTTAATATCTGACATATAAAATAAAGGTTAAATACAGTGGTACTTTGGTTCACAAACTTAATTCTTTCCACTGTTCTGGTTGCAAACCGAATTGGTCAAGAACTGCATCAAATTCCATGGTTAGGTTCAGTGTTTACCTTATGAGGAAATTTGATGCAATTCTCATCCACTTTGGTTTGCAACCATCATGGAAAGAATTAAATTCACAAGGGCCAGGGATTTAGTTCAGTGGTTTCGCCGCCTGCTGCGCAAGCGCAAAGACCCGAGTTCGATCCCCGGTACCAAAAAAAGAAGAATTCACGAACCAAGGCACTACTGTAAATACCTAAACTCACCATGAATAGGACGAGTACCAGTGCAGCCTGATACAGATGTGTTGTATTGGTAGTTCAGATCATGAGCCATGTTGCCATTGGTGATGTGATTTTTCCAAAATACTGACGAACTTGGTAAATTTTTTGAAGAAAAGGTATAGTTCTTCTCTTGATTTCCACAGTAGTTGTATATCTAGGAATTTGATTTATATTAATCCATACAAAAATGCTTTGTATTTATATATTAATAGGTATTAAAGTCTAGGCTCAGTTTTTGTTGTTGCTGCTGCTTGTTTTTCTTTTTTAAATTTACATGACTATCTGAAAACACATTTAAGAGTTGTAGGACAGTTCTTCACTATGTGGGACTTGTCTGAATATCGCAAGACACCTTTACCATCGCTGCCTTCTCCCCACTAAAAAGCCCTTAAAACAAATATTATGACATTCCGAATACCTGCTAAATGGCTTAATACTTCCCTTGAGAGCCAGTGGCCCATATCATACAGTGTCAGTAATATCAACCTTGCCACACTTGCTTTCACGCTCTAAAACTTAACAGTGGACACTCCTTTGCCCGACTGTGTTATTTACAGACCATATCTTTCATGTATCTCTTTCTCAAAATGCCAGACAGCCAACAGCACACAAGAGTAACAATACCAACTCTATTTCCACAGCATTTAGATACCATGAGCAAAGTCCAGAACCAGGCAGTAATAAGTACCAGTCCCCAAGCAAAAACTGTTCTGAGAAAAAAATATATCTGTATGCGTGTGTGTGTTTGTGCGTACTGCAAGCTTGACCTCCCTTGTTGTTACCAGTCATAGAACACAGCAGATATTTAGGGCTATCCAGTATGGAAAAAGGAGTTTGACAGGAATTCAGGAGGAAGCAAAAGGCAAATAGAATATAGTGAGACATTCAGTCTGTTATGTAGGATCTGGGATCCATGTAATTATGCCTCATTCCCCCCTTCCTTTTCCAAAACTATTTGTTAGGGACTTTTTATGTGCCAAGTTATGTGTGAGGTCCTATGACTGACAATAGAGGTCAGAGTCAAGTAGCACATGATCCCACCTCACAAGGAACCTGATAATCTAGGGGAATCAAACAAATTAAACACCTAACAGTAACCATGTTGTAAGTTTCACATTTCCACAAAAGCAAAGAAAAAAGAGGCATTAGATTATAAAGCCTAACAATTTGTAATAGCTAAATCTTGGAAACAACCCAAATGCCCATCAGCTGATGAATGGATAAAAAAGATGTGGTTTTTTTATACAATGGAGTACTACTGTGTCACAAAGAATGATAAACTTGAGACATTTATAGCTAAATGGATGCACCTTGAGACCATACTCTTAAGTGAAATAAATTGGACACACATGTGTAAATACAGCATTGTTTGTCTCATGTAAGAAACGGAAAGAGGAAATAAGGACTAAAACGTATAATGGATGTTGGTGGGGTTTTTTGGTACCAGGGATCGAACTTGGGACCTTGCACTTGCAAGGCAGGTGCCGGAACCACTGAGCTAAATCCCTGTCCCGGATGTTGGGAAATAGGAAGAAAATGTTCAAATGGGAAAGGGAACAAGGAAGCGGGGAGGGGGAAAGGAAGGAAGGGAACACAGAAAAAAAGTGAAAATAGAAGGAAAAAATGGAAACAGCTTGTATATTGGGATCGAGAGGAGGGAGGAATGGGAAAAAGGGAAGAGGCAGGGTATATTATGTACAGGTGCAAATTTCCTATGTTGAGTGTTATCATTGTGTATATCTAAAAGGTACCAATCAATGTTTTGCTTCCAAAAAATAAAAAGTAAAACCTAAAAAAAAAGAGTTATAAGGCCCAAGGAAAGGATCTTTGTTGAAAACTTATTTTGATCTAGGCATGGTGGTACACACGGTAATCCCAGCACTAGGGAGTTAGGCAATGTCTTCAAGCCCAGCTTGGACTACAGCCTGTCTCAAGCATACAAAAACTGTCTTGAAATCATTGATTGGTTTGTTTGTTTATATTGTGGGGTAGGCAAGGGGAGAAGGATATCCAGGGAGTGTGCAAGAGCAGGAGGGCTGGGCAGCTGGTCTGGACCAGTGGTTTCCAAAGGGGCATGTGTGTGAGGGAGCACTGAGAAGGAAATTGTGTCTGTTATTCATAATTTTCTTATTCTTAAAACACTTCTTCTTTTGAGAGTATGTCTGAAATTATAAAATGTATATACAAAAATATACATATAGGAGTTCATGTTCACATTCTTTTCTGATGAGTGCTTAGTGAAGAAAGTTAAAAACTATTGGTCTGATGGGGTGGGGATTTAGCTCAGTGGTTTCGCCGCATGCTGCGTAAGCGCAAGGACCCGAGTTCGATCCCCAGTACAAAGAAAAAAAACAAACTGTTGGTCTGAGCTCCATAACCTACAGGTTTTCTCAGGCTGAGTCAGCAAGGTCAGCTCTAGATTCTTCTTTCTTCTTCAGCTTTGTGAGAACAAGAGAGAGCTTCCTAGGAAATAAACAGATAATTTGCATTTCTCACTGTGGTTTGGTGGGCTAATGGCCTTAAGCAGAATTCTGTCCTGGGGTATACACAGGCCTTCATCCTGATACCCCTGGTGGGCAGTGAGAAGACATGGCCTAGATCAGTGGTGCCCTCTCTGTTGGCACACTAGCCAAGCTGCCTCAGCAGCCGAGGATTGGATATTCAGGTTTCATTGCCATGTTGGCACTTTGCAATAAATAAGTCGGTTTGAGGTTGCAATTTGGGCACTTGGTCTCTAAAAGGTTTGCCATCACTGGTCTAGATCAGTGGTTCACAATCAGAGGTGGTTTTGTTTTCTCCTCTCCTCTCAAGGGGACATTTAGCAATGTCTGGAGACACTTTTAGTCTGAGATCTCATAGGTATACACCAGGACTGCTACTGAATGCAATTTTGTGAGCTTCCTTTAGCTAATAGTTTCCACTTTTGGTTTGCTATCCAGATATTCGACTTTGAAAATGGCAGTGCAGTGTGACTATTTTAGAACTATGTGCTCAAAGACAAGCTTGGAGATCATGTAGACTATATTTTATATTATCCTATATACATTTAAATTTAAATGCCTTATAGATTTGAAGTATTATTTCTCAACTAGTTAAGATACAAGTATTTTGGACAAAAGCCTTTTGAGCATATTCATAGATTGATATTTTCCCTTTGTATAGTTTGAAGTCCTAAAGAAGTACCTGGACAGTGGTGGAGATATCCTTGTGATGCTAGGAGAAGGTGGAGAATCCAGATTTGACACCAATATTAACTTTCTACTAGAAGAATATGGAATCATGGTTAACAATGGTAATCATTAGCATTTTAAATAGAGGCACTGATTTCCTATTTCTTGTTCATATCATAGCCCTCTGGGCCCACTGGTATAATGGAAACAGCCTGGGCTGGGGTCACATGACTCAGCTTTTTGGGCTCACCCGGAGCCTGAGCCTTCTGGGCCTAGGCTTCTATTGAAAATGTGAGGGAAAAGAAAAAAGAAAGAAAATGCGAGGGATTGAAGAGACTTCCATGGTGCCTTTCAGGTCAACATTGGTATGAATGTATAATACATTGCAATCTGATTTCCAATCTAAAATGTACCTCCTCTTTTTCTCTTTAAGATGCTGTGGTTAGAAATGTGTATTACAAGTATTTTCATCCTAAGGAAGCTCTGGTTTCCAATGGAGTTTTGAACAGGTAAGCTGAAAAGCAGAAATGTCCTTAAAACTGGCTCTCAGCTCTTCTCACACATTCTTTTCACTGTCCCATTTCTCCCTTTCTTGCCTTTTTGCTTTATTTCATTACATTATAATTTATTTTTATAGTAATGCTTATTAAATTATATTCCTCCATCTTTAGAAACTTTATTTCCCATTCACTTTTTCTCAGGATACTTTCAGTTGCAAGTAATAGAAAATTTTAATGTAAATGAGATTAAACAGTAAGGAGATTTTTTTTGATTCATATTATTGAAAAGTCCAGAAGTAGGGCAGGTTTTGAGTATGGATTAACTGAAAGATTCATATCATTAGGGCTCCAGTTCTGTTTCTTTCCAATTCTCTTGGCTTTGCATTCTTGTATGTATAGGCTGAATAGTATAACCATTCCCAAATTCATACCCAGGTGCCACAAGAGAGCATGCCTTGGTCCCAGCATTTACAGCAAGAGTAGTCCTGACACTTACTCTTTTGAGCTGGCCTAGCCAGAGTGTATCCCAGGTGGGCCAAGTAGCAGAGCTAGGTCATCTCTTGGAGCCTGGGACAGAATCTACTTTCTCGGATCCTAGAATGCATGAGGGGGCCACATCAGATGCCCCCTGTAAGCTTTATCCCATGTTCAAAATTACTTATTCCACACTTGAACTTGCCATGTGCCAGGTAACGCTGTTGACCCTAGAGTGTGCATCTAGGATATGGACCCTTTCTTTCCTCAGGACTCAAGAAAATGGAACTGTATTTTTATAGTATGTATATATATAGTTTGTTTTGTTTTGTTTGTTTGTTTGTACCGGGGATCGAACTCAGGATCTTGTGCTTGCCAGGCAGGCACAGTGCCACTGAGCTACATCCCCGGCCCCAACCCTAATTTATTTTTTGTGTTTTTTTGTGTTTTTTTGGTATCAGGGATCAAACTCAGGACCTTGAGCTTTCGAGGCAGGTGGCAGAACCACTGAGCTAAATCCCTGGCCCAACCCTAATATATTTTAATGTTAACCTTTACAAGCTTCCTAGAAGAGGGTGTGTGGGGGGGGTGTACTTTTAATTTTTAAATGTTATATCTCAAAGTCTGCAAAATCCTTGCATGAATATTTACTATTCAGTGTGAAGTTCCCTAATGTTTTTGTTGATTAGATTTTAATTTTTTTCTTTTAGGGAAATTAGTCGAGCTGCAGGAAAGGCTGTGCCTGGAATCATTGATGAGGAGACCAGCGGAAACAATGCCCAGTGAGTGTGTTCTGAGGCCACCTGAGGGGGATGGCTTTGTCATTTTAAAAGTTTTCATGGGCCGGGGATTTAGCTCAGTGGTTCTGCTGCCTGCCTCAAAAGCGCAAGGTTCCGAGTTTGATCCCCCGTACCAAAAAAAAAACAAAACTTTTTCTTTTTCAGCCAGGTGTGGTAGCACACACCTATAATCCTAGCACCTGGGAAGCTGAGGTAAGACGATTTAAGTTCAAGCCCAGCCTTGGCAACTTAGTGACTTGAGACAGGGCTATAAATTCAGTGTAAAGGCTGTGGGTTCAATCCCCAGAATTTCTCACACACAAACACACACAACACACAACACACACAGACAAAACACACACACATGCACACAAAAGGGTTCTTTTTCAAAATGAAAAAAGTTTTCTGATTATTAAAGTAATTCTTACCTTCCAGCAGGCAATAATTTGAACAGTTCATAAGGAAGAATTAGAAAAGTAGTTCTGAACTATACATGTCCATATCCTTCCCCCTGAATATAATCAGTCTTAACAGTTCAGAATTTGAATTTCTAGTTTACTTTTCATAGGTAAAGACATAGTCAGCTGGGCATGGTGGTGCCCACCTGTAATTTTAGCACTTGGGAGGCTACAGCAGGAGGATCACAAAGTTGAGGTCATCCTGGACTACATAGTGAGTTCAAGTGCAACCTGGACTACCCAGTGGGACTCTTATCTCAAAACAAAATACAGTAGGGCCAGGGATTTAGCTCAGTGGTTCTGCTGCCTGCCTTGCAAGTCCAAGGTCCCGAGTTCAGTCCCTGGTATGAAAAAAACAAAACACAATAGACATAGGTAAGTACTTTATCCTTTTAAATGACTGCATTAAGTTGAGTATATTCTAATTTATATACAACCCCCCCGGTTTTGGACATTTAGGTACTTTGTAATACTTCACTTTAATAAGACTGACATTGAGTTGGGCACGGTGGCACATGCTTGTAATCCCAGCACTCAGAAGTCTAAGGCAGGATTACCTCGAGTTTGAGGCCAGCCTGCTACATAGTGTGTTCAAGGCAAGCCTGTGCTACATAATGAGATTCTGTCTTTTAAAAAAATGAACAAAAATACTACCTAACATTTATTGAGCATTTACTGTATAACAAGCATGTGTTACCTGATTTAATCTATCACAGCAACCCTAGAAGGTTACAAAGGAGATAAAAAGAGGTAATTGCCCAGCATGGTTTCTCTTATATGAGAAACCCAAAGCATGAATGAAGAGAAAAATAAAAGGTAAGTAGGCTGAGGTCGCCAGCCTGGGCTACATAGTTCAAGGCTAGTCTGAACTATACAGTGAGACCCTGTCTCAACCAAAGCTGGATAATAGGAAACAGAGAGATAGATCTTTGCAAATGGGAAATGGACCAAGACATAGAAGTGGGTAGGAGGGAGGGGAGAGGAAAGGAATGTAAAAAGAATTAAGATGTATTATGTATAGGGATGGTACCAGTTCCCACGATGAATGTAATCCTTATGTACTGAAAACATGTACTAATAAATGTAAAAATTTTTTAAAGAAACAAAAATCCTTAGTATTGAAAAAAAAAAAAAAAAGCCGGGGATTTAGCTCAGTGGTT
>NW_004624790.1:10690074-10701346 GCF_000247695.1 Heterocephalus glaber | reverse complement strand
TGTAAATAGGGAAGGGAGGGCATGAAGGGAGGGCTAGGAATGGGGAAAAAATAAGAACCAAGATGCATTATGTAAAGGTACAATTCCCAATGAGAAGTGTAATTGTGTTGTATACCTAAAATGTACCAATAAAAGAATTTAACAGCAACAAAAAAAAGATTATGACCTTCATTTATTTATTTATATTTTTCTGGTACCGGGAATCAAACTCAGGACCTTGTGTTTGCAAGGCAGGCATGGTACCACTGAGCTAAATCGCTGGCCCCTGACCTTCATTTATAAGGTAACTAACAATGGAGAAAGGCTGTAGAATCAATTTACATTACTTTTGTTAGAATCAAATAGAGCAATGGAGAATTATCTAAAATGAAAGGCAGGGGCTGGGGATGTAGGTCAGTGGTAGAGTACAAGGCCCTAGCTTCACTCCCCAGCATCACACACACAAAAAAAAGAAAACAAAAAAATGCATTAAAATGAAAGACAAAGTATAGTTGTGATCATAGAAGATATTTCTAGACTATTAAATCTTGGTATAGGGGCCAGGGATTTAGCTCAGTGGTTCCACCACCTGCCTCGCAAGTACAACATCCTGAGTTTGATCCCCGGTACCAAAAAAAGTCCTGGTGTGAATTGGCACTTACTAGTAAATAAGACAGTTGCTAACCTGATTCTGATGATGGACGTTTGGGGACTAGGATATATGCAGTGTGTTTTGTGTTCTGAGTATCAGACACTGCTTTTTCTTCAATAGAACCAAGGTGGGAAGCTGGCAGTGCTTGGTTCATGTCACATGTTCAGTGACCAATATTTGGATAAAGAAGAAAACAGCAAAATTATGGTAAGATTTTCCTTTTCATCAAACTAATCTACAGTGAGCTGGGAAGGTAGCTTGGTGGTTGGAACACTTGTTTAGTATGCATTAGACCCTGGGTTTGGCACTGCAAAGTTACAAAAATTTTAAAATAAAAATAAATTAATGTAAATTGTGAAAGTTTGATTTTCATGTCATTTCAAAAGTACCTATATGTGCATTTATTCACTTAAAACCAGCTATTCAGAGCCCATCATATGCCAGGCACTAAGAATATAAAGTTGTATCAGGCATTCCCTGCTTTGAAAAAGATTATGGTACACCAAGAGAGAGCAGTAGATTAATTAGTAAACCCAGAAAGATGCTTCTAAGCTTGCAGAGTTGAGATGGGAACATCCCTAGAGAGGTGGTAAGGAGGCTCAGCAAGGCCCTCACATGGAAAGCCAAGGACCTTGAACTTTCATCTGTCTAGCTATCTATCTCTTTATTTTTGAAGCAAAACATTTATTGGTACATTTTTTTTTTTTTGGTACCAGGAATCAAACTCAGGACCTTGCGCTTGCCAGGCAGGCGCGGCACCACTGAGCTACGTCCTCGGCTTTGGTACATTTTAGATATACATAATGATAACATTCATCGTAGGGAATTCGTGCCTGTACATAGATATCTTGTTTGAGTGCTTGAACTTTATGCTGCAAGCTGTGTGGAGCAGCCTTAGTCACAGTCAAATCCCTTTGTCAGTTGTGTGGAAAGCAGAAAGGAAAAGGCATTCCAGAGCCAGTTAGGAGCCTGGAGAGTCAGCCAGGCAGGAAGAAATAAGTGCTGATTTCCAGTGGTGAAGGGTGGAGGGAGAAGAGGGGCTGACAGTGGGAACAGTAGGTGGTTGGGAAGGGCTGTGTAGAGGACTGGTCACTGACTCGTTGCGGGTCAGCTGGAGATGTTGAAGTTGCCCTGTCCAAATATTGCAAAAGACACATGTCTTGTGAAGAGTGACAGCAGGGAAGCAGATGTCTTCACAGAACATGCCAGAGCTGTACATTGTGGAGCGCCAGTGACTCACTTGCTAAAGGAAGACGTGCCCACTGAGTTTTTTCATCAGCGAAGTGCATTCCTTCAGTGTTGTAATTGTTACATTGGGAAGCTGAGTAAGGTCTCCTTCCTATGGAATCCACTCAAAATTCCAGTGCCTCTGGGTATATTTAGGAGGTCTAGATATTCTGCTTTGGACAATCTATTCAGACTGTCATCACCTTAAACAGGTCACTTCAGGATTGTGAGCAAGTTTTAGTAAACTTTGGCTTGTGATTATGTTAAGTTTTCATATGATTTCACCAATAGAAGACCAGCTATCTGTTTTGAATTCCTGGTTTAGTCTTTTTCTCTTTATTATTTTTCTTGATTATTTTAATTTTCTAAACTTAAAAAAATCTTAACCTTCAGCTTTCTCAAATAATCAGGTGTCTAATTCTGTGTTTATGTTTTTTAAAATCTAGGATGTTGTTTTCCAGTGGCTCACAACAGGAGACATCCATCTGAACCAGATTGATGCTGAGGACCCAGAGGTAGGAGGCTGTGAATCATTAGAGAACTTTTAACTGAAAAATGGGGCTAACATCTCAGGACCACTTCACACAGTTCCAAAGGAATTTATCTCTGTCTCATCTGTAAGACTTATGGAGCTGAGTGTGGTGGCACAGGTTTATAATTCCAGCTCTTCGGGAAGGTGAGGCAGGAGGATCACTGGTTTGAGACCCCTGGCCACTTAGCAAGACTCTGTCTCAAAATAATATTTTAGAAGGGCTAAGGCCTAGCATGGTGGCACAGACCTGTAATTCCAGCACTTGGGAGGCTGGATAGGAGGATCACCATGAGTTGGAGGCCAGCCTGGGCTATGAAGTGAGTTCAAGACTAGCCTGAACTACAAAGTGAAACCCTGTCTCAAAAAAGGGGTAGGGGTGGGGGTAAGGATGTAGCTTAGCACCTCATGAGGTCAGTCATACCAGAAAACAAAAGTGCTATACCCACCTTCCAGAAAGAAAAGAAACTCGCAGAAGCATCAGAGGAAGCTGCAGAAAGGGTTTCAAAGTTCAAAGCTGCCAGATTGCAACAGAAAAGCTAGGAAATGGGGGTTTACATCCTAAAACCTATTTGTGTATTTTTAGAATATACATAGCAAAATGTGTTACATGTAGTTTTAAATGAGGCATCCTGAGTTGGTTTGCCAGCAACTTTTTTTATCCCTATCAGTGAGTGGTACTAAAATAATTCAAAGTAAATATTTAAATACTTTAATATTCAGCTTGTTAATTCTGTCAGTACTGTACAAGTTGGTCTTATGATGCAGTGGTAGCATTTCAAATTATTTTTCAAAGAATACTGTTCATATGCATTGTTTTTGTGTCTCAAACTAAATGCAAGCAGTTTTGTACCAGCTGTGATGTTGTGCATACCATATGGACCATTTTAAAGAAACTTTAAAAATTTCAATGGGTTCAACAATTATATTACTTGCTTTTGCATTTTAGAGGCACTTTTTAAAAATCTACTTCCCTTATAGGTTTTGCAGCTGGTGGCTATTTTTAAAAAGCCTCTCCCCTTTGGATGTAATACTATAATCTTTAAAGCAGAAAGCTACATGTACCCTCTGGGAAAGTCTCTTTGATTGGAAGAATTTTTTTACCCCAGTACTAGGAATCAAACTCAGGACCTTGCGCTTGCCAGGCAGGTGCAGTACCACTGAGCTACATCCCCAGCCTGATCGAAAGAACATTTTGTACAAACATTTTTTCAAGTAAAATTTTTATGAAACTTGGCCTCTAAAAAAAAAAGTGCTGTATAGCTATAAGACTTTCTTTGGAGCCATCTGTGGTGGTGTACCTGTAATCCAGCACCCTGGGAGACTGAGGCAAGAGGATTCCAAGTTCAAGCCCAGCCTGGAAAGCTTAGCAAGACCTTGTTTCAAAAATTCATTAATTCATTAATTCATTCATTTAAAAGATGCTGGAAATGTAATTCAGAGGGAAAGTCCTGGGTCAATGGTGGCGAACCTATGGCATGCTTGCTGCAGTGGACATGCAGAGCCCTCTGTGTTGCCATGTGAGTCTCTAAAAGTTTCACTATCACTGCCCTAGGTTCAATCCACAGTACCACAAAAATAGGCAGAGTGAAGATATGCCACGTACAAGGTCCCAATAATCTCAATGAACATGGACATTGTATACCATAAACATGAACAAAGATTAATAATATCAGCAAAAAGGAAAAGGGAGAATGGGGAATTAGAGGAAGCGGGAGGGAGGAAGCAGGAAAGTGATCAAAAAAAGAAATAAGTTGTATTATGTATATTTACCAACTCCTCAAGGTAATTGTAAAATGCATGTACTGCAAACACACACTAATAAAATAATAAAAAAATAGATGAGGGGCTGGGCGTGGTGGTGCACACCTGTAATCCCAGCACTCAAGAGACCGAGGCAGGAGGATCGCTGTGAGTTTGAGAGCAGCCTGGGCTACATAATAAGTTCAAGGCCAGCCTGAACTACATAGCGAGACCCTGTCTCAAAAGAAAAAAAAGATGGCTAGAGAGTAAGTAAAACAATTAACTAAAATACTCCCATATATGGAGCCATTAAATGTATGCATATTTTTCCCTAAATTCCTTCTGGAAATGATGTATGTCTCCACATAAAAGAACTGGTGTACAAAAAGGGGCTCAGTGTTCAGCTCACAGGCCTCAGCCCTGAGTGGACTGCGTGTTTGGCAGCTACCAGTCCTAGTCAGAGCGCCATGGGTCAAGGGTGCAGCACTTAGAGATGCTGCGTCTGCTCCTGTTCTGTGTGGCCACCTAGGTCCTGCTAAGTTTCTGGCCTTCCGGTTTTAAACTAAAGTAAGTAAAATCTTCAAGACCCCACTTAAATGAATCCATGGCCAAGCCATTGTTAATCCCAGGGCAGGTTGGTTCTGGGGCCTGCTCCTCTCCTGCCGCCCTGTTGTTCACTGTCCACCACGAACACTGGACTGATTCAGAAGTCCACCATCCATAGGAAGCCAGGGGAAGATTATGGTGGTGTTAAGGCCTCTCTCTCAAATAGCACACAGACCTTCCAGATTTAAAACCTGGTGAAAAATTCACTTTGTATTATAAGGCTTTGGAAAGTTAAATGTTGTGTCCGGTAACATTGCAAAGTGAAAAAACTGAAAACCTGAACTTTCTATGAGTACAGATCACATCATGTTATAATTGGAGTGATTTAAATCCAGACAATAGCTCAGTTTCAAATGATATTTAATAAAATCTTGGGCCGGGGATTTAGCTCAGTGGTTTCGCCACCTGCCTTGCAAGCGCAAGGACCCGAGTTCAATCCCCGGTACCCAAAAAAACCCACAAAAAACAAAGCAAAAAATCTTGTGATGCCATAAAGAGCTGGAATTTACCTAAAAAGTTTTTGTTTTTTGGTACCCAGTATCGAACTCAGGACCTTGAGCTTTCGAGGCAGGTGGCAGAACTACTGAGCTAAATCCCCAGCACTACCTAAAAAATTTTAATCTCAAAATCTCCCAGGGAGTTTTGAAAGCCAGTGCTCCTGGTAGCACTCTTCTGTGTTGCTGTCTGGACCTCTCAGGCCTTCATGGTTCTGTGAAGTAGGATTTTGTGGGAGACCTCCATGCAGAGAGATAAGAGAATCAGTCTCAGGACCTTTGGGAGTGCTGGCCTGTTCCTTGCCTCCTTGTTGTGTTTGAGTTATACCTGGTATCTGTTAGTGACCTTGTGAGCACTCTTGCTATC
Source organism: Heterocephalus glaber (assembly GCF_000247695.1). The sequence goes on along the minus strand of NW_004624790.1, from coordinate 10,695,749 downwards.
AACCTACTGTCCTGTTGGAGGGCCGAAGTGTCTGAAACACCATATATTGCTGGAAAGACCATTTTTTTCTTTATACTGTCAGCTTGGTTTTTGTTGTTGTTGTTTTGCTTTTAAAAAGTTTGAGGATTGGGAAGGGTTTTTTTTGGGGGGGTTTTTTTTTTGGTACCAGGGATTGAACTTGGGACCTTGTGCTTGTAAGGCAGGCACCAGAACCACTGAGCTAAATCCCCAGCCCTGGGAAAGGTTTTTTGTTTTTGTTTTGGCACTAGGAATTCAATCCATTGCTTTCACACATGAGTTATATCACCAGCCCTTTTAAAATTTTTATTTTTATTTACTTTTTTTTGGCTTTTTGAGACAGGGTCTCACTATGTAGTGCAGGCTGGTTTTTAACTCACTATGTACCCCAGGCTGGCCTCAAATGCAAGGTAATCCTCCTACCTCAGCCTCCTGAGTGCTAGGACTGTAGGTGTGTGCCACCATACCTAGCCCTAAATTTTTTATTTAGTATTGTATCATATTTAACAGTCTTCTAGCAATGGATGTTTAGCTTTCTGGTCTTTTACCATTACCAGCACGGAATCTATGTCATTATTAAGGGCTCTCAACACTGTTGGGAGATGTCCCTGGCTAGGAGAGAAGCTTGGGTCTGGTGTGTGAGGGGAAAGGCATCCATGCTGGTATCACAGGCAGTCATGCATCTAACAGGACAGACAGCAAATGGCATGGCCCAGAAGCTAGTGGGGCTGCATGTAGTAGTGGAAGTTTGTGGACTTTCTGATTGCCTCTATTTTGTCACTAAAATAGAAAACTCATCTGCTAAAGTTGTGTAAGGGAATATTATTTTGGCTTGTTGAAGTGATACAAGGGGAGTGTTGCCTTGCAGAATGGGAGTGTGAATGGACTAGCGAGATAGAGATGGTTGCTGGTTCTCAAGGTAAGAAATCATGAAGCTGAAAGGAGTCCAGTAAGCATGATTGCTCCTCTCCAGCTGTGTTCAGCTGTGTCACTTACCTGCATGAGCAATTGGAGAGTTGGACTTAGCCAGTCTTGTGGCTTAGCCAAGTGAGTTTTGTTCTTCTTTCTCCTTAAAATGGCTTATTTAAGGGTTAGTTGCCAGTGATCATGAAATCTCTACCAAAAGAGTATAAATGTGGCAGATTGAGAAGGAGCTGGTGGAGACTTGACTGGACAAACTCTTGTTCCTGCTGTACTGAAAGGAACCTCTTGTGGCTTTCAGATCTCTGATTACATGATGCTGCCGGACACTGCCACTCTGTCAGAGCGGTTGCGAGTATGTCTCCAGGAGGGCGATGAGAACCCGCGTGACTTCACCACCCTCTTTGACTTGTCTGTTTACCAGCTGGATACCACCTCCCTCCTCAAGGTCATCAAGTTAGTACCTGATGCTCTCACAGCTGCAGTGTGGTCCCTTCTGTGTTTGGTTTGAAAACATGGCCTAGGGTCAGGAGTGGGGTCACGGAAAATGTGGCAGGCAGAATGCATTCTCAGGTCTGAGATAAGGTCAAAGAGAAAGCAGGGTGGCGGTGCATGGTTGGCGCAGAGGACCTAGCCCAGCAGACATTAGCCCTCACCATTCCAGGCCTTTGGGGTGACCAGACATTTTTTGTTGAGTCCAGGACCTTTCCAGATTTTAACAAAGAAACTCATACGAATCAGGAACCCCTCAGTAAACTGATGTAATTGGTCATCCTGCCGGCACTTAGGCTGTTATGCCACTTAATGCTTTCAGCACCCCTCTGAGTCATTAGCTTCATTTTCACATGAGAAACCTGAAGTTTAAAGGAGGAAAAGTAGTTTTTCAAAGTGGGGTCAGAAGTTTAAAGCCAGGCAAGAGTGACTTTTAAGCCAGTGCTTTCTCCTGTTTTATTACCTATTTCTTTGTTTTCCATCCCCGATAACAGGATCAGGGAATAACATTTTTGAGCATGTTTGGCCTGGCACAGAATCTGCATCTGAATAAACCAAAGACTGGAGATACTTGGAATATAGCTATAGACGCTTGTCTTCCTACCCCTGTACTTAGGTTCAAAGTTGAACAAAACTGAGTGCCTACTATGCCAAGCACTATGCCTGGCATGTCCATTTTTATGCAAGAGACAGACCAAAGCTCTGTTACAAGCTTAGTATGCAAACTCTTAAGTGTGAAGGATAAACTGGTGGGAGGTGCATAATGAAAAAAGGGGATTTAATTCTGACTGAAGATCTTATGAAAGAACTGCTCTTTTAGCTTTACATTGATCATTTCAACAACTATTTAAGGCCAGTGTCTGCTTAACTGTGTGCTTTGAGGAGTGAGAAGGATTTCAGAAGATGGATAGGGTGTTGGGAAAGAGCATTCTGCATTCTGCATTGAGGTCACTGAGCAAAAAAGCCCTGGATATGCACATGTGTGTTCAGGCAAGGGAGTAGCTTGGGGCTCAGGCTAGGGCCATATAAGTGAGTGGGAACTAAGAGCACCTCCAGTGGAGGGACGTGTTTCTTGTAGCATTTTGTAAAATTAATTTGAAACAAGAAAAGGGGGAATGGGCCGGGGATTTAGCTCAGCAGTTCCGTTGCCTGCCTCGCAAGCGCAAGGACCCAAGTTCGATCCCCGGTACCAAAAAAAAAAAAAGTGAGGAGAGTGAAGAAAGCAGCTAGGAGACTTGTAGCTGATGAGGAGGGTGGAAAGCTGGAGCTAGTAAGAGTAGTAGGTATGGGCCGGGAATTTAGCTCAGTGGTGCCGCCGCCTGTCTCACAAGGGGAAGGTCCCGAGTTCGATCTCTGGTACCAAAAAAACCCAAAAAGAGTAGTAGCTATGGGTTTAGAAGATGTTTAGGAGAAAGAATCCATGGGACTTGTGTCATGGAAGCCTTGATGAACAAGTCCAAGACTGATTTCTCCCTGGAGCTCTGGCAGACTGGTAATGCTGTTAACTGGCACTAAGAGTGCAGTGAGAAAATAGAAGCTGGGAAGATGGCATGCTCCTGTAACCTCAGTGCTTGGGGGCTGAGGCAAGAGGATTACAAGGTCAAGCTCAGCCTAAGCAACTTAGTGACTTAGTGAGACTTTGTCTCAAAATAAAATACTAAACAAGGGCTGGTGATATAACTCAATGTGAAGGCTATAGGTACAATCTCTAGTAGAAAGGAAGGAAGGAAGGCATGCAGGCAGGCAGACAGAAAGAGAGAAGGGAGAGAGAAAAGGATGGAAGAGAAATGAAGGAAAGGAAGGAAGAAAAAGAAGGAAAGACAAATGGGTTCTCTTCAGGGCAGTCTTAGTATACTGTGGCAGAGAGTGTTCTTGTGAATGCTAGTTCAGGTGGAACTTACTAGTTTAGAGATGAAGAGGTTGGCAAGGCAGTATGGACGCTGTGAGAAGGGCTAGGCATATCCAGGGACAGCACTAGATTGGGAATTGGGCTCAAGGCAGGACCTCAAAACTCTCAAATATCAATTTGAGAGGCCTAAGAAAGCCAGTACTAAAAGCTGGGGAAAGCAGACTGAGGTACAGGATACCTGTGGAAAGCAGCATCCTGGGAGCCAAGGAGGAGGAAACAGTATCTAGCAGGCGTAGTCCAGAGAGGGGCCGAAGGGTTCATCATCCCCACTTCTAACCACTGGATTTCACTACAAAAAGAGAGCAGTTATTTAACTTGTCTTCCTTTTCCCACGACATGGTAAACCCGGACAACAGTCACGTTGCCATCCTGCAAACCTCATTGCCTAGGACCCAGCACATAATGGGCATTTGGTGAATATTTTAAAATTAATAAATATTCTGCCATTCCCCCTTTCATTTCCTAGCCACCTATTCATCAAATGAATTTTTGCAAGCTACTGTTCCCAGGCTCTTCTCTTGGAATTCAGGAAACCCAGAAGTAAATATCTTTGTCCTTTTGGATCTTATTTTCTGGCATGACAGGCATTAAGGGGTGTGTGTGTGTGTGCACACGAACGTATGCGTAAATTAAAGGCTATGTTAGAAAATGATAACATACGAGCACATCAGATGACTTCTTGGAGGTGGAGGTACTGCACCAGAATGCATTTTTTTTTTTATGAATACAGTACTTTCTTTTTATTTGGGTATGACTTAATTTTTTTCAATTAACAAATTTCTTATAAGCAAAGTAAATAAAAGCAAAAAGGTTTATACAGTTGTTCTATTTTCAAAATATTTTTATCTTGTGAAGTCTGTAAGCTCTTTGGACACAGTAATGACAACTTGTTTTTATATTTGGGATACCTGTACTTTACACTAGATAGGGTTTTATAGTTCTCAGAGAATTCTCAGTGTCCTACCTATTCGGAGGAAGGTAAAATAGTGTAGGAGGCAGGTAGTATAATAATGCAATAGGCTGAAAATTTTCCCACTGAATATGTCTACATTTGTGAATATTACTGTAAGTCAGTGATGGCAAACCTTTCAGAGTTTTTAGGGATAGCAAACATCCCACAGTGGTATGTATGTCATAGGTTTGCCACCACTGCCTAATTTAAAAAAAAGAGTGAATGGGCCGGGGTTTTAGCTCAGTGGTTTTGTCGCCTGCTGCACAAGCACAAGGACCCAAGTTTAATCCCTGGTACCAAAAAAAAAAAAAAGGAGTGACTATTACATTAGAAGGGAAAAGATGTCCTTGGTAAGGATTTGAGGTGAGAAAGAGATGTGAAGACTGAAGCCCTGACTGGAGCAATATGAAACGAGAAGAGACAACAGATTCCCTTCTAGAGTCCTAAGAATGAGTGAGGCCCTACTGGAATATGGACTTTTGGCCTCCAGAACTGTAAGAAGATATGTTTCTGTTGTTTTAAGTCACCAGTCTTGTCATGTCAGTCTTAGCAAACGAATACAGTATAACAGTATAACCATTTTACCAAAATAGCAGCTATTACCATTGTCCCAATGGCAAATCTCAGTCACAACTCTGTAATTAAGTCTTATAGCTATTAGGTAGCAGAGAAAGGATTCAAATCCAGATCTTTTACCTCTAAATAGAGAGCAATATTTGTTCAGTTGATCAATATTTTCATTCAAATGAGTGGTTACCTCAATCAGCCAAATGAAATAAACCTGCCAAAATAATTTTTGTGGGCATTGTGAAAACCAGACAATATATTGAATTTTTTTTCTTTTTTTGGAGACAGGGTCCATGTAATTCAGGCTGGCCTTGAGCTCACTATGTAGCTCAGGGCTAGCCAGTGATTCTCCTCCCTCAGCCTCCCGAGTGCTGGGATTATAGGTGTGAACCACCATGCCCAGCTCTTGAATTATTATTATTTTGTTTTTGTATGGGGAGTTGAACTCAGGGCCTTGCACTTGCCAGGCAGGCACTGTGCCCTGAGCTACATCCCGGCTCACCTTGAATTATTATTATTGTTGTTGTTGTTATTGTTGTTATTATTATTATTTTGGTTTTTTGAGACAGGGTCTTGCTTTGTAGCACAGTCTGGCCTTGAACTCACTATGTAACCCAGGGTGGCCTTGAACTTGCAGTGATCCTCTTGTCTCTGCTTCCTGAGTGCTGGGATTACAAGCATGTGCCACTGTGCCTGGCCCTTGAATTATTTTAAAAAATACACTTATTTTGGGCTGGGGATTTAGCTCAGTGGTTCCAGCGTCTGCCTCACAAGCGCAAGGTCCCGAGTTTGATCCCCGGTACCAAAAAAAAAAAA
>NW_004624790.1:10667042-10689974 GCF_000247695.1 Heterocephalus glaber | reverse complement strand
CTGCCTCACAAGCGCAAGGTCCCGAGTTTGATCCCCGGTACCAAAAAAAAAAAAAAGAGTAAAAGTACACTTATTTTGATGTTGTTGGCCTTAAGTATGTGCTGTAAAATATTTTTTAAAACTGAGAAAATATGATATCACATGATATGCTCCAAAATTTCTTTTCTTTTGGTACCGGGGATCGAACTTGGGTCCTTGTGCTTGCATAGCAGGCGGTGAAACCACTGAGCTAAATCCCTGGCTCAAAATTTAAATGATATAGTTCTATTTCCAATTTTTATTCTTTATTTGTTCATATACTATTTCCTTTTGATCTTGATAATTTCTTTAATGTCTTGATTTTATTAACTTTGTCAAATTTTCTCTGTTCTGTCCTTAAGATTCTAAAATCAGAAATGCTCAACCACTGAAAAGATAACTTATTCTTTACCTGGAATAAATAAATATTTTGCACGAAATCCCAGTCCTTCAAGTTCTTCATCAGAACTAAACTTCATCCACATGAATCTCTCTGTTGAGCTAATTAATGGGGGGCTTTTCATGCCACGGTAGCAATCTATAAGAGCAGAAAAAACAAATGGCCCATCTCGAACTTCCAAGTGATCAAAGCGACATTCAAATGATGGTTCTATATAATAATGCTCATCGAAGGTCAACTCTATTCTTTGACATGGAGCAGCTTCCAAAATGTAGATACTCTCCTTGTTTGGTGGATATGAATCAGGATAATTTGGTGAAGCAAAATGACCTCCATTGCTAGTTCGAACCCAAATGCCACACTGAGTTGCAGGAATGTGCTTGATTCCAATATTTTGTCCATCTTGGGTCTTTTGGGGCACAGAGATCCCTTCCATTACAAGTATCGTTATTAACACTTTAGGACCACGCACAGCTGCTCCAGGGCCATGTTCTCGAGCGTCCAGACGCTTCAGAGGGCCCAAGGCAGGGCTCAAGCGACTGCCCTGCGCCGTCCCCAGGGCCAGCCCCCGCGGGGGGATCCCGCACAGCACGCGTGCCCCTTTGGCCGCTGCCTCTCACTCAGTGGCCTGACGAGCGGGGAGGACTCTTGAGCCACTGCACCCATCGCCCATCGCCTGGCGTGGGCTGTGCTAAAGTGCCAGGCTCGGGGTGCCCCGGCTCATTCAAGCAGGGAGCGTGAGTGCCGCGTGCTGGCCCAGAATGCTTTTTTTTTTTTTGGTACCGGGGATTGAACTCAGGTCCTTGCTCTTGCGCAGCAGGCGGCGAAACCACTGAGCTAAATCCCCGGCCCCTCCAGAATGCATTTTTAATAGAGTGGTCAGGATGGTGTCACCTTGTGAAGATATTTGAGCAAAAACTTGGAGGGCATGAGGAAGTGAGCCATGTAGATACCTGAGGGAAGAGCACTGGGCAGAAGAGCCAGCCAGTCCAAAGACTCCCAAATGGGAGGGTGTCTGATCTGTTCAAGAGCCAAAAGGCCATTGTGGCTGCAGCAGAAATGAGGATGAGGTGATGAGAAATAGTGGAGTTTGGTGGCACGACAGGCGTAGCCTTGTAGGCCTTTGTGAGAACTTGCTCTGCCTTTACTCTGGGTGGGAAGGGAAGAGCCCATGAGTGTTTTGTACTTACTTCTTTAAAGTGGGGGAGCAAGGGTGAAGCAAGGACTAAAGGGAAGCAATCACAGGACTCCAGGAATGAGATGATGCTGGCTCCAGCAGGGAGTAACAGTGAAATAGTAAGGAATGGCTAGATTCTGGATTCATTTTGGAAGTAGAGGCAACGTGATAGAAATGCTAAATAGATGGGATGAGGGGATGAATGGGAAAGGTAGCAAGGATGAGTGATTAGAAGGATGAAGTTGCAAGAGCTGGACTGGGAAAGACTGGGAAGATTTGGCAGGAAGAGCTGAAGTTCAGATTGAGGTAATCTTGTAGAGATGTCTATAAGGTATCCACGTGATGTTGAGTAGCAGTTGTGCCTGTTAGCCGGTGGTCAGAAGAAGAGATACTTGGGCCAGAGATTTGAATTTGGGAATCTGGGGACACATTTATATTTTATCTGAAGCACAAACACCCTCCCTCCTTTTTTTTAGTTTTTTGAGTCAGGGTCTCGCTCTGTCATTTAGGCTCTGGCCTTGAACTCACTATGTAGCCCATGCTGGCCTCAAACTTGTGGCCATCCTCCTGCCTCAGTCTCCTGAGTGCTGGGATTACAGGCATGTGCCACCATGCCCAGGCACATTTTCATATCTCCAAAATTGGGATGAATCTTATAATGGATGATGTGTCAGTTTAGCTGGCACCAGTTTCTTCTCCTCAGTAAACCTTAAATTATGAGGTATGTTTATGTTTGGTGGATTGTGAGATTGGATGCAATATCATAGACAGTATTTAAAGGGAGGAGACTGGATGAGCTCATCAAGGGTGCAAGGGTGGACACAGAAGAAAAAACACCAACAAAACACCAAAAAAAACCACCAAAAGAAAAAAACACTAAGCCCTGGGATACCCTAGGGTTTAGAAGTTAGAAAGAAATGGAGAACCCAACAAAGGAGATGGGAAAGGAGCAGCCAGTGAGACAGAAAGAAAACCAGTTATGATGCCTAAGAGCCAAGCAAGAGTGTGATCAGTGGTGTTGGATGCTGCTGATAGGTCACATAAAATGAGGTTGAGACTTCAGCATTGGATTTAGCAATGTGGAAGTCAAATACTCTGACAGGGTGTTTTTGGTGAAGTGGCCAGGGTGAAAGCTTATTTGGAATTAGTTTAAAATGAAATAACACCTGGACATGCTGATGCTTGCCGGTAATCCCAGCTACTCCAGAGGCTGAGGCAGGAGAATCTTGAGTTTGAGGACAGCCTAGGCAACGTAGCCAGACCAAGTCTCAAAAACAACAACAGGACAGGGGATGTAGCTCAGTGGTGCTGTGCCTGCCTGGAAGTAACAGATATAGGCAATTCTTTTGAGATACTTTGCCACCAAGAGGAGCAAAGCAAGGGTGAGGTCAGGAGGTAGTACCTAGCTGGAGGAAGTAAGGCCCGGAAGTTGTGTTTTAGATGGAAGAAGTCACAAGATATTTTTATATTGGCGAGAATGTTTCAGTATAGAGAAAGATAGGTAATGTACGAAAGCATGAGGAGAATGGTTGTAGAGCATGGTGCTGCACACCTGTCATCCCAGCACTCTGGGAGACTGAAGCAGAAGGTACATGAGTTTGAGCCCAACCTGGGCAACTTAGTGACTCAGTGCCCCTGTCATAAAAAAGGGCTAGAGATGTAGTTCAGTGAGAAGGCCTGGGTTCAATCCGGGGTGAGGTGGGGGGGACCAAGAAAAAAACAAGGGAAAAAAAGATGGTTAACTTTTAGGTAGGAGCATGCATTATGTGTCTAGAAAAATCATCTAAGTTTCTAAATTGCTCAGGCTGGGCTCAAACCTTCCAGAGTAGTGGGATTACAGGTGTGTACCACCGCACTCTGCAGACAACTCTCTTAATTGTATTGGTCTTTCATACCACACCAAGGGGCGGTAATTACTGGCCTCTGTGTTTATATAGTGCTCTTGGGTGTTTTTATTTGTTAGTAATATTTTTTAAACTCTCTTTCCTAAGTTAGAATTGTTAGGCTTTAACTCTTTTTGGTACCGGGGATCGAACTCGGGTCCTTGCGCTTGCTCAGCAGGCGGTGAAACCACTGAGCTAAATCCCCGGCCCTAGGCTTTAACTCTTTAAATCAACTATAGGGTATTCTAAAGTCACTTCATTTGTTCATCCCCTATTTGTTGGTCCCTGTTTTAGTTACTTTTCTCGTTGCTGAGACAAAATATCCAACCCCCAAAGTTCAAGGGGGAAAGGTTTATTTGGTTTACAGTTTGTAGATGTTTCAGTCTATAAGCAGCTGGTTCCAAGGCAGAGTGGCAGAGGGGCAACAATTCATGGTGGCAGAAGACAGCAAAAGCAACAAGGGACCTTAACAATGTCTTTCTACCCCTTTTATCCCATCCAGACTACTGGAATTAGGGCATTGCCAAACCACTCACTCAGTGTAATGGTTTAGTAATCACAGGCCCTTAATCACAGCACCACACATTCCAGATTCAGCCACCTCTAAAAAAGAGGCCCCACCTCATCTGCATGAGGCTTTTTTTTTTTTTTCGGTACTAGGGCCCGAACTCGGGTCCTTGCGCTTGCACAGCAGGCAGCGAAACCACTGAGCTAAATCCCCAGCCCTGCATGAGGCTTTGACACAAACCATAACAATCCCTGTGGGTATGAGGGAGAGACAAGAAAAGTGGAATCTATGCTCTGAGAATTATTCATGGTCTGATGTGTTGGAGATTGAGACATGGTGTAGTGAAAATGCAGTGCCACAGTTTGAGTCAGAGTGTTGTGGAAACAAATAGCAGCTTAGCCCCATTTCCTAGATGTGTATTTAGCTCTGCATTTATTCTTTCCCTTCTCCCATACACCCTAACCTTCTAAATTAGATTTTGTTTGCACATTAGGTGGTGGTACATGCTTGTAATCTTAGCATTCTGGGAAGCTGAGGCCAGAGGATTGCAAGTTTAAGCTCAGCCTGGGCAATTTAGCAAGTCCCTGTCTCAAATGAAAAAAGGACTGGGGGATGTAGCCTCAGTGACCTGCTTGGTCTCTTCCCTCTGCTGTGATACCTATAGTATAAAAGTGCCTGAGACATAGTAGATATTCAGTCATAACCGTTGAATGAATAAACACACAGATGTGTATAGTATCTACAGATCTGTTCTCTTGCTGGAAGCAGACTTCAGATTTGACTCCTTGGTAAAAACAAATAAGGAAACAAAATGAATTATGTGGGTCACATGGTGCATCAAATAAAAAACAAAAGGCTATATAGGAGAAACCTGGTATAAAACTTGAAAGACAGTTTTCCTTTCAATGCTCAAGACCCAACACTTAATTATACATTTTGTGTATTTTTCTAAAATAGGACTGAACCACCACCTTTTTTTTTTGGTACCGGGGATCGAACTTGGGACCTTGCACTTGCGAGGCAGGCACCGGAACCACTGAGCTAAGTCCCCAGCCCCACCTTTATTTTTTTAGTTCTGAAGAGTGAACCCAGGGCCTTCACACTGAGCTACATCCCTAGCCCTTTTTATTGAGACAGGGTCTTCATTAAGTTGTCTAGCTGGACTCAAACTTACAATCCTCCTGCCTCAGCCTCCTAGAGTGCTGGGCTTCCAGGTGAGCACTGCCACACCTGACTTGAACCACCATCTTTGGCGGAGTACCATACAACATGGTCACTTAGATATGTACTATGGTATCTCACCTTGATCCCTGCTTTTTTGTTTTATTATTCACACAGGGCTCATGAGCAGCTAAATGTGAAACATGAACCACTCCAGCTCATCCAGCCTCAATTTGAGATGCCGCTGCCTGCCCTTCAGCCTGCTGTGAGTAGGTGTTTGGGGTCCTGCTTCAGAGCCTCACTGTTTACTCTCCCCTCACCCATGGATGTGGCCTCACTGCACATCCTTCCATTTGCCATTTGTGGTGCTCCACATGGAGTTGTAGTGCTTGACTACTAAACACCCTCCAGCACCTAAACTGTTAGTATTCCATAGGGATTTCCATGTGAGCTCAGTACCTAGCTGAGGATTCAAAGGTGTGGGCTTTTCTGGCTATTAAACATTTTCCATCTTGTGGGGCTGGAGGACATATATGAGAGTGCCTGGGTAAAGAGAAAAGCTGGACTGGGATGTAGCTCAGTGGTAGAGCACTGGCCTGTTGTGCATGAAACCCTGGGTTTGATCCCCTGCATGAGAGAGCAAGAGAGAGAGATGAGAAATAAGGAAAGCATTGTGCTGTCTTCCACGCGTTGGACACTCAGGCTCATAGCATAAGTCTAACAGCCTAGAGGGTAGTCATGTATGGACAGGATATCTTCTTCTCCTCTCCACCACCCCCCACCACCGGGGATTGAATTTAGGACCTTGTGGTTGTGAGGCAGGCGTGGCACCACTGAGCTAAATCCTTGCCCCTAGGACAGGGTACTTTTTTAAAAAACTGGTCCAGCATTAACTTTACCTCCCCTATTTTTTCTGTCCCAGTGCATTCTGCAGTGTTTTTGTTTTTGTGCATTCTCCAATGTTATGACCCAGTTGGCTTTTTTTTTTTTTGGTATTGGTGATCAAACTCAGAACCCTGCTCTTGCAAGGCAGGCAGCGGAACCACTGAGCCAAACCCCCAGCCCAAGTTGGCTTTAGCTTGCTAGGTTGAAACTGGCTGTGATGGGAGTATTTACATCATAGAAAATGGAAAATATTACAAATTAGATTTTTTCACTTTAGGTTTTTTTTTTTTGGTACCGGGGATCGAACTCAGGACCTTGCACTTGCAAGGCAGGCGATAGAACCACTGAGCTAAATCCCTGGCTGTAGATTTTTTTACTGTTTTGAGAGCTGGTAGTGAAATATTTACCAGCACAGCACTGGTCATACCTATGCATTCTGATTCTAAGTTCAGTACTTTCTACACTAATCTACATTTGCTTCCTCAGATAATTTCTGTACCTAAAGATCTCATAATTAAATAAGAAACCAGTTGTACAATCAAATGTTCCACACAAGCCTAAGTCTTCAGCTTTGCATCATTGTGCTCAGTTAATTGCCATTGGTGTGTCAGCTGGTCAGTTTAATGGTACAGCTAGGGCTGGTTGCACTCAGTTGCTCACAGCGTCGTCTTGCTTGACTGGGTCTAATGGGTGAGGGCTGGAGGAGGTGGTGGGAGTTCGGGTGGTTCGAACCAGGCTAAGGGCTGAGTTGGCCTTGCATTTCCCCTGTGTCCCATCACTCTTAATTATGGCTTTAGATAACTCTTAGGAAAGATTCTTTCCTTTAGGTTTTCCCTCCCAGCTTCAGGGAATTGCCACCTCCTCCTCTGGAACTGTTTGACTTAGATGAGACGTTTTCCTCCGAGAAGGCCCGGCTTGCTCAGATTACCAATAAGTGTAAGTTTGGCTGATTTTAAAATTTTGTTTTCTATTATGAGTATTATTTAACCATGAATTTCTGAGATTTGCTGTAAGAGAAGCTTAGAGATTATTTAGGGAAACAAAATATGAACAGATGTATAAAGTTAAATTTTTGTTTATTTCATGTGAATGATACTCGTTTTTCTCAAGACCAGTTACCTCCATGAGTCAGAACATGGTGCTAAGCAGAAAGCCAGAGGTCTCAGCTTTGATCCCTGTAGCCCCTTAGTTCTGACTTATTGAGTGACCACACGTTGAATCCTGACCCAGGCTTACCACCTAGAAAAATCTAGATCACTAGTCATAAGAACAGTTAGATAATGGGGCTGGGGATTTAGCTCAGTGGTTTCACCTCCTGCTGCGCAAGTGCGAGGACCCAAGTTCGATCCCCAGTACCAAAAAAAAGAGAACAGTTAGATAAGAAAAATGAATCAGGCCCAAAATGAATGTTATCTTTATGTATTACAAGCATATGCTAATAAAAACAAAAATTAAAAAAAAAAATAAAGAAAAAATGAACCAGGGCCTGAGGATCAACAGAAACTTCAAATTGGGAGGACCAGTGCACCCACCCTGAGCCATGTGTGAGGAAATGAGCCCCCAGGCCACACAGTTTGGGGTGAGGGGTGCCTGACTGTTGACTCCTGACATGCCCTGCCTCCCACACTGCAAACAGCCTGCACACAGATGCCCACCCGTGCTGAAATGGTGACCCTGCTCCTAGAAATCTAATTTAAGGAAATCAGTGAAGGTACACAGATTACATCTACACTGTTTATTTTAAAAATGCAATAAAATTGGGAGTAGCCTTGTGTCTACAGCAGGAGCTTGGTAGTAAATTGTGTCACATTCATGGGGGGGAGGTGTCAGGATGTAGTCATTATGAAAGAGATTTATAAAGTCCAGGGAGTAACATGGACAGAATTTAAGATTTAATTTAATTTAAGAGATAATCCTAATGAAGATAGCAAGATGCCAGGTGCAGCCTGCACAGAGTTGGATCCCTACTACATGACTAGATTTCTTTCAAAGACCTAAAAGGCATAAACAAAAATGGAAATAGTTCAATGTAAATAAAACATCTATTGGATCTCTGTTCTCTGCCAGGCATTGTGGCAGATGCCAAGCAATCAAAAATTAGTAAAACATAAAGATTAGTCGGGCGGGTAGTGCATGCCTGGAATCCCAGCACTCAGGAGGCTGAGACAGGAGGATTGCTATAAGTTACATAGTGAGTTCAAGGTGCGGGAATACATAGCAAGACCCTGTCTCAAAAGCAAACAAATAGATGTAAGGATTAATTCAGGAAGAATAGTAGATTGTGAAGAATCAGATGTGTTAGCCTATGGAAATCCTTGTAGAAATACAAATTAAAAATGATAGAGGGCTGGGGATTTAGCTCAGTGGTTCCACCACCTGCCTGGCAAATGCAAGGTCCCAAGTTCGATCCTTGGTACAAAAAAACAAAAAACAAAGATCAAAAAACAATACAGCTTTGTAGATATAAGTTACAGCATTAAAAATCAGACACAGGGCCAGGAATTTAGCTCAGTAGTTCTGCCACCTGCTTTGCAAGCACAAGGTCCTAAATTCAATCCCCAGTACCAAAAAAAAAAAAAAAGAAGCTGAGGCAGGAGGATCTTGAGTTTGAGGCTAGTGTGGGATACACAGAGACACTGTCTCAAAAAAAAAAAACAAATTGGAGGGTCAAGCGCAAGGTCCCGAGATCCCCGGTACAAAAAAAAAAAAAATTGGAAACTGTGTAATGTTTATCCATCAGTAGGGGGATTGATTTGAACAATTGTGAAGTGAAGTGGACTATTACACATATATTAAAAGAAAGTTGTAGAGCATGAGCTTTACATGGAATATCCATGGCATATTAAATGACGAAGGCAAGGGCTGCGGATGGAGCTCAGGATAGAGCACTGCCTAGATGCACAGGGTCCTCTGTTCAATCCCCAGCACTGCAAAAACAAATCCCATTTTGTGAAAACTTATATTTACACATGGAAGCATACACAGTAGTAATTACTGTAGATGCTATTGGTGGGGGTAGAGCTAGGATGAGAAATTTTTTTATGTAGTTAAAGCCTTAATGCTTGTTTTGGGATAGGCTTTTTTTTTTAATGAATAAATTTATCCCATTCCCCCCCCCTCAAGCTCCCACCCCTCCCTATGTACAAAAGCTTTGTTTCTATTCTTTCCTTCCATTTTCACATTTTTCTTGTCCCTTCTTCCTTTCTCCCTCCCTCCTCCCTCGTTCCCCTGCCCACTTGAACACTTTCTTCCTATTTCTCAACATCCATTATACATCTCAGTCCTTATTTCCACATTCAGTTTCTCACACCAGAGAAACAATGCAGTATTTAAACATGTGTGTCCGATTTATTTCACTTAAGATTATGGTCTCAAGGTCTATCCATTTAGCTATAAATGAAGCTCAAAGGATGAGAAATTGTTAGAACTGTATAGTGAACTTTTCTATGCTAACTTGGGATCAAACCCAAGGCCCTGTTCATGCTAGTCAAGTGCTCTACTACTGAGCCACAACACTCACCCAAAATGTTTTTAAAACTTAAATTTCTATCGTGACTTCTGTTTTTTATTTTTTTGGTACCGGGAATCAAACTCGGGTCCTTGCACTTCCAAGGCAGGCAGCGGAACTACTGAGCTAAATCCCCAGCCCTATCGTGACTTTTAAAAATGTACCTTAGGGCTGGGGATTTAGCTCAGTGGTTCCGACGCCTGCCTCGCAAGCTCAACTCCCGAGTTCGATCCCTGGTTCAAAACAAAAAAAGTTCACACTCACTAAAAATGTACCTTAGCTGGGCATGGTGGTACATGCCTGTAAATCCCAGCACTTGGGAGGCTGAAGCAAGAGGATCACCCCTAGTCCAAGGCCAGCCTGAACTACATATTGAGACCTTATCTCAAAAAACTAAAATAAATAAATAAATCAGAATAAAAAATGTAAATCAGAGGGGAAGAAAAGAAAGTCTATTGTGAGTAGGGCAGTAATGGCTGTACAACATAGATATAGAGTTGCTGTGGCCAGATGTTGTGGTGCACACCTATAATCCCCAACACTCTGGGAGGCTGAGGCAGGAAGACTCCAAGTTCTAGTCCAGCTCTGGCAGTTTAGTCACTTAACAAGACCCTGTCTCGGGGCCGGGGATTTAGCTCAGTGGTTCCGCCGCCTGCCTCGCAAGCGCAAGAACCCGAGTTCGATTCCCCAGTACCAAAAAAAAAAAAAAACAACAAGACCCTGTCTCAAAATAAGAAATGGGGTAAAGATGTAGTTCAGTGCAAAGACTCTGGGTTTAACTCCCGGTATCACACTCCCCCCCAAAAAAAGCTGCTGGAAATGTCTTTACAGAAGTTTCACAGAGATATGTTGGTGGAATTATGGGTGATTTTCTTTTCTATAATAATCTTATAAAAAATACAATTTTAAAATACCTATATGCCCAACTCATAGTGGCACTTGTTGTATTCAGAGAATTAGTAACTTGATTTCCTACTGGTTGCTCTTATACATTATAATGTAGGAATGCTGGATATGGGGATTAGGAAAGCCAGAACCAGAACCAGTCCACCTTTAGTTTAGTTAGGAAGGGAGACTTTTTTTTTTCTGGTTTTTTGAGACAGGGTCTTGCTATGTAGTCCAAGCTGGCCTTCCTCTCCTGTGTGGCTCAGGCTGGCCAAAAGCCAGGTATGGGGTGCATGCCTGTAATTCCAGCTCTCAGGAGGCTGGGGCAGGAGGATCAGTGCCAGTTCAAGACAACCTTGGCTATGTAGTGAGTTCAAGGCCAGCCTGAACTACATAGTGAAAACCTGTTTCGAAAAACGGTTACACTAATTACCTGAACTGTGCTTAGGTACTGAAGAAGACCTGGAATTCTATGTCAGGAAGTGTGGTGACATTCTTGGAGTAACCAGTAAGCTACCAAAGGATCAACAGGATGCCAAACATATCCTTGAGCACATCTTCTTCCAAGTGGTGGAATTCAAGAAACTGAACCAGGTACAGAGCGTAGGAGGCTCACTGAGGTGGGAACCCTTCAGGTAGTAGTAGAATCCATAGGCTGTTTGTCATTCATTAGTTCTGTGCATATTTATTAATTTCACATGAAATGTGGGTTGAGGGCTTAGGTACATTCTCAATATTACTCACCCCAGAAGCCTGAAGGACAGACACCAAAGCCAGAGTGAGGAGTCTGCTGTGGTCTTTGTACCAGTGCCTTCAATTCCATTTGCTGTCGCTCATCATGGTGGGTGGTGGGCAGTGGTCAGAAACCCCATCCTGGTAGAAACAAATTAATCTTTGGGTTGAGTTTAGTCCTAAAACCAGAGAAATCCTATGTGTCCTAATGAATGATTCAAAATTTCTAATTAAAATTCAAAACACCAAAGCCAGGTATGGTGGTGCATGCCTGTAATTCCAGCTCTCAGGAGGCTGGGGCAGGAGGATCACTGCCAGTTCAAGACAACCTTGGCTATGTAGTGAGTTCAAGGCTAGCCTGAACTACATAGTGAAAACCTGTTTTGAAAAACCAAAAATAAATAAATAAGTGATAATAAAATTCAAAACACCAAAGAATTGATATTTTGGGCTATGTACTAAAATACTGAAATTCTATGCTTTATTCTCTTATCCAGGAACATGATGTGGATACAAGTGAAATGGCATTCCAAAACAATTTCTGAGGACTGTGCCTCTCCAAGCATTTTCTGCCTCCTGAGTCTCTCTTTGTATTTTGAATTGTTCTTCAGTTCCTCACCAGTGTGTATACCCTCTTTGCTCTGTGAGATGTAGGTCTGTGCATTGCTTATAGTGCCTAGATAGGTAAGGTTTGTAACTTACAGAAACTTTATGGAAGAGACATTCCATTTTTAAAAAATCAAATCTATTATTGAATCTGTGCTTTTATCATTTATGAAAATCTATCATTGAAGTCTTTTTCCTGACTTCAGTTCAGGATTTGAGGCTTTTTTATTAAAGGTACGCATAACTCTCAAGCTTGTTGAAATACTGTACAGCTTTCTGGACGAATTCAAAAGAATACAAAACAAGTTTAACCCAAAATCTGTCTTTCCCACTGTACCTAAAGCAAAAGATAAAATATTAGATGTCTTCCTAAGATAGGAAGGTCACTCACCCTTTGTTTGCTAGCTGGTACAAGACATAACCATTTAGAGGCTGGAGGCTCCACCCATAACTTCCCCCTTGCTTCTGAACTACTGAAGCACTCCTGTTATTTAAAATGTGACAGTCTGCCCCAAGGAGCTAGATTGTCTTGTCATGGGACTGTGGGAGAAACTGCTTCTGCCTGAATAGGGTAGTTGTCTGGACATGCGTAATAGCGTACTGGAATACACTGGAGAACTTTGGGGAACCCTGAATGCCAGATAGAAGATTGTACTACCATTGAAAGTGTGTAAGGGTTGTGGCACAATGGGAATCATTTAGCTGGTGGGTTCAATAAAGACAGAAACACCAGCTAGGCGCGGTGGCACATGCCTGGAATCCCAGCACTCTTGAAGACTGGAAATTTAAAGCCCAGCCTGGGCAATTTAGTGACTTAGTGAGTCACTGTCTCAAAGTAAAAAAATGGTTGAGGATATGCAGTGCAAAAAAACCCTGGGTTCAATCCCTGGTACCAAGGAAAAGAACAAGGGGGAACAGCAAAAGGAGGGCCATTTAGGAGACAATGTGATACAACTGCAAGAAATGGTAACATGGCTGCTGGACTAAACTGCTGCTGTAGGAAAGGACATCTTCCTCCTCCTCTTCCTCCTCTCTTCCCCTCCCCGCTTCTTTTTATTTTTATTTTTTTGCCATACTGAGGATTGAACCAGGGCCTTCACACTGAGCTACTGAGCTACATCCCCAGCCCTTTTATTATTTTGTATTTTGAGACAGGATCTCACTGAATTGCCCAGGCAGGGCTGGAATTTAGGATCTTTCTGCTGAAGCCTTACAGAGTGCTGAGGTTACAAGCGTACATGACCACACCCAGCTGGAAATGTGGCATTTTGAAACAGATTTGACCTGGGGTTGAAGGTTTGAGCACTCAGGAGGCTGGAAAAAGTTCCGTTTAGCCTGAGCAATTTAGCAAGACCATGTCTCCAAATAAATACAAAAAAAAAAGGGCTGGGAATGTATCTCAGTGCAAAGGCCCTAGTTTCAAACCCTAGTACTGCCAAAAACCAAACCAAAGGCAAAAAAAAAAAAGCCAGGCATTATGGCACACGTTTGTAATCCCAGCACCCTGGGAGGCTGAGGCAGGAGCAGTACCCAACCTAGCAATTTAGCGACTTAGTGAAACTATGTCTCAAAATAAAAAATTAAAAATAAATTTAAAAGGCTGGGGCTATAGCTCAGTGTGAGGGTCCTGGGAGTCAGTCCCCATGCCTAGGGATTTCCTTACTTGGCAGCTCACTGTCTGATGGCAAGAGAAATTAACCTAGTGTCAAGTGGTAATTGGGCTGGGTGGTGCCTAATCCAGCACTGGTGAGGCTAGAGAAGTATGTAAACTGGAGGCCAGTATGGGCAACGTGTGTGCGTAATATGTGTGTTTATATGTATAAATAAGGAAACAAATATGAAGAAAACTATTGGTACTAGGAGTTTGTCTGGGGGGGGTCCTCTGATCCACACTGGGCTGTCAGGGAGGATTTGTGGCCCGGGCCACTAAATGCGAGCTTCCGCGACCCATTAGAGGCTGGCGAGGTCCCTGCCGTACTCCCCCTCATCCCCTGGGTCTGTCTGTCTCGGGTTCCCGCACCGCGGAAGCAGGTGATGCCGGGCGAGGGCTCCCGGGGTTCTGGCGCTAAACCCTGTGACGTCAGCGGCGCGACTCCCGTGATGCTCCGTGCTGCGTCGGGCACGGATGTCACTCTTCCCTTAAACCGCGCCCGGATAGCCTCAGTCTTTTGACGTTTGCTTGCTCTAGAGGCGACTTGGGACAGGCCACGTCACGTGCCTGAGTCACCAGGGGCCATAGGTTGACGGGTTGACGCTGAGACTTGACTTTCCATCTTAAGAGGTGCTAGAGGATCCCGCCCGGTACAGCCGCGCATTGGGCGGGCCTGTGCAGATGGTCTTCACCCGCCTCTACCAGACCCTGTGTCCACTGTCCGAACCTCTCCAACTTTGTACCCAAACTGCCTACCGGCCTGCCTGCTCTGTTGTTAATAGCAAGTGACTATTAGAAAACCAAGAACTAAGTCTTGGCCAATGCCAAGAAGCCAATGCCCCAGAAGGCCTAGGAAAGCGGTCTGGGGCTTGTCTCAGGTCTCATCTCCCTCACCAGAAACGCGAGGGATCTGGATTGGATGGTTCTTGAAACCGAAGTTCTCTCGTTTGTAGTAGTCTTCACGAAGACACAACAGGGGCTGGCATGAGCCTGAACAAACTCAGGCAGGAGTTGATGGCCCTGTCCAGTGATCAGTGATTCCAGAGAAGCCCGTACAGGCATGCAAAAGGATTTTATCCATCACCTCGTAAAGCTTCCTTGTGTAGCCTTGTGATCCCTCCTCCACTGCATTGTCATGTTAGATTGGCTTCTGTCACCACAGATCGGTTTGTAAATTGTAAACGTTTATATAAGTGGAATCATACAGTGTGTTCTCTGGCTTATTTCAGCATAATTGAGATTCACTGACATCAGTAATTTACTTTTTAATTGTTGAGTAGTATATCACTGCATGGATATCTTTTTTTTTGGTACCGGGGATCAAACTCGGGTCCTTGAGCTTGCTAGGCAGGCAGCGAAATAAATCCCCGGCCCTTGCATGGATATCTTTTATATCTGTAATTTGTTTATCTCAGTAGTTGTTGATGAATATTTGAGCTGCTTCCAGTTTGGAGACATTGCAAGTAAAGCTATGTAGGGCCGGGGATTTAGCTCAGTGGCGCTTCGCCTGCCTCACAAGCTCAAGGTCCTGAGTTCGATCTGGTACTGGAGAAAAAATAAAACTAAATACAAGTGAAGCTGTGTAAAAACTCCATATGGCCATCTACATTCATTTTTTTAAGAATAACTGGATCATACGATGGGTGTGTACTTGTAAATTTGTTTTGTTTTGTGATTACCCTGGGTTTAAGTGATCCTCCTGCACCCAGTTTAAATTTTTAAGAAACTACTGAACTGTTTCCAAAGTGGTTGTACAGTTTTACATTCCTACCAACAGTCTTAAGAATTTATTCCTCTAGCTAGGCGGAGTGGCACACTCCTGTAATCCCAGCACTCAGGAGGCTGAGGCAGGAGGATCACTTGAGTTCAAGGCCAGCCTAAACTACATAGTGACACCCAGTCTCAAAAAAAGAAAAAAATGTATTCCTTATCTTCACCATTTTGGTTTGATTAAAACTGGGGACTGAACCCAGGGACACTACCACTGAACTATATCCCCAGCCCTTTGTGTTTTCATTTAGAGGAAGGATCTCTATTATAGGTTGCCCAGGCCTTGAATTTAGAATCCTCCTACCTCAGCCTCCTCAGTAACTGGGCTTGTTACCATCCTCCAATCTTGGACTGCTTGCTGAATTTCTGTCTCATCCTGATCTTGTTTATTTTTGAGGACTTGATGCCTGTACGCCAGAAATCCGCCTTCAGATGGACAAGCCAAAACTGGTTGGCTCTACACTTGCTGCTAAAGTGTCTGCTAGAGAACCTCTAACCTCATTATAATCCCATCTGCTGGTTAAATAACACACCTCCAAGCGCCATGACAGTTAATTGCTATGAGGACCACATGAAAGAACCATAAAAGGAGTAAAAAAGAGGTGGTTTTGAGTTCCTGGAAGATCTCTGCCTATTCCCCCCAAAATACATGAGTATTCCTCCTAATCATTTGTGCCCTCATTTCTTTTACCTTATAACCTCCCAGGCCCTAAAGGGTTGAGAAGTTGATTTGTGTTAGCTCCTCCTCCTATTCTTCGCCAAGAATTAAAGTTTCTTTCATTTTGCTCAGTTGGTGCTTGATCTTGTTATTTGTTCCATAATTCCTAGAGGGAAAAAAGGATCCAGTCTGGTTTGGGATTTAAAAAAAAGAGACACCAAGAATATAGGTGTGTGCTGCTGAGCCCAGCATGATGAGTCTTTTTAATTTTAGCCATTTTCTAGTAGGTTGGTAATCTTATTGTGGTGTTAGTTTATATTTCCCTAATAACAGTGCTGAGCATCTAGTCATGTGTTTTGCTGCTGATGTATTTTGGGGTTTTTTGGGGGGGTGGATTAAAAATTTTTCTTTTTGAGATAGGGTCTCACTATGTAGCCCAGGCTGGCCTCAAACTCACTGAGATCCTCCTGCCTCCTGCCTCGTTCTCCCTGCTGGGATTATAGGTGTACTACCACCCCTGGCTATTGATGTATTTTGAAGGTAGAGTCTGAAGGTGGAGCCACTAGTTTGCAGATGGATCAAAAAAGTGATGTGAGAGATGTCAAGAATGACTCTGAGCCAGGTGTGGTAGCACACACCTGTAATTGCAGCACTTTGGGATCCCTACTGGGGACTCCTGAGCTGTTACTGGAAACCTGAAGTAGGCTCCAGTCTCCTGCCCAGTGTACGATGCAGGCCTGAGAGAAAAATACACTAAAGGGAGAAGTGAGACAGCAGGGAGCCAGGACGACCAAAGCCTGTGCAGCCGACAAAGGCACTGGCCAGTCCAAGGCACCGATTTTTATTGGTAATCAGTTGGGGTAAAGGGGAGCTATGTGCAAGGGCAGAATTACATTGGAGGATTTGCAGTCATGTGGTTTCTATGGAAATGAATGTAAGCAAGCCTCATAAAGGACAAGACAAAGCATTCTCAAATTAGAAACAATAGACAAAATACATGGTTTTAATTAGAACATTGTCCTGCTAGTTAGAAGGTTTTAGCTGTGGGAACAGAATTTGGCTGCGAGTTACTCTGACCTTGGCACATAGGCTTCAAGCCAATTGTGGGATTAACTCTTTACAGCCTGCTTTGGGGCATAATCAATATTGTGGTCCCCTGTACGTCAGAGGCTGAGGCAAGAGGATCACCGTGAGTTTGAGGCCAGCCTGTACAACATAGGGAGATCCTGTCTCAAAAAGCCAGAAAAAAAAAAAGAATGACTGAACTCTTGCTAATCTGAGAAATTATCTAATCTATTGGCTGTTCTTGTTTTTTTCTCTTTTGTACTGGGGATCAGGGATCAAACTCAGGATCGGGAACTTGCGCTTGCAAGGCAGGCAGCAGAACCACTGAGCTAAATCCCCAGCCTACGGGCTGTTCTTGTGCTATTCCCTACTTCCCATATTCTGAAACCACCCAGCTCCAAAGAGCCTTTAGGGACCTAAATGGCTGGGCATTCAAGGCCTTGGCCTTCATAGAGATAATGTTCTGCTTACTATCTTCCCTACCAATTGGTGAACTTTTGTAGAGAATATGGATGTTTGGGGTGTCTCAAGACCAAACTCTGGCACTAGCCTCAATTTTTTCAGCATATTTTTACAGACAGAATTTACCAAATTTACATTTAAAATCGTGAGCACTTTGCTTCAATCTACCCATCCATTTTAGCTGTGTGATCAGGGCAATTTGCTTAATAAATTTTTTTTTTCTGAAGAATGACCAAAATCAACTCTTTATAACTGTATAAATGTCAGAAACATGCTATAAATAAGCAAACTACCTCTGTTCACTGATGTGTATATGGACTCCCTAGTTGTCTCATCGGGTTTAATTACAGACCACTCACAGTAATAGATTTTTAGTATAAAGTGTAGCAGGATGTTAAGGCATTTTAGCTTTTATGCATACATATTGCACTTCTGGGTGATCATGGAGAAGAATCAGCAACATTATGGTGTTAAACTAGGTTGCGACCATGTGTATCCCACTCTTCTTATCTTTGAAATGTGGGTGGGGCATGTAGCTTAGTGGTAGAGCTCATGCCTGGTGTCCTGATGGCCCAGAGTTTGATCCCCAGCACTGCAAACAAACAAAAAGTTAAGGAGGTTGACCCGAAAGTAGGCAAAAGGCAGGTGACCTTGCTGGGCATGGTGACACACTCCTGTGATCCCAGAACCCTGGGAGGCAAGGAAGATGGCAAGTTTGAGCCCAGTCTGGGAAATTAGCAATTCAGCAAGACCTTGTTTCAAAAAATTTTTTAAAAGTGCTAGGAATGTAGTAATGCAAAGGTCTAGATTCAATTACAATAGTTTAAAAAAAGAAAAAAAAAAGGCAGGTGACTCTACCTATCATCACTGTTTGTTTTGCATCTAGCTTGGTGCTGGCCCTGAGCATTTGATCCTTGTATTTCCAAGGGAAATACAGGACAGGCCCGGAGTCTGGAACCTTAGGTGGTCAGATGATGGAATAACCAGGGCTAGAGCCTCCACACTCAGAAAGACCACATCCAGGAGATTTTTCCAGCAGAGTTGAGAATGTATGTGGCTGCACCCAGGGTGCTGAGAGTTTTCTCCTCAGGGGGTGGTGATAAAATAATAACTAGAGAGGACACTCTTGTGGAGGTCACCAGATCGCATTAGCTCTAGTCTGCTCTCCCTGCCACCTGACCCAAGGCACTGGCTCCCTGATTCCTCTGGCTATAGATTATTGATCAACTGCCCTCGGTGCTAGGTTCCAGGTGAACTCTGAACCTGCTCCCTGCCTCTTGCCTTGAGCAAATATCTCTCTCAAATGACCAAGTCCTGGCTTGCCTTGAAATGGGAGTAATAATCCATTGAGAGTATGCTCTGTTAAAAAAAATAAAAATAAAAAATAAACAGTGTATGCTCTGTGTAGAGCAGCTTTGTGATCCTCAAAGGTTAAGTGACAGGGCAGCTGAAGAGTCTGAATAATAAAATAATAAGAAAAAGCTGGGGATTTAGCTCAGTGGTTCCAGCGCCTGCCTCAAAAGTGCAAGGTCCCAAATTCAATCCCGGGTACCAAAAAAAACGTAAAAAAAAAAAAAAGGCAGGAGTGGTGGTGGATGCCTACAATCCCAGCTACCTGAGAGACTGAGGCAGGAGGATCACAAGTTGGAACCCAGGCTGGGCAATTTAGCAATTTATTTATTCCCTCCCCCCCTCGAAATTTAGCAAGTCCTATCTCCATTTTTGATTTGTTGTTGTTTTGAGACCAAGTCTCCTGAGGGCCGAGATTATAGCGTGTACCACCATGCCTGGCCCATTTCTCAAATTAAAACCTGAAAAGCGTTGAGGA
Source organism: Heterocephalus glaber (assembly GCF_000247695.1). Next base: position 10,670,777 of record NW_004624790.1, on the reverse strand, counting down.
TGTAATTCAGTGTGAAGGCCTTTGGTTCAATTTCCAGTATGCAAAAAAAAAATTTAGTATAATAATAATAATAATAGCTAGGGCTGGGGATTTAGCTCAGTGGTTCCGGCGCCTGCCTCGAAAGCGCAAGGACCCGAGTTTGATCCCTGGTACCAAAAAAAAAAAAAAGGTAAACAAATATATACTCTACTTTCTTGGGCTTTCCCCTACTGGTACTGGGGCCATCGACCACTGAGCTACCTCCAGTCCTCTACCCTCACCCCATACTGAGGATTGAAGCCAGGGCCTTCACATGGAGCTACATACATTCCTAGTCCTTTTAAAATTATCTATCTAGCCAGGTGTGGTGGCACACACCTGTGATTCCAGCACTTGGGAGACTGGGGCAGGAGGATCACTGTGAGTTCAAGGCCAGCCTGGGGTACATAGTTTAAGGCCAGCCTGAACTACATAGCAAGACCCTGACTCTATGAGCAGGGGATTTAGCTCAGTGGTTCAGGCGACTGAGTGCCTTGCAAGCGCAAAGTCCCAAATTCAATCCCTGGTACCAAAAAAAAAAGAAAAAAAAAGACCCTGCCTCTAAATAAATAAATAAAAATTATCTAGATATCCAGCCTGGGGATTGAAGCCAGGGCCTTCACACTGACCTACATCCCCAGCCCTTTTTTATTTTTTCATTTTGAAATAGCTAAATTGCCCAGGCTCGGCACAAATTCACCATCGTGGCTCAGCCTCCCAGAGCCGGTTTATAGGCCTGCTCCACCACATGCAGGTAAAACTTTTTTTGTAGAAGAAATTTACATTTATAAAGAAAATCTACAGTAAAAATTCTGCATTAGGAAGAGAACTGCTCCGGATAAATTTTATTACCTGAGAGACTGTATCTGCATAACAAGACAACTTTCACTCACTATGCAGTTCCTTCCCTTACCCTGCAGTAATCTGTGTCACCAGGAACCCAGCCAGAAGCCCCAGTTCTGCCCCCTATTGCTTTCTTTCCTTTCTCTCTTTTGTTATTATTTTTGTGGGGGGTGGTACCGGGGATTCAACCCAGGGCCTTCACACTAAGCTATATCCCCCTCCCCCTGCCTTATTTTTAGTTTTCTTTTTCTTTCTTTTTTTTTTTTTTTGGTACTGGGGATCAAACTTGGGACCTTGCGCTTGCGAGGCAGGTGCCGGAACCACTGAGCTAAATCCCCGGCCCTTTAGTTTTCATTCTGAGACAGTGTCTCACTGTTGCTAAGTCACCCAGGCTGGGTTTAAATCTATGATCTCCTACTTCAGGCTCCCAGAGTGCTGGTATTACAGACTTGTATCACTAGGCCTGTTCCCTATTGCTTTCTTTTTTTTCGGTACTGGGGATCGAACTCGGGACCTTGGGCTTGTGAGGCAGGTGGGGAAACAACTGAGCTAAATCCCTGGCCCCTTATTGCTTTCTGTAAATCAAGAAGCTTCATTTGCCTGATCCTTTGTGTGATTCCCAAGGCTATGTGAGTAGTTTAATATGACTTTTCTCCTGTCAATATGATTTTGTTTGTTTGTTCTTGGTTTTTTTGAGACAGGGTCTCACTATGTAGTTCAGGCTGGCCTTGAACTCACTGTGTAGCCCAGGTTGGCCTCAAATTTTCAGCAGTCTTCCTGCCTCAGCCTCCTGAGTGCTGGGATTACAGGTATGTGGCACCATGCCTGGCTGTTTTATGTCAATTTAAATTGTAGCCCCCTCCCCAATTGTAGCCCAGTCAAAGAAGCTAGAAGGGTTCTGGGGAGCAATTTCTTTACAGAAGAATCTGGAATCAGCCCAGGTTAGGGAAATTTTGTCTCAGTTTTCCCATCTGCTAAAAGATATACTAGTATATCTCATAGGATTGTTGTGAGGATTAACTGAATTAAAAGCTATACATAGAACAGTGACTGGTACATAGTAAAAAAAAAAAAAACAAAACCTTAAGATTTTGACAAATTCCCTCCCCTGCCCCTTTTTTTTGGTACCAGGGATGAACTCAGGGATCGAACTCAGGTCCTTCCCCCACCCCCACCCCTGCCCCACCTTTTTGAGAGACAGGCTGGCCTTGAACTCACAGCAATCCTCCTGGCTCAGCCTCCCAAGTGCCAACACATCCAGCTTCTCTCTATTTTTAGACATGGTCTTGGTGTGTAGCCCAGGCTGGTTTCCAGTTTATGATCATCCTGCCTCAGCCTCCAAAGTGTTTGGATCACAAGTGTATACTACCACACCCAGCCAACAAATCCCATTTTCAGATGAGGAAACTGAGGCACCGAGGAGTTAGGTAATTTGCCTAATATAATGCAACTACTTAGCAGTAGCCTGGGAAGCAAAGCCCAGGAAGTCTGGCTGCAGAGTTATACCAGCAATGAGGAAAGGATGTCCATGAATTACTTTGGGAGGGCAGAGAGTCAGGAAAGTCCTGAGTTCAGTGATGTGGAAGCTTTCAGCACTTGTCCTCCTGCTGCAGTGAGTGAAGTTTGCAGACGCTGGCTGGACTTCTCCCAGGTGGCCAGCGGTTTCTGGAAGAGGGATTTGAGACCTAAGCCAGGGCCGAGAAGCTGGAGCTTGGTTTGGTCTTCTGCACAGCTCCTAGCTCATAGTTCATTTACTTTCCTCTCACCACTGAGATGTCCAGGGAATCACTCTGAGGCAGGCAGGTAGTGATATAGGGCATATGACATATGGACCTCCAAATAATATAAAGGAGTTTTTTGGGTTTTTTTGGTACCAGGGATTGAACTCGGGTCCCTCTGTTTGTGAGGCAGGCAGTGGAACCACTGAGCTAAATCCCCAGCCTGAAATAATATAAAGGAAATAGGGCTGGGGATTTAGTTCAGTGGTTCCACCATCTGCCTCAAAAGTGCAAGGTCCTGAGTTCAATCCCCGGTGCCAAAAAAAAAAAAAAGGGAAATATTATAAATGCCAACCTACTAGATGTCTGACATGTCAAATGTATGTTCTCTAAAATCGAAGAATGAATTCTAGGAATGACAGAGGTTAAGAGTAGGAAGAACTTATTGAGAGAAAGACAGCTTCTGTCTAAGGCAGACAGAAAAGGGCCTGGAAAGTGGATTGCCCATGAGCCCTATTTCTCAAGGCTGTTTTATAGAGCAAAGCCATGAGGTGGCAGCTGTAAGGTGTGACAAACTATAATCAATAAGATTATAAGTATGACTGCTTAGGTATTATTATTATTATTATTATTAATTTTGGTACTGGGGATCAAATGCCAGTCCTGTGCTTGTGGGGCAGGCAGTGGAACCACTGAGCTAAATCCCGGCCAGCTTAGGTATTATTGATCCAATGGAAAATCACAAGGTGGGTATGAGGTGGGATAAAACTATGGTCAACCAGTAAGATTACAAGTATAAACATGGATCAAATGGGGAAGCAAGTCACATGGCAAGCGTACATGGACCAAAGGAGGACTTTTCTGGGAAGGAACGGGCCAGGGAGGTTTTGGTTCCCCACCCAAGGTGACTGGTGCCTATTTAGAATATCTAGGGGAAGTATGTAGGTGTAGTTAATTCTTTTTTTTTTTGGTACCAGGAATCAAACTTGGGTCCTTGGGCTTGCACAGCAGGCGGCAAAACTACTAAACTAAATCCCCGGCCCTGTAGTTAATTCTTTGTCTCAATGCTTGGCCTTTAATGAATGTGCCTCCAGCCACAGTTGTCTTCTACCCTGACTTCTTAGAGGGCCCAGCCCTCTCTGACTTCCATATATAT
>NW_004624790.1:10651276-10666942 GCF_000247695.1 Heterocephalus glaber | reverse complement strand
GGGGATTGAACTCGGGACCTTGAGCTTTTGGGGCAGGCAGTGGAACCACTGAGCTAAATCCCGGGCCCTGTCTATAATATTTTTAACTTAGTTGTCTACAGTGGTAGTGTGGCAAAGCTGGCTGGGGGAATAAATGGAACCTGTTAATTACAAGATCCCAGGACAGTGCCAAATAATAACCCCCCATCTAGACCTCTGGTCAGTTCCCATGAGATATTGACTTCGTATAAGGATACAGATGCCACGAAAAGTGTGCTATTGAGTCCCTTTCATGGTAGCCTGCCCTGTGTCTCCCAGACAGACCTAAGGTGTGCTTATATTTTTGCTTTTTATCTTTTCCTGTTTTTTTTTTTTTTGATACCAGGGATCGAACTCGGATCTTTGCGCTTGCGTAGCAGGCGGCGAAACTACTGAGCTAAATCCCCAGCCCTCTTTTCCTCTGTTTTATTTGTTTCTCCCTTACCCTTCACTTCTCAAATAAATGTCACCATTTTTAGCTTGTCTCATTCAATTCTTTGTTCTTGACAAGGACCTGGAATACATTTATTTGGGGAGCCATTTTTTTTTTTTTTTTTTTTGTACCAGGGATCGAACTCGGGTCCTTGCACTTGCAAGGCAAGCGACAGAACCACTGAGCTAAATCCCCGGCCATGGCGAGCCATTTTTAAAAGGAAGCTACCTGATAACAATGACACTCAGTACTTGGTAAATGACCACCTAAAATGGAAAAACCCTCCCCAAGCCTCTAGGAGTTTAAGTGCAGAATAAACTGAATTTAAGACAACAACCCTTTACCTGGGGTCTTGTGCTGACTACTGGAGTGAATTGAGAGGCCGCTTGGACCCTAGGATGCTCACAGATCAGAAGGCAAACAAGTACATGGTGCCAGGTGCAGTGACTTACGCTAGTTTGTAATTTTAGCTGCTTGGGAGGCTGAGACAGGAGGATCTCAAATTCCAGGCCAGCCTGGGCAATTTAACCATAGCCTATCAAAAAAAGAAAAAAAAAGAAAAGAAAAAAGGGGGCTTGATATGTAGTCCAGTGGTAGAGCACCTGGCTAACGTGAGTGAGGAGGGCCTGGGTCCAATTACCAGTAGTGCAAAACAAAAAAGCCCGACAAAAACAACCAAGGAGCTGGTGAGTAGGGGACTCGGCGGATAAATAGGAATTCGCCCAGTGGGAGGGGCTGGTCCAGACAAGGGCCCTAGCAAACGCCTGGAGAGAACATTTCTTATCTAGGGCTTGCCGGGCGATCTGTTATAGAACACGGTAAATCCAATTTTACCCTATGGGAGAGAAAAGAGGTTTAAACTGTAGAGAGGTTGGGTTTGCATTTTAGGAGGGGCGCCGTGAGGTTGAAGAGGAAGCAGCGAGGTTTTCGGAAGGGGCGGGCTGGTCTAAAGGGGAGTGAGGGTGCTTTAGGATAAGTGCCGCAGGGACCAGAGTCGTTGGAACCGGAGCCGCGATTGCGCTCTGACGCCTGGGTCTGCCATCCTCGCGCCTCATTCCCTTCGTCTCTGCAGGAGGACACTCCTGGACCTCCCGGGAGCCACTCTTGGTCTGAGTCTGGATCAGTCAGTCACTTGGTAGCGGGAAGAGACCCTCGGCTCCCAAGGTGCGGGCCCCTTACCCGCGGCACCATCCGTCTCTCTCCAGGCCCCGCCCTCCCGCCCGCTAAGCCCCGCCCTCCCGCCCGCTAAGCCCCGCCTCGCGCTCGCGCGCCAGGCCCGGGCGGCGCCGACGCGCTTGGCGGGAGATAGGAAAGTGTTTCTGTGCGCGCTGGCGGCAGCCGCGCTTCCTGCAAGCGGGCAGCGGGACCTGCAGACGCCCTGAGGCCCGGGAGTGCGGTGCAGGGCGCGGGGCCGGAGCGACCGGAGGACTCCGTGTCCTGACCCCGGCCCGGCTCCCGCTCCGGGCTCGGCCGGCGGTCGGGCGAGCGCGGCGCGGCCCGGGCCGGGGGATGTCTCGGCGGACGCGCGGGTAAGCGGGCGGCGGGCGGCGGGCGGCGGGCGGCGGGCGGGGTGCTCCCTCCTCATCCCCTTCACCCGGGACCCTTCGAGCGCCACTTGGGGCGGGGATTCTCGCGGGAAATGCTGCTTCGCGGACCGCCTGTCGCAGGGGCGCGCGCAAAACGGGGGTTTCTAGGGGCCCCTCGCTCGTGCCTGCTGGGCCTCGGAGCCGGGACGGGCTGGTCTCCTGAGACCCGGGCGAAGCCCTGCGTGATGTCATTTTGTCTCCCGCCTAATTGCGGGGAGGGGGTGGGGGCCCAGTGTCAGTTGGAAGGTTCTTTACTGGGGAGGGAAAGCGAGTCTCCAAGTCTTTGTGAGTGGAGGCCACAGCCTGGGACACACTTGTCGCTCAAGCCCAGTTTTGTTCAAGTTTACCGTTGGGCATTTCTTCTCTGCATTCCGGGAAGCACACAGGCCTCCAAGCCCCCTGCCCACCCTGGGTAGGCTGCCGAGGCTGGGGATCCATTGTCTTTCTCACTTGGGTTCCGGGCCGTCTCGATTCAGCTTCAGAGACCTCTTCCTGCTCCACAGAAGAAGTTTTGGGCAGCTGGGGTTGACCACACAGTGACTGGTGTGTATCAGAGCCACTCTGCCAGCAGCCCCTGGGGCAAAGGCAGGAACTGAGGCTCCATTTTATTCATTCCCCAGAGATTAAGTGGCAGGGTCAGCCAGGGTCTTTGTTGTTGTACCTGGGGCCTGGGCTCTGGGCTTTACAGCCTGTGTGAGAGGGAGCCATGAGGTCCTGCCCTGTTCCCTTAGCCCCATCTAAAGCTGTAGGTGCTAGTGTTCGCAGGCTGAGGGTGCAGGTGGCCACCAAGCATCTAGTCCTTAGGTAGTGGTCCCTGTGTCTGGCACACGGGACTGTCTTCCTCAGGTCCCATTGCCCCAGGAGGAGTTTTCAGGAAGTGTTACTCTGGGAATGACTGTCCCTAGGCCATTTGCAGGTCCTCTGCCACTTCTGCCCTTGGGCTTAGTGGAGGAACCCCCTCCCATGTGAGGAAGGGGCTCTGTACCCCTGCACTCCGGCACCCTTCATTCCTTCCTTGGCCACTTCTGTTACTCCCCTGTGCCCCAATGCCCCATTTCCTACTCAGCCTGTGACTCACCAGGCCATGGAGAGAGCCCAGTACATCCAAGGACAAGAGAAAGGGTGTGTTGCACCAAAGTATGGTTGTCACCAGGAACTGACCTGCTTTTATTTATTTATTTTTTAAATTTATTTTTTGGTATGAGGGATCGAACTCAGGTCCTTGGGCTTTCGAGGTAGGCAGCAGAACCACTGAGCTAAATCCCCGGCCCAAAGAGTTATTCATGTACTTTTTTGGGGGGGATCGAACTCAGGACCTTGTCCTTGTGAGGCAGGTGGTGGAACCACTGAGCTATGACCTGCTTTTAAAGCTGGGATTTCAGTGTGAGGACTTGAAGGTGTGTAGTCAAGGAGGTTCAGATCCTACCTGTGGATTTGGCAAATGGTCTATAACCCCCGTGAGCCTCAATTTTTCTGTTACATGGGGACAGTAAGAATGAGTGGGAAGTGGATGGCCAGCACTCTGTGGGTGACAAGAATGTTGTCTCAGAGTTCTCCCAGCTGTTCTGAGATGCTATCCCCATTACACAGAGTATTGGATCACAGAGAGTGTCCACACAGATACCCTTCATCCTGAAAGGGTCATTTGCTGAACATATGATAGAAGGAGGGGCTTGTGCTGGGTACTGGAGAAGCCGTCATGATTTCTATCAGGCATCTGGGCACAGTTGATTTTACAGCCTGTGTTGTTCTATTTTTGGTATCGTGTAGATTTTTACCTCTTTATAATGGTAGATGGCCTATGATTAGGGGTCTGGAATGACAAGAGTGAATTCCAGATCCTTTTGTGATTGATATATATTGCTGGGTGTAGAGATTTTTAAAATTTTCACTTTTAGCATTTCTTATTGAGTAGAATGCAGCAGCTTTGCGTGTTCATTCATGTGTCTAGTCCTACCCTGGGCAAACATTTTAAAACCCTTTCAGTGTCAGACTCCAGGATTGTGGAGGTGGACCTGACCTTTGTGGACCATGTCAAGAGAGGCAGTTGCAGCGCAGAGCCTGGGAGAGGAGGGTTTTCAGTGTCCTGGGTGTTGGAGTGGCTAGGAAGTATCGCTGAGTTCTGGGGAAGGTGTGCAGACACCCTTCTTTAGCACGAGGCCTGTGCTTACCTTGCTTATTTGGCAATTTGTAGGCTTTTCCCAGTTTATAAATGCCTGACCTAGGACCATACCTGAACAGAGGTGGCCTAATGCAGGTCCTGCCCTGTGGAGCTGGGCGAAGGCTACCAACCTTCTGTGAACTCCTGACATCCTTGGAGGTGCATAGTGGGATCTTCATTTTTTTTGGCCATTAAACTGGATAAGTAGGAGCATCTTGGAAAATTTCCTCTTAGTAAAAATCTTCAGAATTCAGATGGCTATGCCATGTTTTTTTTTCCTCTAAATTAACTATGCCCATGTGTAGCCATAGGTTGAAAAGGTATATGCAGAATTGGACATCGTTACTGAAAGAATATATTTGAAATGTCTCCACTGAATAATATTTCTTGAAATTCTGGTGCTTGATGATCACATATGTTATGTTTAAAATGTCCAGTGCAAGCCGGGCGTGGTGGCACATGCCTGTGATCCCAGCACTCGGAAGGCTGAGGCAGCAGGATTGCCATGGGTTTGAGATCAGCCTACATAGTGAGTTCAAGGCCAGCCTGAACTACATAGCAAGACCCTACCTCAAAAAATAAATAAACAACAAATAAAAATCCAATGCAAGTGTGAATTTGTTATTGAAAAGAAAGTATTAAGTGGGATCTGGTTTTGAATATCATATTCTTGGTGAGAACTTAATGTTTTTTGGCAATGCTGAGACTGGAACCCAGGGCCTTGCACGTGCTAGGCAACCACTAAGTTATACCCATGGCTTTTGAAATCATTAGAATATTCCTGAAAATAATGATAAGAATAAAGAAGAAAATAAATATACCCAAAACAGTATTTCATTGAAGAATTTAAGAAGAGAGGTGGGGAGAAGTGTATATATTTTTGGGAGGGGAGTAGGGTCCTACTATATAGTCCCGGCTGGCCTTGAACTCACTATGTAGCCCAGGCTGGTCAAACTCTCCCATCCTTCTGCCTCACCCTCCTGACTACTGGGATTACAGGCATATGCCACTATATCTGGCTGTGTGCCTCCTTTGTGGTTTTTAATTTTTGGTTTTTGAGATAGGGTCTTGCTTTGTATTTCAGGTTGGCCATAAACTCACTATGTAGCTCAGACTGCCCTCGAACTTGCAGCAATCCTCCTGCCTGAGCCTCCCAAGTGCTGGGATTATAGTCATGCGCCACCACATCTCCTACCTACTTTTTTTTGGAGCAGAAAAAGTAAAAGCCTGACCTCCAAACCTTTAGTTCTAGAGTTGGCTGGCCACTGGCCACCTGCTGTCCCTCATGATGTGGACACTGTCCTTGACCTTTCACTTGCTCTCCTGCAGTGAGGAGCTGGATGAGCTGCACTACCAGGACACCGACTCAGAAGTGCTGGAGCAGAGGGATAGCAAGTGTAAGGTCAAATGGACCCACGAGGAGGTGAGTGGCACAGCGGCTGCTCGGGACTGGGGAGGAGAGGGCTGATGGCAGCCGCCTCACGGCCAGGATGAAGAGGACCAGCCAGTGAGGGAGAGGGACAGGCGGGTCCTCTGCTTCTCCTGCCCGCTTCTCAGGGCGTTCCAGGGACTCAGGTCTGAGGAGGGATGTGTCAGGGTGGGCAGTGGCTTCTGTGTTCCTGAGGAGCGGGCGTGCTCTGCTGCGTGTGGATGTTGATTGTGCCTCTTGCTTCTTGTCCTAGTCTGTTCTCTGTTATAACCTAATACAGAGACTCGGAAATTTATAAAGAATCAAGTTGATTCACCTCACCATTCTGAAGGCTGAGCTGTCCAAGTTTAGGGGTGGGGCTGCCTCTGGTCAAGGTCTTCTTGCTGTTGGGGACGCTGGCTGTTGTGAGGCAGCATAGGTTAGCATGCAGTGAGAGAGCCATCCAAAGTGGCTTTTAGGACAGACCCATTCTCAAGATGCTAACCCCTGAATCCATGAATGCAGGAATCCATTGACAGAGGCCGAGCCCTCGTGGTCTGGTTGCGTCTTCAAGGTTCCATTTGGTCACACTTTTTTTGTCAGTACTGGGGATTGAACCTAGTACCTTTGCACTGAGCTACACCCCCAGGCTTTTACAAATTTTGAGACAGTGGCTCACTGAGTTGCCTAGGCTGGGCTTGAATTTATAATCTTCCTGCCTCAGCCTCCTAGAGTATTAGGATTAGTTTTTGGCTTTGTGAGACTTGATGTATAGTCCAGTCTGGCCTTGACCTCTGCAGCCTCAACCTCCACAATGCTGGAATTGCAGTCCTGTGCCACGACCGACACCTGGCTGGCCACACCTATGAATACCTCATGATGGGGACTAAAGTTCAGTGAGCTTTGGTGGGAACAGTTGAACCATAGCGCCATTGGACTGCTAGGAGGTTCAGACAAACCTGCAGCCCCCTCTTTCCTTTTTTTTTTTTTTTTTTTGGTGAGACAGGGTCTCGCTGTGTAGTTCAGGCTGGCCTGGAACTCATAGGTAGTACAGGCTGACTAGAACTCACGATGATCTTCCTGCTTCAGCCTCCCGAGACCCTCACGCCTGGCCCCTCTTCCTTTTTTGAAAAAATAATTGAATCTTGTGACATCAAGCTCTGACTTGGCTTTCTGCTAGCTATATATTACCGTATTTATTTATTTATTTATTTTCAGTACTGGGATGGAGCTTAAAGAGTGCAGAGCTACATCCCTAGCTGTTTTTAAAATTTAATTAATTTTTCCTGTGGTGCTGGGGATTGAACTCAGGGCCTTTGATCTGATCTATAACCCTTAGCCTTTATTTTTTATTTTTATTTATGTGTTTGTTTATTTGTTTTGAAACAGGGTCTCCCTGTGGAGTTCAGGCTAGTCTCAAATTCACAGTGTAGCCCAGGCTGGCCTGGAATTTGCAGTGATCCTCCTACCTCAGCCTCCTGAGTGCTGACACAGGTGTGCATTATCACAACCTGTGCATAAAAGTTTTTGTAAATACGTATTTTCATTTTGTTTGGGAAGATTCTTCATGTATGGTCATAGAATGGGTTATAATTTTATAGAAATTCTCGCCTCCTCTCCCTTCTCTTTCTCCCCCCTTTTCTGTGCTATACATTGAACCCAGGATCTCGCACATGCCAACCACATACTCTACCAGTGAGCTGTGCCCCCAGCCGGAACGTTTTCTTAAATGGTTGTTTGAGATTCCTACTGGCATTATATTTTTTTTCCACCTCTGTTTCCTTGATGTGTTTAGTTTTAATCTGTTGTTTTCTTTGTTTAAAACTTGCTCTTTAAGCTGGTATACTTGTAGTTTTAGCTATTTGGGAGGCTGACACAGGAGGTGGAGAATTTGGGGCCAATCTGAGCAACACAGGAAGATCTCGTCTCAAATAAAAAACTTGGGCGAGGATTTAGCTCAGTGGTGCTGCCTCCTGCCTCAAAGTGAACGGTCCTGAGTTTGATCCCTAGTACCAAAAAAAAAACCAACTTGCTGTATGATCTGTAAATCACTACCCAACCATTCAAGATGTTTCTTCAGATGAGTATTAAGCAAACTTTTATTTATGCCACTGTGAACCAGGAGCTGTGTTCTGTTCTTGTGGGCTTAGAAGAATAAATAGGCCAGGGCTCCTAGGCCAGCACTTTCGTACTTTCCCCTGCGCAGGAGAGAAGGCTAAGCCCAGGTCTGGGGAACCTGCTGTAGTCATCCTCAGCCTTGGCAGGACCCCACGGGCCAGGGCTGGGGTCCATCTGCTCTCCACAGTGTCTCTACTGCTTACACGAAGGCTCCTAGCAGGTAGGCTGCGCTTGCTGATTGTCTGTTGGATCAGAGAGTGCACTGTTGCCTGAGAGGTTGGGAAAGTTTCATGGAGAAAATGGCTTTTGAGCTCAGGATGAGGATTTGGAAATTTAGCATCGAGGGAGGTCAACCTGCAGATCTCTGGGTGAGTCAGAGTGAGAAGTATGAGAGTACAGTTTGGCTGGTGGGAAGGGCCCAGGAGAGGAAAAGTGGGTAACATGGACAGAATGACAGATGGGAACCCATTCTGGGAGGGAGAGCCTCTTGTGTCCAGCTAAGAAGTGCTACAAGTTTGCAGCTAGCAGTGTGGAACCATGGGTAGTTCCTTCCCTCCCTCCTTCCCTTTCTTCCTGTGGTGCTAGGGATTGAACCTCTGCACTCAGCTATATCCCCAGGTCTGTTTAAATTTTGAGATAAGGTCTTGCTTAGTCACTAAATTGCCTGGGCTGGGCTCAAAGTTAGGATCTTTTTTGTGTTTTTTTAAAGTTATGATCTTGCTTCAGCCTGGCAGAGTGCTGGGATTACAGGCACGTGCCACCATGCCTGGCTCTATCTTTTTTACTATTTAAAAATTTTTTATTATCTTTGGAAGTGCAGGGCATGGGCAGTTGATAAAGCTGGGGAGGGACAGAATAGAACCTGGCTTCATTCAGGGAAGCTCATCTGTGGTGCGTGGAATGAAGAGCTTTGAGGTGGCTGAGAGACCAGTGCTGAGCGACTAGAGAATGTGCAGCCAAAAATCACCGGATTAAATTTGCCTGCTTAGCCATTTTAAAAAAAATTATTAAATAACTTTATTATCACACACACATACAGAAAATTAAAACCACTCAAAGAAGAGCAATGCAGGGGGAAAAGAAAACTATAATAATATTCAAATACACTAGAACTCAACTAAAACAAAACTGAAAAGCACTTAAACATTTTTCCATATAACTTAAAAAAGCATCTCAACCACCAACAAGACACCACAGGATGTGATTTGTTTCAGAAAGATCCCCAAAACCAACATTGAACAAATAATGATCTGGAAAAGAAACTCCAGTTAGCAGACTCCACATAAGCCAAACTTCTCCCTAATTTAAATTTTGATACGGTCATATGACACGTGATGGAAACACAATCCAAGAAATATGTTATTAGGCCATTTCATCCATGTGTATCCTTAATTACACTTTCCGTTTCTCACACTAGAGAAACTACTTGGTATTTACACATATGTGCCCTATTTATTTCACTTAAGAGGATGGCCTCAATATGCATCCATTTAGTTATAAATGTCTGTAGTTTCTCCTTCTTTATGGCTAAGTAGTACTCCATTTTATAAAAAAACCACATCTTTATCCAGTCTCCAGTTGATGGGCGCTTGGGCTGTTTCCAAGCTTTCGCTATTACAAACTGTGGAGCTATAAACATGGGTGCACATATATCGCTGTGGTAAGATTCTTTTAATTCTTTTGTGAAGATACCCAGCAGGGGGATAGCTGGGTCGAATGGGACCTCTAAGCCTAGTTCTTTGAGGTATCTCCATACTGATTTCCGCAGTGGTTGCACCAATCTGCACTCCCACCAACAATGGAGAAGGGTTCCTTTCTCCCCACACCCTTGTCAGCATTTGTTATTAGATGATTTCTATTTTTGGTACCGGGGATCCAACTTGGGTCCTTGCGCTTGCAAGACAGGCAGTGAAACCACTGAGCTAAATTCCTGGCTCCTGAGCTAAATCCCTGGCCCTAGATGATATCTTAATAGCAGCCATTCTTTCTGGGGTGAGGTGGAATCTCAGTGTTGTTTTCATCTGCATCTCTCGAATGACCAGTGATGTTGAACATTTTTTTGTATATTTATTTGCAGCTTTTATTTTACTTCTTTGTCTGAGAAATGTCAGTTCATTTCAGATGCCCATTTTTTTTTTTTTGGTACCGGGGATTGAACTTGGGTCCTTGTGCTTGCAAGGCAAGCGGCAGAACCACTGAGCTAAATCCCTGGCCCTTAGATGCACATTTTTGAATTGGGTCTTTGAATTTGGGGAGTCTGATTTTTTTCAGTTCTTTATATATTTTAGATAGTAGTCCTTTGTCTAAGGTACAGTTGGTGAAAGTTTTTTCCCACATTGTAGATTGTCTCTTAGCTCTGCTGGTGGTTTCTCTTGCAGTGCAGAAGCTTTTTAATAAGATAAGATCCCAGTTGTTGATTCTTTGTGCAAGTTCCCATGCCACTGAGGTTTTGTTCATAAAATCTTATCCTATACCAATATCTTATCCTATACCAATATCTTCAAGAGTTCTACCTAACTTATCTTCCAGCAAATTTAGTGTTTCTGTCCTAATACTTAAATTTTTAATCCACTTCAATCTTAATTTAGTGCATGGTGATAGGCATGGGTCAAGTTTTAATCTTTGGCAGGTTGAAATCCAGTTTTTCCAGTACCATTTATTAAATAGGCTATCTTTCCTCCAGTGAGGATGGTTGGCTCCTTTGTCAAAGATGAGGTGGCTGAGCATATCTGTAGTTAGTTGTTTCTGCATCTTCTAATCTATTCCACTGATCCTCAGGTCTGTTTCTTTGCCAATACCATGCTATTTTTTTAAAAATTATTTTTTAAATACCATGCTGTTTTTATCACAGTAGCTTTGTAGTGTAGTTTCAAGTTGGAGATTGTAATACCCCCAGCCATATCTCCATTGCCTAAAATTTCTTTTGCTATTCTAGGTCTCTTCTGGTTCCAAATGAATTTTTGGATTGTTTTCTCTAGTTCTGTGAAATATATTGTTGGAATATCAATCAGGATTGCATTAAACCTATATAATAGTTTTGGAAGTATGGCCATTTTCACTATATTGGTTCTTCCTATCCAGGAACTAGGGATATCTTTCCATTTTCTTATATCCTTCTCAATCTCCTTTTTCAAAGTGCTATAGTTTTCAGTGTAGAGCTCTTTTGCTTCCTTTGTTAGATTGATTCCTAGATATTTCATTTTTTTTGGATGGTATTGTAAAAGGAATTGTTTCTCTAATTTCTCTCTCAGTGAGCCTGCTATTTGTGTATAAGAAGGCTATTGTTTTTTGAGTGTTGACCTTATATCCAGCTACTCTACTGAATCTGTCAATTAAGTCTAGAAGCCTTTTGGTGGAGTGTTTTGGGTCTTCTATGTAAAGTATCATATCATCAGCAAATAATGACAGTTTAACTTCTTCCTTTCCTATTTGTATTCCTTTTATTTCTCTTTTCTAATTGCTGTGGCTAATGTTTCAAGAACAGTATTAAACAGGAGTGGTAATAGTGGGCATCCTTGTCTTCTTCCTGATTTTAGCGTGAAAGTTTTGAGTTTTTGACCATTTACTATGATGCTGGCTGTTGGTTTTTCATAGATAGCCTTAATCAAGTTGAGATAAAGACCTTCTATTCCAGTTTTCTGTAGAGTTTTTATCATGAATAGGTATTGGATTTTGTCAATACCTTTTCTGCATCTATTGAGATAATATATGGTTTTTGTCCTTGAGTCTGTTAATATAGTGTATTATTTATATTGATTTACGAAGGTTGAACCATTCTTGCATCCCTGGGATAAATCCGACTTGGTCAGGGTATATGATCTTCTTGATGACTCTTCCTTTTTTTTTTTTTGGTACCGGGGATCGAACTTGCATCCTTGTGCCTGCAAGGCAGGCGGCAGAACCACTGAGCTAAATCCCCGGCCCTTGATGACTCTTTCTATTCTTTTTGCCAGTATCTTGTTGAGGATTTTTGCATCAATGTTCATTAGGGAGATTGGCCTGTCTTTTTGGGTTGTGTCTTTCCCTGGTTTTGGAATCAAAGTAATAATTGCTTCCAGGAATGAACTTGGAAGCTTTGTTTCCGGTTCAATTTCCTTGATGAGTTTAGTAATGTCTTGTAGAATTCAGCAGTGAAGCCATCAGTACTTGGGCTTTTCTTTGTTAGTAAATTTTTTATTACATTTTCAATTTCACTCATTGTAATTGGGGTGTTTAGAATTTCTGTATCTTCATTTAACTTTGGTAATTCGCATGTATCTAGGAATCTGTCCATTTCTCCTGTGTTTTCCATTTTATTTATTTGTTTGTTTGTTTATTTATTTATTTATGTATGTTACCGGGGATCGAACCCAGGTCCTCAGCTTGTGAGGCAGGCGGTGGAACCACTGAGCTAAATCTCCGGCCCAATGTTTTCCATTTTATTAGAGTACAGGTTCTCGAAGTAAGAATTGATGATGCTTTGGATTTCTCCTGGATCTGTTGTGACTTCACCTTTTTCATTCTTGCTTAGCCATTTTTAAGTGTATAGAGTTCAGTCATGTTAAGTGTTTGACCATTGTTGTGCAGTAGACATCTAGAACTTTTTCACCTTTGAAAATTGACGCTGTCTCTGTTAAGCGCTGATTCCCTCATTTCTTCCTCCAAGCCTTGGCAGCCCACCTTTGTCCTTTCTGTTTCTATGATGTAACTCCTTCCTCTGAGGGAGTCGGTTCTCATTGGTTTTTTTGTCCATGTTACCCACTTTTCCTCTCCAGGCCCCTTCCCCCCACCAGACTGCATTCCCTACTCACTTTTCTCTGCCTACAGCCACTTCTCACTCTGACTCACCCAGACATTGGAGGTTGACCTCCCTCGATGCTGAATTTCCAAATCCTCATCCTGAGCTCAAAAGCTGTTTCTCCATGCAACTTTCCCTAGCCTTGCAGGCGCAGTGGATGTGCTATTTGTCCTGTGACCAGCTCGCTTCGCTTGGCACACTGTTTGCAAGCTCACCATCTTTGTGGAGACTAACATTGCATTGTATAAGTATGCCCTATTTTTTGCCTGTATACTGTACAGTATATTACATTTCACAAAAATCAACCACAAATGTTTAATTAAAATGCAATTCAGCGAATCTCCACTGATGTTCTTATACAGTCACAAAACTACCAGGATCCCATTATAGAACATTCCTGTCACTCTAAGTGTTCCTCCCTAATTGCTGTCCTCAGACAACCACTGATACCTTGTTGTCCCAATTGCCTAATTTATGTTTTTTAGAATGTCATATCCATGGACTATAAATATGTGCTCTTTTTCTTGTTTTTTTGAGGCAGGGTCTTGCTGAGCAGTATGTAGCTCTCGGCTGGCCTTGAATTTACTGTGTATCCCAGGCTGGCCTGGGACTTGGAATCCTCTTGCCTCAGCCTCTCAAGTGCTGGGATTATAGGTGTGCACCCCCACTGCACCCAGCTTCGGTGCATACCTTCTAATGTCTGACCTCTCGCTCATAATGATACCGAGATTCATGTTATATGAATCAGTGGTTCATTTTCAGGAGACTGTTTTGATAGATTCTGTTTTCTTTTTTTTGGTACCGGGGATCGAACTTGGGTCCTTGCACTTGTGCAGCAGGCAGCGAAACCGCTGAGCTAAATCCCCGGCCCTAGATTCTGTTTTCTTCTGACTCTCTTCCCACACTTCAGCAGCTGAAAGATACTTTTTACAAGCACATTGGACCTTGACCATGCACTGCCCAAATGCATCATTTGTTATAGAGGCCTGAATCAATCCTGTCCATGATCTAACTCCACTGTCTCCAAAATCATCCTCCCCTTTCTCTCCCTATCCCTGTATTCTGGCTATACTGCATTTCTTTTGAACCTATCCCTTGGTATCCCTGAATAAGCAATCACCATATCCCAAGGGAGGCATGGAGTGGCTTTACTTCTGTTTATAGGAGCATTTGATGAGCAACTGCCTCTTCGCCTAGTGTAAGCCCTGTGAGCACTGGGCAGATGTGCTGCTGCCTGCTCCAGTGCCTATCACCTGGCATGTAGTAGGTACTCACTCCATAACAGAATGGGTGAACAAGGCTCCATCGTGGGTGGCTGTGAGGCTTCCTGCAGATGTGAGCCAGTCCTCTGTCTTTCTGGCATTGGCAGGACGAGCAGCTGAGGGCCTTGGTGAAGCAGTTTGGACAGCAAGACTGGAAGTTCCTGGCCAGCCATTTTCCTGTGAGTATGGCCCCTCTCTGGCTTCTTCCCCAGGGCCAAGGGTCTGTCTGGGTGATCGGTCTGTGCCTGGAACAGACTTTCTGCAGAGGAGAAGAAAAGCGAATTCCTCACCAGCTCCCCTAGAACAAAAGGACACATGTAGGGCCTTTCTTCCAAAACTGGAATTCGAGGCACTCTATCAGAAGCATCTTCACACAGCATGCCTGGTGGCCTCAGGCTCAGAGACACTTGCAGTGTGTGATCAGTGACAGATTTGCATTTCCTCCTGTGAGTCAGGAGCAAACAGGTACTCAATTTCTTGACAGTGTGACTGAAACCGAGGGGAAAACAATACTTGGAGCAGGCTTCATGGTGAGGCCCCTGCAGATCTGGCAGCCACATCTGAGCATTTAGAGTCTCCTGAGGATGGGTTGTCCCCACTGGCACCTTCAGCCCCTAGGATTCCAGGTGTCTGGGAGGGAGGAGTGTTGAGGAGCTGCCATCTAGTTCCCTGAGTTACCAGGTCTCTCTGCTTTCTTTTCCTCATCTCTTTCCTCCATGTAATCTGAACTCTTCAAGGAATAAAAATGCTCTCCCAGAAGAAAGCTGGGATCCCTGACACGCCTCATGAGGCTTTTGTAGAATTGGAGATGGAGGCCCTCTGTGAGTGGGTGGTAGAGGTGACTTTCCACTGAGTTTGTCCTTTGTAGCAAATGAACGCATCCATATTCTGGTGTCTGGTGTTGTGGGTCCTTGGGAGAGGCAACACCCACCCAAGGTGTGCTTGGTCCCAGAAGGTTTCAGATTCCTGTTCTTCCTGCTTTATTCCCAGAACCGCACAGACCAGCAATGTCAGTACCGGTGGCTGAGGGTTTTGAATCCAGACCTTGTCAAGGGTCCATGGACCAAAGAGGAAGACCAGAAGGTAACTGCAGATGAGGGCTACAGCACGCACAGGGGCCTCTGCCACCAAGGAGTCAGGCATGGAGAGGCTGCCCTTCTTGCCAGTGGGGGTGTCTGGCTGAGTGCTAGTGTGACAGCCTGACATTCCCACACTATGCTCCGTCTAGCCCTGAATCTGTTTCCGGGCTTCCCCACTTCTCATCTACCCATCCATAAAGGGAAATGTGAATAGTGCCTACCACCTAGAGTACCTAATGGGCTAGCTCAGCTACTCTGATCCTTTATTAAGATAATGATTATCTCTAATCACAGAGTTCAGAAATCATGGAGGCCTCATTTCTTTTTTTTTTCTTTTTCTTTTTCTTTTTCTTTTTTATTTTTTAGGCCTCATTTCTTTTGATCTCCATAGTCCTGTTGGACAGAAGAGGAATTAGTCATATTTTATTTTCTTTTGTTTATTGAGACAGCGTCTTGCTATGCAGTTCAGGCTGGCCTCGAACTCACTATGTAGCCCAGGCTGACCTGGAATTTGCAGTGATCCTCCTGCCTCACCTGCTTGAGTGTGAGATTATAGACGTGTGCCACCATGCCTGGAATTACAGTCCTGTTTTATAGATGGGGAAACTGAGGTTCAGAGGGGAAGATGCACCAGGCTAGGAAGCACCATGATCCCCCTGGCCCTCTTTTGGGGGTTGCCTCATCTCATGCTTCTCCCCGATGTCAGCCCAGAAGATGCCATTCCACCATGGCAGCCACAGCCCCCCAGGGAAGAGAGGAGTCAACGAAAACTAGATTATTTATATGTGTGTATATATAGAGAGATATATCTATATCTCTCTATA
>NW_004624790.1:10617133-10651176 GCF_000247695.1 Heterocephalus glaber | reverse complement strand
TTTTCTGGTACCAGGGATCAAACTTGGGTCCTTGCACTTGCAAGGCAGGCAGTGGAACCACTGAGCTAAATGCCCAGCCCATTATTAGCAATTTTCATATGTTTTAAATCACTTCCTGATCTGAGATATCTATCTATCTATCTATATATATCTATATATCTATATATAGATATATATATTTTTTGGTACCGGGGATCGAACTCGGGTCCTTGCGCTTGTGCAGCAGGTGGCAAAACCACTGAGCTAAATCCCCGGCCCATGGCTTAAACTCTTACAGTAACCACATATCAGCTTGATCAACAACAACAAAAAAAAGATGCTAAAATCAGTTTTAATATTATCTAGTTTTCGGGCCAGAGATTTAGCTTAGTGGTTTTGCTGCCTGCTGCACAAGCTCAAGGACCTGAGTTCGGTCCCCGGTACCAAAAAAAAGTTTAAGCCACGCAGAAATAGAGTATTTGCTCACCAAAATCCCTTTGGCCAGAAGTACTCCCTTCCCAGTTTTCTGTGGCTCCAGTGTGCATGAGAACGTGTGTATCCAGAGTCCAGGAGGGGTCTGGCCTGGCTCGGGTGGTTGGGTCTGTTGTTCGTCTTCTGAGCAATGGGCCTGGCTGAGAGTTGGGAGACTGAAAGGCAACCCTGGTCAGCCATGACTTGGGGCTGTACCCTGATGATTTGCACAGAAGTGCTAGAGGGGCTTGTGGCACTCTGTTGTGGCTCAAGCTAGAAGGTCTCTCCCCTACCCTTAGTCCCTATGGACCCTCTGAGGGGATTGAGCTGGGTGTGCTGTGGTTTTGGAGCCCTGTGGGTAGGTCCACCTCTGCCCTTTTCTACTTAGTGTGTGGACTGGTTTGAACCCTGAAGTTGGAGGGCAGGATGCTGTCTCCTTTTCCTTTGTTTGCTCTCCAGTTTAGAGTCTCAGGTGCTCTTGGCCTTGGTTTATTCCAGGCAGTAAATAACAAGGACATGGTAAGGTCCCCAAGCAATCACATGGACTGCACATTCATCCTCTATGCAGCACCCCCATAAACCATCACAGTAGTTCCCTGGGTGCCTGAAGGGGTGGGACCATGACATCTCTCAGGGCCACAGTGAAGCTCCTGTGGGTGTGAGGGTGCTGAAGTGGAGGTGAGGGAGGGCTGTCCGCTGGTTCACAGAGGCTCTTCTTTGAGGTCATTGAGCTGGTCAAGAAGTATGGTACAAAGCAGTGGACACTGATTGCCAAGCACCTAAAGGGCCGGCTGGGGAAGCAGTGCCGTGAGCGCTGGCACAACCACCTCAATCCCGAGGTGAAGAAATCGTGCTGGACTGAGGAGGAGGACCGGATCATTTTCGAGGCCCACAGAGTGCTGGGGAACCGCTGGGCTGAGATCGCCAAGTTGCTGCCTGGGAGGTGAGCTCCCTGTTGGGGGTTTGGGGCCTGGGGAAGGTAAGGCCCCTGCTTGTGATGGCTGAGTTCCTGGGAGTCCTGTCTCCAGGGCCTCCAGATGCATTCATAGGAGGAAGGGAGGCCCCCCAGGAAAGTACTGACCTTGAGTGGACAAACAGTGCTAAGGGAGGCCTCAGCCAGAAGCCAGGTTGTAACTGTAAACTACTAAAAAGGGAAACAGTGAAAAGTCTTGCCTTTACTTTCTGCTAAAACAGACTCTTTTTTTACTTCTGGTATTTATGTCCCTATTTGTGAATGGCTGTGGTGTGTTTGGTTTTGTTTTGGTCCTGGGGATTGAACCCAGGGCCTTCATACTGAGCTACATCCCCACACCTTCCTTTTTTGGAGACAGGTTTGTTACTGAGTTATGCAGGCTGAGCTCAAACTTGTAAGCCTCCTGCTTTAGCCTCCCAGAGTGCTGGGATATAGACCTGCACCACTGTGTCTGATTAATATGTAGTGTTTTATTTTAGTTTTGAGCTACAGGAAAAGTTTTAGCTTTCTTAGACTTCCTATACCCTCTACTCCCCCAGTGCTCAGTATACTGCCCTAATTTTAGTTAAAACAATGGTGCTTATGGTATCATTACCTTGTAGATATAACTCAGTTGCTAGAACTACTTCCTGGCATTATATTCTTCTTGCCTGACATTTGTTTTTCCTGGAGTTGATCATTGCTACCTTTTTTCATTCACAGAGGCTTTGGTGTAGCTTTTAAATTATCGTATCCTCAGGGTATCCATTATTGCTATTCTTCAAATGCTTAGACTGAATTAGGCAATATATTTGACTGTTTTTCCTTCAAAGAACCAATGCTAGACATCTTTGTCCTTTTCCATTTGCCAGTCACTTTTCAAGAAGATGGTTGCCCTGTTACCTTGGACCCTTCATTCCCTTGCATCTGTCCTGTGTTGGATCCCTCTTCTTCTTTTTGGTACAGGGGATCGAACTTAGGACCTTGCGCTCTCAGGCAGGCAGCAGAACCACTGAGCCAAATCCCTGGCCCCTGGATCCCTCTTCTTTCTTGTTTTACATCCTTGTTTTGGTGGAGTACATCCTTCATTATTATTCTGAGATCAGTCAATGGGATGTAAATTTTTGGTTGTGGCATGTCCAATGATACTTATATGGATAGTTCTTTTTTGTTTCTTCCTTTTCCTTTCTCTTTTTCTTCCTCCTTCCTCCTTCCTTTTTCCTTCTTGAGCTACATCCCCAGACATTTACGTATGTAAATATATATGTAAGTATGATCTTTTGAGACAAGGTCTCACCATGTAGTTTAGGCTGGCCTTGAGCTGACTATGTAGCCCAGCTTGGCCTCGAACTTGGGACAGGTCTCCTGCCTCAGGCTCTTAGCCTCTCCAGTGCTGGAATTATAGGCATGCACCACCATGCCCAGCTTATCCCCAGAGCTTTTTTTTTTTTTTTGTACCGGGGATCAAACTTGGGTTCTTGCGCTTGCGCAGCAGGTGGCGAAACCACTGAGCTAAATCCCCGGCCCTCCCCAGACCTTTTAAACTTCTATTTTGAAACAGTGTCTTGCCATGTTTCCTTGACTTGCAATCCTTCTGCTTTGGCCTCCCAAATGGCTGGAATTACAGGTGTGTACCACTTTGCCCAGCCCGATCCTTCTTTGGAAATTATTTTGACTAAAAATTTTTATTTTCTGTGGTCTCATTTCTGCTTCTTCGTCTTACACCTTATTCTTATGTTTGTAATAGCTTATTTCACTATTGATGAGATATTTCGAACATACCTCCCTTTCCTATGTTGTATGTTACCTGTTTGTTTGTTCGCTTTGCTAGTCACATTTTTTTTTCTTCCATACCTTGTGTCGAACTTAGGACCTTATGCTTGCAAGGCAGGCACAGCACCACTGAGCTAAATCCCCAGCAGTGCTAGTTACATTTTTTACAGGACTCTTCCTTTAAAGTTGATTGGCCATTCACGTTCAGGAACTAGTCATGAAAGTCCTTTAGAAGCACCCAGCTTTTCTATGGGTGGGTTTTGCTGCAGGTGACTGGGTATTCACTGGCTTTTTGGCAGAACATCCCAAGAACTGATGTTTTCTCTGGTGTGCCTTCCCCAGAGATGAATGCTCCATCAGACTGTCTCCTGGAGAGAGTACTGGCACAAGACAGGCAGAAGTGGCCTGGGTGTCCCCCACCCAGGGCATGGGTTTTCACTGTGTCGCAGTTTCAGCCCTGTGCACCAGCCCCACCCTCTGCTGCAGCCAGGGTTGCTAGTCAGTTCTCCCTAGAGGATAAACCTCCCTAATCCTGCCCTGGAGGTCAGGGCCAGAAATTTAACTTTGAAACAGCTGCTCTGTTTTCAGCCTGTGCTTCCTCCCTGCTCCTTACTGGGCCTGGTTCCTCCAACCCTTTGTGGTTCTGTGAGGTCCCTGGGATGACTTGGTTCTGTTCTTGCCAGAATCTCTCCCTGGCTCAGTTTGGTTTCAACTCCTAGTCTTCTGGGGGAGACCATTCCCCCCTAACTGCTTTCCGTCTTCTCTAGACCTGTAAAAATCTCTTACTTGCTGCTCTTTTTTACCCTGTTCTCTTTGTCTGTGGGAATTTCTGCCTGACCATATTGTATTTAATTTGAGTCCTTTCTTTGTTGTGGGAGGGAGAAGAGAGGAAATTCAAGGTGATGGTTTTTCTAAAAACTGGAATTTTGTATTTTTGTAACTCAGCCTGAGTCTGTCATCTTTTAGGGCCTCCCTGACACTTAGATCTCTTTCTCTGCATGGCCTCATTGGCTTGCAGATGCCACCAGTCTGTCTGTCCTGGTTACTTGGTGGTCTTTAGCTGCTCTGCCTCTGGTTTGGTTCTCAACCATCATGAACTTTTTCTGACAGCTCCCTCTAACCCTCTGTCAGCCTGGACTGCTCTGCTGTCTTGGGCCTGTTGTGCAGCTCACAGGCTCTCGTGCCTCAGTGCTCAGCAGGGTGTTATTTCAGAGGAGTCTTCTCTGTGCTTCTAGACTGTGGTCAGTCCCTGTGACCTTTGCATAGTGTCCATACCTCTCTTGTGAGTGACCTGTACCTCAATTACAAGTAGGTGCAACGCCTGTGTCCCTGACTAGATGAGACTAAATGGCAACTCCTTGTCTCAGGTATCAGTAGGTCCCCAGTGCCTAGAATAGTGCCTGACAGTGGGTACTTCCTAAATAGCTGGGAGCACAAGCACGGTTCTCCTTATAGCTTGGAGCACCCTGGACTCTGACCTTGTGGGTGAGAGGGCCGGGATGGTGTTTAGAGCCAGAAACCTGAGATGCAGAAATTCAGGTGCAGGGGATTTATTGAGGAGAGGGTCTCACGAGGGAAGAAGTGGAGAATAGAGAAGGGGCCCAGCAAGACTGGGATGCAAGGCTAAGTGTGTGTGTAGGGTGGTTCGGGTGCATCCTAGGCATCTTTGGTTGTCTTCTAAGGACCAGGGAAAGCTCTCGGTACAGGCTGGTGACAGCAGCCCTCAGGGCAGCCGGGGCCAGGAGTACTGTAGGCAGTAAAGATGTGGGTGAAGTACCAGCAGTACTCCCACCCCACAGCTAGCACCATGCCTCGAAGGCCAGAACTTACGGCTATTGCTTAGTCAGGCTATTGCTCTGTTCTGGCTATTTCAAGGGAAAAGCACTCTGTATCTCAGAGAAGGAACTGCCTAGTGTGGCACTGTCTATACTACTGTGCTTCTGTAAGCACCCTTCTGTGTGCTTGTGTACTAGTACTCCCCTACTCTGTTCCTGCACTTCTGTGCGACTCTGTGTGCCTTCAGTCAGTCAGTGACAGTGTGAATCAGTCTTCTGATTTTCTAGATAATGAGGCTTCAAGGTGGATTCTCTGCCCTCTGGCTATTAAAGTTTGGGAAGTGAGCAGGGCTTGTATTTGAGGTCCTTGTGAGACTCAAGCCAGGGTTTTTTGCAGATGCAAAGTGGGCAGGGAAGGAGATGAGAGTTCCAGACACATTTTTGTTTTTGTAATTTGTCCTAGCCTGAAGAATACATTTGCTTATTTGACAGAGAGATGTGGAAATTCTCAGTAAATCACTGGAGCTAGAAAGGGTCATCTTAGAAATGAAAGACATCTGAGGGTCCATCAGGTTGGACCTTCTGGTGCACACATGGGACCCCAGGGAGCATGTCCTAGGAGCTGGGCTTCAGAGATCCTGGTTTTCTGCTGCAGGACGGACAATGCTGTGAAGAACCACTGGAACTCCACCATCAAAAGGAAGGTGGACACGGGAGGCTTCCTGAGTGAGTCCAAAGACTGCAAGCCCCCTGTGTACTTGCTGCTGGAGCTGGAGGACCAGGACGGCCACCAGGGTGCCCAGCCTGCAGACGGCCAGGTAAGTAAGGTGTCTGCCCCAGCAGCTCAGCCTCTGGCTTCCACCCCAGCTTGCTCCGTTTGTCTCCTTGCATGTTTATCTGATACCATCTCGTCGAACATCTTGCCCACAGTTGCTTGCTAGTATCTGCCACAGGGTCCAAGTGCGGCCATGTTTGGAGGGCCTTCCGCTGTGACACACTTCTGGGCATGACTGCCTGCAGGAGAAGAATGGCGGCAGAGCAGTCTGATAGGCAGTGTTGAGACCCAGGCCAGGGAGGACCCCTTCTCACGTGCTGTTCTTTACCCTCCTAAAACTGAAAGCGTCTTTGCCATTAAAAAGAAGAACCAAATGTTGGCATGTAACTCAGTGGTGGAGCACTTGCCTGGCATATTTAGACCTTGGGTTTGATCCCCTATGGCGTGAAAAAAAAATCCAAATTAGATTTATTGAGATGTAATTTACATATGATAGTAAAATTTATGCATTTAGTGTACAGTTTGGAGTTTGACAAAAGTATACACTTGTGTTTGTAACTGTCACCAGAATCACATTACAGCACCCCAGAATTCCTTGTGTTCCTTTTTGTCCTCTTCCTGACCGGTTTTCTATGATTTTGCCTTTTCATATAACATTACATTTATAATTTTAAAAAGAAACCAATATATGCACATTTAATATCCCCTGTCCCATACCGCAGAACAAACTTTACAGTTTTAATTGTATCTTGAATAATTTTTTTTATTGGTTTGTTTTGGTTTCTTTTTCTTTTTTCTTTTTTTTTCATATCTTTCTGCCTCTTTATCCCATCCAGACTACCGGGATTCTTTTTGTTTTTAAAACAAGGTCTTGCTTTGTAGTTCAGGCTGGCTTGGAACTTGCAATATCCTCCTGCCTCAGCCTCCTGAGTGTTGGGATTAATTTACATCATGAACTATTTAATCATTTTTTTAAATGTTCCTTCTTACTGGCTACAGATAACTTGTTCATTGCTCCAGTTCTCTTACAGTACTCTGCTAGAAGGTTATGTAATACATTTGCTTGTATTTCTTGTTTTTCCAGCTTCAGTGAATTTCTTGATTCCCTGGTATGACTGCACCTCTGGGTAACAAAATGAAATAGTACAGGAGGGTTCAGGTAGAAGTCGAACGATTCCTTCCACTAGTCCCAGTTCCTTTCAAGTCCTCTCACTGAAGGAGTCGGCTTCTGCCAATCTCTCATATGTCTAAGTAGCATCCTTTCAATGTGGTGTTTCTGGTAGAAGAACAAATGTTCCTTCCACAGAGAGCAGAGGGCATCAGCAAGCATGAAGCCTTGCAGTGTGGGCCAAGTGGACAGATCTCCCATGGCCTCTAAGAATCCTCCTGTGCTGGAAGTCAGTTCGCTGACCTGGCTTTCATCGCAGGCACTTAGTTGTGCTGTTTGGAGTACGGGCCATGCTGGGCTGGGCTGAGCCACATGCTGGGGCGTTGAGCACGGGATCAGTTCCTAGTTTGATCCCAGCCTTTTCCATTCCTCTCCAGCATCATTTCAGTGATTCTCTTGTGCTGTTTATTTAACTAGTTCCTTACTAATAAACATAAGGGTTATTTCTGATTTTGTTATTAGAAACTAAACTTCAGTTTTCATCCCTGTGGCTTGATCAGTAGCTCAATTATTTCTTGACTGATTCCTAGAGATGGATAGATAGATGAAAAGAAGTACATTTTGGTAGATTGCCTGCCATGTAAATTTTGACTGTTAATGTGTGTATGGGACCACCCCCAGGTTTCCCTATTTACTGGTCAATGCTTGGCATTATAAAATTGTTTCCTGTGCTTCAAAAGTAGCACATGGCTGGGTGTGGTGGCACACACCTGTCATTCCAGTTCTTGGGGAGGCTGAGGCAAGAGGATCCCAAGTTTAAGGCCAACCTGGGCCACTTAGACCCTGTCTGAAACAAAAAATAATACACGGTCATTGTAAAAAATAACAAATTGTAGAATATATTTACCAACATTTACTAGTGAGGTTAATAAGTTTAAAACAAGATTGTTATATCCCATAACTTTTTTTTTTTGGTACCAGGGATCAAACTCGGGAACTTGCACTTTCGAGGCAGGTGCCAGAACCGCTGAGCTAAATCCCTGGCCTCACAAGTTATTTTCTACCTAAAATAAAATTTTTTCACCTTGCTTTTTTTTTTGGTACCAGGGATCGAACTCGGGTCTATGCGCTTGCGCAGCAGGCTGCGAAACCACTGAGCTAAATCCCCGGCCCAACCTTGCTGTTTTTTAAAAATTAATTTTTTTTAAATAAGTGGTTTTTGTTGTTTGTTTGTTTTGGTACCAGGGATCTAACTCAGGACCTTGTGCCTGAAAGGCAGGCGTGACACCACTGAGCTAAATCCCTGTTCCCTCACCTTTTTTTTTTTTTTGTATGGGGATTGAACTCGGGACCTTGCGCTTGCGAGGCAGGCGCTGGAACCACTGAGCTAAATCCCGGGCCCTCCCTCACCTTTCTTGAATGTATCATAATCACCCTTCTCCCATTTGTGGGCATCTGTTACCATTTCCTCTATGCTGCAATGAACATCGTTGTTCAGATTCTTGCTGTCTGTACTCACCTGTGTATGTGGTTAATTTTATAGATGTGGAAGTCAGGTAGTAGACTGAGTCCAGGACATGGGAAGTTTTCAGAGCCTTGCTAAGTTGCTCCCAGAGGGGCGGTGCCCTTTTGTCTAACAGTGACACGCAAGGCTGCTTGTCTCCCACACTGTCAGTGCTGCCTGTGGTTGTGTAAAACATCTTTGCTAGGTTCATGCCCAACAGATGCTATTGTTGTAAATTTAACTTTTCATTTATTTTTTTGGTAGGGAGGATCGAATTCAGGACCTCACGCTTGCAAGGCAGGTGCGGTGTCACTGAGCTAAATCCCTGGCCCTAGCTCTTGTTACTTTGGAATTGATCGTCCTTATTTTTTTTTTCCCCTCAGCTTTATTAATACATTGTTGAAGGAAAATTATATATGCTTGTAATATTATGTACAATGTGATGTTTTGTACATATACACACAGTGTGAGGTTGTTTTGTTTTTTTTTCCTTTGGTACTGGGGATCGAACTCGGGTCTTTGTGCTTGCGTAGCCAGTGTGAGGTTTTAATTATTATTTGAGTAGTAAGTGTATTTTTCCTTAGTGTTTATTTATTTTTAATGACTTTGTTTTGGATTGATTTTGGTTTTTTGGAGGCAGGGTCTCGCTCAGTAGTTCAGGCTGGCCTTCACTTTACTCTGCAGCCCAGCTGGCCTTGAGCTCTCTGCGATTCTCCTGCCTCAGCCTCCCTAGTGTTGGGATTACAGGTATGTGCTATCACACTGGCCTGGGGAGGGTACTGGGAATCATACCTGGGGCTTTCTTACTGAGCTATATCCCCAACTTTTTTTTTTTTTAAATTTTGAGTCTTGCAAATCAATACATTGCCCAGTTCATGAGCTTAAACTTGAGATCCTCCTGCCTCAGCCTTCCAGATACTGGGTTTTGCTTGGCTCTGCCTGTGCTTTTTGTTTTGGTACTAGGGATTGAACCCAGGCCTTCACACTAAGCTATGCCCTGGCTGTTATTTTTTTTTTACTGATTGAGACAGGATCTCGCTCTGTAGCTCAGGCTGGCTTTGACTTCACTGTGTAGCCTAGGCTGGCCCTGAGCTCATGGCTATCCTCCTGCCCTAGTCTCCCTAGTGCTGGGATTATAGGCTCTTATTTTTGTTTTGAGTGGTAACCACTTGCCTGTGTTCTATCTCTGTAGTGTTTCTTGCCTTTGCAAGAATTTGTGCACTTGGAACCAGATGGTACTCTGATACCTCTCTCTCTTTTGTTGAGCAAAATGTGCTTGACTCATTCATGTCATGAGTCTGTAGTTTTGTTCTCCTTGGTTTGTTTGCTTCTTTTTTTGAGACAGGGTTTCACCATGTAGTCCAGGTTGACCTCGAACTTGCCCTGTAGCCCACACTGGCCTGGAACCAGTTAATCTTCTGCTTCAGACTCCAGAGTGCTAGGATTACAAGCATGTGCCACCACACCCAGCAGTTTGTTCTTTCTTATTGCTGAGTAATACTCTATTGTGGCATGAATATACCACAGTTTGTTAATTAATTAGCTGAGAGACATTATTTCCATGTAGTGTTTACAAATAAAACCACTATAAACATCCATGTATAGGTGTTTTTGTTGTTGCTTTTGGTTTGCTTTTTGTGGCGCAGAAGGTGGAAGCCAGGGCCTTCTGGATGCTGGGTAAGTGCTTTACCATTGAGCTTTATTCCCAGTGCTATGTACAGGTTTTTGCATGAACATAAGTTTCTGTTTCTCTTGGGCAAATATGATAAGTATGTACCTGACTTTATAAGAAACTATGAAATGATATCTTGTGAGATTGTTTGTTGGTACTGGGGATTTTGAACCTGGAGCCTTTGCACCAAGCTACATCCCTGGGTCTTTAACATCTTTTAAAATTTTGAGACAGGATCTCACTAAATCATTAAATTGCCCAGGACGGACTTGAACTTGTTAACCTCCTGCCTCACCCTCCCTGAGTGTTGGGTTACAAGTGTGCCGCTGTGCCCTACTTTTTTTTTAATTTGGTGAGACAGGGTCTCACTACCCAGTTTATTATGGCCTTGAACTCATTATGCAGCCCATGCTGGCCTCACGGCAGTCCTCCTGCTTCACCCTGGGATTACACCCCTGTTATAACAGTTCAAAGTTTTTCCTTTTTTTTTTTGTACCGGGGATCAAACTCGGGACCTTGCACTTGCGGGGCAGGTGGCGGAACCACTGAGCTAAATCCCCGGCAGTTCAAAGTTTTTAATAAAATCTGTTCATCATATCCCCTTTTCTTTTTTTACTTATTTCACAAACTGTTTTTATTGTGTTCACTTGACAGCCATGGTAATAACAACTACCATGACACTGAGTACTTCACATGTCTTTGCTGGTCCGCATAACCCCGTTGGGTGTAAACCTTAGTGTCCTCATTTTACAGGCAAGGAAGCTGGAACTCACATCACCTGTCCAAGTCACCTGTTTACTGGCCAGGCACTGTCTGAGTCCATCACGCAGGGGTTTCTCCCCTGCCCCACTGTGCTCTCATTACTATGGGGTTTTGCTTCTTCCTCTCCACGTGGCTGTGTTTAGTCCCATTTGCCACTTTCAGGCCTGTTCTGGCATCTGTCAGGTTAATATGCCCAGTTTATTTTCAGGACTCTGCCAGGAGAGTTATCAATACAAAGGATTTTTCTTCATTTCTTTTCTATCATAGGATTCGTGTGCATTTTTCAAATTTTCCATAGCAAGGATTGATAAAGTTGCAGGAGGAACTTCCATACATCCTCCACTGAGCTTGTTGGTTTTTAAAATTTGCCAGTTACTCTTATCTTTCCCTCTTTATGTATTTTATGTATTCAAGCCATTTGAGAGTCTGTTACCACATTTTTCCTCCTTGAATGTCTTAGCATGGATTTCTTAAGAATATGGATGTTGGGTTGGGGATTTAGCTCAGCGGTTCCATTGCCTGCCCCAGTTCGATCCCTGGTACCAAAAAAAAAAAAAAAAAAAGAATATGGATGTTCATTCACTTATATAACCATGGTGTAACTGTATCCAATTAAGGACTTTATTAATTCTGGACTTTTATCTCATTCACAGACCATGATCCATTTTTTCCCCCATGATTGTCCCAGGACCAGACACTACATTTAGTGTCCTGTTTCTTGTTTCATAAAATTGGTAGTTTTTGAAGTGTCCAGTACGGCTGTTTTATAGACTGTCTGAATCTTGGTTCATCTGAGTTCCCTCATTTTTAGATTGAGATTATACATTATTAGCTGGAAACTACTTTAGTTAAGTATTATAACAAAAATGCACAAATGGTGTGCCCTTGTGTCTGACAGGGAGGTCTTGTGACAGGCTGGCCCCCAGCACCCCTTGCCATGAAGGAAGAGGAGGGTAGTGAGGAGGAAGCTTCTGTAGCCACTACTGCTAAGGAGCAGGAGCCTGTTCCCTCGGAGCTGGATGCCGTGCACACACCAGAGCCCTTGGAATTCCCCAAGCAGGAGGACCAGGAGGGCTCCTCGCCGGAAATCAGCCTGCCCTACAAGTGGGTGGTAGAGGCAGCAAACCTCCTCATCCCTGCTGTGGGCACCAGTTTCTCTGAAGCCCTGGACTTGATTGAGTCGGTATGTTGGTCACCTCGTAGTGACATAGGGCTCTCCAGCAGGGAGAGTTGCTGTCATGGACCTGCTTCCTTCTCCCTGTGTCATTTTGCTGCTTCTACTGACCCCCGGTGAATTGCCCAGCCCTGAGAGTGCCTGGGACGCAGACTCAGCCACTGTGCAGTCCTTGCCCTCCAGGAGCTCCAGGTGTGAGCAGCGTGGGGATGTGGTGTGCATACAGCCTCCCCAGTGACTGTAAGGGCAGCTGCACGGGAGAGCAGTGTTTGTGACACCACGCATGGTTCGATTCCCTGGAGAGGGCCACAGGAAGTGCTGGGGATGGTGCTGGGTTCTGGAGTGGCAAGTGGGTTATGGTTACTCAGGATGAGCAGCCTGAGGCTGTGCTGTGGTTACTGCACTAGCTGTAAATTGAGCCCTTTTGTTGAGAGCTCCTAGTTGGTCTCAGCTTGGAGTTGATTCCTGTCTCTTTAGCCAGGAGTCAGGCCCCACCCCCTGGCCCTGCTGACAGGAGTTACAGCCTTTGCAGAAACCTGCTGTCCTCCCCTGCAGCATCCCTCTAGGTCATCCTTTGTGGTCTGTTTCTGGGTTGCTAGATTTCCTCAATTTCAGGGCTTCCCAGAGGCCAGGGTGTGGACCTGAAATCAGCCCTGCCCTGAGCTGGTCTCCACCCTTAGGATCAGAGCCTGAGGCCCAAGAACCAGAAATTGCTGCTAGGGTCTGGATCTCTGCTTTACTCCAGCACCAGAGTGGAGTCTCTGTTTCCAGAAGCCTTTGGGCTTGCACTGTAATTTTCAGGGTAAAGGTGGAAAGACCTGGGGTGACTCTAGGTTTGTTCTTAGAAGCTTTGTGCAGGTTC
Organism: Heterocephalus glaber; assembly: GCF_000247695.1. The sequence goes on along the minus strand of NW_004624790.1, from coordinate 10,638,369 downwards.
CCTGGTATGAAAGTGGGAAGTCACGGGGATTGGAAACGTTCCTAACCTCTGTCTCTGGGCAGGACCCGGATGCGTGGTGCGACCTGAGTAAGTTTGACCTTCCTGAGGAACCTTCTGCAGAGGGCAGCATCACCGGCAGCCCCCTGCAGCACCAGGCATCGAAGCAGCACCAGCAGCAGCAGGCAGTGCCACCCCGCCAGCCCACTGCGTCAGGTCCCAGTGTGACCGAGTACCGCCTGGACGGCCACACCATCTCGGACCTGAGCCGCAGCAGCCGGGGCGAGCTCATCCCCATCTCCCCCAGCACTGAGGTCGGGGGCTTGGGCGTTGGCACACCGCCCTCGGTGCTCAAGCGGCAGAAGAAGCGGCGTGTGGCCCTGTCCCCCGTCACAGAGAACAGTGCCAGCCTGTCCTTTCTGGACTCTTGCAACAGCCTCACCCCCAAGAGCACACCCGTCAAGACCCTGCCGTTCTCACCCTCCCAGGTGTGTGGGCCCCTCTGGCCACTCCTGCAGTCGGTTCCCACGTCCTGATGCACATGATTCAGCAGGATTATTTGAGCACCTTCTAAGTGACTGGACCTGAGCTCAGTGTTGGGGACCGGGGATGAACTTATGCTCCAGCAGGAAGAGCACTCCTAAAAGACCCAGAGAAGTGGCCAGCAGTGTGAAGGGGAGTCTCCCAGCTGGGGTCCAGGAGGGGGAGGAACCACTTGCACTGAGGCAGCAGCAGGCGATCGAGGGGCAGGGGTGGGAGGAAGAGCACTAAGTCACATTGTTGGAAGAACCCAGGCCTGAGCACCTGCTCACAGCAGCTTTGCCTGCCAGCCCTGACAGAGCAGAGGTGCAGGCGACTCGGCCCTGCCCTTAGAGAGGCCGTCCGTGCTGGGGACGGGCTCGTGGTCCAGCTGACAGCGGGGAGGGAAGCACTGCTGTGACGAGTGCTAGGTCAGTTGCTGGGGTCTGGGTCTGCTCCAGGAGCTCTGTCAGGGCTGGACACGGGGCAGCGGGCAGATCCAGGAGGGTGCCAGGTCTAGAAAGGGGCCGGGAGGTGCTCAGGCTGCCTGCAGAGTGGTGGCTGCTTTGCGCCATTGCTTTGAGCAAAGGCAGGGAGAAGGGCAGAGTATAGAGGGGAGGTGTGAAGCTGGGCTGGCGGAGGGAGTGGGCTGAGGCCTTGGAGGCCTTGGAAAGCACCAGAGTCATGACTGCCCTGCGGTGTGAGAGGCCAGGCGCCTGGGGTGGGGACTCCGGCAGAGGCTCTGGGGATGACCCTCCCGGGCGGCACGGTGCCCAAGGCCCTCTGCTGTAGAGGGATCAGGACTCAGCCTCCGGGTGACAGTGTCTCTGAGGGAAGCCTGGATCTGTGGCCTGGGCAGTACGTAGCAGAGCGTACCAGCGGCTGCCTGAGACAACTGGAGGAAGTGTATTTCCTCACAGCTCCGCAGACTGCAAGCCCAGGGTGAAGGTTCTGGCAGCCTTGGGTTCTCTGGAGGCCTCTTTCCTCGGCTCCTAGAGGCCTTCTCCTATCCCGTCCTCACAGGGTCCTCCTCCTACAGCTGTCTCATCTCCCTTATTTTATAACCTGAGGAGGAGGACGCTGGTCATACTGGGGCAGGGGCCACCCTGTGACTTCATTTTAAGTTCATTATTTTAGGGTACTCTCCATTTGCAGATACTGCCCCTTTCTGAAGTGCTGGGGTTTAGGACTTGCACATAGGAATTTGAGAGGATCGCAGTTCAGAGGATCACACCCTCCAAGCGAAGGGCGGAGCAGGATGGCAGTAGAGCCGCACAGTTAGCCCGCAATGGTCCAGAGACTGCCTAGGGTGGGGACCTGAGGCTGCAGGAGCTCTCTGAGCTGGTGACGGGGTTGGTGGTGGTATTACTGCCTGTCTGGATTTGAGCCTCCTGCAACGCCCAGTACACGGGGAGACCGGTAGTGTCCGTGTCTCAGAATTTGTGGGGCTTAATGGGATCAGCTGTGTCTGGTGCTGAGCATGGTGCAGGCAGGTGTTCTCTGTCACCCTCCGAGCCTTAGGTGCTGGGTTTACATCTCTGAGAAAGGAATCCTCTCACAGTCAGCCTTCTGTCTTCACCACTCTTTGGGAACAGTGAGGGTTCAGGCCGTGACAAGTCCAGGGCCTACACGGACTTACTTGTTGGACTCTCCTGTCTGTTTGTCCTGGTCTTTGATGGTGCCTGGCAGGTCAGGAGGGAACCTGGACCTCAAAGCAGAGGTGTCGTGGAGAAGGTCTCCTAAGAGTCTGCTTCTGCTCCCAAAGGCCTAGAGAATCCATGTGTAGGCCATCTAATCTCCTGTTCTCTCTCTCCCCTGGCAGTTTCTGAACTTCTGGAACAAACAGGACACCCTGGAGCTGGAGAGCCCCTCGCTGACATCCACTCCAGTGTGCAGCCAAAAGGTGGTGGTCACCACGCCCCTGCACCGGGATAAGACGCCCCTGCACCAGAAGCACGCTGCGTGAGTGCCCATGCCCCCGCCCCTGCCCCTGCCCGCCTGCTGCCCCTCCCAGCAGTGTCAGCTCTCCACCCCTGGCTTTAGTCATCCTTCAGATTTGCTGAGCCGATTGTACGTGTGTTTCTTTGTTGTTTTGGGGGGACAGTGTCTTACTATGTAATCCAGGCCGTCCTCATGCTCGCAATCCTGCCTCAGCCTCCTGAGTAGCGGGGATTATAAACTTGTGCCGCCACACCTAGGTCTTCATTAACTTTTTTACCTGTTTCCTCTTCACATGCCCATTCTTCATTTGTAGCCTTTTCTCTGACATGGAAGAGCGCCTGGGGATCGTTCCCTGATGATCCAGTGTGGCTTGTCATGGTCTCCCACTTGCTGAGTCCTCTGACTGGCCGCATTGCACTTCTGCCTCCAAGCGTCTTCTCTTCTCACTCTTTTTCTTGGGAGCCTCTGGAGGTGTGGGGGGGGCGCACATGCGCACACGCGTGCTCCATCTTGCTGATGCTGTGGATCAAGGCAGCTCTGGGGTTTCGTCGTGTTTTCTTTGGTCCATGGAGAAGCTTGATCCTAGCTCAGGGCTTCTCCCTTTGAACTGTAGTTTGAACTGCGAGGTGTTCACATTTTTCTTGTGTTTGCCTGTCTTTTTTTTTTTTTTTTGTACGGGGAATCGAACTCGGGTCCTTGCACTTGCTCAGCAGGTGGTGAAACGACTGAGCTAAAATCCCTGGCCCTTGTTTGCCTGTCTTTATTTTCCTTACAGGGGGTAATAATCTTTGTATCCATGCTGGAGATAATGGGGTGGGAAAAGATTGTATGAATCCCTATTTAATCTCTTTGTCCTGAGGAAGGAGGAGAAGTATGGGGTGCACTTGTTCTAGCTTTTGATCTCTGCGGAATGACATGCACGGGCGACTGTATCCAGGAGCTGACCCCCGCCCTATGGTCCCGACTAGTGGCGTGGTCCTCTTGACTGTCCTTGTTGTGCTTTGAGCGTCAGCCCATGACCAAGGTCAAGTGGCCCTTACACAAGGAGTCATGTCTGTGCAGTCTAGAACCTACCAGCACCCCTGCCCTGGCACCCGTCCTGGTGGCCTGGGGTGTGAGGTGCCTCTTCTGTCCCCGTCCCTCTTCTCTGGGCTTCTCTGTCGCAGGCCGAGAGCACACATGGGTTCCACGTCTAGAGAAGGGTGCACGGTTCTAGGGTTCTCATTGCTAATGTGTTTCCTCCACATTTCTGTTCGCACTGAGGATGTGAGGCTTGAGGAGATGGCGGCCTCAGCATTGTGTACTGAGCCCGCTCACCTGGACTCTGGGGAGGCTGCACAGGAGGGCAGTCATCTTCCTGGGTCCCCTGCCACCTCTCTCTGTGCCTCGACTGTGGTTGTAAGCCTGCCTTTTTTCTGGATGGTCTGAGTCTGGACCGTGACCAAGCTACATTCTCTGTCTCCTGCCCCTTTTACTCTTTCTTGTCCTGTTTCTGAGGCTGACCCTTCCTCCAGGTGCCTGCCCTGGCCCTGAGAGCTGGAGGTGGCACCTGGGCCAGCATGATGGGAAGCGCCTGTGCAGGGGCCCTCCTGCCCCTGTGCCCGAGGGGGTCTGCCCCGCCTTGTCACTGAGCCGCTTCCTCTGGCCCCGGCAGGTTTGTAACCCCGGATCAGAAGTACTCCATGGACAACACTCCCCACACACCAACCCCATTCAAGAATGCCCTGGAGAAGTATGGGCCGCTGAAGCCCCTGGTATGTCCTTTGGTCCCTGCATGGTAGGTTCACAGAGCGCTTTCCCTCTGAGATCCCTGGATTCTCCTCTCCCAAGAAGATGCACGTATCCTGTTTTTTATTAATGGAGCTGCTCAAGCTCTTCTTGTCATCTCATCAACAATGCCTGAGTGCCATCAGTGTGCCAGGAAGGTGCCAGCTGGTGCTGCAGACAGCAGAATCCAAGTGAAGCTTAGCGTGTAGGAGGGTAGAGGCCAATGTTAAACATGCCGCATAAATGATGAGCTGCTTTCAGTATGTGCTACAGTTAGGAAGAAGAGTCGGGTTGGGAAGGTGAAGGAAGTCTCAGGTCCTGGGCATGGTTCTGTGGAGTGACAAATTGCTTTTTATGCCGGAGACCTTTGACTTTCAGCTCTTACAGCATGCTGGGAAGTCACCTGGGTTCCTGCAATGGCTGGTGACATTGTGCTTCCTGGGCATCTTCCCTCAGCAGTAAGCACACTGCCCTCTCCTGTGAGTTGGTGGGACAGACATGCTGTTCTCATGAAGCAGAGAAATTGCTGGCACCTTGGGGTTTCTGAGACAAGCAGATAGTGGCAAATGGGTGGAGGAGAGCTCTGGGAATTGTCTCCTTGCTTTCTCTCTGCCATGGAGACTGGAGAGGTTGCCTGGAGCCCACAGGCCTAAATCAGGGGAATGGTCCCAGTGTCTGTTCAGATGACACAAAGGGTTAAGGATGCCTAGGCTTTGAGTGAACCCAGAAGCTGGTAGCCCACAGCAGGTTCTTAGTGGTCTCTGGGCCTGTGTCTCCACCCTGCAAAGATGACACTGCACAGGCTGCGTGGGGTTACTGTGGGGCGTGGAGCTGCTCTCAGCTGTGCATGCCCATGAGGCTGAGATCTTCATCCGCTTGTCCAGAGCAGGCCAGTTAAGGGTGATGCGGGTGAGGTCAGTGTCCTCCCTGACTTGCCTAGTACTCTCCAGCAGTGGCTGGTCTGTCCCACTGTCCCTGTGAGCAGGCTTATCCCAGCCCAAGAATGGGAACTTAGATGGGCTGCCTCTGCCCTGCCCATAGCCCCAGACCCCGCACCTGGAGGAGGACTTGAAGGAAGTGCTGCGATCCGAGGCCGGCCTCGAGCTCATTGTTGAGGATGATGGGAGGCCCGAGAAGCAGACAAGGAAGCCTGGGGTGAGTGGCTGGAGCCATGGAGGATGAGGTACTGGGGAAGGTGGGGTTGGGATGCCTTTAATAATTCACTTTCTTCTCCAGCATTGTGATTAGACCCTTCTGAAGTGGGCCCTGGGTGGGCTGTGGTGCATGCAATAACAGGACCTAGAGACTCCTGATAGAGTTTAGCAAGGGACACAGGTTCCAAGGGCCTCCTTCAGATGGAGGTGGGCCTGTCAGGAAGAGCTGGCCCCTCAAGAGTGCACCGCTGGGTCCATCAGGACAGGGCCTACCCTGGGCACAAAGTGTATAATGGGCCTGGGGTCACCCGGCCACCCATCTCCCCAGCAGCAAGTCTCTACCAGCTAGGCCTTGCTTGAAGTTTTGCTGCTGAGGGGTTGGTTTTATGATCGTGGTCACCAGGACACCGACCCCAGGAACCTCTGATACCCACTCCTCTGCCATCCTCCTCCCTTCCCACCCACAGCTTCGGCGGAGCCCCATCAAGAAAGTCCGGAAGTCTCTGGCTCTTGACATCGTGGATGAGGACGTGAAGCTGATGATGTCCACACTGCCCAAGTCTCTCTCCTTGGTGAGGGGCCCCTGTGACTACCTTGTGTCAGACCTGCAGAGGACTCCTGCCCGGGGCACGTGGTCTCCTAGAAGCCTTCTACTTTTGGAAGCTTTGAGTGGTGGAGACCTGACCCTCTGTGGTTCTAGGATTGGCCTTGGAAAGGCCAGGCCAGGCCAGCAGGAGGGCCTTACTCCGATTTTATTGACAGGCATTGAGTTGCCAGGAGACCATGGTTTCAGAACCTTGGAGTAGGTCCTCAGTTCCTTCCCTTGCATTCCGTGACCCCTAGAGGGTGGACGATGTGCCTCGAAGCACAGCCAGGTGGCTGGGCACATGAGCCTGGGTCAGGGACGGTGGAGGGCTGGGTGCTGTCCAGCTCTCAGGCCAGTGTACTTGCTATGCCGGGTATGGCTGTTAAGCCCCATGCTGTGCTGCTGGTCCTTCGGAGCTGACAGGTGAGAGGGTGAGTCGGCTCGCCCTGGTGTGCGGGAGGGGGACAGTGAAAGGAGTGCTGAGGTCATGGACAGGTCGAGAACCACCTGAGCAGGCGTCACAAGGGAGACCGTCGCCGTCACGGTCTGGTGAAGAACCCTCACTGCCCAGGGATCTCCCTCAGACTGGTAGCTTACGTTCCCTCCCGCCAGGCCTTCAGCTGGCATCGCCTCGGGCATGTGATTATATTTTCAGTGCTGACGAGCAAATCCAGGGTCTCATGTGTGCTAGGTACGCACTCTACCGCTGAGCTGGGGATGTCAAATAACTAGCGAGAGAAAGACAGCATTAGGTGAAGTGATGAGGACATTTATTTGGGATGGGGTGGGCCTGGGATTGAGTTGTGACCCTGCCACTCAGCCTGGGGCCTTGGCTCCCCGAGCCAGTTTCTTGGCTATAAAAGTGCACGGAGGGGCTGGGGATTAAGCTCAGTGGTTCCGCTGCCTGCCTCCCAAGCGCAGAGACCTGAGTTCGCTCCTCGGTACCGGGAAAAAAAAAAAAGTGCATGGAGACCAGGTAGACTGTCAGGAGGGTCAGCTGCCACGCAGAGCTGCGAGGCTGGGCAGGAGTAGGAGGGGTTGGTGTGGCTCCACTGTGATTTGCATGTCTGGGCTTCGACTGTTAGCTGTTTGTGGGTTTCTGGGACCAGGAGAGCTGGAGACTACCATGGCTGTGCTGAGGCTTCCTGTGAAACAGCCAGCATTGCTGAGCACATGCGAGCTAGCACAGGGCTCCCCAATGAGATATTTGGAGATATTTGCCAAATCCCTGAAGTGTTCATTTAAACTACATCTGAGGGAGGAAACCAGGGCTCGAGAAGTGAGCATCCTGTCCAGAATCTCAGCAGCCAGGAGGTGCTTGTTCAGGGATGTGATTGTGTTTTGTTTCTCGGTGTTGTTTTCATTTCCTACTAAAGTCTTGTGGCAAAATAGTTACTGATTTGGCTTTGATTTCAGCCGACAAATATCCCATCCAGCTCCTCTGGCCTCACCCTGCCAAGTATCAAGGAGGACAACAGCCTGCTCAACCAAGGCTTCCTGCAGGCCAAGCCCGAGAAGGTTGTGGCAGCCCAGAAGCCCCGGAGCCACTTTCCGGCGCCTGCCCCAGTGAGTGCTCCTTGGAGTCCTCTGCTTCTCTCCTCACCACAGGGCCTTTGCGCAGACCAGGCCCTCTGCCTATGTGCTCCTCCTGCTGCCTTTCTGTGGCTGTGTTGGTCTGACCTCAGTCCAAACGCCACTTCTTTGGTAAAGCCTTCCCCAACCCTGCTCTGGAGAGACACCCCTGCCTCCAGTTCCCTCTGTGGCTTGGGTCCCACCTGTCACTAAGTTATTATCTGTGTTTGGTTTGCTTAGTACACGTCCTTCCCTGAGAGCAGGTCTGACCCTGGGCTGCTCACATCTCAGCATCCTCACCAGCTTGCCTGGCTCTGGCTTCTCATGAGGGTGACATGTGCCATCACCTTTGCTTTATATTTAAGAAAGGCCACAGACAGGGAGTGGCTTCCCTGGGGCCAGCCAGAAACCTGGAGAGAGCACAGGATAGCTCATGGCTTCCAGGGGGAGGCTCATAGAAATCCCCCTACCTTGCCTGGCTGGGACCCCTGGGGTTTATGGGAGCTCACTGTCCCACCTCCTCGGTAACCCTCTTGCCTCCTCCCAGATGACCAGCGCCTGGAAGATGGTGGCCTGTGGGGGGACCAAGGACCAGATCTTCATGCAGGAAAAAGCCCGGCAGCTCTTGGGCCGCTTAAAGCCCAGTCACACGTCTCGGACCCTCATCCTGTCCTGAGGGGCTTGGAGGACACACATCGTTCTCATGTTTACAGGGACTGGGGGTGCAGGGGTGGGATCTGAATTTAGTCATACTCGGGTGACCACCTGCAGGGACCCTTCCGCCACCGGGCCCTCCTCAGTCTGCTCTTGAGACACAGGAGGGTTAGCACCGTCCTGTCGCCAAGTCTAGCTGCAGGCAGCTGCTGGTGCTAACAGAACAAAGCCCCACTCCTACGCCTGCCTGTCCCTCCCCAGTGCCACAGGGAGCCTCTTAACTTCTCCCAAGCTCTGGGCAGGGTTGGCCTCATCTCAGACCCCTGCTTAGGGCAGGGACATGGCTGGGGTGCTTCTTGCCTCAGTCCATCGGTATATTCTCTTGAATAATAAATTGCCTTTCTCCTTGTACCACTCCAGACTCTACTGTTCTCCTGGGCCCTGATCCCCAGAATGCAGCCTTTCCTGCACAGCCAGGCCTGGGGGCACCCAGGGAAGAGGGAGGCATTTCTTTTGGCTCTGAGTGGGCATCTCAGCAAAGCTCCCAGAACTCTTGGCCTTAGGGTGGGGTTTGGGTCGAGACTAAGGGTGGAAAAGGTACACTGTGCATGGCCTTGCTTTGCTGTAGCCATGGATAGCTTACCTGGACCAGCGAGCCACTGCCTTAACCTGAGCTAGCTCCCAGGTCAGACTTGGACTGGGGAGGAGGACAGGCTGCTGGGCAGAGCCATCTAGCCACATCTGGCCCAGGTGGGCAGGAGGCTGGGCAGCCTAGTGGACTGAAAGTCCTAAGGTGACAGCTATTACAGGCAGGGCTGTAACCTGCCTTGGTCAGGCCATTGGGCTCAACATGGCACTTGGTTGGTGGTCAGAATCACTGAAGTATGAGGAAGGGGAGTTGCTAAGCTTGGGAAGATCTAGATCAGGAGGGGATATCTCCTATCTCAAAATTTGAAGATAAAATTGGACATGAGGTGTAGCTCAGTGTAAAAGCCCTGGGTTCAGTCCCCAGTAGCACATACATAGGTGCATGCACACACAAACACACAAAGACTTATCACTGGACACGGTGGCACCTGTAGTCCCTGCTACTCGAGAAGCTAAAGGTGGCAGAAGGATCACTTAAACCCATGAGTTTGAGACCAGCCTGGGCAAAATAGCAAGACCATCTCAAAACCAAACAAAAACTAGAAGGGAAAGATACTGTTCAGAAGGACAGTAACATTGAATAACAACATGTACAATAAAATTGAATAGTCTTTAAGGTAAAATATTCTGTACTTTCCAAACTAGGTAAAAGGAGAAAAGACCAGGAAATTACAGAAAAACTATCAATTCAACAGGTCATGTGATGTCCTTCACTTACCTCTCCTGAGGTGCCCAGGTCCTGTAGGGGACTACAGTGATCTGAGAGCCTCAATTCAGTCTGCTCAGGACTGAACTCTCTACAGGCTGTGCTCATAAACATAAAATCTACCATCTTAATCTTTTATAAGTATACAGTTCATAGTGTTAAGTGTATTCTTTGTTGTGTGTCTTAGCTACTTGTTGCTGAGATAAAATACCCAACACCCAAAGTTAAAAGAAGAAAGGTTTTTTGCAGCTCATAGTTCATAGAGGTTTCAGTTCATACTTGGCTGGCTCTAAGGCGGGTTGGCTTGGTGGGGGATGGAAATCGTGGAGGAGAAACAGTTCATGGCAGGCAGAAGGCAGCAAAGTAGTGAAGAAGCGCCAGATGTGCACACCTGTGACCTGGCACTTGGGAGGCTGAGAAAGGATTCCCATAAGTTTGAGGCCAACCTGTGGTACATACTGAGTTCAAGCCTGGTCTGAGCTGCAGAGCGTAGCAAGGCCCTGTCTCAGAACACCAAAAAAAAAAAAAAAAAACAGACCGGCAAAGCAAGTGACAAGCAACAACCCTCTGTCTCATTTTATCTAGGCTACCTGGCCTTAGGGCAATAGCACTCACGCTCTTAATCCTGGCACCACACTGTGAATCAATCGGCGCACATCCTTGATCCCAGCATCAAACACCCTAGATTCAGCAACCTCCAAAAAGCCCCACTTAGGACTGCATGAGGCTCTGCGGGGACATCTAGGTACAAACCATAACAATTGTGCAACCAATCTCCAGAACTTTCTCATCTTGCCTTGGGGTGCAGTGACTTGAAACTCAACCTCCCCTCAGCTCCTGGCAGCCACCATTCCTCTGACTACTCTAGGGATCTCACGTAGGTGGCGTTATACAGTATTTGCCATTTTTGTGGTCTCCTTTCACTTAGCAATGTCAAGATTCATCCCTGTTGTGGCATGTGTCAGAATTTCCTTTTGTTTTCTTTTTGTGGTACCGGGGATCAAACTCAGCACCTTGCGCTTACAAGGCAGGCGTGGTGCCACTGAGCTAAATCTCTGGCCCCAGAATTTCCTTTTGAAGTTGAATATTCTATTGCACAGATACACCAAATGTTCATCCATTGATCTCTCAGTGAGCACTTGGGCCATTTCTACCTCTTCACTACAGTGGACCTTTGTCTTAATTCATTTAGGACTGGTTGTAACTCAAGTTGGTCAATTGAAGGCTCAGGCTCCTCTACACAGCCTTCAAAGTCTCTTTCCTGTATACAGGCAGATCCCAGTGTCCTTAGATGTTGGCCCAGGATTTCTCAGCCCCACACAGGAAAGGATGTTGTAATGTTCCTGCCAGAACTCTAAGGATGAAATGTGTATCTGAGACCAACTGGAAGCACAAGTGGCTGGCATTTGGGTTGTAACTCAAGACTGTTCGTAAGTGAAAACCATTTTTGGTTGTAACCCAAGTTTTCCATATGTTAGGCCAGTCAACTCAGTTTAATCCCTTTGGGACTCAGAGGTGAGGTTGAAAGGCCATGTAACGGTTGTGTATTTTAGTTTATGTTTTGTTTGGTTTTTTGGTACTGGGTATCAAACTCAGGACCTTGCATTTGGGAGGCAGTGAGCGGAATCGCTGAGCTAAATCCCAGGCCCTATGTTTTGTTTCTTGCGTTTTTGGGAGTTGGTGTGTGCAGGCTGGTAAAGGCCTTGCCATCATGGTGCCACTCTGTTGCCCCTGGTGGCCACTGATGGGTTTGCAGCAGCAGGTAAATCAGGCGGAAGAAGACCCTTAAAGGCCACAGGCGTTTGAAGCTTTTTTCTGACTTTCTGACCCCCTCTTCAGTATTCTCATCAAGCAGTTTTCTGGCGTTTGCTTTACTGCCTGCACTGATGGAAAGGTGCTTCAGTTACTCTGCATCAGGTCCATCGTTGGACAGCAGTAGTGAGTGAAGGGAGTGACTTGTTATTAGTACCTGTTTGCACTACATGCATTTTATAATCATCCTGGGGAGTGGATACATTATATAATACAGCTTTTTTTTAATCAACCTCCTCCCTCATTCCCCCTCTCTTCCTTTAATTCTCTTTTGCCCATTTTCAATCTTACTGATAATAATCTTACCTCATGTTTATGGCATATAATGTTTACATTCAGGTTCCTATTCTACTTATTTCCCCTTCCATTTCCCCTCACCCCTTGGAAGTGATTCTTAATCCAGAGAAAAAACTCTTCTATATAATATCCAGAGCAGGGTGTGCCAGGGAAGCTGGTGTGCGCCATCATCAGTGTACCAGGATAGCAGTGACAGGCCAGGAGCCGCCAGAATCTGAGTGAGCCATCTCAGCAGTCCTCAGTGTGCGTGAGTTGTGTGTTGTCGGTCTTTCTAGAGGGTCACAGGTTTTGATTTAGTCATAACAATGACTTAACCCCCTCTAAAATAGATTTTGTGTTTCTACCTCTGGCGAGGTGTGGTTGAAAGCCATTAAAGCTGAGTATCACTGGCCTAGCAATTGAACCTTACATCTGAGTCCCCCCTGGCCAGGACTCAGAATGCTTTACTTGTATGTTAACTGGGGCTGACTTCAGGGATTTAGTTGAAAGAAATGGTTTTTTTGTTTGTTTGTTTGAGATAAGGTCTCACTATGTAGCCCAGGCTGGCCTCAAATTTTGGTCCTCCTGCCTCAGCCTCCCAAGTGCTGGGATTGCAGGAATACATCACCGTTCCCAGCTGTAGGTGAAAGTCACATTAACAGTTGACAAGGACAGGAGCAGAGTCTGAGGCCCCTAAATCAAAGGCATCTCAGACAGGTTATTAGAACAATGCCTGTGCTCTCTGGACTCTGCTCAGCAAGTAGACTGGCCTGGCACACAGGTGCTCAAAAAGTGTTGTGTCCTGCCGTGGAGCAGTGGGACAAAGGGAAGGCAGTTAGATCCAGAGGGGTGGGGAAGGCTTTGTTATTTTTTATTGACAATTTATAAATGGCCAGGGAACATTGTATGGTTTCCTAATCTTTGAAATCTGTTGAAATTCAATTCATGGTCAGGTATGTAATCAATTTTTGAAATGATTTTTATGCATCTGCGAAGAATGCAGTCTGCAGATGGTGAGGACCACATCCCAGTTTGGTCAGTTAGGTCATTCATCCATCCTATTGTCCAAATAGTCAACATCCTGGGCTGTTGTTTTGTGGTACTGGGGATTGAACCCAGTGCCTTACAGTTGCTAAGTAAGTGCAGTACTACTGAGCTATATCCTCATCCCCCCACCCTTTTGAGATAGGGCCTTGCTATGTAGTCCAGGCTTCCCCTTGAACTCATAATCCTCTTGCCTCAGCCTCCCAAATGCTGGGATTACAGGCATGCACACCATGTGTAGCTTCTCCCCAGCCCATTAAATTTTCTTTTTAAATTTTGAGAGAGTCTTGCAAAATTGCTCTGGTTGGCCATAAACGTGTGAGTCTTCTGGCTCAGCCTCCTAAGCAGCTAGGATTACACAGATGTATGCCACCATGCTCAGCCCTGTGTTTTTGTTTTTATGGAACTAGATTAGCCAGACTCCAAACGAGTCACACAGAATAAGAATAAGCCTTAGCCAGAGATTTAGCTCAGTGCTTCTGCCACCTGCCTTGCAAGCGCAAGGTCCCGAGTTCGATTCCCAGTACCAAACAAACAAGAAAAAGCCTTGGATGTTGAGGCAGTTTTGTTACTCAGTATTGAGGCAATAACTAGCTGATACAGGAGGTAGATTATGACTGCTAGAAACCCTTCAGGAAAATGAACATGCACCTTGGGCTCAACCGGGTGGTAGAGTAGTAGTAGAGGAGCCCTGGGTTTCCAGAGCTTGCTGGAAACCAGTGAGAAGAATGGAATGCAAAGCCATCGTGACAGTGCTTGTTCTGTGGGCTGGAGGCACCTGGGAAAATGGGCTGCTGGCATCTTACTCGCTCCCCACGCTTCTGACCACCACCCTGATGACGCTCTGACTTGGGATCCCACAGAGCTGGACTATTACTACCTGCATGTCTCTACCTGCCTGTTTTGTGTGATAATAACATTCCAAATCTACTTCTGTATTCTTCAGGATTGTCTAGTACTCCACCGTGTGACTTTTCCAATTACCCATCCTCCTGAAGGATGTGTGGACAGTTTCTAGTCCGGCTGTTATCAGCAGTGCTCTCATGTGCATCTTGTCTGCATAATCTTGGAGAGCTCTTGTACACATTGTTGGTTTCTACACACCTAGGAGTGGAATTGGTGCGGACAGGTCCCATTAGGCCATTCACTTACCACCTGCCAACTTTGTCTACCACGGCAAGTTATTTCACTGCTGGAACTCACTTTTTAATCTGTATGTTGGAAATAAAAATACCTTCCCCCAGTGTTGTGGCCAGGACTTAATATACCAACAGTGAGGCATGTGTCCCCAGTGCAGCTTCTCTACCTTCCCTGTTTCCTCTGCCCCAGGACACAAGTTCTCCACTAGGCTTCTGCCAGAAATCCTCACCATGACCCTGGAAAGTCTGCCCTTCCCCAGCCTGCTCACCTGGTCCTCTTTGTGACTGGTACCAGGGTATCCTCAGCACTCACTGGCCATGATCACTATTGCTGTTAGAATTTCATGACTTGTCCAGGGGACAGGCCAGGCAGGGTGTGAGGAATGAAGAGGGACAGAACGGTTGGTTGAGATTCAGCCCAGGAATGCAGAATAGATGTTCCTTTCTTGCCAGGTCTTCCTAGTTCTCCAGCCAGGAGTTTTATGCCCTTATATTTCTTTTCCTGGAACACCCTGAGTCAGGCCTGTTGAGTGACATTGAGCCTAGTAGAAGCAAGCCATAGCAACAGGAAGCTCTGTCAATCTGAGTTCTATCACTGTGTAGTGGTAGTATTGTACTGAGGATTCTGAAGTAGTATACAGGCCCAGGAAAGAGCTATGGTCGGTTAGTTATGACTGTTGTGTGCATGGGAGGTGTCGGTGATGGTTCATAGTACTCATCTCTGACTCAAAACTATTGACTGTTACGGGTCAGAAGGGACATGTACTTTATTTATTTATTTATTTATTTAGGTACTGGGGATTGAACTTGGGACCTTGCACTTGCAAGGCAGGCGCCTGAACCACTGAGCTAAATCCCCAGCCTGGGACATGTACTTTATGAGTTAAACAGAATGTTTTTTAAGTAGATGAGTTAAATCCCTTTCCATTTGTATTATATATTGATATATTTGGATTTATTTTTACTATTTAACTTTGTACTCCCTCTTTATTCCCTTTTCTTTGTTGAATTTATAAAGGTTTTCTGTAATCTGGTCTCTTGTCTAGTTTAGAAAATACAAAATGTTTTATCTTTGAGACTAAATTTTTTATTGTACATATTTGTTATTCACTGTTACTGTCCTTCTGAACGGTACCTTTCCCTACCATTTTTTTTTTTTTAATCTAAAAGGCTGGGTCTTGCTTTGTTGCCCCAGCTGGTCTCAAACTTATGGGCTTTAAGTGATCATCCTGCCTTTAGCTTTCTGAGTAGCTGAGACTACAGATGCCACCACTATGTCAGGAGAAATTTATTTGTGTGTGTGTGTGTGTGTGCGCGCACACACATGTGTGCATATTCTTCTGGGGAGTGAACCCAGGGCCTTCACATTGAGGTACATCTCTAGTCCCTTCTTATTTTTAAATTTGAGGCGGGGTCTTGCTAAGTCACTAATTTGGCAAGCTCTAACTTGCCCCCCTCCTGACTCACACAGTGCTGGGATTACAGGTGTGCACTACCATGCTTGGCTTTAAAATCATTTTAGTACAGAAAATTTGCAAAGATGATATGAAGGATGTCATATATGTTACCCAACTTCTAACATTCATGTCTTACAAAATGATGGTACATTTAACAAAACTAAGAAAATAACACTGGTACAGTAATACTCCAGATTTTATTTGGATTTCAACAGTTTTTTCACTCGTGTCTTTTTCTGTTCCAGGATACTGCCTTGTATTTTAAATATATTTCAAACTTCAAATTTATGTAAAAGTAGAGAGGATTGGGGAGTAGAGTGTGTGGTTAGCATGTGCATGGTCCTGGGTTCAATTCCTAGCACCAAAATAAATAAAAGTATACAGAAGAGTAAAATAGTAAGAAAAATTTTATATACAATAAAATCTGTCCCTCATCTTCAAAAATGATGAGCTCCTGACCAATTTGTTTTGTTCATACCCCAAATCTGAATAATTTGCCCTTTTCCTGGTCTTATTGGCTTACAATTTACAGATTTATACTGAGGATGCCTTTATTTCCCTTGCTTCCTATATGGCAATTCCCTAGTTTTAAATTAAGGAGTTCCTAAGGTCAGCACATAGGGGGCGCCCCCCCCCCCAAGAAAGCATTAACTATGGAAACAATTGAAGGGGGCAAGGGTCAAATAGGGGCAAAATTATATTTTTGCAAATTAGCAGTTAAGATTTTTTGCTGAAAACCTTAGGAAAGACTTAAGTCTTCATCTGTTATTTTTATTTTTATTTTTATTTTTTTCATCTGTTATTTAAAAAATATATACATTTTAATTTCATGACCAGATAACACACTTGCATATGTTTACATGTAAAGGTCAAGGTCTGTTGCCCACAGTTACCTACATGTCCACCCCAGAGGCATCTGGCATTAGGTTGTTTCTAGGGAAGAGGTCAGAACACTTCTTGTGAGTATCAGATAGCCAACATGTAAGGCATGGTGGGCAGATCCCATTCTAGTGTAACCCTGAAGTGAAATAATATGCAAATGCAACCACATTCAGACATACATATTCACATCGTCTCCCTGAACCCTATAAAAATGGCGGCATACTATGTAGACTGTTCTGGACTTGGCTTTATCAGTTAAACACAGGGGATGGCAGACTGTCCCACTAGCCAAATCCAGCCTGCCACCTGTTTCTGTACATAGTTTTACTGGAACCTGCATTCCCTCATTTACAAGTTATCTGACTGCTTTCATGCTACAGAACTGACTAGTCACAACAGTGGCTGTGACTGGCAAAGCCTAAAGTCTTTACTGCCTGCTCCTTTATAGAGCAGGTTTGCTTGTCTCCAAATTAAAGGATATGTGTGGCCTTTCCACATTAGTAATGAAAGCTTCTGCACTCTGGGAGCATATTCTTTCCACAATTAGGGCCTCTTAATGCATATCTGGGTTGGACCTTTGTACTTACCCCATTTTCTGCATGTGTGGGTGTATTTATAGGATGAAGTCTTAGAAGTGGAATTGCTCAGCAAAAGCCTACATTGATCATTGTATTGCTATTGTCAAACTGCCCTCCATGGAGGTTGGAAGAACTTACATTCTCACCAGTGTTATGAACCCCACCTTTGCCAGCAAGGTATTTGTAAGCTTTTTAATATTTACCATTCTGCTAGGTGATGAGGGAAAAAGGCACCCATGGGGAGTTGATTTCATATGCCGTTTATTCTGATGTGCGACATATCTTTGCATGGGTTTGTGAGACCCCCCTCCTGCTGGTGGTTTACTTTCCTGGTCTGAGGATCTTCTGGGCATTGGTCTCCTCTCTCTCTGACTCTCTCCTGTCACTTTCACAAACAAGCTTTTGGGGAGCGAAAGTCTCAAGGACAAATTTAGGGCGGCTATCAACGTCATCAACATGCTAGATATCAGAGGTGGAAAGCCCGGGGGAAACCTGCAGGGCTTCAGCAGTCTGCTCCGAACTTGGAAGGGTAACCTACAGAGGGCTTGCGCTGCCCTCTTCCACAGGGCTTCTGTTGACACGAGCAGCCTTGTGTTCCTCCAGCTTTTTGATGGGTACCACATGGGAGGCATTGTATTTGCAGCTGGCCATCTTTTTGGCTTTCTTGGGGTTCTTTCTCTTGCATGATGCCAGGTGGTACTGGAATCTGCTGAGTGGAATTCGGTGGTGAGGATTGTAAGGACAAATTTCTAAGACCATGAGACAAATTTCTGGATCCATGAGAAGTCCTTGAAGTTGAGTATCCCAATGCCCAGAGTCTAAAGGAAATGCATCTAGTAGATCCCTTTTGTAAGAGGGATGGAACTGTCTGTCCTCTGCCCACTGGTGGCCCTTGCAACTCTGTTGGCTCTGTCAGAAACACGGGATGACAAAGTTACAAATAGTGCACGGCACAGAAGAGATACATAAAGCAGAGGCAAGAGCCCAAACCCACAGTAGCTGCATTAGGAGGTGGAGAAGGTATAAGGCACCCCGCTGACTCGGGGGGAAAGGATGTACTGTGATGTCAAGGAACAGACATCTGTGGTCACAATGACTGGCTTGCATCATCAAGTAGAGGCTGCTACTTGTCCCTTGTGTGGGAGGAGTGAGTGGCTTTGGGGAAAGATACTTTTTAAAATTATTCATGGCATCCATGCTGTCATTTAAGTCTTCTAACTACATTAGTATAATAAAACTTCCAATATATTTTGGTTCAAGTCTGCCATCTTATTTTGTGCTTCCTAACTTATTCTTTGGCTTATTTTTTTTCCTCCTCCCTTCCCTTAGTTTTATTTTTGGTGGTGCTGAGAACCAAGCCCAGGGCTTTGTGCATGTTTGGCAAGTGCTCTGCCACCAAGCTATGTCTCCAGACCCCTTCTCTTATTTTAGAAAAGACAGTTTTAAAATATCTTTTTATTTCACTCTACTATTTTGCACACTTTCATGTGGTTTAGTGATTACAAGTTAAAAACATTCATAGATAATTTATCAAAATTAAAAAATATTATATCTACTTTCTGGGTAATATGGGGCTTTTCCTTCATTTGTCTCACCCCTAAGTCTTTGTTTTCTGTATTTTAACCTTAATTTTAAAAGCCTCACCAGGTATTATTGCTGTTGTCATCTTGTAACGTGGAAGTTCATTTACATTTATTCTCATATTTAGTCCGTTCTTTGCTGTTCTGTTCTATCTTGTATCTCAGTCCTACTATGTAGGATCACTGTCCTTCTGCTTGAAGTTTTTATTTATTTATTTTTGAGGCAGGGTCTTGCTATACAGTTGAAGCTGTCTGTGAGCTCACTATTTCACCCAGGCTGGCCTGGAACTCATGGCAATCCTCCTGCCTCAGCCTCCCGAGTGTTGGGATTACAAGTGTGTGCCACCATGCCCAGCTTCATTTATTTTTTTCATTTATTGAAACAAGGTCTTGTATGTTGCCCAGACTGGCCTCCTGGGCTCAAGCAGTCTTCCTGATTCAGCCACCCGAGGAGCTAGGATTAGAGACATATACCACCACACCTGACCTGAAATTTTTTAGAAATCTCTTTTGACAAACTTTTCAGGTTCTGTTTGCCTGAAAATGTCCTTGTTTCACCCTCACTCTGAAAGATATTATTTTTTGTCTTCACGTTGGAGGAGAGTCCAATTTCTTCTTGCTGTGACGGCTGTGAACAAGAGTTCAGCTGTCTACTGTTATCCACTTTTTTGGAGGCTAATCTAGTTTTTTTCTCTTCCCTTGATGCCCAGGGCCTCACACATATGAGGCAAACACTACTGCGGAACTGCTTCTCAGCCCCAATCTCTTTCCTCTATGCCTGTTTTAAAAAATGTTAAAGCTGGACACGGTGGTGCACGCCTGTAATTTCAGCACTCTGGGAGGCTGAGGTAGGAGGGTCATGAGTTTGCATCCAGCCTGGGCAGCTTAATGACTTAGGGAGAACCTGTTTAAAAAAAAATTAAAAAGGCCTAGGGATGTCCCTGGATTCAATTTTTAGCTGCAGAAAGAATTTTTTTAAAAACAATTTCATCATGTTTTTGAGCTATAGACTTCTTTTTATCCTTTTTGTTAGGCCTCTTGTATCTGTGCATGAATGTTTCTTTTTTTGTTTGTTTGTTTTAAGACATGGACTTGCTGTGTAGTTCAGGCTGGCCTTGAACTAGAGGCAATCCTCCTGCTTCAGCCTCTCAAGTTCTGGGATTACAGAGATGTGCCCCCATGCCTGGCATGAATGTTTCTTTAATTTTGGAAATTGCTCAGCCATGGTGTCTTTGTGTATTGCTTCTACATTATTCTTTGTCCTCTCTTCCTGGGACCCTCAATACTAGACCTTCTCTCGCTTCTCACAGCTTCTCATACCTTCTCTTCTATGTTCTTTGTGTTGTATTTTGGATAATTTCCCCTGGTCTATACTCTAGTTCACTATTTCTCCTGTACTGACTCATCTGCTGCCAAATATGCTCACTGGATTTTTTTTTTTTTTTTTTTGGTACTGGGGATTGAACTCGAGACCTTGTGCTTGCGAGGCAGGTAGCAGCACCACTGAGCTAAATCCCCGGCCCTGTTCACTGGATTTTAATTTTGGTTTTTACCGTTTGCATTTCTAGAGGTTTGGGTTGTTTTTCAAAACTGTTTCCCTTTGCATGGTTTCTCGCTCCCTGCAGATGTTTCCAGACACTTCAGCTCCTTTAAGCCAGGTGAGCTGATGTCACCGCGTGTGTCTGTGGCCAGCACAGGTGTTCCTACAGGTCTCTCTGGAGTGCACTGTGCCTTTGTGTGCTGTTGTCTTCAGTGGCTTATTGCTCAGTGTGATTGAAAAATTATTTGTGAGGTTTTTCCCAGGGCCAAGGACAGAAAGGATGTGTCTTTCTTTAAAGAGGCTTTGCCAGGCATAGGGGCCTGTGGTCAGGGACATCTCAGCCCAAGCCACAGGGTCCTGAGCAGAGCCAGGCTTGTGTGCTTGGTACTGTATGTGGTTTAGGGACTGGTGGGTGGGCACAAGTCCCAGGCTGCCTTTCTTTACCCTGCTGCTCTGTTTGGCCCCGAGGTAGCCTTTTCTGGTCTCCTTGGAGTGGAAGGAAGGGTTTAGATCTGCCCATATATCCCTGGGAATGGAGGGAGCCCTTTGGTGTTTCGGCTAAACATGGAAACATTTCCTATAAAATTCCTTGTATTGAGTGGATCCTGCTTTTGTCCCTCTTGCCCCACATAGGACTGAACCAAAGTCCAAATACATAATATTGCAAATATCTCAGGTAGTTTTCGCCAGCTGACATTCTGCTCACCTCTCTGGCTTTAGGTTTTCATTTATAAGTTGGCCTTGATTTTCCCATGGTTAAACTGTTTTTCAGAATCCCTGAATGGGCAGATTCAAAATCATAAGTAAATATAAACAGCTTCCCTAAATTAAATGATACAAATTACATAGTCACCATAAATGAATATATAAATGTATTGTAATTCCAAAAATTAACTATGATAACTTTATGTGTATGGTCATATTTCAGCCCAAGTCCCAGCTTATTGTTTTGTTTTTTCCAAAAAAAGGCTTGACTGACTCCAAGTATTTATTCATCTAGATCAGGTGTCAACAAATCCCCTGGGCCAAATCTAGATGATTGTCTGCTTTTGTAAATAAAGTTTTATTAGAACACAACCCACACTCATTTCTTTCCACATTGTCTCTCCACTGCTATGGAACAATATTTGAACAATATTTGAGTTGCAAAAGCTCAGGTAACCCACAAACATCAAATGGTTTCTGGCTGCTATTCCCAAAAAAGTTTGCAAACCCTATTCTTGATGAATTTTACAGTTGGCATGTCAATTCTTTCCCTTAATTTGCTAGTGGTTCAGAAAGTAGACTGTTCAGAGAAGCTGAGCTGGTCCCAGCACCTGGAAGGAAGCTTCCCACCACCATCCCAGGCTCCTAGGGCAGAGAAGGTGAGCCGCGCGGGCACCAG
>NW_004624790.1:10588062-10605185 GCF_000247695.1 Heterocephalus glaber | reverse complement strand
AACCTACCTATATGACAACAACAGGCTCGTATACATTTTAACTGATAAATTATATCAAACATTTAAAGCAGAAAAAAGAAGGAACACTTTTCCCCTCATTTTAGGAAATCAACATTGTTCCATCCTGTTTTTATCATGGTAGCTTTGTATTATAATTTTAGGCTGGGGATTTTGATGCCCCCAGCCATGTCTTTGTTGTCCAGAATTGCTTTTGTTATTCTAGGTCTCTTCTGGTTCCAAGTGAATTTTAGAATTGTTTTCTGTAGTTCTGTGAGGTATGCTGTAAGTATTCTGATTGGGATTGCATTAAATCTGTGTAATAGTTTTGGAAGCATGGTTATTTTCATTCTATTGGTTCTCCCTATCCAACCACAAGGGATATCCTTCAATTTTCTGATATCCTCTCTGATCTTTTTTCAGAGTACTGTAGTTTTCAATGTAAAGCTCTTTTACTTCATTAGATTGATTCCGAAGTATTTCATTTTTTTGATGCTATTGTGAAAGATGTTTCCCTTATTTCTCTCTCAGTGAATTTGTCATTTGTGTACAGGAATGGTATTGATTTTTGAGTGCTGACTTTGTATCCTGCTATGCTACTAAATCTGATTACCAAATCTAGGAGTGTTTTGGTGGAGTTTTGGGGTCTTCTATGCAGAGTATCATGTCATCTGCAAATGATAATTTAACTTTTTCCTTTCTTATCCTTATTCCTTTTATTTCTTTCTCTGGTCTAATTGCTCTGGCTAATGTTTCTAGAACTATTTTGAATAGGAGTGGTGATAGTGGGCATCCTTGCCTTGTTCCTGATTTTAGAATGAAAGCTTTCAGTTTTTGACCATTTACTATGATGTTGGCTGTTGGTTTGTCATAGATGGCTTTTATCAGATTGAGATAAAGACCTTCTGTTCAAATTTTCTGTAGGGTTTTGACTATGAATGGGTGTTGGACTTTGTCAAATGCTTTTTCTGCATCTATTGAGATGATCATGTAGTTTTTATCCTTGGTTTTGTTAATGTGGTGTATTACATTTATTGATTTGTGTATGTTGAACCATCCCTGCATCCCTGGGATGAATCCTATTTGGTTGTGGTGTATAATCTTCTTGATGATTTGCTGCATTCCATTTGCCATTATCTTACTTAGGATTTTTGTATCTATGTTCATTAAGGAGACTGGACTGTAGTTCTCTTTTTTGCTTCCAGGACTGAGTTTGGGAGTATTGCTTCCTTTCAAATTTCATTTAAGAGTTTGAGGAGTAATGGCATTAGATCTTCTCTGAATTTCTTGTAGAATTCAGCAGTGAATCCATCAGGACCTGGGCTTTTCTTTGTTAGTAGTTTTAAAATTACATCTTCAATTTCATTGACTGCTATTGGGTTATTTATGATTTTTATATCTTCTTGATTCAGTTTTGGTAATTAATATATATCTAGAAATCTTTCCATTTCTTCTGTGTTTTCCATCTTATTAGAATACAATTTCTTGAAGTAGGTATTGATGATCTTCTGGATTTCTGCAGGATCCATTGTGAAGTCACCTTCTTCTTTTTTCTTTCTTTTTGAAAAAGAGTCTCACTATGTAGTTCAGGCTGGCCATGAACTCCTGTGTAGCTCAGAGTGGCCTTGAATGTGGTAATCCTCCTACCTCAGCCTCCTGAGTGCTGGGATTTCAGGTGTGCGCCACCATGCCTGGCTCCTTTTCATTCCTAATTGTGTGGATTTGAGTTTTTTCTTTCCTCTTTTTGATTGGCTGATCAATCTTATTTTGGTTGGCTGAGGGTTTGTCAATTTTATTTAATCTTTCAAAGAACCAACTCTTTGATTTTTTTGTATTGTTTTCTTAATTTCAATTGCATTAATTTCTGCTGCGATCTTTATAATTTCCTTCCTCATATGCACTTTGGATTTAACTTGCTCTTCTTTTTCTAGAAACTTGAGATTCAACATTAGGTTATTTATTTGCACTTGCTCTGTTTTTCTGATGTGGTAATTCACTGCTATAAATTTCTCTTGTAGGACTGCTTTCATTGTGTCTCTAAGTTTTGGTCTGTTATACTGGCATTATTTAATTGTAGAAACTGTCTAATTTCTTCTTTAATTTCATCTGTGACCCATTGGTTGTTCAGGAGGGTGTTACTTAATTTCCATGTTTTATGCAGTTTTTGTGGCTTCTTTTGCCATTGATTTACAATTTTATTGCACTATGATCTGATAATATGCGTGGGATAATTTCATTTCCTTAGCATTTCATTAAGCATATTCTGTGAGCTAGTATGTGGCCTATTTTGGAGGAAGTCCCTTGTGGAGCTGAGAGGAATGTGTATTCTGTTGTGGGGTGAAAAACTCTGTAGATATCTATTAAGTCCATTTGTTCAAAGGTTTGGTTGAGCTCTGATATTTCTTTGTTGATTTTTGGTCTAATTGATTTTTCTATCTGTGATAGTGGGGTATTGAGGGCACCCATTACAACTGTATTAGTGTTTATTTGATTGTTCATGTCCATTAATGTTTGTTTTATATAGTTGGGTGTGCTGGTATTTGGTGCATATATATTTATGATTGTTATCTCTTCCTCTTGGATTGTTCCCTCAACAAATATGTAGTGACCTTTTTTGTCTCTTCCCATCAGTCTTGACTTGAAATCCACTTTGTATGCAAATAGAATAGCCACCCCTGCCTTTTTCCAGGTTCCAGTCACATGGAATATTGTTTTCTTTTTTTTTGTATATCCTTTTATTGGTACATTTTAGGTGTACAATATAATGACATTCATCATTGGAGATATGCACCTTTACATACTCTCTTGGTTCTTATTTTTTCCCCCTTCCCCTGCCCTCTCTATTTACAAAGACTTTGTTTTCGTTTTTTGGAATATTGTTTTCTATCCTTTGACTTTCAGTGTCTGAATTTCTTTTTGAGTTAAATGTGTTTCTTGTATGCAACATATTGTTGGATCCTGTTTCTTGATCCATTCTGCAATCTGTTTCTTTTGATTGGTGAATTGAGATCATTTACATTGATGGTTATAACTGATATACACTGATTTATCCTTGCTGTTGTTGGTTTCCTGTCTTTCCTCTCTGATTGCTTGCCTTGCCTGCTATTGGGATTCATGGAATTGTTGTCTTCATTGTCTTTTTCTAGAATATCTTTCAGAACTTTTAGGGGGGCTGGTTTGGTGGTCATGAATTTCTTCAAGTGTTTTTTATCATGGGAATATCTTAGTTCATCAGTCTGGGTAGGAGGTTGTTTTCTTTAAGGGCTTGAAATATGAACTTCAAATTTTACTTGTCATCCTGTGCTTTTATTTGCTAAATTTGGCCGCTGCACCTGGTGAAATCAGTTTTTTTTTCTTTTTACTTGTCAAACATTGAGAACAAAACAGTATTGATTCCCACCCCCTACTTTTATTTCCTTCACATATTTCATGTTTTGGTAATTTACTTGGAATTTTCAAAACCATCAAGTTCATAAATAATAAATGATTTTAATGTGTCATGTATGTTCAACTTTAATATTTATTCATGATTTTTTTTTTTAATACTGAGGATTGAAGCCAGAGACTCAAGCATGTTAGGCAAGTGCTCTACCACTAAGCTACATCCCTATTCATGACATTTCCAGTATTTGTCATGCCTCATTTATATGCAGGCATTTTAGCTGTTAGGGTCTTTTTTGTTTGTTTGTTTGCTTACTTGCTTGTTTTTTGAGACTGGGTCTCATTATGTAGTCCAGACTGGCCTTGAACTGACAGAGATTCTCCTGCCTCAGTCTCCCAAGTGCTCAGATTACAGGTGTGCATCACCATGCCTGGCTCAGTTTAGTTGTTAGTTTCTATTTCCTTTGTATGGATTCTTCCCTTAACCCCGAATTTGCTGTTTATTTTTATTTTTTTTGATTTTGCTGTTTAGATACTTCAGTTTTATCTTCTGCTACTAGACCATGGGATATTGGCATCCCCTGGGATAGTTTTCTTTTCTTTTTTTGGAACCGGGGATCAAACTCAGGTCCTTGCGCTTTCGAGGCAGGCAGCGGAACCACTGAGCTAAATCCCCGGGCCCCTGGGCTAGTTTTCTCTTCTTCCCTATTGTCTTGATCTAGACACTGATCTCAAGAGTGGAACCATCTGCTTAGTGCACATCTGTGAATCCACCTTGCTAACTGATGGCCCCCTGGGACATCTCATGGGCACCTAACACTTAGCCTGCCCCAAACTAATCTAAAAATGACCTTCCTGCCTTACCTTAGTCCTTTTTCAGCCGCAGCATGCATATGTCAGGGTCCTCCAGAGAAAGAAAACCAGTAGGATGGACAGATGGGTAGACAGATAAGTAGGTGATGGATAAAATGACTCATGCGATTGTGGCAGCTGAGAAGTTCCGCAGCCTGGTGTCTACAAACTGGAGACCTGGGAAAGCTGGTGATGTAATTCAGCCCAAATCCCAAAGCCTGAGAACCAGGGGGTGGTGTAAATTGCAGTCCAAGCATAGGAGAAGATGAGATGAAGTGTCCCAGCTCAAGCAATGAGGTGGGAAAAAGAGGATGAGCCCCTCCTTCCTCAGCCTTTTGTTCTATGCAGGTCTCAGATGCTTGGATGATGCCCACCCATCCACCCACCCACGCGGGCGAGTGTGATCTACTTCGCCAGCCCACCCACTCACATGCTGATCTCATCCAGAAACAGCCTCACAGTGACTCGGAAACAACACTTGATCTGGGGAGCCTGTGGGCCAGCCACGGTGACACATAACATCAACCATCTCGGTGGAAGGCTCCATCATCGGTCGCTTTCACTCACTCCTGCAGACCAGGAGTGCTGTGCCCTACCTCACCCCAGGCTGAAAGCATCACCAGATTGTGCTGGCCAGGGTTCTCTGCAGGAACAGAACCAATAGACTGTACCTATGATTACGCGTGGGGATTTATAGGGTAGGTTTACAGGATCAGAGGTGGGAGAGCCCACAGGGGCCAGAGGATCCATTAGTCACTCAGTCCAAAAAGCTGGAAGCTGCAGAACAAGAGGGATTGAGGATGCAGCACCAGAGCGAGACTGAAGGCCCGGGAGCTCCCTGGCAAGTCGCTGGTGTAAGTTCATGTTAAAGGCTGAAGAAGCCGGGATCTGATGTCCGCAGACACCACTCAAGCAGAATGAAGTTTTCAGATGTATGCCAACTTCTCTTCCTTCTCCTTTCATTGCATCTGGTCCACAAGCTTGTTGGATGGTGCCACCCACAATCAGGGCATGTCTCCCCTGTCGGTGTGCTGGCCGATGTGACATGCGTTTCTGGAAACTCCCACAGATACACTCAGAAGTGTGCTTCCCTAGTCTGCTAGGCATCTCTGAGTCCAGTCAAACTGACAACTGAGATGAATGTCAGTCGAGTCCTGCCACTCAGCTTCTCACAACATTGGAACCTTTCCACGTTTTCATCCTCATCATTAGCGACTTTGTTCCTGCCTGGTGAAGGAAGCCTCCTAAACAATCTCCCTAACTCCCCCCGGGCTCTCTTTCTAGGCCAGAAATGCTGCCCCCCTGAAACTCTTTCCAGGAGCCTTTAGGTGTGGTACAGGGGCCTGCACCTGGCCACACCTACCAGGTGTTTGCTCTCCTGTCTACACTCAGGCCCCTAGATGAGTCTCCACCTCTCAGGGCCTCCGTGCTGTCTGCCACCACAGGGCTTTGCACCTCCTGCTTCGCTCTAGTCTTCTTTGTTTGTGTGCTTAAGCTTCGCCTTCGTAGCACTGTAGGGCAGATTTTTCCTTTTTAGTTTTGCCTGTCCTCCAATGGGCGTGCTCCCCAGTGGACTTCCAGCTCCCCAGAAACTCATACCTTGTCTTTTTCAATTCACTCCTGCATCCCCGGGGCCCAGTGTAGCACCTGCTGCAGAGCGCGTGCTCAAGCAATATTTGTCATTACATAAATGCATGATGAGTGCATTTTGGGTTGCTGTCACAAATTGTCACCGACTGGGTAATTTATAAAGGAAATCAATTTATTTTGTTAGTTATTTTCTTTTGTTCTGGAGACTGGGAATCCCATTAAGGTGGAAGGGCAGGAGAGAGCTTGCATGGGAGCTAGTGGTAGGGCTTCTGCCTCAAGCTCTTTTTCTCACTGGTGTTTATCCACCCCCCCCCCCCAGTACCAGGGATCAAACTCAGGACCCTGCATTTGCGAGGCAGGCATGGCACCACTGAGCTAAATCCCTGGCCCCATTTATCCATTCTTGGGGATAGAGCCCTCGTGACCTAAACACCTCTCATTAGGTCCCACCTCCCAACACCTGCAGAATACCGCTGAAAATCATCATCACGATCATTGTGATGCTCATCATTGCAGTGCTGAGGGTTAATGTCGTTATTAATAGAAGAGACCTAAAGGTGGAAGAGCCAGGGAAGGGAGGACCCCAAAGAAGCCTGTGGAAGGAGTCAAATTTCAGAGTTTGAGTCCCCTATTTCTCTTGAAAGCTATGGTCTTTTATTGCAAGAACCAGAAACCAAGAAAATGTTCTAGGGCTGGGGATTTAGCTCAGTGGTTCCGCCGTCTGCTTTGCAAACACAAGGACCCAAGTTCGATCCCCGGCACCAAAAAAGAAAACAATGTTCTTGTTTACTTGATTTTAGGTTTTCAAGCCTGGCCTGGCACATCACACACAAAGCCAAGGGGACCCAGAGCACACAGTTGATACCATGCGAAGAAGGGGCAGCAATGAAGAACGTTTTCCTGACCTGAGGGAGAAGAGGTCAATAGTGAGCATGAAAAGGCCAGAGGAGGTGTGGGTAGGATTGAGAGCTCCTCGGTTCCCAAGAATGAATCTCACACCCCATCTTCTGGGGAGATAGGCATCAGTATTAGGATTGCAGGGATCCCAAGAGAGGTTCCAGAGAAGCCCAACATGGTGCCCACAGCGGTGGCTGAGGGAGGTGGTGGAAGCGATGAGACCAGTGCTACCTGACAGTGCAGGGGGGCAGACTAGAGTCGTTAAGCCCCCAGAGAGGATGTGCATGTGGCTGAAGTAGATGACTGTCCTCAGTGAGCCCCAAGGTCCCTGGGGTGGATTGTCGGGGAACAAGATAGAATTATAGTCACCTCTGCAGCAGCATCAGGGACCAGGCCGACTCAGATTCCAGGGAGGTCAGTGAGGACCGAGGGCCCCCCAGCTGAGGAACGCGCCCTAGGGCCTGGTGTGAGAGGCAAACCCTCTCCTCACAACCGGTCCTCCTCTGCGTGGTGTGTACACGTGCATGCGTGTGTGCATGCGTGTGTGTCTGAAATCCTAATACAGTCGACTGAGGGACAGGGCTGTTCTACTTTGTCAGATGAGTTCAATATGAAGAAATAGACAGTAATAGGTTTTTTTCTTTTTTCTTTTTTTAATCCCCAAGGCTGTGATCTGGGAGAGTTTTCCCTGCCCCATAGACTGACTTCCTGTATTACTTGAGGTTCCAAGAAGAAGCAGCGTGAATCTCAGTGGATTTCATGGACTGTTACAGAGGCCTGGGTGGGAAGTCTGGGGACTCCCAGGAACAGTGGAAGCTTGAGGGGTTAGGGGAGGGGATGGAGCTGTTGGAGGCTTTGACGCCTGGGGACTGAAAGCAGGGCCACCGGGCAGGCGGACAGCTGTGAGAGACCTAGCTGTTGCTGGAGATGAGACCCAAGAGGGCAGGAAGAAGCCTCAGGGCCCTGAAGCCAGCCAGCAAGGATGTCTGGGTGGTCCAGTCCCCAGGTGCCAGCCTTCCAGGGCCCAGAAAATGCAAGGAGAGGGAGCTGGGGCTGGAGAGGAGCTAGCATACCCTTCCGGGGGGAAGGTGAGGCTCAGGCAGGGAGAGGACTTTCCTAAGGTCACTGCACGACTGGAGGGCACCACGAGGGTGCAGCCCCACTTCCTCATCCTCATATCCGGCTGCTGCTCACAACCACACGGTTTGAACTCCTTAACACACCTCGTCATTTTTGAACCCTGGCTGGAGAAAGAAATCAGAGCATGCAACCATGTATGTGGGGGGGAAGCATGTAGGTGTCACGGCTCCCAGATCACCTCTCTGTGTGGCTGAGCAGACATTCAGCACTGTCAGACATGGGTCTAACGAGGAGGGAGGTGTGGGGTCGCCAGCGAACTCTTGGTAGGACTGATCTCCAAAGTCCTTGGAAGAAAGACGGGTTCTTTGGAAAAAAATGAGCCCTGAATAGAGGGGGGGAAATGCAAAGAAAAAAAATGGAGGGAGAGGATGGTTGATGCGTTGGCCGGCCTCAGTTTCCCCAGCTGGTCTTCAGCAGAGGAGGAGAGACAGACAAGCAGCAGGCTAGGGTTTTTTGTGGGTTCCCTTGCCCCTTGCGGGCCTCAGCATCCCCTCTGTCTCGGGAACACTCGAGTTTCCTGGGTGTCTTTACTGCACGCTGTTGGGCAGGGCTCAGCCCTTCCAGTGGGAAATGATAGTCCTCTCCAGGGGCTGAGTAAAGCTCAGCACATTCTGAATGCCGGATGTGCCCTGCTGGAGGTGTGTGAGAGTTGACGGTGTTTCAACGGATGGATTTTCTTTTAATAATAATCCGTCTAGGACTAGATTTAGCTCAGTGGTCCCGCTGCCTGCCTCGCAAGCGCAAGGTCCTGAGTTCTATCCCCAGTGCCTACCCTCCAAATCTGTCTTCCCTCCTCCCCTCCTCTTCCCCTCCCCCTTTCCCTCCTCCCTCCCTCCCTCCCTCCCTTCCCTCCTTCCTTCCTTCAATCCTCCCTCCCTTCCTTCTTTCCTTGCTCCTTTTGGGTACTGAGGATCAGAGGCAGGGCATGGCCCGTGCTGGGTCAATGATCTGCGGCCGAGCGGCATCCTCAGCCCACGGGTACGACGATTTCCTGTGTATCAGCAGGGCTCATCACAGACCTGTTTGACCACTAGTGCGGCACAGGCGTCAACCAGTCAGAACAGGTGCTGGCTGTAAATAACCTGTGAATTCTCCAGCTGCTCGTAATTGGAGCAGATAGAGCTGGATTTTCCCCATCTGGCTGACGATCTGGGCGCTGAGGGTCCCCTGAGAGTGGGTTCATGTTGTTTTCCCCGTGCTCACTTTCAGCTTGGGCCCTGGGGTCCCAGGAGAGGGAAGGGGAAGGAGGCTGGGGGCTTAGGAGGGCCTGCGGCCTGGAGCGCACCTCACGCCTGGGTGCCCGGGTCCCCTGGGTGCTCAGCCTGTGTCTGAGGACTCAGCCCGGAGACCTCCAGGACCAAAGGCCTGAGCACCCTAGCGCAGTCTTGCCCTCGAGCGGCTGCTCCTGGTCACCTCTGGTGTCAGGTGCACATTTGTAAATGTCGTGTGTTTCACTGGCTATGTTTTACTTCCCTAAGGGTTTCACTGTGAGATAGAAAATGCAGGAAAAGGCCGGGGATTTAGCTGAGTGGCGCCACACCTGCCTCGGAAGCGCAAGGCCCTGAGTTCGAAATGTGTAAAGCATTTCCCAGGGACCCAGGAAGGTCCCTCCCTGCCCAGTGACAGCCTCCTCCTAACTCTCGTAGTGACGATTACAATCTCTTTGCTGTTCTTTAGAATGTCCACAGCTGTGGGAAGCCATTGCTTATTTTTGCTTGTAAAATGGGAATCTTTATCTTTAAAAATTTTGGTAATCCTAGTTTTGTTTTTATTTTTCCATGCCCGCTTTCCAATTATAGTAAACGAAGCTGTTTTACTCCCCTTTACTGTAGGTGTTCAAGTCTCTCTTTTAAAATGCATTATTTACATAAACATAGTACATTTAGAAAAAAGTTTATAAAAGTTCAGGTAGCCTGTGAATGAGGTAGGCAAACGGTGAAGGTGGTACCTAAAAAACTGAAGCTTGGGGAACACTCGTTATGTTTCATTTATGAAGAAAAAGCCTT
This sequence comes from Heterocephalus glaber, assembly GCF_000247695.1. The sequence continues at coordinate 10,595,322 of NW_004624790.1, read as the reverse complement.
TGAGAGATGACCAGAGCCCAGGAGCGCCAGCCCTTCTCCGACTCCGCAACTAGGACCTCTGGCAGACGAGACCACGCTGCTGCAGCGCCACCACTCACCACCAGAGGGCAGCACGGACCCAGTTTACGAGGTCGGGTTGCTCCAGCAGCCGAGGCTGACTCGGGCCCAGCGGGTGGGCAGTTTCCCCTCGGGATGGGAGCTGGGGCTCACCCAAGACTGAGGACTCTCAAACGCAGGCGTGGGACGCACTCCCTTCACTGTTGCCCGGTGCTTTCTAACCATACAGAAGGGAGGCCGTGCTACGTTCACTAACTCAGCATCTCTGAAGCTGCAGGTGTACGAGGGGCACGGCACCCCCTAGACAGCAACGTTAAGGCCAGAGGAGCTTTGGGAACAGGGCTGAGGGGGGTCCCAGCTCCCAGGGTCAGAGTGAGGTGGTGATGTGCAGAGGGCTATCGCACACAGCAGGTGGGGTGCACAGTTGGTTTACACTGGGCCACCTCTTATTTACATAGGTGACACTTTAAAAAGTCATTTTCACATCCATCCACCACCCATCCATCATCCATTCATCTCTGCAAGATCCTCCCCCATCCGAGACACAGGAAGCAGCCCTTGCTATGTGTTGTGTCTCCATGTGAGGACTCAAGTCCGTGCTTTTGTGGAGGAGCCAGATGATAGCAAATTACCCCCTAAATATGAATTACAGCTTACAGTGGCTGCTGCGGAGGAGGAGGAATACGAGGTGCTCTGTGGGTGAAGAAGACTTCAGGAACTCGAGGGAGGGACTGAGGGGTTCTTCCCTTAGGAGGTGAGGCTGCAGCCGATGTCTGAAGGGCGAGTAGGAGTTCACTAGCCAGTATCAGGAGCAAGAGTGTCTCAGACAGAGCAATCCATGTGCAAAGGCCCTGGGGTAGAAGTAAGCTCACTGCATGAAGGAAGTGTAAGAGAACAGCATGGCTGGAGCGGGGTGGGGTGGGGGGGAGCGGCAGCACAGGTGGGACAGCAGTGGCTGGACCTGAGGTTTGGGCAGGAGGCTGAGGCTTCAGGGTTTCCAATTGCTCACTCTCAGACCAGGGCAGGAAGGTCTGTCTCGCAGAGGGGATTGAATTAATGAGGAGCCCAAAGCATCTGGTGTATCACCCAGCTATAGTCGGCGTCAATGTGGGGGGGCCACATCTGGGCAGAGGCACAGTGGGGTTAAAGAGTGAGCCTGGGGCAGCCCCGGCAGGTGCAGAGACCAGGGCTGTCTTGGGTGAGTGTGGGGACCAGCCGAGAAGCGAGAGCAGGGTGAAAATTACCGTTGGCATCACGCTCTTGTTGAAAACAAAGTGAAATTGGAGAACATACTGTTTTCTTTAACTAGGCCAAGATGACTAATTATTACACTCATTTCGAAAGGTTGCCATATACAGACATGCAACTAGATGGAGAGAGGAGAGTTTGGAGCCCTGATTCATTCTGAAACCCCAAGATGGAACGCGTGCACGGTTTCTCAGCATAATGACTGTGAACACTTGGTTTAGCTCAGCTGTCACTGCAGGCATGACACATAGCAGAGTGCTTTGCATCAGCCCCCTGGGGCGTCGTGGGCCAGCTCTCACCAGGGGCGTGCGACAAGAACCTGGAGCTGGGGAAGGGCAGCCAAGTGTGGCGCGCACAGCCTTGGCCCACTCCTTCCTGTCTCCGGGACTCGGTTTCCCCATCTGGAAAGTGAAGGCCCAGACCAGATGATCTTCAAGGGTCTCTCCGGTTTTGTTGATTTATAAGCAGTGTGATTTTTGGATGTCACCATGGATTTCAGTTTCCTTTTGATCATTTTGGATTTTCCTGAAAGGGTTGCTTGGCTTTTCTCCTCATTGGCTGTTTTCTCCCCAGACTCCACTGAGAACAAATCACCCTCACCTCTTTCCCTGGGGTCAGTGGTTTCATCTGGGGATGCCAGAGGCCACTGTGGGCCCGACTGGGGCGGTGAGCAATGTGGCCTGATGGGGAATGTGCGAGTCCTCTGTCTCACCTGGGGATCGTGTGGTCCAGAGCCTCAGCTCCAGAGAGCCGCTGAAGAAGTCACCTCCTGTCTCTGGGCCAGAGATTCATGGAGCTGGTATCAGGGCCCAGGCTGCACTGGGGGACTCTGCCGGCACAGTGGCTTCCTCGCTGTGCTGAGCCTGAGAGGTAGCTACTATTACCCCACCGAGGAGCAGAGAGCTGAGGACTCAGCCAGGCCGAACAGTGAGGGCTGTGTTTGCTCAGGCCTATCCGATTCTGACCCTCTCCACGAGGCAAAATGACCCCACCGGCTCATTTAACCCTTGATGGCAGATAAGGCCATTAGCAGACGCAGTGCCCCAGAGCACTGAGTGGTGACCTTGTAGGCGAGCAGGGGAGTTTGCAGATCGCACCATCATCTTCTGCCTCTGGCTTGGCTCAGAAGCCAGGGAGACCTCCCTGCCCACGAGGCCGTGCTGAAAACTGTCCACGTGCCTCTTCCCGTGGGCAGACTCAGTGGTGCGGGACTTCCTGCGCAGCACGGAGTGGGTGAGAGCCTCCCGCGGGTGCGGGGCGTGGCCATAGGCGGCACCCCAGGGTGGGCGAAAGCATCCGCGAGGGTCATTTTAAATAAACCCCACGTTTGCCCGAGGATTGGCTTCGCTCCGGCGCCATCCTGGGCACCCGAGAGCACTGCCTGCCTCCGAATGTGCGGCACCCGGCAAGGTGTGGTTGTGCCGGGACCTGTGCCTCTCTCCAGTGTGCGGGCTGCCCAGGTCAGTCACAGGGAGACGGGGCAGCGGGCTGCCCGGCTAATCTCACCGAAGCGAGAGCCGTTTGGAAGTTGCACCTAAGTCACTACTAGTTACCGTTGGCGGTGTGTTTAAGAATGCATCCCGAATATGTGTTGTTCGTTTGTTTTTGAGACGGGGTCTCACTACGTCACCCAGGCCAGCCTTGAACTCAAGATCCTCTTGTCTCAGCCTCCCAAGTGCTGGGATTACAGGTGTGCATCACCCTGCCTGGCTCTTTAAAGCAAGACTTCAATAACTATAAATGGCTCAACACAAGTAAAAGACTCCTGCTCAAAGCAAGCCCATGATACCTTTAAGGGGAGAGCTGAAGACCCCCAGGGAACGCGACTGTGATTCTTCAGATTCCATTTCACCCAAACCTGGACACTTCCCACCCCTTCACATTCCCGCCTTTGCCTAAGCCACCAAAGGACTTGACTCACTTAGTACAGAAGCCTCCTCTGTTCTCCTTCCTCCAAACTTTCTCCCCTTGATTCGCAAATAGCAGCTGCAGGACCCTGTTCCAGCTGCAGCCAGATGCTCCGGTCCCCCTCCCAACCCTTCTATAGTTTTCCTTTCCCTCAGCGTCCAGGCCAGAGTTCTCCCCGTGGCCCATATGGCTCACTTAGTTTGCCCTGTTCATTTGGGGGCTCAGGTCCTGCTCCTGCCCCCCGTTCCTCACCTCCTTACAGACTCCCTGACTCCCTACTCTCCCTCCAAGGATATTCGCACCGCAGGGCCTTTCCCCTCGCTCTTTCCTCTGTCTGAAAAGTCCTTCCCCTGGATGTGCGTGTCCTCTGAGCCATTTCACATTTCTGCTCAACCGTCCATATCTCAGAGAGATGCCTCTTGACCACTCTACCTATAATCGTGGCATCCTAAAGTCAAATGACAGCGTCCTTCACCGTTTCCCTCTGCCTGCCTTGCCGCCTTCGTGTTTCGTCTCTGCCTGACATAGGATCTGTTTATTTATTATTCCTGCCTCACTAGACGGAGCCTCAAGGAAAACAGTGACTCCGCTTCACTCCGCTACATCCCCAGAGCCAAGACGAGTGGCTGGGCCGTGGGAGGGCATCAGTGGCCTTGCTTAAGCGCAGCACAGAATCTGATCAGGCAGGAGCTGGGCCTTCATTAATAAGCATGCCGCACAAGCCCCAAGTCTCAGGAGCATGTTCGCTGTGTGCGCGAGGGACCTGGGTCCCAGACACAGCACGGCGCCGCACCCCGTCCATCTCGCACTTCCGCGGTATTGCTTTCTCGCGTGCCTTCGCTTCGGCACTGCTTCTTCGGCCCCGCCCCCAGCACAAGCCGTGGATTTATTTTAGGGCCATTGCGCACAAAAAGCAAACTTTGGCCACTTTGCAGGACTTACTGGGGACACGTAGAGACCAGGAGAGAAAAACAGGGCCCTGGTGTGAAGTGCTGGGGGTCGTTTTGCTCATGCCCTGGCTACGGCATGGGCTCACCCTGAGCACCTGCACCCGGGTCTGCAGTGGCGCCGTGCACGCCCCTCCTCGCTGAGATGGTGGATGAGGACGGCAGGTAAGCAGTGAATGTAGACTTCTGAATGCCCGGAAGTCTGTGGGCTCCTGCTCAGCCTCTGCAGAGCCTAAACAGCATCGCCTTCCTCCACTCACTCACTCTGGGGTCCTCTGCGTCTTCTAGAATCCAACACGGATTCTGCCGAAGGCTCTGCCCACTAGGATAGAGGCGCCGCTGGGTGCTGGGTGCTGGGTGGCAGACGACTGTCTGGTTTCCCAGTGTCCTTGAGAGCTTTTGACCCTGTCCGCTGACTCCCTTGATTTCGCCCCCACATTGCAGGGAAGTCAGCAATGGGAAATGATCACCCAGAACCCACACTGGAATCCTTGAGTATTTTGCTTTTGAAACTCATGACTGGCCTCCACCCTGGCCCCTGGGCCTGGGGTCTCCTTTCTTCCCGCTGCAGGTTTAAGGACCCTGCAGTCCTCTCCCCACACCTGGACTGTGGTCACCACGCATGCAGTTCTGCATCTGTCATTTTGCTTTTTTTCCAGAAAACCATGTCTTCAATACAGAACACTTTTATTTATTTTTTGTGGTACTGGGGATTGAACCCACGGGCTTCATACTGTGCCCACAGGGTCCCGATGAGTCACTAAGCTGCCCGGGCTGGGCTGGAACCTGCTGTCCTCCTGCCTTAGCCTCCCAGAGTGCTGGGATTACAGGCGTGCACCACCACACCCCGTGAGAATCTTTTAGGTTTGAGTTTTTACTTTGCTGAGTGCATCTGAAGTTCACCGTGCTGGGTCCCTGGTACAGAGGTACCACGATTTGCTTCTCCAGGTGCCAGGCAAAGGACCTCTGGGTTGGTGCCCAGTTTGGGGCAGTTCTGAATAAGCTGCTCTGACGGTAACAGAGAGGATTTGGTGTGGACATAAAGTCTCTCTTCTCCTGGGTGAGTGTCTAGAATTGGGATTGCTGGGTGGCATGGGGATGGTAAGGGACCTTCGTAAGAAACTGCCAAGCTGTTTCTCCAAGTGCTGTAATATTTTGCAACCCCACCATCAATGCAGGAGACCTAGAGTTGCTCTATGTCCTCACTTGCATGTATCACTGTCATTTAAAACATTTCTTCTAAGCTGGATGTGGTGGTGTATACCTGTAGTCCCAGCTACTCAGGAGGATGAGCCAGGAGGCTCACTTGAGCCCAGGATCTTGAGGCCCGGCTGAGCAACAGTGAGACCTTATCTCAGGAGAAAATTATGCTAATAGCTATGTGGGAGTTTTTCACTGTGCTTTTTAATTGCATTTCTCTGAGAAGCATGTTTTATATTTTTATTTTTTGTGGTGCTTGGGATGGAACCTGGGGCCTTGCACACGGCAGACAAGCCCTCTAGCACTGAGTTACATCCCTTGCTCCTGTTTTTAAACTTGCGTACCATGTAGGCAGGATCAGAAGGATTTTTGTTTTTTAGAAGGAGTTTTAACTAAGTAGCCATTTTCCCCAAGATCTGGCTTTGGCTATTGCTGGGCTTTTGCTGAGTAGAAGTCTGAGCTCAGCTGGATTTGTTTTCATTTGTAGATGATTTGGTTTTTCTACTGGAATGCCCGAAGATGTGTTGCTCAAAGGTTTTCTATTTCTGAATGTTCCCTTTTTTTTTTTTTTTGTGCCGGGGATCGAACTTGGGACCTTGGACTTGCGAGGCAGGCGCCGGAACCACTGAGCTAAATCCCTGGGCCAAAGATTTTCTATTTCTAAGAATATTTAATTTCAATTTTTAAGAAAATGTCAATACACAGTTTAAAAAGTCAAACTGTGCTCCACAGCTTGTGCAGTGGAAAGCAGCTATGCCCTTCCTTTTTTCCCAATGTTGCCCATTCTCCGTTAAGGTACCCGAGTCCATCCTTTCCCCTCTCACAGCCTTCTCTTGTGTTGGTTTCTTTGGAGATGCGATGTGTTAGCATTTTTCCTTTTTTCTCTTCTTGTCATGCTAGAGACTGAACCCAGGGCCCAGTGTGTGCTGAGCTAGTGCTTTACCACGGAGCCACACTCCCGGCCCTGTTTTGTTCTGCATCTTTCACATTTGAAGCTTTCTCCAAAAGTCTGGTGATCCTGGCTGGCCGCTCATATTTGAGGGAAAGCACTAAAAGGTTTGTTGGAAGCTCTTTGTGAGTGTGTGGGGGTTTGTGCGCCCGTTGGCTGGTGGCTTCACTCTGATCTCTCCAGGCAGGGATCAAGGTGTACCTCTGGCAGATCTGGAGTGTTGGAGTTTCTGTCTTTTCTCCCAGATTAGGTTCCCCAGAGAGGGATCCTCTGCCCTGTGCCCAAGGGATTAGCGTCTCTTCAGCCACTCTGGGGTTAAATGGAGGCTGAACCGCATTCCTTGTGCTCAGTTCTGGTGTTTCCATAATAGCATTTCATACTCACCATTAGGGGTGAGCCCTGTCCATCCCTAAGCTTCCGGCTTCTACACATTTAGGGAGTAAATGTCCCCCCTTGCACTGCTGTGGGGAGTGGCTCTCCCTGGCTGTGCAGGGTCCCACAGGGGACTCACTGATCACTGGACAGACACTTGACCACGTCTATTGGCAGTGGCTCTGGCACTTCGGTTTCAGAAACCCTCTGCTGGCTCAGGCTCTGCAGCTTGGATCAGTTTCTGTTTGGAGGGGCCTCCATCCTGTCAGCACATGCAGGACTCAGTTTCCTCTGCTGATTCCCATGCATCTGTTCACCTCTACTTCCAAACTTCTTCTTTAAACAATGAATTTTATTGGTACATTTTAGGTATACAACATAATGACATTCATCACTGGAAATTTGCACCTTTACATAATCTCTCTTGGTTCTTATTTTTTCTACTTCCAAATTTCTTTTTTTTCTTTTTTGTATTAAATTCTTTTATAGGTACATTGTAGGTATACAACACAATTACATTTCTCATTGGGAATTGTACCTTTACATAATGCATCTTGGTTCTTATTTTTTCCCCATTCC
>NW_004624790.1:10534067-10582823 GCF_000247695.1 Heterocephalus glaber | reverse complement strand
TTCCAGATCCCCTTTTGTTGCCAGTTCAGTGGGTCCAGGTGGTTGAGTATCAGAGTGTTCCTTCTTATTTCCCTTTGGGGTTGCTGTAGGTGATCTGGAAGTCTGGTTTTGAGACTTATTTACGTGTTTTCTCATTTCAGCTGGGGCTGGGGGCTGTTAGCACCTGCACGGATTACCTCCTCTGAGCTGGGTGAGGTGGGACAGGGGCTGGGAGCAGTCGTAGGGATGGTGACCCAAAAGCCCTTTCCTGTGGGCTGGGAGCAGTGGGAGGGATGGTAGCCTGGAAGCCCCTTCCTCTGGACCAGGAGCAGTGGGATGGCAGCTCAGAAGCCCCTACCTCTGGGCTGGGAGCAGCGGGAGGGATGGTGGCCTGGAAGCCCCTTCCTCTGGGCCAGGAGCAGCGGGACAGAAGGTGGCCCAAAAGCTCTTTCCTCTGAACCAGGAGCAGTGGGACGACAGCTCAGAAGCCCCTTCCTCTGGGCCAGGAACAGTGGGACTCAGTACCTTGGTCTGGTGGTCTGGTGTCCTCTGCATCTTTGTAGTGTGGAACCAGGTGGCTGCTTGTCTGCAGCGGGGTGATTTGGTGTCTTCTGTGGGACTCAGGACCTCAATAGGGCATGCACAGACCTTCCTGTTTGCAGCAGGCTGATTTGGTGTACTCTGCGCGACTCCTACTTCCAAATTTCGATGCCATCTCTTCTCTGTTCTCATGTCTTCGGTTATATTTGTTCTCCAGCATTTAGCCTCCAAAGCATCCCTTTAGTGTGGTTTTTGTGGGACTTCAGGAGAGAGCGAAGGCGTGGACCGTGGTTGATCCACCACTCAATGTCTCAAAAATGGACTCTTTATCCACGATATTCAATGAGTTAATAATGTCTTGGGGGTGGGTATTCTGTATAACATTTCCTAATCCTTACAATCCGTTGCTTCTTTCCATCAGGAGAATTGTCCTGTTTTGTTATTCTGGATACTTCCCTCCATATCATTTGTTGGTGTTGTCCCTGGCTACTGAGCTGGGAGCATCTCGGGCTGTCTTCAGTGTCTGTTAGCTTCTCTCTGATTGTTCTCGTATCTCTGATTTTGTTAGCAGCCGTCATCTCTCTGTATCCCACTCTCAGCTGAGGGTATTCTGTTCTTGACATTCGTAGCCACTCTGTGAGTCCTGCAGTGCTGTTGCCTTGGCCTTAGCTTATTTCCTTGGGCCTTCTTTTCATCATTCTGCTGTTTCATGCACTCATCTGCGGGATTTTCAAATACCTATTTTCGTGCTCTAGTTTTACGGCAGAGAGTACTTATGTGAAATTTTCTTCCAGTTTTAGGTCCTATTTGCTTGTTGGCTAGGTTTGGCTTTTGGGTGGTTCTTCCCGAGGTTTTGAGTTGTTTGTCCTCTGTTCCTCCCTGGTGCCTGTGAATTTCTACCCAAGTGTGGTTTTTGCTGTTAGATAGGGTGACTTTTGGACTCATTCCTCAGTGTACCTGACACCAGTGTGACTGTAGCTGGAGGCCTGGGTATTTTGTGTTCTGAACATTTTTCCTTTAATCTGAAGCCATGTGGGATGGGGGCAGGACCGGGAGTGCTCACTGGGGCTGTGCAGAGTGTTCAGAGGAGACACATTCTCACATCCGAGCTTCTGAAAGCACATCACACGAGGGTTACACCATCCTGGGCAGAAGGATCACTGCTCTTTAGATGTGGGACAGTTCCTATGCCTGGCCCCCAGCCTTTTCTGGGAGGAGTTCAACAAGAAAAATTCCATTTGACATCCTGAAACAAAGCAGTGGAATTGCCGGGCGATCCCTAGGGGGCAGCTGTCGGCTGAGTCAGGCAGGTGTGGTGGAAGGCGTGGGACGAGGGCCACGTGGCCGGGAGCATGCCTGGTGTCCTGAGCATTCCTGTGAGAGCGAGCAGGTGGGGAGGAGGGGCAGCCCAGCCCGGGAGTGGCAGCCATGGGTGAGCCTCTGTGGCTGGCTCGAGGATGAGGGCCAGGTGGGATCAGAACCCCGTAGTTGAGGATTTGGGAGGTTCCTGCCAGATGCCTAAAGAGTCCAGCTCCATGGCAAGGTCAGCTTGCCAGGGGCCATCTATGGTTGTTTCTAGAGGGAAATGGGAAGGAATACAACTGAATAAGAGGATGGGCGTCCGTTGCATGCATGATGTCTTTCAGGGCTTGAGAAGCTAGCTTTCGTCTAATTAGCCATTGTGACCATGTCTCCATGGTGACTATTATGTTAGTGCTCACAATAGACACGTGTACATCCATTAAAGGGGCACAGTTGCCAGACATAGGCTGTGGGCCCAGGATGGAGTGGCTTTTCACAACACAGCCATCGGGGCTGCTGCAGAAAGTGTCAGAATACAGGCAAATGGCTGTTCCTACCCATGAAGAGATGCTGGCTGCTGTGTCAGGCCCTGGGAAACAGCGCTCAGGCTCACAGAGAAAACTCCAGCGTCAGATTAGTTCTTTTTCTTTTTTTAAACACATGTGAAAGATTTTTAAGTCAGTCTTACTGAAGGAACCAGTAAGGTGTTAAATACCTGTTCAGATGAGAACCCAGAGAGTAGATGTCAGTGTAAGTAAGCAGGAATGTGGAAATGAGGGGTTTGGGGTCTAGCTCAGGATTAGAGCACTGCTTCGCTTGTGCAAGGCTCTAGGTTGGATCCCTAGCACAAAAAAAGAGAAAGGAAGAAAGAAGGAAAGAAAGAAAAAAGGTGGAAAAGAGTTGTCTAATAGATGCAAAATCATCTTATTCCAAGAGGGTATGAAGAGTGGCTACAAAGTTTATCTTATCTTAAAAAATATAAATTGAGCTGGGGATGGTGGCGTACTCCTTCCTGTAATCCTATCTTCTTGGGAGGCTAAAGCAGGAGGATTACAAGTTCCAGGCCAGCCCAGGCAATTTAGCAAAACCCTGTCTCAAGGAGGAAAAGAAGGGTTGTGTGGCGGTGGTGTGGCTCAGTAGCGGAGCACTTGCCTGGCATGCACAAGGCCCCGGATTTAGTCCCCAGTATGGCAGAACCAGCACTGCCACCACCACCGAACCATTGAGGTCCAAGAAGTGCTCTGTGGAGTGAGTGGATACTTGCAGCGAGGGCGGATCAGCTCCCCAGACCCAGGCCATGCAGGAAAGATGTGCAGCAGAAGCCGAAGGGTGCTGGGGACAAGGCTGGATTCATCCTATTATTTTCCTGTGAAGTGTCCCCAGGGCCCTCCAAGCCCCCAGATATGTCAGCTTTTGCAGACCTTGGGTGGAGGGGACCTCCCAGGAGGGCAGAGTTGTCTCAGGCTTCGGGACACCGTCTGCCATGTGGAGGGTCCAGACCTCTCAGATGGTGCTTCAGCACTTGCCCCTGCCACGGGACTGGGGTCCTGGCTCCTCGGTCAGCAGCATTAACGAGACTCATTAGGTGCTGACCATCAGCCGGATCTGCAGAGATACTAAGGGATTGAGGCCTTGGGCTATAGCCTGGCATCCAGAGGGGGAGCACCCACTAGTATGGCACCAGAATTGTCCCTCCCTATACCTGGAAGGCAGAACTCTCATGCACTGGCAAGCCCTTACTCAGAGCTGTGTCCTCTTGTTTTGCACACAATTCTCCTAACTCCGGTATTTTGGGATTGAAAGTAAAGGAAGAATTGCGGTGTGGCCGTGGGCAGGAAGGAGCACTGAGAGCCTGGCGGTGAGGCTGGGAACTGGACAAGTACAAGGGTGGAGCCGCCTGCTGTCGGGGCACAGAGTTCTCTACTTGATCCTGGCCTAGTTATTGCTCACGCCTGAGATGCCTGCGGTCATCCAAGAGGGAGGATCACACAATCAACTATGGGAGCTTTGGGACCATTAGGTTCTGGGTTCTATTCTCTGTATGTTGCTTTCAGAGCTCCCAGAAAATCACTTATACTAATGGCTCATCTTAGCATATTGGGAGGATGAAATGAGCTTCAGGACACATAGTAAATGCTTCTGAAAAATTACTTGCTATTAGCAGAGAGATGAATGATGGTCAGCTAGGCCACACCACAAGCAAATCTGAGCACAGAATGAAGGGAAGCAGACAGACACAAAAGGGCTGCCCAGTTCTGTTTACAGACGTCACAAAGACAGGCAAAATGGATCTTTGACATAGGATGTTGGTTATGGGGGTAATGACTCAAGAGGGCCTTGCTATTTTCACTGTAACTAGAACAGATACAGAGATTCACATGAGATAAACATGCGGTGGTTTGGGGGATTGTTGCAAGGCCATCCAGAGGCTAATGCTGAGCTCAGTCTCCCTCTCCCGCCATGTATTTTGCTTCTTGACCTGGGTGTTGGTTACTCAAGGTGCTCAAATTTGCATTATGTGCACTTTTTATATGCATACCATGTTTAATATAAAATTAAAAATGTTAGCTGCTACTACTACTAGTAGTACTCTTATTCTTTGGATACTGGGGATTGAACCCAAGGCCTTGGTTCTACTAGGGAAGTGTTCTACCACTGAGCTACATCCCCAGCCCTGTTAGCATTACTAATGCCGTTATCACTTTTAGTTCTTTGAGCCCTGAACTTCTTATCCATATCATGGGGATGATGGTTCCTTTTCTCAGGATTGTTGGAAGATGCATTGTTCACAGCATCCTTGCTGGTCCATTCAACAAATATTCACTGGGTGTCTATAGGCCTGAGCACTGTTCTAGGCACTGGTGGTAAAGCAGAGAGCGGCACAGATGAAAATCGTGTGCCTACATGCTAGTGAGGGGAGAGAGTCATCCTAGACATTTGAGGAAAGGGAACCAGGAAACTCTGACAGCATCCTCTGGTTCAGAAAACAACATACTGGGATCCCAAGTGGTTGTTTGTTTGCTTTTCTTTGGGCCCTTAAATGATGAGCTTCACTTGTTAAGAAATCTTGCTTAGAACAAAGTCAGGCCAGTGAAGGCTTATGCATGTGAAGCTGGCAATGCCTATCCTTTCTAGAATTTCTGGGTGCAGGCAAATTGTGAATTTGAGCAAAGCATCCCTCCTAAGCTGCAGCGTGGAGGGCTGAGGGATGGAGAACCCAGCGAAGAAATGCTTTCTCCCTCCCTGCTTTGAGGAACTTGGGTTTCCAGACCCTTAACCCTGCAGGCAGGAAAGTGTTAAGAAAGAAATGTGCATTTCCACTGAACAAGAAAATCAACTTAGAAAAGAAATGTGTATTGGAAAATATCTATTTGCCTGCAAAATAATGTAAAAATAATGAGCTCCTATTCCCCTTTGATGTGCAGCGCACGCTTTTAAGGAAAGATTCTGCATTTCTGAGATACTGGGCCTGGCATGTAATGAAGTGGTTGTTATGGCAACAACTTTCAAAAGCAAGTATTTTCTGAGAGATGTGCTCCACACAGCCAGCGTGAGAGAGGGAAACATGAAAACAGAGACAAGGAGATGAGCTACACAGATGCACCAGATGCTGGGAGCATCCGCTCCAGGTACAAGGGGGAAGAAATGTGCTCCCTCCCGTCCTCTCTACACTTTGCAGACCTGCAGGGAGGCCAGGCCCCCACCCTAGAAGGGGCCCCAGGAGGAAGGGGGAGGGGCCTAGGGGTCCCTCACCCAGAGATGCAGACTGAGGAGGGTGTCAGGCAGTCTGAGGCTGGGGGCTCCACCACCAGTCCCTGTACATGGTCCCCTCCTCCTGGTTGGCCTCCAGCTCTGCCTTTCCCAGCCTCCCGTCAGCTTTGTCCTGGCTTCCCGGCCCAAGAGCAGCAGAGGTTGTCCCCTGCCCCCACCCATCCTAGAGCCAGGTTCCCCACTGGCATTCAGTCCAACCGCTCACTAGCCTTGAGGGGCTGCCAAGCTAAGCCTCGTGCTAGGAGCTGGCACCTGTCACCTCCTTTAGTTTGCAGGACAGCCCTACGTACCTGGTACAAGACCTGCTATAAAGGAGCTGCTTAGTTTCTATTCACCAAGTGAATGGGGACCTTTCTCCAGTGGCCACTTCCTATCAGCTCCACTTTACTGATGATGCAGTCAAGGCTTAGTGCTGTGACCCTCCCAAGCCCCTCAGCCAATGGGCAGTGGTGTCCAGCCTCCCTGCCTGTTTGTCCTGCAGTGTCTCTGCCTGGTACACCGTCTCCTGTCCTGCAAGGCCTGGCCTCCAAACAAGGTCACCTTGACAGGGAGTCATGCAAATGCCACCTCTGTCTGAATTCGACCCTGGATGTGCCAGAGTCCCGGACGGGACCCTCACTACCTGCTAGGGAGTTTGGGCTGGGGTGACAAACAGGCCTGTGGCCAGGGACTGCCAGGGATGGACCGCCCCCCACCCCGGGACATGTCTAGCTGGTCCCTCATCCTCCTGTCCCTGTCTTGCCTGGCACTGGGAGAGAAACTTTGGGACCCAGGAAGTTCTGGAAGGTCCTGGTGGGTCAGGTTTCTGGGGTCACTGGGCCACCCAGTCAGTGCTTCCTCGTAACTAGGAAACCCACTCAGAGCCAGCCACGCCCATGGCTGACAAGGAGAGAAGTGTGTCAGTGCATGTGGCACTCAAAGGTTCACTCTAAAAGGCACCCTGGGACCACATATGCGCACTTGTTATGGGGTGAGGCGGTCAGGGGTGTGCACAGTTCTGAGGGAGTCTGCTGTCCTCAGGGGCTTGTGTCTAATATGTGCTTGTGTTTCAGGAGAACAGAGTGTTGTGAGTGTGCATGGCCTGGATTGCAGGACTCGCTCTGTGAACTTGCATGTGTTCAGCTACATGTGTGTATGTTTTGTGTGCATGTGTGAGGGTATGTGTTGACGTGTGTGTGCCCCTGGCCTCGGTGTGTGAGGGGAGAGAGAGAGAGAGAGAGAGAAGAGAGAGAGATTTGTGGAAAAGTGTGTAAGGGAAAGCAGGGCTGGTGCCTGGGAAGAGCGGTGCAGGCACTGGCCAGGTGCGGGAGCCCACTGAAGACCAGCTGTATTTTCAGTTCAGTGGAGCACAAGATCTCCTGGAAGCAAGGCTGGCTAACCCAAGAGTCAGCAAGAGAGGACTATGCTATCACATGTAAAACTCAGACCCATCAGATGCCATAAATGTAAGCGTTCAAGCCAGAAGCAGATGTGGAAATCATCAATTCTATTCCATTCATTGCAGCTGATGAAAAGCAGGGCAGGGCAGTGCCTTCCCAAGGCACATAGCAAACTTAGGGTACAGGGGAGTTTGGGCTGATGTCAGGATCGGGTCCGGGACCCCCATCCCTCCTCCCTGCTGCCAGGTCCCTGAGGAAGAAAAGAGAGCGGGTTAATCATAGAGTCACTAATAGCAGGCACAGGTATTGTAAAGTTTCACTCGCACTTTAATTAGAGGAACCTTTAAAAAAAATAAAAATCTTTGCTGTGTCAATTAGTTGATTGACTATCATTGGTTTCTGGGTTAGGGAAACTTGATCTGCAGTGAATGAATTTGTTTATCTGGGAAAAGGAGCCAGGGGATGGAAAAAGAAATTCAATTAAGTGTCAGGCTGTTGAATGACAGACTGCATTTGATAGGACTTTTAGCTTAATTGCTTGTATTTCATTAAGAGATTTATTTATCAAGAGCATTCTTCATTTTAAAAATCTCAGGCAGTGTCTGAGTGGCTGTGGGCTATTTTTCTGCATTGATTGAGAACGCTAAAGCCGGACCTGAAGAGTTACCTGGGACTCAGAGACAATCTTCTCTAGGCCAAGCTCTGCTTCTGTCCTTCCCATCTCAGAGTTATTTCTGAAACTGGGCATCACATATCTCTGGGGAGAAAAATCTGTATTTATTTTTTAAAATTACTTCTATTGGTATGCTTTAGATTTACAAAGTGCTCACATCCATCATAGGGAATTTGTACCTGTGCATAAAATATCTTGGTTCTTCTTTTTCCTCTCGATTCTCTCCTCTCCCTTCAACCCTTCTTCCTGTATTATTTAAAAGCTTTTCAAAGGATATGAATCTCAAGGAAAGTCACACTGAGCTAGATTGGCCACCTTGTTTTGTTCATTGTTGTCATTTTTCTTTCCTACAGAAACAGCTTCACTTGCCCATGCATGTGTAAAAGTGTGCACAAAGTCAGTGCTAGAAACTACATATCAGTCTGCATTCACCAAAAATGGCTTTCAAAATAATATCTCTGGGCATATAATCATCCCTGTAAGATTTAATTTAATTAGAGAAATGATTACTATCAGAGTTTTTCAAGAATGTCATAGAAGCTGGAAACGGATGCATTCTAAAATCCAGTGGGCCCTGGGCAGCCTGGAGGTAAATAAAAACAAGACCATGAAACTTATCCAAGGATTCACCTCTGAAGGGCTCCTGATCCTTCTGGTGAGAACTGCCCAGTGCATGATGTACCATGATTCTACAGAGTGATTATCTTGTTTCATAGGGGAGTAAACAGTGGCTCGGAGAGGCCAGTGGGTTTTCCCAAGGGGACCTAGCAAGCCACAAGCAGAAGCAGGCCTAGAAGAACCTGTTACTCCAAGAACCTGGCTCTGTGTGGAGTTGTTGGGTTTCAGCTCTGCCGGGGCAGTTGGGTGGGCGGCCTTATCTTTTCTTTTGGTAGTTAGGGAGGAGGGCAGAGTGGTTAGGACTCCCAGCACCACCCAGGTTTGAGTTCTGGCTTTACTGCTTATCATGTGACCTTGGCCCAGTGGCTTGGGTGAGCTGAGGATCATGGGAGATCGGTCTTGCTGGTGGGCAGACTCTAGGGTTTCCCTGCAAGGCTCTTAGGCTGCTCCCAGCACACAGTCAGTGCTCAGTCAGTGTCAGGAGAGATTGTTACTTGTGCTTCCAAGTAAGATTTCATTTGAAGAAAAGGTTCCTAATTCTTAAAAGGGGCCTTACCCTGCACTAAGAAGCCCCTCTCCAACCTGGACTTTATAAAAAAATAATCTTCTCCAGAAAGCGGGTAGATTCAGTCCTTATCCGTGAACGTGGGTGAACCTGGGTTCTTGCCTCCACTGGCTGCACTTTCCTGGCCCTTCCTGGGTCCCTGAGGAATTTGATTTTTCTGCCTATGGCACTCACTGACTCCTGGTCTCCTCCACTCCCTCCCCAGCCTGTCCCCCTACACTGGTTTCCACAGACCCCATTGAGAGCTGGTCTGCGCATCCCTTCCCACTCCGAAGTGTGTGGCGCTGTCACAGCAGATGCTTGAAACCAGCCGAAGTGGAAACATTTACACCACAGAAATTGGAAGACACTGCAGATACAGACTTGGTTGGGTATTTGTTGGCCTGTGGGTAGTTACTGTCAAACACCCTCTGCATCCATGCACCCCCGCCCTCATGCTGCCATCTTTCTGTGTGTCCTGATACACACCCACCAAACTATCCCCCTGAGAGCCATCCATCCACCCAATGTTCATTAAATGCTTCTTTCATGCCAGGATCTACTGGGAGGGCAGAATCAGCCAGAGTCTGCTCCTTGCCCTCGAGGAATTGACAGTTTAGTGGAATAGACACCTTACATCTGTCTCACATCCAAGGACTGTCCTGGACATCATGTCATTTGATGATCATGGTCAGCATTGTTATCTTAGGGTCATGATTGAGGAGGTTAAGGTTCACAGAGGTTAAATGAATTGCCTGAGGTCACACACCTGGTTGGACATTCATTTATTTGCAGGTATGACAAGGCATGAGATTCAGCTTACCGCAGTGCTCAAACCCACCAGAATGTCAAGGTGAAAACAGATTTTCAAATCTGTCCTTCAGAAATAAGCCTTCTTTAAAAAAAAATAAAAAGAAAGAAAAGAATAGGGAAAGTTATTTTTCCATCTTGCCTAGATGGGGACAGTTTTGAATTTATTTTTTCAGATTGAACAATCGTTCCTCAAATGGATAGTGATAGGTGATCTAAAAAATAATCTTTAAAAACGTCGCCGAGTTGGGCATTTCCTCCGGGTGACATAACTCAGTGTGACAGAATGCATTTAAATTCACAGAAAAGAAATGGCCAGGAGTGCAGTGTGGAAGGTGTTGGTGTGGGCTGAGGCTCCTTAACCCTCTCCTCTACCAGCCTCACCCTTCTTCCATGCCTGGGGGCTGTGGGCACCTTCGTTTCCCTCACTGCCACCACCACCTGACTCCTTGGGCACCAAGGCTTGAAAGCTTCTCCTTCCTTCCTTCCTTCCTTCCTTCTTTCCAGGCAGCTGTGGGGAGGAGGAGGAGACAGAGCAGAGGCTCCTGCCAAGTATGGCCAGGCCATCAATGGAAGCTGTAGTATTGCTAAGAGCAGAGGATAGAGATTCAAGAAGCACCTGATGTGCCCCACTGAATAGAAGGAAAAGAGATTACAGACTTGGCAAAAGCTCAAAGCATGGTCAGGATCAATGTTATGATTTAGATCTGAATGTTCCCCTAAATTCTCGTATGTGTGGAAGGTGGTTGGAGCATGGGCGCGCTGTGCTTGTCAGTGGGCTCTTCTGTTGATGAGCTCAATAGCTAAATGTGTACTAGGAAGTGAGGCCTAGCTGGAGGTGGGTCACTGAGGGTGTGACCTGGGTGTATTCTTGTCCTTGGCTCCTCCCTTCTCTCTCTGCTTCCAGGCTGCCATGGGCTGAGCACCTTTTCTTCCACCACACCTTTCTGCCATGTCTTTCTGTCAGTCTTGGAGCCAGCTGAACATGGACTAAAACTGCAAACCAAAATAAACCTCTCCTCCTTTAAGCTGTGGGTGTTAGGTACTGTATACCAACAATGGGAAAATGACCAAGACAGTCAGGTCTCATGGTAGAGACAGCTAGCGACCACCTAACAGTCATTTGTGCTTGTCGTTCCACAGTGTGTGATTGCCATAAGGTGGCCGGGCAGAGGGGACCGGATTTCCCAGTTAACCTTGCATCTCTGTTTGGCCGTATGACAGGTCCTCACCAATGGACGGTGAGTGTGAGTGGCAGTGACACCTGTCAGTGCCGAGAAATGGCTTGTAAGAGGGGGACGGAAGCCAGGCGTAGTGGGGTACACCTGTATCCCCGCCTCCACCAGTAACTAGTGACTGTGGGAGGCTGCGGTAGGAGGATTCCAAGTTTGAGCCTAACCTGGGCAATTTAGTAACTTAGCGAGGCCTTGTCACAAAATAAAGAACTTTGTAAAAAGTCTGGTTTGTAGCTCAGTGCAAGAGCCCTGGGTTCAATCTCTGGTACTAGAAAACAATAAAAAAGAGAAGAGAGGGGCGGGGGTTCTCATTCTTTATTCTCCCAGTGCTAGAAGAGGATTCTGGACTGAGAGGTTGGCAGAACCTAAGATGAAAACAGCCTGGGTTCCTGAATCATCACAAGAAAGAAAGCTGCTCACAGACTAGAACTGTTATCCGAGCAATAGAAAAAAGTCTTCTGTGGTAAGCCACAGAATTATGAGGGCTTGCTTGTTACAGAAGCTGGTGTTTCCCTGACTGTTACAGTCTGACCAGATGTTCCTAGAAGAGCAGCCAGTGCACACCCAGGAGGGGCACAGGGCCAGCTCTTCGCCCATGTCTGCCTCCCCATAACACTCTTCCTCCTGCTGTCTATAACACAAGTTTCATAAACTCTTCTTTCAATAGCCAGGGCCATTTTGGCAGGTTAGGGAAAGACCTGAAAGACTCTCTTCTGTCAGAGAGTGAGTGAGAGACTGTTTAATATTTGCTGCTGTAAGTGTGGTCCCTGGGCCAGCTGCACCAGCCTCAGCATCACCTAGAGCTGCTCTAAAATGCAGATGTCAGGCTCTGAGTGGGGTCACTGCATCAGACCCTGCATTCCAAGGAGCCCAGGCGAGGTGTGGACACATTTAAAGTGTGGACACACTCTTAAGTAAAAGGCATTATACACTACAGCTGAAGAGTAGCCCAGTGTACTCACCCGTTCATTCATTCTTCTGTTCATTTCCATTTTTCTTTACCCACCACACCACTGAGCACCTAATCCCCAGGTAGATCTGCCTCCTACCCTCATGTAGCTTGCTGTCTCTTGGGGAACACAACATAGGATTCAAAATTATACAAATAATTTATTACAATTGCAATAACTACTGCAAAGAAAACCTGTGAGTGACAATGAGTGCTCAAAACAGGTGACATGACATGGTCTGGGTCTCAGAGAAACCTCCCCTGGGGTTTCTGGGGCAAATGAGACAGGGGGAAGGAGTGAAAGTCAGCCAGGTGAAGAATAAGGAAGACAGTGTCTCATGTCCAAAGGCCCTGAGGCAGGAAGGAGCTCAGGGATACTGAAGACTTGAAAAAAACAAACCCAGTCCTTTCTCTGAGTGGAGGTGGGACTGAGAGAAAGGGGGTGCAATAGAGAGCAGGAGGCAGGGGTGAAGGCCTGCAGACCCTTGTGGGCCATGGTAAGGATTCTGGACATTATCCTACAGGCAGAGGGCATCTGTGGAGAGGATGTTTATTGTCACCGGTGAGAGCATCCATGCTGGCCCTGCTAGGCGTGAGACCCTGGGCAGGGTACTTCACCCTTCGATATCACAGTTTTATCCTCTATAGAGGAACCAGCAGGGCCTACCTCAAAGGGTGGGTTTAGAATTGAGCTGATAGATGCAAAGGCTTACAACAGAGGCGAACACATAAGAATTTGTAATTACGTTGAAGGGCACTTGACGGCTTTAAAACTTGTCGAATTTGATACTTAACTCATTTTGACATGAACATTTTGTCCTGGTACCTGTCATTTGTTTGGTACTTCATGTGAGAGCTAGAACTTAGTGTTAATTGCCTCATGACTTGCTACTCTTTCTAGCCAAAACAATCTGTTTGGTACTGGTTGTTTTGGTGCTCATCACACCTCCTGGAACCAATTAACGAGTCCCGAGATGCCACTGTAGAAGAATAATGTGATAAGATCTGTGCTCTGAGAAATGACTCTTGCTACTGCAAGAAGGGGAACCAGACTATGGACAAGAGAGAGAAAGCAGAGAGACCAGCTGGAAGGCAACTGTACCTCAGGATGAGATGCCAGCAGCTTAGGCCAGGGAGGAAGCAGTGGCGATGGAAAGTGGGTGAGCAAGGAGGACTTGGGGTCCTGCTGGATGTGTGCACTGAGGGTAAGGGAAGTAGGGGGTACAGGCAGCTTCAGGCTTCCAAGGGGACATCTTGGTGGACAGAATGCTACCAAGCCTCCACTGGGAGGTGAAGAGTTAAATTTTGAGGTGCCCGTGAAACATCAAAATGGGGAGACTGAGCAGGGAGAGGAAACTGGGGGCCACAGATAAGTATTTGGGAGCCGTGAAAGCCACAGTAAGAGCTGAGATGACCCAGGCAGAGCAGCAAGAGCTTGAGGGCTTTGGAGGCACATGGACTTGGACTTGAGACTCCACCACAGGCCAGCTGCATGGTTTGGAGGAAAGTCAGCCCTCAAAGCGGTTTCTGACCTGAAAAATGTAATTTTCCCTCCATGAAAGAGGCATTATGAGATGTAAACAAGACAATGTGTAAAAAATACCTGGGACTGATCTCAGTCAATGGCAATTACATCTCTCCTTTCTCTCCCCTTTCTCACTCACCACACACACCTTCTTCCACCTTGGCCTCTGAAGCCCCTCCGTCCAGAAAACAACACCTGTGAGCACCTTCTGCCCAGGTGTGGGCCCAAAGCAGGCCAGGTCCAGGAGGAGCACAGTACTTCAGGAAAGGCTCTGCACACAGGAGACAGATCACCTGTGACAGGGATGCTAGCTCTCCAAGTCCATTGGCTCTTGTTTCAAGTCTCATTTCTGCCCCTCACTTGCCTGGGGCCTCAGGTGAGTCTCTGCCTCTGCCAGCCTGAAGCATTTCCTCTGCAAGGTGAAGAGTGAGGTGGATCTGCTCAGTATCAGTGCGCTAGGACTGCTGTGACAAAGTGGCACCAACCAGGTGGCTGAAACAACAGAAATGTATTTGTTCACAGTGCTGAAAGCTAGAACTGAATGTGACAGCAATCATATTTCTCTGAGACTCTTGGCAGAGTCCTTCCTTTCCTCCTTTTAGCTATACTGTGACCAGCAATCCTCCATGGTCATTGGCTGGCAGGTTTGTCACTCAAGTCTTTGCCTCTGATGTCACATGGTTTCCTTTCATCTCTGTGTCTCTTATAAGGATACAGTCAGGTTGCATTAAGAGCCCACCCGCCCCAGTCTGACTTCATCATTACTAACTACATCTGCAATGGCCCTATTTCAAATGAAGACACACTCTCAGCTTCTGAGGTTGGAACTCCAACATATCTGTTTTGAGAACATAATTCAATCCATAACATACTCCTACAGTTTTTCCTTTTCAATTATAGAGGGTGAGGGAAAAAAACCTCCCCAGAGGAGAGAGCTGGGGAATGTTAATTATATTTCCATTTGTTGTTAGAAAATAGTTTTCTGACTTGGAGAAAGATGTGTTCTCTCAGTTGCTTTGGACCACCTGTGGCAGGTCACCAGGGTGGGTAAAAGCCTTTTGCCGTATTGAGAGAACCCCACACAGAGGTGAGTGCAGGATCCTGCTATACCCAGGGAGAAGAAATTTGTGCTGACCTAGAACATGCAACCTTTTCTCTCCTCTGTGTTCTCTGGCACAACTTCTCTCCAGAGCAGAGGCATTATTGGTGGTGAGGAAATAATACTCTTTTTCTCTGATCCTATGAAGCTGGAAGTGTAGTCATTGTTAGCTTTGTCCTGGTTAGGGCAGCAGTATACCTACCCCCAGCTCCAGGGTTAAACTGGCTCTGAGGTCAGAGGCTAATGGTCTCACCATCTTATGGAACATCCTACTGGTCCATGCCACTGAAAATGCCATGCCTACACACCCTAAAATGTTAAGGGGCCCTTGTCCAAGAGGTCTTGTTGGGCCTCCAAAATTCATGGGCTGATGATACACCTTAAGATTTATCCAAATGAGTTAGAAACTTATATTTACACAAAAATCTATGCATGAATGCTTCTGGAAGGTGATTGGATTATGGGGGAATTATAGCTGACTTGCTGTTGGGAGGTAGGGCCTAGCAGGAAGAGTCGGGTCACTGTGGGCATGATATGAAAGAGTGCTTTTCCCTTCCACCTTGTCCTTTCTCTCTTTGCTTCCCGGCTGCCATGAGTGAGCAGCTCTCCTCCACCATGTCCTTCTACCATGCTGCTGACCATGCAAGGACTGAAACTATTAAAATGTGAGCTAAAATAAGCTTTTCCCCCTTTAAATTGTGGGTGTCAGAATGAGGAAAGTGACTAAGATAGATTTTTCATAACAGAGAGCTGGAGTCCTTGTTGTGATGCTGCCCAACTGTGTAGTTCAGAAGCCTTTGGAACTGGTTTGAGAGGGGAGTTTGGAAAGATTTGGAGACACCAGCTAAAGAAGCCCTAGAATACTACAAGCTGAGCTTGTTAGAAAATGTTGGTTGGTGCTCAAAAGGCCAGAATGCTAATTTAAAAAGCAATAGAAAAGACTGGGCTCAGGAAGTTTCAGTTGGGAACAATGGCAGTTGGGCTATAGGTCATGTGTGTTATGTTCGGGCAGAAAATTTGCCTGTATTTGCTCATGTCCAGAGACTTTGGGGGAGACTGAAATCAAGGGTGACAGATTAAGGAACCTGGCAGCAGAGTCTGGCATCATCCACGTGGTGCTAGTTTTACAGGCAAGCAGAATATAAGATTTGTGGGATTAGGGAGGTTTCCATCCAGATTTCAGAAGAAGGCCTGGGAAGCCAGGCAGTGTGCCTCTGAGAGGGCCGTGTGTGAAGCCGTGAGAGTGAAGCCAAAAATGCAGTGGAGACCTCAGGAATTTGGAGAAGCCAGGACCAGGGAACATCTGAAGAAAGCGGTAAAGAATGAACAAAGCCAGCTCAAGAGGGAAGCCATGGGGACTAAAACCACTAGCATGCTATAGGGGTGGAGCTGCCCAAGCCCTGTCAGCATTCACATCTCAGACATGCTGGACATGGAGCTACAGGATTTAATGTTTGCTCTACTGGGTTTTGGTCTTGCTTTGGTTTCACTGGTTTCCATCCATCTATTCTTCCCTTTTGGAATGGGAATGCTTACCCTGTACCAATGTATTTTGGTGAATTTTGTTTGTTTTTATCTTTTGAAACAGAGTCTCCCTATGTAGGTCAGGCCAGCCTTGAACTTACTGTGTAGCCCAGGTTGGCCTTGAACTCACAGTGATCCTCTTGCCTCAGCCTCCCAAATGCTGGGATTACAGGTGTGTGCCACCATGCCTGGCCAATTGGTGGTGTTTAAATTTTTTTTTTAAAAAAGTGTCTTTCTATGCAGTTCAGGCTGGCCTTGAACTCACAGTGATCATCCTGCTTCAGCCGCCTGAGTGCTGAGATTACAGGTGTGCACCACCATGCCAGGCTCAGAGGAGACTTTGGACTCGGACTCTTCAGCAGTGCTGGATCTGTTAGGACTTTGATAACTCTTAAATATGGACTAAATGAATTTTGCATAAAGAGATATGGAGAAGTCATTTGGGGGCCAGGTGTGGAATGTTAGGATTTATATCTAAATGTCCTCCTGACTGAAAGCCTCACCGACTCAGCCTGGGGATTTTGGAAGGTGATTGGATTGTGGGGCATTATGGCTGGCTTGGTGTTAGGAGGTGTGGTCTGGTAGGAAGAGGTGAGTCACTGGGAATATGACCTAGAAGGGTGTGTCTCCCTCCCTGGCTCCTCCGTTCTCTGCCTCCTGGCTGCTGTGAGGTGAGCAGCTTTCCCCACCGTGCCCTTCCACCATACTGCCAACCACACAAGGACTGAGACTTCTAAAACATGAGCTAAAACAAACCTCTCCTCTTTTAAGTTGTGGTGTCAGGTGTTGTGTCTCAGTGCCAAAGAAAGTGACTAAGATATCAGGGAGCAGTGAAGTACAGCCTTGGCCCTTTTAATTTTTTTCTTTTGAGACAAGTTCTCACAAAGTTGCCCAGGCTGGCCTCAAACTTGCAATCCTCCTGCTTCAGCTTCCTGAGTAGGGAATTACAGGTGTGTGTCACTACACCTAGCTTTCTTGTCTTACCCAATTCTGGCAACTTGGTTAATACTTGTTAAAACTTGAAAGCAGACACGATGTACTTCGATCAGTGAATAAATATACAACCTGTGGTACATCACTATAATAGTGCATTAATTGGTGATTTTTGGTACCAGGGATTGAACTCGGGTCTTTGTGCTTGCACAGCAGGCGGCGAAAACACTGAGGTAAATCCCCGGCCCTAATCAGTGATTTTAAAAAAGAGAGCTATCAAGTCACAAAAAGACACAGAGAAACCTTAAAAGTATACTGTTAAGTGAAAGAAACCAGACTGTAAAGCATTCATTCTATATAATTCTAACTATATGACATTCTGGAAAAGACAAAACCGTGGAAAGAGTAGATGGGTCAGTGGTTGTCAGGGCAGGAGGAGAGGGATGAATAGGTGGAGCATGTGGCATTTTTAGGGCAGTGAAACTATTTTGTATGATACTCTGGATACATGATATGGTGCCTTTGTCAAGGCCCATACAATGTGCAACACAAAGAGTGAAACCTAATGTAAACTATAGGCTTTGCTTGTTAATAATGCATTAATATTCATTCATCAATTATAACAAACGGACTACTTCAATGCAAGAGGTTAATGTTAGGGCAACTGGCTAGGGGTTGGGGGGAGGAGAGAGAATAGATAGGAGCTCCCCACACTTCTTCCTCAATTGTTCTGTAAGCCTAAAACTTCCCGGAAAATAGTGTTAGAGAGCAAGCTAGCAAACAAAGGCTCTGGTAGTCCCGGCACCTGGGGAAGCTCTTGGGGTCTCAGGGATTGGGCCCACTCAGGATTTCCCTTTTAGGGTAGAAGATACCAATGCCCTGTGTAACGATTAGGATCTCAGTGGCCTTATTTCAACCAGTGACCATATCACCTATGACATCGCCAGCTTTGAATGGCTCTCCAGGTGGGAGAACGTCCCACACTGGCCCCACACCTGAGCACATGACCCACTGCTCAGCAGGTCTGATAGCAGATTAGGATGCTGTGGAGAATCTTGAGCACCACAGCAGATGGTGCTGGGTGGCCAGGGCTAGGGTGAGGCAAAGGAGGTACTGCTTGGGGTACAAAATTGTTTTTTTTTTGGGGGGGGGGTTGGTACTGGGGATCGAACTCAGGTCCTTGCGCTTGCGCAGCAGGCGGCGGAACCACTGAGCTAAATCCCCGGCTGGGGTACAAAATTGAAGAGTAGCAAAAATCCTCAGCAGTCAAGCTAGATCTTATTTGTTCTAAAAAAAAAATTAATGCAAAAAACTCCACTGTAAACAAAATATCAAAAGTAGAAGTAAAGATAAGATCTGACCCTGTGCTGGTGTGTCTTGGCCTTATCTACCCACCCTTACCTTGGCCCCATCAGATCTCTTATTTGTGTATTTGGTGGCTGTGCTGGGGATTGAGCCCAGTGCTTGTGTGTGTTAGGCAAGTGCTCTACCACTGAGCTACATCCCCAGCTGTAAACGTTTTGATATTTTATTCATCATAGACTTTTTGCATTAATTTCTACTTTAACGCATTTGACTAAAATATTGTCTGTCTTGATGATGGGGACTTTTGGCATGTCCCCTTAAATTGGTGCCCAAGGCAAGTGCCTGCCTCTCAGGCAAGTGCCCAATGCACCCTTGTCCGAGCTTTGCCCCTGCGTTTCTTAATGATCAGGTTAATGTATTCATTCAGAGCTATGTGTCCATGACACACCATACACGAATGGACACGATTCCTCCTCCGTGTTCCCTGGCGCTTGTGTCTCCAACCCTGAGACTTCCTGGCTGCCCTGCTGCTCCATGCTCTCTGCTCCACAGCAGAGTCTACACCAAGCCCTTGGAGAGGTGCCTGCCACACGGAGCGGCCCGATGGCTGCCTGATTAATGGCCCCCACTTGCTGCCAAGAGAAGAGCTGGTCCTTACAGATGGATTCCCTCTTCTTCACACCCAGGCAGCCTCCCCTCCGTGGTCCTGCTAAGCACATCCCCCTGGCCACGGTGTTCCCTGCACTATGGAGACAGCAATGTGCCCATGGGCTGGGCCCGTGGGCTTTGCTGTGCTCACCATGTGGGTGAAGCAGCCAGCTCGGCAGGAGGGGGATGGGCCACTGCAGCCCTTGCTCTGGGCCCTGAGTGGCCGGGCTGCTGTGTTGCAGACACAGCCTCAGCTCTGAAGCAGCAGCTGATAGCTCATGTTCCATCCTGTGTCAGATACACAGACCTCCCCGCTGTCTCTGGGTACTTCTACTCAGGGACCTTGAGTTGGACCTGAGACCACAGCCTGCCCAACTCCTGCTTCCTTACCCAGTGGTGCAGCCTGCAGCCTGCAGCCTGCACTCCTGTGTCCAAGGTGCCTTCCCTTTGTCACCATGACTTCCTTCTGGCAGTGAGGCATCCCTCCTGCTCCACACTAAAGGACCCCAGCAACAGGACAGTGCTGTTGGCCTCATGCCGCTCATGCTCTCCAACCAGAGACTCTAATACCCAGATCATTTGTAGCTGCATAGTTTGCTTTGAGTACGAGGTTGCTATATGTAGGAGAATAAATTGTGCACTGCACAAGGCCAGAAGACACCATTCAGATGGGAAAGATGTCATGGTGCCCTCAGAATAGTGCAATCCAGCAGCCTGGCCTAAGCAGTTAGGCATGAGGTGACTGCATGCTTAGGGAACTTGTACCAACATATTTAAGGTAAGGGACATGGCAAGCTGACTCTGGTGCCTGAGACCAAGGTGGTGACAACAGTAACAGCAACAACAAAAATAATGTTTATCTAGTGTTTGAAGTATTGCCTGAAGCCTTCTACGGACCTTATCTCAGTTAACCCTGCACCAACCCTGTTGTGGTCTGCTATTACCCTCGTTTTATAGGCAGGAAAACGGAGCCTAGTGAAGTTGGGTAGCTGGCCCAGGACTCAGAGCCGGAAGGGGGAGCCAGGGATTGAGCAGATCACCTCCCCAGCCTTGGCTCTTAACCCTGCCTGACACTGGTGTATTCCTGACTTCACTCAAGTCTGGGAAGTGGATCCACCTCAGAGGAGCCTCAGACCTCGTCAGGGTCCTAAACATGGTTCAGAGCAGAGAGACTGAGAGCTACATGCACGCCACCATTTGCCATGTGGCTGTGGCCTCTCTCTCCTTTCTCTGAGCTGCCACCATCTCTCCTCACGAGCGATTAGCTAACAGGCAAGTGTGCTTTGTGGGTGGAGCTCCTGCACTGCTCAGGATTTCCGCCCCACAACCTCATTCAGTCTTCACAACACGTGCAGAGGACCCTGGCCTGGTGTGCTGTCCTGGTGACTGTTCTGGAAGGGCTTTGCAAGGCCAGCATTCCATGCATGCCTGCATGTGGTAAGAGTGATAGCAGCTGAGTCTCCTGAGCCGCTCACTCCCATGAGGTGCCCTGCAAAGTGCCACCTGCAGCATCTCATGTCCTCCTACCAGGTGGACACTGCTGTCATGTCCACTTTCAGGTGCATCTGAAGTGAGGGGCTGAAGATATGAGATAACTTTCTCTGCACCACAAAACCAACAAGTGGCAAAGCTGGTTTTCCATCAGAGTAGGTGACTGCAGGGCCCACTTCTTCACTTCAAGTGACAATGCCCAGTGACCTCCCTGGAGGGTCTTTCTTCACAGGGCCCCACCTGCTACCCACCTTTGGCTGGACGCATAAGGGGAAGTGGGAGAGAGACCTGGGAACGAGCAGTGAGGTGTTATTCATGATAGCCAAAGCCCAGAACACTCATGTAACTGGTCCCCAGTATCTCCCAAGGTCCCCTTGGTTGATCCTCATGACCCAGACACTTGCTTGGGAGAACCATGGTACCTGAGGGGCCAGAGCTGCCCCACTGAAACAGGAGCTTGGTGTAAGGAGGTCCTGGGTGTGGGGTCTCTCCGTGCTTTCCCCAAGGGCTGCTTTCCCATTCTACCTTCACAGGGGCCATGGAGAGGAAAGTGGGTTAGAAGAAGACTCACTGCGGAGGCTTGTCAGTAGGGCTGCAGCCGTGTTTGCTGGCTGCTTCTGATGGGGTTTTTAATAGCAGCCTTTGCAGCAACTGGGACTCATCCAGACTCAGTGGGACTCAGTGAGGACCCCAGGCCCCCACCTTGGAAGGGTCTGGGTCACACCCTTCACGCACCTTGAGAGGTGAGAATCCTGAGGCCCACAGGTGTGTGGCAGGATTTTTCCAGTACTGGACACTAAACCCATGGCCTTTGCACTGAGCTAAAATTCCCAGCTTGCCCATTTATTTACTTACTTATTTACTTATTTATTTGAGACAGGGTCTTGCTGTTGCTCAGTTGCCCATGCTGGTTTCAGTCTTGCTGTCTTCCTGCCCCAGCCTCCTTGAGTGGTGGAATCACAGTCTGTGTCACCAGCCTCAGCAGTGTGACAGGATTTTGTATAAGGGTTAGAGTGGCCATTTTGGCCATTTTTGCATCAAGCACGGTTATTGATTATGCCTTGGGAGATTGCAGTTATATTGATAAAAACGATATTTGGATGGCAGGAACCAAAAGTCCTCGAAGGAGCAACCCCCAGAGTGAGGCCCAGCCGCAGTTGTGACCTGGATCCTTGAGGCTTCAGTGCCACCCACTCTGCACTCCAGTGGCCTGAGCTCTGGTTTGAGTACTTCTTGAGTTGCGGGAGTGCTTGGGATTGTTCTCCATGTGTTTTGACCCCTTCTGATGCCTTGATTGCCTCAGCTGTGAAGGGAATAATGAAAACACCTGTCGGAGCCCCTGGTGCTTGCTGGTGTGGCTGGTGACTGCCCAGCTAGCCCTCCCCATCCACTCTTCCCATCTCCTTTCTGGCTCATTTCCTGACTCTGCATGATGCTTCTGGGGGCTCCAACCTTAGCTTTGCTAGAGCCCAGGGTAGGTGCTGAGAATGCAAACCGAGTTAACAAATTAATTTGGGAATAAATCCTGATAAACACACTGGCTGGGTGGAATTAAGAAGAGACATGAGGGCTCCACACAAGTGTATATGAGCCCCTTGGGAGATCAGTCATGCCCTCTGTCTGGAGTTTTCATAGTCCAATAATTTATTTGGTGTGATGAGTGATCCTTTGTTCTGACAAACTGTAGATCTCAGCAAAATAGCTATACAAATGTAATCCTTTTATACAAAAGTGAGGAATTTCCATTGTACAGGCAATTAGAATTTATAACAAATACATGACTGGCTAGTGCAGCAGCTACCAAAGAGAGATGACCCTCTAGAGCAGACCATTGAAGGTTCTAGGGGCCAGAGGGGATGTAGGAAGGGCTGGATGAGGGGGACATCCAGAGGGAGTTGCGCTACAGACTCTGCACATCCTCAGGAATAAGCTTTCTAAGTCCTAGTCCTTTCTTTTGTGGACTGGAAATATTGGATTAGTATCTCAGTGGCTCTTACAGTACCCAAGGCACTGGGGAAAGTTTGTACATGACAGCACTCCAGCCAGCTGAACTAGAACCTGGTCCTCCTGACTCTGACCTTTTGCAGCACTGGGTCTTGTGATTATGTAGCCTTACTTTTTGTTAGGAAAGAAAACTGCCAGATCCTAAGGGATCTTGTAGGCCTTTCTATGGGCATTGCTTTTCCTTGAGAAGGGAGCCAGTGGGGAGTTTTGAACAAGAAGTGACTTAATTGTCTCAGGCTTTGAAATGATCCTTCTGGCTGCCACATTGGGAAAGATCTGGAAGGGGCCAAAAACGGAGGCAGAATGAGCAGAGAAGAGGCTGCCACAGTGGTCAGGTTTGGACTGATGGGCTTGGTGATGGAAGTGGTGACAAGGGGTCGGATTGTGAGTCTGTATTGAAGCTTAATGCCAGATTTGGTGTCAGTATAAGAAAATAGGGTGTTATCAAAGCTTTTGGTCTAAGAAATGGGAAAAGTAGAGGACCAACCCTTCCTGCATGGAGGAAATTCTAGGAGGAACCCACCTTGTGGTGTCAGAACCAGTAGGAACCAAGAGGTTAGTGTGGACGCAGTGTGTCTGAGGTGATCGTTAGATGTTAAGGTGAGGATTCCAGGTAGGGGACATCTGGGAATCCCACTGTGGAATCAGGAGGAGCTACAGGCCAGAGGAATAAATGTGAAACTCTTAGTGTCACTTTTCTCATTGCTGAGACAGAATACCTGACACCCACACCTTAACGGAGAAGTTTATCGTGGCTCACATTTACATTCCATAGTTGGCTGGTTCCCAGTCGGGATGGGATGGCAGAGGGGGATAGTGGAAGAGAAGCCGGTTATGTCACGGTGGCAGTGAAGGAGCGAGTGAAGAGTGGGGCCAGGAAGGGAGATACTCTTTTCCAGGCCATGCCTGGATCCATCACAGCAGCAACGCAATTCCTCTGGTGCAAATCTGTACCACTTAGAATTAACTAGAGGAGCAGATTTATTATAACATATTATTATAGAAAGGATTTACAAGTTAGGTGTATAATGGCTGCCTGTGGAATCGGGTGGGTGGAAGAATGTAAAGTGGCCACCTGCACACTGGAGAGCCTGAGAATCCAATTGAAAGTCAAAGACCTGTAGCTCACTGAAAAATCCAGTGAAAGTTCATTTTGGAAAGCCTGAAGGGTCTGCACTGGAAGCCTAAAGGAACTGGAGATGAACGTCCAAAGGCAGTGACAAACACTGGACCTCCGAGTCTGAAGAAGAAAAGGGAAGACTTTTTATTTTGTCCAGGCTACAAGTCTACCGGTTGGTGCCACCCACATCCATGGTGGGTCTTCCCTCCTTGGTTTGTGGCCTACGTGTCAGTCATCCACAGAAACACCCAGAGCTTTACTAATCTGGTAATCGTTCTTACTGA
Source organism: Heterocephalus glaber (assembly GCF_000247695.1). The sequence continues at coordinate 10,559,090 of NW_004624790.1, read as the reverse complement.
AATCAAGTTGACGAATCACAATTAACAGTCACATAATGTGTGTGAAAGTACTTAAGGCTTTTGAAACTAATTGTTAAATTCCTTTTCAAATAGTTTCATGAATTAACTCTCTCTAGGGGATAAAGAAATTCCTAAATTCTGAGTATTAACTTGAAAAAATCTATGCCATTTGAGAGGTGAAAAATAATGTCTCAATATTTTAATTTGCATAACTTGCATTTCCAGTGTGATTAGTTTCTTTTTAAATTTTTTATTGGCAGATAATTATGCATCTCTATAGGGTACAGTGTGATGTTTTAGAACATTTTTACTTTGTGTGTTGATCAACTCAAGATATTTAGGTTGACCATCACCTCAAACATATTATTTCCCGTGATGAGGACATTCAAATCCACTTTATTCTGAATCACGTGACATGGTATTATTGATAGCAATCATCCTTCTGTGTAATAGAACACCAAAACTAATTCTTCCTGTTTGGCTGTGAACTTGTTTCCCCAAGGAACTTCTTCATGTCTTTTGGCCAATTCTGCTTCATCTCCTGTGAACTGGAGGTCATGTTCTTGGTTTATTGGAAACAGTGACAGTGGGGTGTTGCCTTCACATTGATGGAGAAGAAATTTTAGGTATTATTAGGCAAATAGTTTCCCTGAATTTCATTTTGTGGTACTTCCTGATATATAGAAGGTTGGCATATTAATGTCAAATGTATTTGTGTTTCCCTTTTTGAGTTCTTTCTGCTCTTTACCCCTTTGGCTTGGAAACCCATTCTTCTCTTGAAACCAGAAAAACGTTAGTCTATATTTTATTCTAATTTTTATGGTTTAATTAAAATAATAACTCTTTGGTTCTTTTGAAATTTATTTTGATGTGTGGCATGAGGCCTTGAATTTTTTTTCCTGCCCCAAATTGTTAATGAATTGTTCCTGCATCATTTATTAAGCATTCCATAAAATTTCTCATTAATTTAAATGCCACTTGAATCAATATAAAATTCTTCCATACACTTAGGCCTGTTTCCAGGCTTTTTATTCTTTCATAGTTACGTCTGTTCTTCCACACTGTGTAGTTATTATAATTTTACAGCCCAGTTAATATCTGGTAGATAAAAATCTATTATTTATATTTTTGAAACATTCCTTTATTATTCACCATGTTAATTTTTCCATTCATACTTTAGACTGAAGGTTTTATAAATTTCAGAAAGTTGCCAGCCAAGCTTTAGTTGGAGTTGCATTAAGCTTACCTATGGCTTTGAGCAGAATCAATAGATTTGTAACATTGTTTTCCCACCTTTGAGTAGGGGGTACTCTGTAACTGTGGATCTTTTAAAAAATGCCTCTACATTTTTGAACTGGGTCTTTGAATTTGGGGGGTCTGATTTTTTTCAGTTCTTTATATATTCTAGGTAGTAGTCTTTTGTCTAAGGTACAGCTGCTAAACATTTTTTCCCACATTGTAGGTTGTCTCTTAGCTCTGTTGGTGGTTTCTCTTGCAGTGCAGCTTTTTAATAAGATGAGATCCCAGTTGTTGATTCTTTGTGCTAGTTCCCATACTGAGGTTTGTTCATAAAGTCTTTTCCTATGCCAGTGTCTTCAAGAGTTCTACCTAACTTATCTTCCAGCAAGTTTAGTGTTTCTGTTTTAATATTTAGATCTTTAATCCACTTTGATCTTAGTTTACTGCATGGTGATTGTATGGGTCTAGTTTTGATCTTTGGCAGGTTGAAATCCAGTTTTTTCAACACTATTTTTTAAATAGGCTATCTTTCCTCCAATGATGGTTGTTGGTTCCTTTGTCAAAGATGAGGTGGCTGAGTATGTCTGGAGTTGTTTCTGCATCTAATCTATTCCAGTGATCCTTGGGTCTGTTTCTTTGCCAGTACCATGTTGTTTTTATCAGACGCCCCCAAATTCAAAGAGCCAATTCAAAAATGGGCATCTGAAATGAACAGACATTTCTCAGACAAAGAAGTAAAAGCAGCAAATAAACATATGAAAAAATGTTCAACATCACTGGTCATTGGAGAGATGCAGATGAAAAGAACACTGAGATTCTACCTCACCCTAGAAAGAGTGGCTATCAAGAAATCAACCAATAACAAATACTGGCGGGGGTGTGGAGAGAAAGGAACCCTTCTCCATTGGTGGTGGGAGTGTAGACTGGTGCAACCACTGTGTAAATCTGTATGGAGATACCTCAAAGAACTAGGGCTAGAGGTCCCATTTGACCCAGCTATTCCCCAGCTGGGGATCTTCCCCAAAGAATTAAAAGAATCATACCACAGCGATATATGTGCACCCATGTTGATAGTGGCACAATTTGTAATAGCTAAAGCTTGGAAACAGCCCAAGTGCCCACCAACTGGAAAATGGATAAAGAAAATGTGTTTTTTAAAAAAAATAAAATGGAGTACTATTCAGCCATAAAGAATGAGAAACTAGAGACATTTATAGCTAAATGGATGCATATTGAGGCCATCCTCTTAAGTGAAATAAATAGGACACACATGTGTAAATACTGAATAGTTTCTCTAGTACGAGAAACTGAAAGTGTAAATAAGGATTAAAATGAATAATTGATAATTTGAAATAGGAAGAAAAGGTCCAAATGGGTAGGGGAAGTGGGAGGGGAAGGGGAAAGGAAAGAAGGGAAAGGAACAATTCTAAGAAAAGGAAAAAATGGAAACAAAGATGTTGTAAATAGGGAAGGGAGCACGGGGAATGGGGAAAAAATAAGAACCAAGATACATCATGTACAGGTACAAGCTCCCAGTGATAACTGTAAACACATTGTATACCTTAAAATGTACCAATAAAAGAATTTAAGCAAAAAAAAAATGCCTCTACAAAATTTCCATGCTGCTTTAAATACTTCTGCTATATCTTTCTTTCTTTTTCCTTTTTTGCACCGGGGATCGAACTTGGGACCTTGCACTTTCAAGGGAGATGGCAGAACCACTGAGCTAAATCCCTGGCCCTAAAGCAGTGGGGAGAAATTTCTCTCTTTCTTTTTTTTTTTTTGGTACTGGGGATCGAACTCAGGTCCTTACGCTTATAAGGCAGGTGGCGGAACCACTGAGCTAAATCCCCGGCCTCTTCTGCTATATCTTAATGATTTTATTCCTAGATAGAACGTCTACCTACCTATCATCTGTCAATCAATCAATCTCTATCTATATCTGTGTTTTATCTGTATTTATCATTTATCCATCTGTCCTCTATTAGTCATCGATCATCTATCTGTCATCTATGCATGCCTACCTACCTATCCAGCTGTCATATCTATCAACCTGGCTGTCTGTCATCATCACAGTGGTTCCCAACTGGGTGCAATTGTGTCTCCCAGGGGACATTTGATGCTGTCTGGAGATAATTTTAGTTGTCACAGCTAGAGACAAGCTGCTGGTATCTAGTGAGTAGAGGCCAATGATGCTGTGAAACACCCCTGCACTGGAGAATTATCCCACCCCAAACGCCCGCAGTGCTGAGGTTCAGAAGCCACGTGTCTCCCCAGGCCTTGTCCTGCTGGGGCAGGTGTGTTGACCAGTAACCGAGGGAACTTGCTCAGTCCTCTTAGTGTCTGCCTTGGGCTCTGGGAAGTTGGGCCTCCCTCAAGAGGCTGCGTTCCTGACTTGCGTGGCGCCCAAGCACACAAAGTTGTGCAGTCCATTTCCGGTAACAGAAGTTAGCGAAGTGGTGGCTGAGGGGAGGGGTGGAGCCACGAGGGGACTTTTGGGGGATTATTTCAGGCACAGGGAGTTTGGATGTCAGATGGAGAATGTTTCTCCCAGAGGTTGGGAAGTAACTTCCACATCCATATTTTTGTATTTTCCTAAGCAATGGAGTCTAGCCAATTATTTCAACGTGGTGAAATACACATAATCTTAAAATTTTCCATTTTTACCATTTTAATTATCTATTTCAGTGGCATGAAACACATTCATATTGTCCAGCCATCACCACCATCCATCTCCAGAATTCTTTTGCGATGCAAAATCGAAACCTCTTAAACACTGACTCTTCATTTCTCCCTCCCCCATCCCCTGGCAACCAAGCTGCCATTCTACTTTCTGTTTCTATGATTTTTCTCTATTCTAGATAGCTCATATAAGTGGAATCATATAGTATTTGTCTTTTTGTGCTAACATAATGACCTCAAGGTTCGTTTATGTTGTAGTATATGTCAGAATTTCCTCCCTTTCGAAGGCTGAGTAGTATGCAGCTTGTTTATCCATTCCACCACTGATGGATGCTGGGGTTGCTTCTACTTTTTGGTTACTGTGAATAATGTTATGAACGTTGGTGTACAAATATCTCTTGGAGATCCTGCTTTCAGTTCTTTTACATATCTACTCAGAAATGGAATTTACCAGATATCACATGGTAATTTTAGTTTTAATTGTTTGAGAAACTACCATAGTGTTTTCCATAGTGACTGCACCACTTTATATTCCCACTTACATTGCACAAGGGCCCCCATTTCACCAATACTTGTGCACCTTGCTCTGCCTCTCTGTCTCTCTCTCTTACCCTAATAGGTGTGAAGTGGTATCCCATTGTAGTTTTGTTTTGCATTTTTCTGATGATTAATGATGGTGTGCCCCTTTCCAAGTGCCAGTTGGCCATTTGCATATCTTCTCTGGATAAATGTTTGTTCAAGTCCACTGTTCACTTTTTAATCTGGTGGTTTGTGTTTCTGTCGTTAGGGAGTGTGTTTTCAAACAGGACATTTCAAGTACCACACAGTATTGCTCATTCTGCATTTTTCCACTTCTATTTTTATCTTCATTTTAAGTGTTGCGTAGTGTTCTATGGTATGTGCGCACTTCTGTTCATCCAGTCTTATAGTGTGGGATCCTTAGGTGGTTTCCAGTTGTTTGCTGTGACAATGCTTCAGTGCACAACCTGCTGGTTTCTGTGTGTTTATTTTTTAACCAGTCATAATATTGTTTTTCAGTAGCCCATTTGAGTTCTGTAGAAAGATAATATTATCATGGACTGAATCCGATGCTTTGTTGCTTTCTCTCTCATGGTTGTGATTTTACATCTACTGTATTTCTGGTCCTTTCACCTTGCTTAGAAATTTTAGAACAATGGTAAATAGCAGCAGGAACAGTGACCCTTTTTGTTTGTTCCTGACATTAATGAGATGGTTTCCTGTCTGTCACTGTTAATGAAGATTTGGGCTTTTCAATTTGAGATAGATATTATTTATTATTTTAAGGTATTATCTCTTCATTTGGGTATTTTTTGATACCAGGGATTGAACTCAAGACCTTGCACTTGTAGGACAGGTGGGAGAACCACTGAGCTAAATCCCCAGACCCTATTTGTGTTTATTTAAATGAACTTTTACATTAATTTCAATAGTATTATGATTTGTTTTTATTCTTTGAATTATGATAGTAATAAACTTCTAGTATTAAAACAACCTTGCAGTTTTTTGGTGTATTACTCTTCTAATCTATTCCAAGATTATGTTGGCTTGTACTGTACTTTGTTTAGTAATTTTGCATATATGACATATAAGGCATAGTTGGCTTTTTCTGTGGGCAATCTTTTAGGTCACAGTAACAGGTTTTTTTTCCTTCTTAATAGGGCATTATTGAGATATAATTTGTGTGTAGTAAAGTGAACAAATTTTAGGTGTATGTCTTGATGAATTTTGGCAAATATGCACACCCTGGTGGCTATCATCAAAATCAAGATATGGCCTATTCTCAAGGATCTAGAAAATTCCCTCAGCCCCTTTTCCCTCATCCCAGCAACCACATTACTTTTTTTCTTATTTTTCGGTACCAGGGATCGAACTCGGGACCTTGCGCTTGCAAGGCAGGCTGTGGAACCACTGAGCTAAATCCCTGGCCCAGCAACCACATTTCTGATAGCTATCAGCAGAGAATAGTTTGTCTGTTCATGAACATCACATAGATGGGATCATACAGTTTGTGCTTCTCTGTGTTTGGCTTTTCTCACTCAACATAGCATTTTTTCAGTTCATTCAAAACATTATGTCAATAGTTTTTCTAGTTTTGTAAAACGCTAGATTTCATCTTTCTAAAATAATATTTTAATCTTTTAAAAAGAAAAATGTCCTGAAAGATTTTTTGTTAAACAAGTTATTTGCTCTGTGAAAGGCTGAACTCACCTATAAAATTATACGAAGCTGGAAGCCATTATAGAAGGCATTATAACAACTTTCTTTAAATTTTCCCTTTATTGTTTGTCTATTTGGGTAAACCAACTTTTCTTGAGGAAAGCTTGGTATGTAGTATTTTCTCAGAAAATCCATTTTGTTGAGGTTTGGAAAGTATAAGCAAGAGTTTTTAAATCCATGGTTTCTTTTTTGGCATTATATTAGGTATGTGTCTAAGGGTGGAAGCAAGGCTATTTCATGAACCAATTCAAAAATTTATTTAATCCTGCTGTTTTCTGACTGTTAAGATTATTAATCAATGATGTTTGCTTTTCACTATATTTTCCAGCTTCCTTTCCCTGGTTACTTTGAACTTTTATAAAAAACCAACTATTTGAAAGAATATCTACTTTATCTATTTCTATTCTTTTCTGATTGATCATAAAGACATTTAAGGTTGTGAATTTGCCTGTGTCTTAGTGACTTCTCTCATTTCTGGGACAAAACATCTGATACCCATAAATTAAAAGAGGAAAAGGGCCGGGGATATAGCTCAGCGGCACTGCACCTGCCTAGCAAGCACAAGGTCCTGAGTTCAATTCCCAGTACTGGTAAAAAAAATAAAGGAGGAAAGGTTTATTTTAGCTCACAGGTTTCAGCCTGTAGTTGGCTGGTTTCAAGGCAGGGTGGCATGGCTTAGGGACATGGCAGAGGAGAAATAGTCCATGGCTGGAAGAAGGCAGTGAGCAGCAGGCTTGCCTTCCCTCATCCCATCCAGGCTACCAGCCTTTTGATTGGTGCCACCCATACCCAGGTTGGGGCTTCCATTATCCACACCCTTAATCCTAGCATCACACCCATAATCCACATTCACACACTCTAACCTAGCCCCTTCAAAATTCCCTATGACTCATTGAGGCTTTAGGGGACATCTAGATGTCCTCAGCAGCCTGTAAACCTGGTTTGTCTCATTTCATGAGATTTCCTACATGATTTTCTTCTTTTCCCATTGTTTTATAATAGTTTGTTTGCTGTTTTGATTCTTGTGTGAATCTCACAGTCAACAAGCTCAGAAGTCCTAATTGCTTTTGGGTGCTTCAGTGTTAAGTATGAACAGAAAACCAAGAGGTACTTGGCATTTAAGAAAAGTCTCTGCTATGAAGAACAGAGGTCCAACAAACAAGCAAAGAAACAAAAGCAACTTGGAGGAGCTGGACTATGCAAGGAGAAGAAATCTTAAAAGCATTAACACTCTCAGAGAAATAATACAAGACAAAAAGGTGTGGCACTCATGAAATGAGTAAGAAATGGTAATAAACACAGAATGCAGAGAATATTAAAAACAACAGAAGTCCAAGGGCATGAAAAATGCTAAAAAGTGAAAAATTCAACAGAAGGATTAGATGAAGAAGTTGAGTCAGTACCTCAGAAATAGAATGATATATACAAAAAATATATAAACAGGACAGCAAAAGATAAGAAAATCAGAGACAGACTATGAGTTCCAACATCCAAATGATAGGTGAAGAATGAGAAGACACTGAAAATAAAAGAGAAAACACCATCAAAAAATAATTTAAGCCTGGGATTTAGCTCAGTGGTTTCGCTGCCTGCTGTGCAAGCGCAAGGACCAGAGTTCGATCCCCGGTACCAAAAAATAAAAATAAAAATAAAATAATAATAATTTAAGAAAAATTCCTAAAATTGAAGGATGTGGAATTCTAATGATGGGGCCCACCAAATGTTCAATAATATAGACCCATACCTTTGAAAATATATTTTTTAAAAGGACCATAAATCTGAAAAGTATGGCTTAGTTAGAAGAAAACTGATGCCAGAGATGGAAAATGTAAGTTAACTTGTGATATGCCTTTCGGGCCAGATGATACAAAAGGACCTCTGGCTGCACCTGATAACAGGATGTACTGGCATTGTGTCAAGAAAACAGACATTCCCCAAATGAAAAAATGTCATGCGGAAACAAAGCCTTCTAATTTTTCAAGTGTTTCAGATTTAGAGGAGGAAGAAAAAAAACACTACTTACCAAATAAGGAAGAGGGGTACACAAGAAACAAATAATCTAACATTTGTTCTTAGAGCCATATAATTTATGAAGCATTATTAACTTGTGTGTAATGAAAATTTTCAATTACTTTAACAATATCACAAGTGAAACATTATGACTCTCATTTCAAAGACAAGAATGAGGCTCAGAGAGGTTAAATGAATTATCTAGTTTAACAGAGTTTGCAGGTGGCAGAGTTGGGATTTAAATGGAGGTCTCTGATTCTCTTGACCTGTCCCTCGTGGTCACAAGATGGTTGAAGAATAGGATGAAAGTTTCGAGGTTGCAAGAAGCAAAGAGCAAAAGAAGACATGTTCTAGCAGAGTCGGTGCTGCCTTTGGTGACATTTCCCTAAGGCCCACACAGCAGCTTCTTCTTACACATCACTTGCCAGACATGCGATATAGCCACTCCTCTTGGCAAAGGAAGCTGGGAAATGTAGCATTTTAATTGGGCACATTGCTTCCCTGAGTGAAATCAAAGTTCTGTTAGTCAGACAGATTTGAGTAGGCAACTGGGAGTCTGTGGAAGCCAGGAGAAAAAGCAGCCAACACGTCCCTTTCCTTGGCTAGCTAGAAGCTGTTTACATGGGTGAATAAATTTCCTTTTTCTTGGCTTTGTTGATGTGAATTATTTTCTTGGACTGAAATCAAGTTTTCAATATCGTGTGTCTACTTAATATTTAAATACGACAAGTTACTTGCTTTTTTTCTCTTTATGACAAGATTGTTATGATGGTACCAATCCTGTTAAGGTTTAATCTGAGTTGTTCAGCTAATAAAAATGAAGTGATGGCACTTAGTGTCTTAAATAACCTGGAAGTAGCTTTTCTTTCTGTGCTATCTCCCTGGGCTCTTCTCCTTGCTTCCTATTCTTTTTCAACCAGCTTAATGCTGTTATCTCTCTGGGAACATCAGCTCATAGAACACCAGAGAGAACCCCTGGTTGAACAACTCATGTTGCAGATGGGGAAACTGAGGTCCAGGGAGCCAGGAAGGTCTGGGATAAGGAATATGTCTCTCCCATCCCCCAATTCTACCCCACTTTCTTGGAAAACCAAATGATCTTTATTCCCATTAGGGAATGTAGACTGAAAGCCATGAGGTAGGAAAGAGATTGGGAGCATTTGAGGATCCCCAAGCAGGCCAGTGTGGTGGAGACGGGGAGTGAGGAGGCAAAGGGGTGAGGGCAAGTCAAAACTGGAAGTGTTGTCAAGGACCATGGGACACCAAGCCGAGTGGGCTGTGGTGAGGATGGGGTGGTGGTTAGCAGGCAGTAAAGGCGAGGGTGTAATTTAGCTTAAAAGCTCAAAGGCTCCTCATGACTTCTTTGTGGAGACAGATAGGGGAGGGCAGGAGCCCTGGAGAGAAGGATAATCTGGATGAGGGCTGGGGAGTGGGCGGGCAGAGGCAGTGGAGTTGGACAAACAACCAGGTAGCCCTTCAAGGGTTTGGTGACAGATTGAGTGCAGGTGGTACCAGGAGGAGGTAAGAATGAGTCCTCGGGTTCTGCCTTCTTCACATAGGTAGATGGAAGAGCCCTTTGCTGAATTAGACAGGAGGAGCAGATTTGAACGAAAGATCCCAGATTTGCTTTTGCACTGAGGTTTCTGTGTTGTGTTCTCATGCAGATGTTTGCAAGGTAGCTAGATGTATTTTATGAGCCAGGCTTTTCTAGTATATGAATCGGCCATTGTTATATAGGAAAGTTATTGTTTTATACAAATGTCCTTTGTATTAGACCATTTTATACTAATTAGAGTGGCTTTTCTGTAATTTTTGAGAATGTTGGGATATATATATATATATATAGTCTGCAAATAATCATATATTTGCCTCTTTCTGCCCAACAATTTTACCTCTTCTTATTTTTGGTACTGGGGATCAAACTTGGGTCCTTGTGCTTGCGAGGCAGGTGGTGGAACCACTGAGCTAAATCCCCAGACCACCTCTTACCTCTTACTTCTTTTTCTTGTTCTACCACATTGGCTGTAGTAGAGGCTCTTTTACAACTAGTTTTAAATGTGAAAATGATGCTATTATTTGAACTGCCATGAGGAAGATGACTTTGAGCAAAGGAAACTGAAGGCAGGGCACACAGCTAAAGGATTATGGCCAGGTTTAGGTGCGGTGTGATAGTATCTTTGAATAGGGTGATAACCGAGGGTATAGAAAGGAACAGAAATACCAACCCCTCCTACCCACACCCGGACAAGGGCTGTCTGGCCATAAAAGGTGATTGCAAAGCTCCAGACCTAAAGCACAGTGGTCTGGTCAACAGAAAATGAAGAACAGATAAACAGTCAATGTTAAAGTTGAGTACAGTGTGTTCAAAGAGAACAGAAAGGACATTTATCAAAATTCTTAGTTTATAGACAGTTCTAAAAAGATGGGTTCCAAAATTAACATATATATGAGGCATAATCTATTTTCTTCTAGAATATCTTATAACCGCTGCAATTAATGGAATGCAAGTGGACATCTAACATGTCATTTTGTTCTCCAATACACTGGTGACACGGGCAATGTTGCACAGTTATCCAGGGCTTGACATCCTTTAACATGCTAGATTACTTCATTTAATCTTATATTCCCAGGGCTCACTCCCTTGCAATTCAATAAAAATCTATTTGCTTTTTGTTCTTTGAACACAATGTCCTCTGTTCCTTCTACTAAGCCTTTGTATGTGTGGTCTGTATTTGTTTCTCCTTTGAAATCCCACTCAGGTCCAAGGAAAGGCCTCTGTTTCACTGCAGGAAGGGAGACGTGGGGATAGCCATCGAGATCTCTGGAAGAACCCCAGCCAGTCAAAGGGACAGCACAGCCTCAGGTAGCCACTCTATTTGAGACTCTGTTAGCTGCTGGCCAAGGCTTTGCCACGGTCCCCAGCTTGAGGGAAGAAAAGAGAAATAAAATCCCTCTTTCTTCAGCCAAATGCAATTTCTTTTTGAATTTTCAGGTCCTCCCTGGGGAGAGTAACCAGTAGATTGTACCTCGGCCCATCTTTACCTGTCACTCTTCTTTGAGGCAGATGTCAAATCAGGTGTCTTATGATTTCAGGAGACCCAAGAATAGGAAGCTGGTGTCTGGGGGCTGTCACAAGGGGGATACCTCAAAACTCCAGATTCTAGACCCTCTGAGGTCCTCTTGGTGTGTGACTTAGGGTCTGGTGGAGCCTCCCCCTGGCTTTTCTGCCTTGTCAGTGTTCGTCACTCTTCTACGTGTGCCTTGAGTCATGTACTGTCAGGCCAGGCAATCACTGGGAATAGGGAGCCATCTGCTCTGCCTGCTCACCTGCAGTGCCATGTTTTGAGGCTGACACAGAGGGGTGGGGTACAGTGTGTGTTGGTTAAACTGAACCTACAAGTGGACCTCTTGCCTCGGCTCTTCAACCGTCACTCCATCACCGGTCATGCAGCTGCCTCCAAAGGAAGAAGAGGAGAAAACAATCCCAGGGGTCTTTGTGGGTTGAAGAGGTTTTGGAGCGCTTGCTTTGGAAGCTCAAACAAAACTCTCCCTGCTGTGGCCTGGATAAAGCATTCTGACAGCAAGCCTGGGTTTGCGTAAGACTGGGAACAAGGGAGAAAGGAGAGCAATGTTGTCACTTTAATTGCATTGGCATAAATATTTGATATTCAATAAATTAGATCTGGAGCAACAAAAACATTCTTGCAAATGGATTTTTTTACCTGGAGCCCAGCCCCATTAGCAGAGGAGTGGAGGACAGCCTGCCCCGGGGCCGCTAATTAACTCAAGTGGAGCAGAACTAAGCATTTTTGACAGCCTTCTTGGTCTGGAATTAACTGTCATCTCATAGGGAAAAAGAAACTGCATTGTCACATTATGGCTTTTCAGGAGGCTCCCAATGCCGCCTCTGGGCTGGTTTCGTTATGTTTCCCCTTCATGCCCTGCCATGTATTTTCATCATTAGAGACAAGTTTAAAAGCAACTAATGATATATTTTATAGCCACGCACCTGAATCACAGATTTCACCCAAAGAGGAGACATTAGCATGGTAATTCAATTTTTTTCCCCTTTTGGCACTTGTAATGAAACAAAATACAGTGGATGCTGTTATAAGTCACAACACTGTGATGTTTGAAGACAGCATAAGCAGGGGCTCTTTCTCCTCTCTGTATCAGCACTTGCTTATAATGAGCCACAGCTTAGCCCCTGTCTGTCTGGGCTATCTCCCAGGGCCCCACCCAGTGTTTACGAAAGTAACAATTGCTTCTGAGAAAAGGCAAAACCATTGGAGCCTGAAGCTCCTTCTAGAAGCTGCTGCACCTTGTTCTGTGGAAACGGATACAGTAGAAACTGAAGTTGTGTGGGCTTTGCCTTGCCAATGTGGATATGTTCATTTTTTTAAAATATAAGGTTGAAGGATCACTCAGCCAGACTCACTGCAGGCTGTGTGTGTGTGTGTGTGTGTGTGTGTGTGTGTGTGTGTGTGTGTGTGTGTGTGTGTGCAGGGCTGAGTCATACAGCAGGGTCTACACAGGTCAGACACATGGCTTCTCTCAGATTTTGTACTTCAAAATTTGTGTAATGACAACTCTCTGCCTTCATCACTCAATCTCAGCACCATCTCTCTTGTGTTCTCCCCTCTCCCTGGACCCTCTCTTCCTGCCACCCTGATCAACCTGCCCCAAGCTGGCCCTTAGTCCTAACCTGGACTCTTGCCTTGCCTGCCTCACTCCCCACACAGTTAAGGATCAACAGATGTGATCCTGTTCCTTCTCAGCTTGGAAGTCTCCCTGGGTTTCTTGGGGGGGTTTTTTGTTTTTTTTTTTTGGTACTGGGGATTGAACTCGGGTCCTTGCGCTTGCGGGGCAGGCGGCAGAACCACTGAGATAAATCCCTGGCCCTATAATAAATGGGTTTCTTATTGGTGCTCCAGCAAGGGGCCCCTGACCTTGGCTACTCACTGAAATCGCTGTTTGAGGCTGGCCTCGAACTAACAATCCTCCTTCCTGAACCTCCTGAGTGCTGGCATTACAGGCATATGCCACTGTATCCGGCTCAAGGAAAATCAGTTTTGGAATGGGAGTTCAAACTCCCTTGAGTGAATAGCCCGTAGCCTGCATCAGTGGCTCTGTTGCTGCCCCATGATAGGAAGATGCAAGAGCAGAAGTTGGCTGCCTTTATGACCCTGGGCCCAGTGAAGGTGCACCCAGTACAGCTGTGCACCTCTGTGGCTGCTGCCTGGCTTCCAGCACTTCAGGAGCGACTTATTGTTTGCTCCTCTCCCCAATATTTTATTGTACAATCATTTACCCGCAGTAAAATGCACAGATCTAAGTGTTCTGCTTGATGATGTTGTGTCTTTTTTTTGTTTTGTTTTAAAGAAGAGAGGTTTATCTTGGGTGACAATTGATGACTTTTTCTTTTAAACTTTTGGAATAAGTTTATATTTTCAGCCAGGCATGGTGGCACGTACCTGTAATCCCAGCACTTGGGAGGTTGAGGCAGGAGGATCACCTTGAGTTCCAGGCCAGCCTAAAGGATGTAGTGAGACCCTGACTTTAAAAAGTTTATATTTTAAAAAACACTGCAAATACAGCACAGTACAGAGATCCTATGTTCCCTACACTTGGTTTTACCTAATGTCAACATCTTGCCAGTACCATCAGATAGCTGTCAAAACTAAGGAACCAGTGCTGGGACGTGACTGTGAACAAAAACTTCGGACTTGAATTGAGTTTGACCAGCTTCTCCATTCATGTCCTCTTTGTCCAGGATCCCACAGTCCACCGAGTTGTCGGGTCCTCCTCTGGTCTCTGACAGTTTCTCAGGCTTTCCTATTAGTCAGGACTTCGATGGCCAGGTATTTCATCCCTCAATTTGGGTTTCTCTGCTATTTTGCATGTAATTAATTAGACTGAGGTTGTAGATTTGGGGGAAGGCAGCCAGAGAGGCAATCATCACATTACATTAGGGCACACATGATACCCACAGGACTTACTGCTGGTGATCATGACACTTAAATGCATATACAGCTGCTTTCTGCCACCCAAATCTAGATATAGAACACGTCCAGATTTCCTCTGTGCCCCTCTCCAGTATCTGCATCCCATCCCTGGATGCCCATTGTGCAGATTTCTATCACCATAAATTAAATGGAATGTGCCTGTGTTTGAACTGCATATAAGAGGAATCCTAAGCAGGGACTCTTATTTTGCCTGGCTGTGTTGTACAACATGACTTTTTTTTGAGGAAGGGTCTTGCTATGTAATTCAGGCTGTGCTTGAACTCATTGTGTAGCCCAGGCTGGCCTCAAAGTCATGGTGATCCTCCCGCCTCAGCCTTCTGAGTGCTGGGATTATAGGCACCTGCCACCAAGCCCGGCCCACAACAGTTTTTGAGATGAATCCATATTATTTCTGGTAGTGGTAGATTGCTTTTTCTGTGTTCACCCAGTATTGGGTTGTAGGACTACACACTGTGTATTTATGCATCCTGCCGCTGATGGACATTTGGGTTGTGTCCAGTCCGGGCTGTTATGGATTGAGCTACCATGGACATCCTGTGCTTCAGCTGGAGAGCCTAAATGGTTGGGGAAACTTTCACCTCATCTCTTCAGCTCTCGCTCCTGATGACTTTCTAAAAATACCTTTATTCACTCTCTCTACACATGGATGAGGGAAGAATAAAAGCCTCTAAAAGGAGCAGAGGAAAAAGCTCTTGCTATTTTGTGCATCAGCAAATCTCAGCTCAGCTCCAAGAGAGTTTGTAAATGTATCCACTTGTCTGTTTTTCTGGCTCCCGCTGGGGACACAGCCACATTCATTTCTTCCCTCCTCACTGATCTGAGCTTCTCAGCTCTATACTTTCTATCTTCCAGTCCGTTCCCTAAACACCAGCCTACCCCAGCTCATGCTATTAGGGCCCCTACAGCTTCCCTTTGTCTCAAGAGACACTTCAAACTCTCCTGCAAGTACCTCTGCCCTCCTGCCCAGCCTCCCCTACGTCCCCAGGAAGCGCTTCCCGTCCCCAGGAAGCGCTTCCCGGAGATCCTCCTGGCTGCTCCTTCTGTTGGAATGTGCAGTGTCACCTCTGTGGAGGCTTTTCCTGACCTCCCAGTTCCCTCCCCTCCTCACTACTGTTTTCTGCCTCTGGATATGCCTATTCTGGACACTTCACATACATGCTGCTTTTATGTACCATAGCATTTTCAAAGTTCCTCCATGGGATAGTAGAAATCAGTACTCATTCCTTTTTATGACTGGTGATAATGCATGGTATGGGTGGGTATACCATACTTTATCCATTCATCAGCTGACTGTTCCACTTTTTGGATTCTTATGAATGTGCTGCTGTGAATACTTGTGTACTTGTTTTTGTTTCAACATATGTTTTCACTTCTTTTGGCTATAAATGTAGGAGTGGAACTGCTCAACCACAAACTATCTCTGTGTTTAGATTTTTGAGGGGCTGCCAAACTCTTTTCCACAGCAGCTGCATGATTTTACATTTCCATCAGCAAGGTACAAGTGTTCCGATT
The DNA here is from genome assembly GCF_000247695.1 of Heterocephalus glaber. Next base: position 10,543,383 of record NW_004624790.1, on the reverse strand, counting down.
TCTCCACATCCCTGCCAACACTTGCTGTTCTCTGTCTTCTTGACTATGGCCATCCTGGTGGATGAAGTCATATTTCACTGGGGTGTTAGTGTACATTTCCCTGGTGAATAATGATATTGAACACCTTTTTATGTGCTTCCTGGCCATTGGTATATCTTGGAGAAATGTCTAGTAAAATCACACACACACACACACACACACACACACACACACACACACACACACACATATATATATATATATATATATGTATGTTTTCTTGTTTGTGCCCTGGATCTCTGTAATTGACAGGTTATGTCCACTTGCCCAGCCAGTGGCCATGCCCTAATCTCTTGCAATATATATAGATGTATATGCCATATATATCACACATCACACACACACATATATGACTTCTTGAGACAGGATCTCACTATGTAGTTCAGGCTAGTCTTGAACTCACAAAAATCCTCCTGCCTTAGCCTCTCTGGCATTACAAGCATGTGCCGCCATGCTCAGATCAACCATATATTTTTTTCTTAGTGGTTGCCTTGGGGATTATAATTAATACCTTAGCTTATAAGAATGTAGTTCAGATTAATGTCCACTTAATTTCAGTAGTATACAAAAGCTTTTGTGTTACTGTTTCCTCTTTCCTGCTCTATATTGTTTTTTTTAAAGAGTGCTCTATACTGTTTTTGTCTTTACAAACTATTTCTTTATATATTGTATGCATACTGGCACAATTTTATAATTATTATTTTATTTTGTTGACTTTTAAAACAAATAGGAGAAAAAAGTTAAAAACAAAAAGCCTCCCTAAAGGCACAGGAGTAATTATAAAAGGTGCCTTTATGGATGCCCTTCAATTTTCATGTTTATTCAAGGTGTTGCCTAGTGTCCTGTCGTTATAGTTTAAAAGGCTCCCTTAAACATTTCTGGTAGGCTAGGTCTGTTACCAACAAATTCCCTTAGTTTTTGTTTAAATAGGGGTTCTCAAGTTCTCTTTTTCTTTTTTGTCTGTTTGAGACAGGGTCTCTCTATGTAATTCAGGCTGGCCTTGAAGTCACTATGCAGCCCAGGCTGGCCTCAAATTTGCAGTGATCCTCTTTCCTCAGATTATAGGCTCTCTCAGATTATAGATCTCTTGCCTGAGATTATAGGCTCTCTTACATTTTTGAATGACAGTTTTGCTGGATATAGAATTCTTACATGACAATCTTTGCCCTCTGTGTTTCAAATACATCTTTCCTTTGACTTTGACCTCCACGGTTTTTTTTCCTTAATGTAGTGAGGTTTTACATTTATTACATGGTTCACAGTGGCCGTGAGGGTAGTGGTCAATATTTTTTGTATCCTCAGTTCCTCAGGCTGACATCTAGATCTAGGCTGTCCTATCAAAAAACCCTGGAGGATCTCGCTCCGGAAGAATAGAAGATAGCATTTTCTGATTGGTCCCAGGTGGAGGGCTTAAAAACTGTTTTTTTGCATGTTTTCTGTATCTCTGTGATTGACAGGCCATGCCACTTGCTCAGCTGTCAAGCTATGCCCTAATCTCCTGCCTCATTTCCTTCTGAGAAATGTAAATCCCCATAATTCCATATGGGATGCTGAGGGTGTTACAGTCTCTGCCTTCATATATCTACTTCTGGCTGTAAGGGGCTCTAGGTCCTACCTACTAAGGATTATGTTCTCTCCAACTACCTTGGGATATTGTGGCTCACTGCCTGGGTTGAAAAACCTGTCAGAAAACAATGAGGAAAGAGTTAGTGCCTATATGTGAAGAATTGTTGAGCTGGCTGTTCAATGGGAGAAACCTTGGTAAATTTGTCAGGAGAGTTGTGGGCTATAGTAGATCACCATCTGAAGCCTTGAATGGATAAACTTTATTATTATGTTTGGTATGCAGAGCCCAAATATGAGAAGGAGGAGATCAGAATATTTCTTGGTCTATTTTAAAAGGTGTACTATGACAGACCCATGAATTAGAAACATTAAGCTTTATTTCCATGCCTCCTGTGGTGAAGAAAGCATGGTGAAGAGGGATATTAGACTACCAAGACATAGTCATAGCCAGATTCCCCACATTATGGATCTAACTAAAAATAGAAGTTCCCATACCGATGCCCATTTAAGCTGTGGTGGATTAGGAGTCATTAGTGACTCTACTTACCTGCACCCAGAGCAGTACTGGAGTCTGGGTCCACTACCATCTCAGAAGATAGAAAAGGTCTGCCACGTAACATCTCCAATGGACTCATATTTAGCCTAGTTTGGGGGGTGTTTTGTGTCCTTATGAGGGCTATTGGCAATAACTGGAGCTAAGACTCAGATGCCTCTTGGGAAAGTTTTGCCAGAGTTTGCTTTAGGGTCTGGTTGGGTCTACCGACCTTTCCAGAGGACTGAGGTCTCCATGCAGAATGGAGATGGTACTTTATTCCTAAAGCCTTTGCCACCCCTTGAGTTATCTGAGAGGTTAAAAAAAAAGACCCATTGTTACTATGAAGGGACTAGGGTAATCCAAAATGGGGGATGATTTCTTTGAGGACCACATTTACTACCTCCATAGCCTTCTCTGAAAGAGTAGAGAAGGCCTCAGTCCAGCAAAGTTATCAACTAGGACCAACATCTGTTTAAATCCCCCACGTGGTAACATATGGCTAAAGTCTAATTGCCAGTCTGCCCCAGGGTAGGTCCCTCTCCTCCATACAGGTTCCAACAAAGGGGTGGTCTGGGCTTGCCAGGGTTATTGTAAGCACAGAGTGGGCAAGCTTTGCAGATCTGTTGGGTGGTCACTACTAGTCCTAGCTAGTCCTATGAAAATTTGAGTGATCATTTCCCAGGTAACATCTCTTTCCATATGGAAAAAAATGATGAAAGGTTTTTATAGCTTTCTACTGTGTCCCTTGAGGAAAGACCAGTTTGTTTTCAAATAGCACCCAAATCCATTTTTAGTTCTCCCTTGTCTCCTGGTGGGGGGGGGGGGCTGGACTGATGGTTCCTCAAGAACTGGGAATAAGACCAGGATACTGGGTCTCTCTGGGAAGCTAGCCTCTGGTGGAGTCCCCGGAGTCATTTGAAGGGAATAGAATTCATTTCCTGCTCTGCGGATTATAAGGAGGAGGTCAAGGAGACCACCCAGTGTGGTTGTTTTCATTAACAAATGGGAGAAAGCCATATCCCTTGAAAAACAGGTGGGCATCTGAGGACAGGATTGTCAATGATATAAATTTTGTCTGTCTTGCAGGCCTCTTTAAGTACTGTTGTTCTTGGGCCCTTCCAGAGATAAAGAGCCATAAAAACCTGAACATAAGGGATTTTACACCACTTTCCTTGCCTTTTGGAGAAAAGATCTAATTGAAGAATAGTATTATAATGTAGACTGACATTCTGTCTAATTTATACTGGACCCAAACGGTATTGAAATAGAAGGTAAGTTGTTATTTTTCAGATTTTCAGGATCAAATTGTTTCCCAATTTTAAGGGTACAGCACAAAGGCGAGATCGCTAGGACCTGCATGCTGTTTTCCCTGGTGTGTCATGGGCTTCCTGGCTGGCTTCACCAAAAATGTTACCAGGGTTCTAGCGTGTGGTGGGAGTCCTTCTAGAGATTCTTTCCAGGTTTTTGTCCTGAATAAAGAATTGGACAAGACAAGTGAAAAATGTAGTGATACTTTAATTTATTAAAGGTAGGAAAAGAAGGATCCTCTGTGGAGTGAGAATGAGCCACTGGGAAAGCTCACCGTGGCCAGTTTCTGACAACTTTTCAGGTGTTAATTTTATCAAGCGTCTTTTGTGTGCAGTGAGGCTCTGTTCATTTTCTTAATTTTTTTGTTTCTATTTCTCAGACTGGGTGAGCTCATATATCTTAAAGTTTTGTTTCTTTTTATATTTCCCTGCTCAAAAATTTTTTTCCCGCATTGTGGGTTGTCTCTTAGCTCTGCTGGTGGTTTCTCTTGGAGTGTGGAAGCTTTTTAATAAGATGAGATCCCAGCTGTTGATTCCCGTGCCACTGCGGTTTTGTTCATGAAGTCTTTTCCAGTGCCAATTTTCTGCAGGGTTTTTATCATGAATGGGTGTTGAATTGCTGGTTGTGTTATTGTCATTAGTTTCTTTCATGACGTTCTTGACTAATTCTGTATGTCTATATTTTTTGTTGTGTGTATTCGCTGAAGTCTCTACTTGGGTTAGCTTTATTATCATCTATTGCTTACATAGAAATTTCCTTAAATCCCTGGAATCAGTAAGTTTCCCGAACTTTACCCAGAGGTTCTATGTGCATGTTTGGTCATGCCTTCAGTACTCAGCCAAACAGTTGACCTCTGGTTTAGTCTTTGCTTTGGACTTGGAGTGAGCCTCCGGGTCAGGGAGAGGTAGGTGCTTAGGGCCTTCTCTTCTCTTTCCACGCTCCTGCACAAGCCTCCCTATATGTGGGACCCTTTTTTCAAAGCCCTATGCAATTTCATTCTTCAGCTATTTTAAGTTTTTTGGTTGGGTGTTACTTGCCCACATTGTTATCTCCCCTTGAGGCACCTACAATGTGAAATAATTCTGCCTATTGTTTTCAACAAAAGTCCCTAAATAGAAAAAAAAAGCCTTTTCACAATGGCAAACTCTGAGCCATGTCAAATAAATGCATGCCTTGCCAGTAGGGCTTTCCAGGGAGCTGGTAGACAAGTCAAATCCTGACAATTTTCCGACAGAATGGGGTTTTGAAAGAGCTCCAACTCTGCTCTGACTTCTTCAGTGGCTGCTAGGCACTTGGTTATCCCTGTGACTATGGGTTTTAGTTTTCAAGGGGCCCATAGGTTGAAGCACAGGGGATAGGAGTAGGGCAAGTTAAAATGCCACACAGGTCATTGTTCATATTGAGATTCAGTCTTTTTTGTTTTTAAATAAATGCCTCTTTGGATTCCTACAAGCTTTGGTTAATTTCTAGAGTTCTGAAGTAGTTGATTCTGAAAATTTTTGCTAGTGTCCTCATTGTTTTATGGAGGAAAGGATTTTGGGAGATTTTTCACTTTGGGATTTTTAGTATATGTACTGCCAAAGCAAGCACTCATTTTGGGATTTTTAAGATGATATTACTTCTGTACAGACTGAGCATTTTCTTCTTGGTGATATCTCTTATAGTTTTGTGCTACTGTTAATATTTTCTAGCCAAATTCCACCATGAGTGGGCTTATAATTGAACAAAGTTGGGTTTACTGACTCCATGCGATGGGAAACTGCATACCCTAGGTCAGAGTGAGGCATCTCATGGGAGGTATAGCAGAGAACTTATTATAGGGGCTGGGCTTTATAAAATGATTTTGAGAAGGTTTTAAGAAAGTAGGGCTGATCTCTGAATTGGATGCTCTTTTGGAAGTGGAGCCAATTCTATGATTGGCTATTTTAATAAATCTTATTTAGATTGTGGGAGGAATGAAGTGAGATTGAAGCTATCATTGGTAAAGAAACAACAGTCACCCTTATTAGCTAGAATGGGGAGTGTAGTGGGTTGAATAATGGCTGTCAAAGAGATCAGACCCTAATCCTCAGGATCATAAGGTGACCTTATAGGAAAAAATGGTCTGCAACTGTGATAAAGTCAAGGACCCTGAGATTGGCACAGTTATCTAAATTATCTGGGTGGGCTCTATGTACACGGTATGATAAAAATATGTGTGTTTAAATTAAAAGATATATCACCGCTAAAACACCTCAAAACTACCCCTCACTTCAAACACACTTATTCCATCATTCTTGCCACTTTCTGAAGGAGCTTTTTCATAAGTGTGTTTAGCTAAGCTATCATGACTAATAGATTCAAAGCATTTACCATTTATGGTCATTTTAATTTTGGGAAAGAGCCAGAAGTCGCACAGTGCCAGATCTGGTGAATAAAGTGGATAAGGAGAATCTAGAATGTTTTTACATTCCTGTCTTTCAGTTGGATGGCACTAAGCAGAATTCACTAAATTTTTGATCATACCTGGTAAAGACACTTACAAAAGAGGCCTTCCAGAAATGTTTTCAGAAAGTGTCAAAAATGATGGGATAAGTGTGTTCAAAGAAAGGGGAAGTACTTTGAGGAGGGTTAATAGCAATGTGTTTTTTATTGTAATAATTTTTTTTTTTTGTATCAGGGATCGAACTCGGGTCCTTGCGCTTGCAAGGTAAGCGACGGAACCACTGAGCTAAATCCCCGGCCCTATAATAATTTTAAAAATTTAAACATTCACTGTATTTTTAGATCTCCCCTTGTACAATCTCAAGGGTCTTTATAAGACAGAGACAAAAAGAAACTTTACACTTTCTATCTTTCTTTCCTGGAGAACATGGTGTGAAGACAGAGCTGAGAAGGATTTGAAGACACTGTCATTGAAAGTGATCGGTCATTGTTCCACTGTCATTGGAGTGGTGTGGTCCCAGGCCAAGGAATGTTGGCAGCCATGGGACACAGAATCTGGAAGAGGCAAGGAGTAGACTTTTTTTTTTTGGTACCGGGGATCGAACTTGGGTCCTTGTCCTTGTGCAGCAGGCGGCAAAACCACTGAGCTAAATCCCTGACCAAGGAGTAGACTCTCTCCTAGAGCTTCTGGAGGAATCACAGCTTTGTAGACAACTTGATTATGGCCTATGACACTGAATTCAGTCTCTGGCCTTTAGAGCTATATTGCTTTAAGGACCAAGTATATGGTAATTTGTAATACAGCCCAGGTAACTAACAAGGGTATGTTTGGTAATTTTTTTTTTTTGAGAAAGGGTCTTGCTATGTAGTTCAGGCTGGCCTTGAAGTCACTATGTAGCCCAGGCTGGCCTCCAACTTGCAGCGATCCTCCTGCCTCAGCCTCCCAAGTGTTGGGATTTCAAGTGTGCACCACTACACATGGCTTGTTTGGTCATTTTTAAAGCTTATAATGTCGTTATTTTTTGCCTAAGTTTATAAGTTATGGGTTGAACTGTGCTCCTCCTTCCCTGAAATTCATATATTGAAGTTCTAAGCCCCAGTACTTCAGAATATGGCCTTGTTTGGAAATGGAATTGTTTCAGTTGTATTTAGTTAACATAAGGTCAACAGAGTAGAACCCTAACCCAATATGACTGGTGTCCTTATACAAGAGAGGAAATTTGGACACCGAGATGCTCACACAGGGAGAACAACTTGTGAAATCGGAACAACAGAGTACAAGCCCAGGAAGCCCCAGAAACTAGGAGGCCTGGGACAGCCCCTCCCCATCCCTTCTAGAGAAAGCACGGCCTTGCAGATAACTGGATTGCAGCCTCCCAGCCCCCAGGACAGTACATTACATTTCTGTTACACGAGGCACTAAGTTTATAGTAGTTTGTCACGGTGTCCCTAAGAAATTAATGAGTTCAGATATGATCACAGAGCGGTCTAGCTTTTGTCTCACCCAGACATGGTCAGAGGGCCCTTGTTCGATGTTAGTGTTCTGTGACATTGTTTGTATCCAACAGGAAAACACTAGGGCCCAGGTGTGCGTGCCAGGCAAACTCCACCCTATCAGGGGCTGCTTCTCTTTCTCACTACAGAGTCCTTACTCATCTGATAAATATTCTTTTCACATGGTCTTTAAGAGTTTAAACTCATTCCTTTTTTAAACATTTAAATTCTCAATACAGCTCACATTTATTTGGAAGCGGGGGTCGAGTGAGAGGTGTGTGACCGCAGGTGTGGGGCTTGAGGTTAGAAGTAGTTCCACTGGCTTTGCATCACACTGGAGGTCCTCACGGATCTGGGTTGTTGCCTGGTAGGTTGCACTGGTGTGAATATTTGTGTCCCCCTAAATGTGTGTGTTGAAATCGTCACTGCCGAGGTGTTGGTATTAGAAAGTGGGCCCTTTGGGAAGTGATCAGGTCATGGAGGAGATGCCCTCATGAATGGGAATAAAGACCCCCCAAAAGAGGCTTGAGAGATGTGGCGTCCCTTCTACCATGCAAAGATACTGTGAGCAGGTGCAGTATGATCTAGGAAGTGGGTGCTCAACAGGCCCCAAATCTGCCAGCATCTTGATCTTGGACTTCCCAGCTTCCAGAAGCCTGAGAAATAAATTTCTATTGTTCTAAGCCATCCAGTTTGTGGCCTTTTGTTCTGGCAGCTTGAATGGACTAAGACACAAGTGTAAGGCTGGCTTAGATCAATCATTTCTAATTCTGCCCAAGCCGGTTTGCACAGAGAACTAACCCCAGCACAACCATTCAGAGCATTCAAGGGGTGGGCCTTACTTTCTCCCTTATTGTTGTTGATGAAGGCAAAGTGCCAGGCCCTTGAAATGATAACATGTCACAGCTGTGAGTGCCTTTGCTACTGGGAGGCAGCTCATCAGCAGAAAGCCCTCCCAGAGCCCCATGTGCACCCGGCATCTTCTTGGTCTATTTGGATAAGTGCAGGCGGGGATCAATTATGGATGAGTCTCTATGGGAGATGAGTGAGTGTGCTGTTGTCTACTTTGAAACATTAATGGTATCTGATTAATACAGGAGATAGTCCTTTCTCCCTCAGCGCAGAGAGAGAGGCTCAGGTCTCTGCAGAAGCTCAGGGTGGGGCAGCAGCCCTGTGTCTCTGCTGCCAGGTTTGCCTCATAAGCTCTGCCCCTTTGCCAGATGAGGGTGCTGAGGGCCATCAAGTGTAAGCAATTTGCCCAAACAAGGAAAGGAAAGAGAAGAGTCAGCTCTGATATTATTTACAACTTTACAACTCTTTATTATGGAAAATGAAAAACATTTACAAAAATTGAGAGATTACTAGAATGTAACTATTCTCAAACATTTTGGTCTCGGGAATGCTTTATACTCTTAAATGATTATTTAGGACCTTAAGAAGCTTTTGTTTATATAGGCTACACCTATCGATAGTTAAAACTTAGATACATATATTTATTTATTGACACATTTAAAAATAACAATACTCCCATTGCCTGTCAACATAATATTTTATTTTGGACAGTTTATTTCTACTATAACCTTTTAGATAACAGTGATATATTATTCAGTAGACTTTTTTAAAATTAAATTTTATTGGTACATTTTAGGTATACAATATAATGACATTCATCACTGGAAATTTGCACCTTTACATAATCTCTCCTGGTTCTTATTTTTCCCCCATCCCCTGCCCTCCCTTCAACCTGTCCATCCCTCCCTATTTACAAAGACTTCGTTTCCATTTTCTCATATTAATTCCATTCTCTTTCCTTTCCCCTACCCCTCCCACTTCCCTTTTGCCCCTTTTCTTCCTAGTTCACATTATCTATTATACCTTTTAGTCCTTATTTACACTTTCAGTTTCTCACACTAGAGAAACTATTTGGTATTTACACATATGTGTTCTATT
>NW_004624790.1:10467992-10519248 GCF_000247695.1 Heterocephalus glaber | reverse complement strand
TTTTTCTTTTCCTGGTCACTAATTGCAATCTTATCTTCTATATCTGAAATTCTGTCCTCACATTGGTTCATTCTGCTATGTAGACTTTCAATGGAGTTTTTAATCTCCTGGAAATCTGTTTGTATTTGTTTTATGGATTCCATTTGTTTCCTATGTTGGGATTCCATCGTGTTCTATTTTTTTTTACCTGTGTCCTCTCTAGATTTATTAATCATGTCTTGTACTATGGGCATAATCTCTGCTGTTATCTGAGAAATTATTTCTGATTTCATTTTTTCCAGATCCTCTTCTGTTGCCAGTTCAGTGAGTCCAGGTGGTTGAGTATCAGAGTGTTCCATCTCGTTTCCCTTTGGGGTTGCTGTAGGTGATCTGGAAGTCTGGTTTTGAGAGTTATTTACATGTCTTCTCATTTCAACAGGGTGGTGGTGGTGTGCTTTTGGAGCCTGCATGGCTCTCCTCCTCTGGGCTGGGAGTGGTGGAACCTGCTGGATCTATTTTTAATTTTTTGAAGACATGCTTCATTTTGTGAAAGGAGGGAGAAAAGATTAGGATTCCTGGGTTGCATTATAGTGCAAGAAAAAGGAGCTAAGATCCCTACTTGTTGCAATCCTGGTCAGACCTCATTAGTTCTGCATTTATAGGCTGAGGAGAACAAGCAGTCATTGGAAGAGATTCCATCAAATGTAGTTAGGATGGCTTATGGCTAAAGGAAGTGGAGTGGCCTATTGGGCAAAGAGGAAGCTTACCTGGGGCATTATTGTTTTCAGTTGTCCAAGAGTGTCTTGTGGAGTGACTTAGAGTAACTTGTGTGGCTTTAAGACCATAACCTAGACCAGTCACCACACATTACAGGGTTTATAAGAGAAGGAACTTTGGGGGCAATTTCTAGAAGCAATGAGTTCTTGTCACCTAGAGGGTGCAAGCTGAAGATCATTTAACTGGAATACTCAGGAGGGGAGTTGAGCTAGGGAGGGACCCAGGTTCCCAAGAAGTTTATGCCCAGGTCTCTGTACTGACAGTTCCTTCTGTCTGGAAGGTTTTCATACTCTTCCTTCTCATCCTTCAAGTCTCAGCATTGATGTTACTTCCTCAGGTAACATCAACATACTCAAGGTAGTTTTCTTCCTCTCCCACCCTATTATCTCTATTTCAGAGTTCTATCATGTTCCTTCACAGGATTTTTTTTTCCCTGTTTGAGATTATTAGTGTCTATTACTTGTTCAATGTCTTTATTCCTCAAAAGACTCCAGATGCAAGAGTAGAGACCAAGTTGTCTTGCCTGTTAACTGTATCTCCAGTGCCTGGCACATAGTAGGTCCTCAACAAGTATTTCTTGGTGGGATGGTTGGATGAGTCCAGAGATAGGTTGATGGATACAATAGGTTGATGAATGATGAAAGACTGGGTGGATAGGGTGGATGAGTGGACAGGTGAATGGATGGATGGGTGAATTGATGGGTGGGTGGATGAATAGGTGGATGGGTAGATGGCTTCCCATTCCCAGATTTTCAAATGCAAGAAACCCTCTGGTGCTCAGGACATCCTTCTATGTACTAGATTCTCTGCAGAGCACTGAGCTGTGTGGTTCTCAGCCAGTTCCTGTGGATAAGAATTATAACTTATCCTCAGGGAATCACTGTAGTGAGCTGATTAGGAGCTAATTACAAGAGGAAAGTTTTATGTTTTGACCCCAGAATTAACCACATGAACTCTGATGGAGAGGAACACCATGGGCTGGATAAATTCATCTAAATGTAGTTTAATGCGCCCTTCCAGCATGTACACAGCTAATAAAAATGGATATTCTTCATGTGCAAATGTTCTCTGTGAATGTCACAGGGTCACAGCCAGCTTTCTTTATAGTGTGGCCCAGAGGCCTCTGGGACAGGTTCATGAGCTTTGTTTAAAATGTGGATTTCTGGGCCCACCCACTGAATGAGAACCCCAGAAGTGGAGCCCAGGAAAGGATGTTTCTGAATTCTGTTGTCAGGGGTTGGGCATCTGGGGAACCACTGAATGCAGACATCTCACAGATGATGAAACCAAGGGCAGAGAGGGACAGCAGCCCACCCAAAGTCACACAGCAAAAACAGGGCAGAGCTCAGATTGGGTCCTTCTCTTTCTTCTGCTGGACCAACAGGCTCTTCTTTATGGCAGGTGAGAGAATGTGATTTAGGATTAAAATAATTTTAGTGCTCCCAACCCTAAACTTATATTTAACAGCCCCAATTTTCTACAAATAGTGTTCATTAAATAATTAATGTTCCTGAAAATAGTCTGGGCTCCCTTATGCCTTTTTATTCCTAGAACATCAAACCCTTTCAGATCATAAAATTAATTAAGACTCTCAATGTCCCCGAGAGGTAGCCAGACACCCACAGAAACTTGGTAATTGGTTCTGAATACCAAGAGACATACTCTGCATTCTAGAATTTCCCTGATTTGAGGACAGGCTGGGGAACAAGGAGGGGATGGGACTGGAGAGAGAGACAAGCATGGGACCTGAAGGCTACCACACACCAGCAATGTGCACGATCCTTCGTCAGTTCTCACATGTCAGCTGCACAAACTCATCAGTGGGCAGAATCACTCCCATTTGCACATCAAGGCAGTGGTGTCTCAGAGCCCTGCTGATCTCTTCAGCATGTTCAACTCTGTCACTGACTCATCACATTCCCACACTCCGGGATTAGGGCAGTGATTTGTCTGTCCCGGGCTATTTCTATTTCTTTCCTCATGGCTTGGCCAGCCCTGGAGCAGCTTGGCTGAGAGACAGAGTCAGCATGGCTGGGATGTGCCAGGAAGGAAACAGAGGCTCTGCAGAGCTGGAGTCTGGAGTGAGCTCCCGGGAAGTGTCAGAGAATCTTCCTCAGAGTGCGTTGTTAGTGGTGGATCTGTTTTGTGCTGTTTATAAATGACCACCGCTCACATCCATCCAGACCTCCATCAGGGGTGTCCCACACAGCCACTACTGGCTGTCTGTTTGTTCATCCAACAAATATTTACCAAGTACCTACCATGTGCCAGCACCATCCCAGGAACTGGGAAAATAGCAGGCACTTGGAGGGTGATACAGACTCCAAATCAGCAAGCAAATTAATCAACAAATGACCTCTGTGACTTGTGGGATGAAGAAAGTTCACGCTGCTCTGGCCTGGGGTGTGGGGTGTTAAGGGGACTTTAGGTGGTGTGGTCAGGGGAGGCCTCTCTGAGGTTGCAGGAATGTGCTGAGGCTCAGAGGTGAGAGAATGCTGGATAGTGTATGGCACTAAAAGAAAACGTTTGAGCTGGGTGTGGTGGTGCACACGTATAATCCTAGTACTCTGGGAGGCTGAGGCAGGAGGATTGCAAGTTGTAGCCCAGCCTGGGCAATTTGATAACTTAAACCCTGTCTTAAACTAAAAAAAAGGGTTAGGGAAGTAGCTCAGTAAGAAGGCCCTGGGTTCGATCTTGTGGGAGTGTGAAGTAAGAACTGGGCACTGGAAGGGGGAATGAGAGGGTCCAGGCCAATAGGTCTCTGCCCAGCCTGTGGCCCAGCTGGCCTGGGGACTGACACTCATTGGATGGAGCCAAGATCTGGGCCAGGCCACATCTAGTGGTGACAGGGGACAAGAGGGCCTGGTGTGACACAGTTCCATAACCACATTTAGCAAGAGCTGAGAACAAATGGGCTCTATGGGCAGGGGCCGGGATCTGAGGGAACCACAGACCAAAGGTATGGCCAGCAGGGTGTGAGAGGAACCAGGCAGAAAGGAGGGTGGGTGGTGGCAGAGAGATCCTCCAGGTGGGAGTCTGGGGCGGGGATGCTTGGGATCAGGGACTGGGCCCTGGCCAGGCTGGGAGGGAGGAGAACTGGCTCGAGGCCCCGGTTCTTCCCTGAATGATGGGCAGCAGCATGATGCGGCCCCTAACTTCCTGTTGTGGACTCCCTTCCCTCAGCTTGGCCTCCAGGGAGCCACACGGAAGAGCCCATTCGTGGTGAAACAATCTCACCACACTCTTAGAAGATTCAGAATTATTTCATTTTTCTTCCTATGGTATATATGTTGAATAGTAGTTAATTCTTTAGCTAGGCATCCTGTTAAAGATTGTATTACAAAGGTCATGTTTAATACAGAAAGAGGCATTTTTTTATCCCATCCCTTGAATAGGAGATATGCACTATTAATTTATTTTGAATTAATTATGTAACACATGGCACAACTTGTGGACAAATACATCTTTGAATGAATGATGGATCTTGTTTGATTTGGGGAAATAAATGCATATGAAGATGGAGACTAACATTTAATTGTGTTCATCACTGAAATTGAGCCAAACAGTTTCCATGACCTGATATGAGAGGTTTTTGCTTTTTTTTTTTTTTTTTGGTATCAGGGATCGAACTCGGAACCTTGCACTTGCGAGGCAGGCTGCGAAACCACTAAGCTAAATCCCACGCCCCTGGTTTTTGCATTTTTGTGTCTAAGCCATTGGCTTATTGATTTTGAGGTTTTCTTTCAAATTGGCTGTAAATAGGAGTGAAGGCTTCAGGCTGGTGTTGGTACAACCTGCCTGTGGGATACACTGGTGCACTTGGCGGGAACCCAGATAGGTTTGATTCACCCTGTCTTTCCTCTCTGCCATGACCCGCACAGCATAGGGTCTGAAGCTGGGGAGAGCGGTGGGAGATGGAGAAAAGACGATGAGGAGACCCAGATTATTCTTGATAGCTGGGACCAGGTGGGGCCATAGCCTGATGAGCTAATGGCCGCCTAGTGTCCAGCACGCTGTTTATTTATAGTGTAGGAAGGCGGGGTCACTAGTGCCACGTGGCGCACGTGGCCTAGGCTGAACGTGATTGTCTTGTGATTGGGTCATGCATGGGAAAGGAGCAAGTGTACCTAATGTGACTGTGTCCTGGGGCTGTGCCATCCAGGATCTACAAACTTAGTCAAACAGACTGTGTCTGTTTTACTCTCTAATCTATGGAGAAGAGAGGGAGCAGGGACCAGGCGAAAGGCCATCTTTAGGCTCATCCCGCGGCACCTCTCTATCACTGGTTTTTGAGGTGCTTGGAAGCACAAGGGCATGCTTTATAAGGGCTCTGATCAGATGGCACCCACAAAAGGTGCCGTGAGGCCTGTGCAGTGAAGCATCATCGTGGCAGCAATGCTCATGAACTTGGATTTCAATTCCACTGTCCTCAAGCTTCTTGTTCTCAACCAATATTCTGCCACGGGTCTAAGGGAAACAAGGTATGAGTAAGAATGTGAGCAGCCTGAACTGTCGCAAGGCCCACTTCCTATAAACGGAAGTAGAAGTACAGCAGGGCTGATGTCTTAGGATGCTGTTAGCCGGCCCAGACTGTAGCAAGCACCTAATAAAGCTAAGGTGCCGATGGCGACTGATGCCAGAAAGAAGCAGCACGAGGTGCCGAGTGTGTCTGAGATTTTGTCCAGAGAGCGAGGGCTCTGGAGCCAAGCTGCTGTGAGACCATGAGTGCTTACCCTCTTTGTGCTTCAGTCTCTTCATCTTAAGGTCCTGGCCTATATGTCTGTTGTGAGGTTGAATTGGCAAATTGTCATCCACAGTGGTAAGAGCTCAAAAAAGTTACTTTTCCAGAAGTCATCATCATCATTGGAAATGAAAGAGCTGAGCTATGAGAGATGAGTCAGCCCTAGGAGGGACAAGCGTTCCAGGCTGAAGGATGTGCAAAATGCCCATGGTAGGCAGGATTGGAGTGCATGAGAAGAGCTGAACAAGGCTAGTGGGGCAGAGTAATTTCCCATCAGCCGCCAGCATCTCCAAGGCTACCTGTGCTGTAACGGGGTGCTAGGAGAATGGGCTCCCTGGCAACCAGCAGCCTGCTTCACCACTGTGGGCTCCCAGTGCCACAGGGCTAAGGTGGGCCCTTTGAGAGACAATGGGAAGACAGCATGCGAGCCTGGCAGTGCAGAGCTCGGAGTGGACCTCAGTCTCCCGGCCAGCTTTCTGGGCCTGCTGCCACCTTGGGACAGAGACAGACTTATCGGCCACGTAGTCTGGGCTCTGGCTGTTATTTAATTTTAACAACCCCATGGGGGATGTGCAGTGACTGTCCCATACTATAGATGAGGAAGTGAGAGACGCTCTCCAAGACAATCATTGGCTATGGGAGGAGAGATGGGTTCAAGCCTAGAGTGTCTGTGTCTGGGATGAGTGGGAGGCTGCGCTTTCTGCTTTAGTTGCTCACTTAGGCCAGACTCCTTTGCACAGACAGATCTCTCTCTGAACCTTTGTCCCAGACAGCCGAGTGCCTCAGGGGAGACCCCTTGGGTCCCCAGTTGCCTCCAACCCAGCACACTCAGACCCCAGCTCCCTGACTTATCCCCTCTCCATCCTTTTCTTAAACACAGAGAGCTCTCAGCTGGGAACTTAGACTCTTAGGGGCCATCCAGATCTCTTGCTGTTCCTTCTCCTCTACACTCAGTGACTCCTTCAACAGACATTTATTGAGGACCTACTATGTGCTGGGCACTGTCCCAGGCTCAAAGGAGATGCTGGTGCTGTGTGTAACTTTTTCTGAGAATTAATCATTGGCAGAAGTTATCTGGGAATCACAATATTTATTCAACACAATATCCCATTCTTCCAGCTTTTCCAAACATCAGCATCTTCTGAGGACTCATTAGATGCTACGCTCTGAGTTCAAAGCTTCATGCTGGGATTTTGGCACCAGACATTTCCACAGAGGGGAGGCAGGTAGAGTGCAGGTCCCTTTCCCTACCCCATTCCCAGGCAGCGACTCAAATGAACAGCTTGGAGATACAGACCCATGCCATTTTAGGAGTGATATTCTATTAATCTTATTATTCTGCAACTGTCCCGCCTACCCTCGGTAATCTGTGGACATCATTCTGGGTCATTATTGGAAGATCTGTGTCATCTCCTCATCACTTTAGGAAAGTACAGAGTGGGTGATGAGAGACTGTCTCACCCCCTGGGTCTCCATAGAGATGGGGTCGCTGTACTCACTTTCAGGGGGAAGTGCAGCTGCACCTTGCTTGGGCTGAATGCTCAGAATTCTAGCACCAGCTTCTCCTTTAAGTATGAAACAGTGCTGAGCACATAGTAGGCCCTCAACAAATGTTTGTGAATGAATCACTAATCACCGAGTGTAGGAAAGGAGGAAAAGCAAGAGATCTAGATGACGTCCAAGAGTCTGAATTCTCAGTAGAATTCTTCAGCTGTTCAGCTTTTCCCTTAGGGAGAGATCCTTAAATAGTTCTAATCTTTCTCTTTGGAGACTGCAGCCAACATCTTTTTATAAACATTTTTCCACATGAAAGTTTTGTTTGTGTAGGTGGAGTCCTAGGACTCACATTACTGGGTCAAAGGGCAAGGGTATTTAAGATTCTTGGAGGTGCTGCTGCCAAATTACCCTCTGCTAGGATTGTAGCAAGTCATACTCCTCCACGTGGGTTGACACATAGCTGGGTCCAGAGCAGGGAAGCCGGGAGTGTGGGGAACACAGGGCTGCTTGGGAGGAAGGGACTGAGCCTGTCTTACAGAAGGGATTCTGGGACTGCTATGTGTTAAAGACAGGGCAGCAGAGTGGGTGGCACCATCTCCCATGCCAGAGAGACTCTGTTCCCATTCTCCTGTGGGCCTTATTCCACCCCGGGGGTGGGAAGGGACATCCAGGGCAAGGCCCACGGGTGCTTCCGTAAAGCTTGCACTTTGGCCCAGCCCTGGTAAAATCACATCCATTTCACAGATGAGGGAACTAAGGCTCAAGGCAGTGCCCTGATCATCCACAATTCCACTGCGTGGCTATAGAGATCTAAGGCTGGATCCTGGCCTGAGGACACCTGTGGGATGCAAGAGAGATGAGCACATGCTCCTGGGCTAGCAGCCTGGCCAGGGAATGCTGGAGCCTGAAGTAGTGGGTGATTCTGAAGGGGCCACTAACTCAGGTGTGTGAGCCTGGCTGTATTCCTCTTAGACTACAATGGTGGCATCTGTGAAATGGCTGGGTAGACTTAGGTCAGGGGTTACACAAGCAAATGCCTACATGGGACCCAGGAGACAAGCAAGTAGAGATGGCCAGTTCATGGATCTGACATTTAGGGGGAGGCAGGGCCCATGCCATGGGGAAAGGATGCCCTGGCTGAGGGGCCCAGAGCCATTTCTGCCAGTGTTGCCAGCACTTAGATGAAAGTGGAAATCCAGACTATCCTGTCCAAGGTGTCAAGGATCGTCAAGGTTGGTTCTTAGGGGCCTTATCAGGCCTCTTGAGACTTCCAATCTCTTGTCATTCTCAAGATCAAAGATCCCTAACCTTTCTGAGCTATGGACTTTTTCTCTGAGCAAATCTTTTAAATGCATAAAATAAAATACATTACCTTACAAAGGATTCCAATTACGCTGGAATACAGCTGTCAAAATACTAAAAACTACATTTTTGATAGAGTAATAAATATACTTCTTTATTAACGTACTAAATAACAGGAGCTAGGACTAGCCTAATTAGTATCATAATTTTGAAGCAGTGATGAGTGTAAATAATCTTTTGAGATAGCAGCAGTGACTGTAATGTGATATGAAAATATCTGTGATTTCTCTTGGCGACAAAGTCAAGGGCATAGCTAATATGGCTGTGGTTGGTTGTCGACATTCACAAGGGAAGGAAATGCTAAATTTCAGTTAGTAAAAGGACAGATGCATTTTGTTTTTCTTCCTTTAAGTTTATCAAGCTCCCCAGCTGCTGAGGTCCCTTGTCATTGATGGGGTTATGTGTGAGCAGGGAAGGGCTGGGACCCCCACAAGTCTCAGCACAGGAAGGAGCTCGTGTCCCGTGTACCCTCCACAGCTGCACTGGGGGCCTTGGATGCCGATTCACTCCGCAGACCCTGGGCAGCCACGACAAAACCGAGCTCTGGGAAGGGCCTGCCTCTGCCCTTCCTCCCTGCAGCCCGGGTGAGTCACAAAATGTCCTTTCTCAGGAAGACCAAATATAAACATTTGGGGATTATCTTGAGAACAAGATGTTTGTTTACTTTTGAAAATTGCAGATATGGCAAAGTGCTGAGGCCTACAACTGCAATTAATAGTAATTTAGGTCAATTTCTCCAGGGCAAAGCTGCAGCGTGGTGTAAAGAGGCCAAGACCAATCTTCTCCCTGTTTTGTGTTCAGGTAATGTCATGTTGTTTATTTCTTCTTAGTCATAGGGATTTTTATGGCTTTTATCTTCATTGTAAAAATTTCCAAACACTACATAAAGCAAAATTTCCCTCATTTTAACTCATTACTCAGAAAGAACCACTAATGAAGGATCAGAATATAAAATGTGAAGCTTGTTTTTCCTAGGCCTGCACTCATACACATTACCATTCGTGGAATCCTTTTTTTTTTTTAAACGGCCTTCTGCAACTATTATTTTTCACCAAATATGTTAAAAATATTATTTGTCTATATATCTGTCTTCTCAAGAATTTGAGTTTCAAAAGAGGAGACACTGTGCTTTATTAATCATTACACATCTATGACCTTATCAAATAATTTATACATGTTTGTCAAATTAACCAAATTAATGAGTACATGCATTTATTTTTAAAAAGTACAAATACTTTCATACGTCCATTAAACAATATTGTTTCGGGGTAGCTGAAAACTAAGTTTTAGGAAATTTTTCAACCATTAAAGGGTACTTGATTGTTTTTAGTTGTTTACTTATACCTATTCCATATCAACCACCCTTATATAAGTCTGTACATACTTCTTTATGTATTTTTTAGACTCAGAGAAAGGCTTATTCTGAAAATCATTGTCAAGTTTCTCCTTCCATAGGTTGAATCAAATTGTAACATATCACTGCAAAATCTTTTTTTCTGTTCTCCCTCTAAAGTTGAATAACTTATTTATTTATCAGATTGAAACATACTTTATTCAACAAAAATTCAACCCATTTAAAATATATCAAAGTGCCTGTATAATTCTTCATAATAACATTTGTGATAGGATTTTCTTCTTTTGAATACTTTAAATGATAATATATTTTGAGATAATTTAAGCTTCCAGAAAAGTTACTAGAAAAATACAAAGAACTTTCATAGTGCCCTTCACCCAGATTCCCAAATTGTTAACATTTTATCATGTTTGTGTTCTTTTGTGCTTGAGAACGCTCTCTGTCTCTCTCCCTCTCTCTCTCTCTCTCTCTCTCTCTCTGAATCTCTGGAGAGCAAACTGTAGACATAATATCCCATCATCTCCAAACACTTGCAGGGTGTACTTCCCCAAACCAAGCCCATTCTCTACACAGCCTTCACTCGACATAGATACAAACATCACCGTCCAATCCGCAGACTCCAGTCTACTGCCCCAACAGTAGGTCTTTTCTCTTCTGGTCCTGAATCTTCTCCAAGAAAATGCATTTAGTTCTTGTGTGTTTTCAGTTTCCTCCAAGCTGCACTAGTTCCTCCGCTTCCACTTATCTTTTGACTCCTCAGCAGTCTTAAAGGATAGGGCTTTATATTCTCCAGCACCACCCTCAACCCAGGTTCCTCTGACGTTTCCTCCCATCTACTGGCTACAGGCAGGTCGTGCTTCCTGAGGTGAGAGGGTCATGGAAATGACGTCATTCTTTTTTTTTGGTACCGGGGATCGAACTTGGATCCTTATGCTTGCGCAGCAGGCGGCAAGACCACTGAGCTAAATCCCCGGCCCAGAAGCTGTTCTTTTGTAACTCATTAGTGGGATATGCCGGTGACCCGTTCTACCCGGGGATGTTAAACCCGATCATCTGGCCATGTTGGTGCCTGCCAGGTTTACTCACCTTAACCTCAGCAGTTCCCTTTTGAAACTGATCAGTGTGTTGCAAGCAGGTGTTCTGAGCTGCAGCCAATATTCCATTCTTGCTAAACCTCCTCCAGGGACAACTCCTGCTAGATGGACCATTTTCATGATGATTGCCAAACGATGATTTTCTACTCTCATCCTTCCTTCTACAGTTAGTCAATAGTCTACTGTAAGGGAAAGCTTTTCCTTTTTCTTTTGTTTGTTTGGGGTTATTTTTGGTACCAGGGATCAAACTCAGGACCTTGCACTTGCAAGGCAGGCAGCAGAATCACTGAGCTAAATCCTCAGCCCGCCTTTTCCTTTTGTTTATGTAAATGGATGCATGTATTTATGTCAGTTGAAGCTCATAGATTCCCACTTTATAACCCATTTCTGTCGTTATCTATTTTGATGCTCAAATGGTCCCAGATTTAGCTAGTGAGGTGCTCTTCAAGAGTGGAGTAGCTCTTCTATCCTTTGGCACGACTCCATTGCTCACTGAGCATGTCCTTACTTTCAGGCACAGTGCAGTACCCTAGATTCATCTTCCTCTCTTGCATTTACTGTCTCAGCCATAGAATCAGTCATTTCTTTGAGGAGCCTTGGTCCATTTTCATGGGAGATGTTATTTAAAACCAAGGTCTGGGCACTCAATATGCTCATTGCACCTGCAATGTTATTGCTTCTGGGTATGTGTGTGTGTGCATGTGTGTGTGTGCACACAAACCTCCTCACAATTCTTCATCTGTAAGTTATTTCCATCATCCATTCACATATATGTTACCAAAGCATGAGCTCACGCCAATTTTGAGACAGGATCTTGCTGTGTAGTTCATTGCAGGCTGGCCTTGAACTCACAGCCACCCTCCTGCCTCAGCCTCCCGAGAGTGAGCTGGGAATGCAGGCCTGTGCCACTCGGCCTGGCATGGTTTCATTTTTAATTCCTTACCAGTGGTTTTCCTTCCTTTCCACACCGTTCTGCCCCTAAAGCAATTGATCAGTTACTGGTTTCTCCCATGTTTTTCTGTCTGATAAGACATATACTTAAATCTCTCTTTTTTGATTTGTTAGCTCCAGGGGAAAAAAGGGAAAAAAACCAAGTATATGATACTATATACCATTTTTTCTACTATAAAACATTATAAAATCTGTGAATTCATACTTCCCTCCCACTCCAATTTTGTTAGGATCTGATATTTTTACCACAGCCCACTACTGGCTTATTATTTCTTTTTTTACATTATATGCATTTTTAAAAGAATTATAAATTTCAATCAAAATTGAGTTTCACAATTATTGAAGTTTAATTATAGATTTAGAAGGATCTAAGACTTAGTTTTGGTCCTTCCCTTCAATTCTTTCCTCATTCCAGACTGCCTTGTGTTGAACTATTATTTTTGCTTTGTTTGGTAGTGAGGTTTAGCATTTATTAAGGTAAGAAATGAAGTATGCTCTGCAGAGCGAGAGTGGACCACTGAGAAAGAGAGGGCACCCTGGCCTGCTCATCTACCTTTCAAACATTTTTTTTTTTTGCATTACTGGGGATGAAACGTAGGCCTCCTCACTCAGACTGGTGAGCACTTCACCACTGAGCTACATGCCCACCCCTTCAACTCTCTTGATTATCTGGGCTTCATTATCAAAAACTACTTTCAAAATGTTGGTGGGTTTAATGGATTGTCTAGTCCTGAGCTTTGCGGATATTCTGCAGCAGAAGTGACAGGTCAATATGGAAAAAGAACGGGGCAGTCTGGCACTCACCCTTGTGGTGCTATCTTGGTTTTCCTGGGAGGTGCTTCCTTCTCAAATCCTTCATATTGAACATCTTCATCGGAGTGCATCTGGATTTTCATCTTTCTCGAATACTGTTTTTTGAATGCCATCTGCTCTTTCAATCTCATGTTCAGTTTTTTCCTTTATTATATGATGGATTATTTTGTGGTCACTTATTCTCACCTTTGAAAGATTTCACTCTGCATGTCTGTCTCCACTGTTTGTCACCCATAACAGTTACCTTCTTTTAAGTTGTGTCCGACTCTGACCTTTCCCTTTGTATCGTATATGATTTTCCTACAGCCTGTCTTTGATATTGTTGACTGTGTCAGTTCTGTCTTCACTGCTTCTTAGCTGTTTAATGGGCACCTGGTGATAATATACCAATTCATAATTTCTTTCCTTGGCTCTGCCATTCCCCTAATATTATTCTGTTAAATTATCATCTCATCTTTAGTTCCTTTGAGACTTTGATATACTTTTAGTCTAATTTTTTTTCTGCTTCCTGGGCTGTATCTTTTTCAAAACTGGGGTCTTTATTTTTAGCATGATCCATTTCTCCTTTCCTTTACTGTTTTTGCTTGAAATTTTCTATAGCTTTCCTGTTATTTTGTTATTATTATGGTGATTTTGGGTTATTTCTCTTTGAACCAGTGTAGTTTTATCGGGTCTATTGTTCACCCAGACAGACCACTGCAGTCTCCTGACCTTCTTTCTCTGACTACCTGGCTCTTACTTGTACCCCCATGATCTTGGCCTGAGTCTGCTCTTCCATGGCCTGGGAGGTGGGTGGGGAAGGAGGTGCAGGGGCCCTGGCTGATGGGAGTAAATGAAACTTATATGTCTTTCTCTACAGAGCACTGTCCTTGAAGCCCTGAAGGGGACCTGGGCACACCCCAGTAGAGGGTGGTGGGGAGGAGGGACACTCAATTTCATGTGGTCCCTAGATTCAGAGGGAGACTGCCTTTTGAGGACATGTCTTTGCCATAAGAACAGTCAGTTTGGGGCCATCTCTGCAACCATACTCTTCTGTCTTCTTGTGCCATGAAATTCCAGGGATGCTAGTTTCCCAGCATCCACAGAGAGGCCCGGGGGGGCATTCTCACACCTCACATCTCACCCTGGGTTACCTTTCCCTAGTGAGGTTTCCTTTTCTATTTTGTGATGACTTTGTCATTTGGTGTCTGTACTCTTAAAATAGTTCTACTTCCCTCTCAGCTAGAGGCAGCTTTCTCATGACTGGGACAAAAACCTGACACCCACAGCTTAAAGGAGAAGAAGTTTATTTTGGCTCATGGTTTCATGGGGTTCAGTGCATGGCCTGTTGGCTCCAAGACAGAAACACCATGGCTGAAAGGTTTGGCAGAGGAAAGCTGTTGAACCTATAGTGGCCAGCAGAGAGAGAGAGAGAGGGGAAGATATCAGGAGCAAGAACACACCTTTTCAGTTCACATCTCCATTGCTCCAACTAATCCAATCAGCACCACCACCTAATAGCACATTCAGCTATGAACTCATAGATGGATCAATCCACTAATGAGTTTAGCAGCCTCATGATCTAATCACCTTCTGAAAGTCACTTTCTGAACACATGAGATTTTGGGGGAACATTTTAGATCTAAACCAAAAAAGCAAGTATTATGGATTTGGCTGGTTTGGGCCAACTTTCTACTTTTTAGAGCAAGGAAAGATGTTCTGGACTAGCAAATTCCTCTGGGGGTAGTGGTACCCCCGGGGAACAATTGTGAAGTCTAAAGACATTTTTAGTTGCCACAATTGGGAAAGGTGCTCCTGGCATCTGATAGGTAGAAGCCAGAGATTCTGTTAAACATTCCACCCTGCCTAGGAAAGCACACAGCATTCTCTGGTCCCAAGTGTGAATAACAGTTAAGGAACCCTGTTTTAGATTGACATTCCCTGGGCTCTCTTTTGGGCTGTGCGTTCTCCCTGTCTCCATCTGCCAAATGGAGTGATGTTTTAAGGGCCTCTTGAATTCCATTCACCCAACATTTCACCATTGTGGAAATATCAAAAAGTAGTTCTCAGAATCTCCTTCCAACTTGGTCTAAAGTTTCTTTTCCCTGGAAGATACTTTTGAAAATTGGACTGCCGTGGTGGGTCTTGGATCAGCCTGTTTGTACTGCTATAATTAGGTACCTGAGACTGGGTCACTTGTATTTGTTCTAAATGTATTTGTTATAGTTCTGGAGGGTCCAAGATCAGGGCAAGGATGCATGTATCTAGGGGGGACCTTCTTGCCACATCCTCACAGGCAAAAGGGCCAAAGGACAGCAGTGAAGAGATGGAAGATGGAGTCCCTGGCTGCTCGCCTCAAGCCCTTTTCCCTAGTTCCATTCATGAAGGTGGAGCTCTCAGGCCCCAGTCACCTCTTAACACTGTCATGTGGATTTTGGAGGGACACAGAGACACCACAGCGCTCTCCATCCCTCACTTCAGAACTGCTCTCACATCCTTGGTCATTTAAAATGTATTTTTACTTGTCATTTTTCACTTTATTCAATTTTGGCAGAGGGACATTCGGTAAGCTTGCATTTACTTTATTATCTTCCTTGTGTATTTTAGATAATTTTAAAGAAAGATAATTCAGATGTTCCGTTTCATATTTCAGAAGTGGCTATGATTACTATGGGAGGCACATTTTCAAATAACTCTTTCCTAAGCATTATCTCATTTAATCTCTGGCAGCCTATTGAAATTGGTATTATTATGCCCATTTTGCAGTGGCTCTCACTCACCCGTGGCTGGTGAGTCGACATGGATTAGATCTGTTTGGGTCTAAATTTTGTGTCTTTTCCAGTACACTGCACTCCTCTTCAACAAATGAAATAATAACCTCCTTGTATCCCAGAGAGTGTATTTGTCAGAGAAATTGGATTCTACAAGACATTACTCACTATATCTCCTCTACCTAAGGGCATATTTAATTGAACTTAATTGGAACAACTACCCAGGGCTTTTAAATTTTATTATTATTTTTCTCTCTCACTGTTAAGCAACTGCAAAATCTCATCGTCATTAAAAGCAGGTGCTATAAGTCCAATTATATGTGAATGTGGTTTTTTTCTCTGCCTGCTGGAAATGGAAGAACTTGAACAGACGTATTGGCTCCCCATGGTTTGAATTTTCAACCTGTACTCATTTTCTGTTCCATGGTGGAACTGACCACTTCATTTGAGTTTTGCAGAGGCAAGGGCACTGTGATCCTTGTCTTGGCTGTGTGACCAACAGCAAGTTACTTGATTTCTCTAGGCTTTACCTGTGCCTGCTGGGAATGGCAAGTATAGGGTCATACACTCTTTCTGCCTTTATTTTTTTAGGTTCAAGTAATCCAGTTCTAGGAATTGACTGTAGGCTGTAGCTCTAGCCTGCCTGGGTTTTGATATATTCTTGGGTAGCACTTTTAAGTTTCATCTTTCCCCAGTTTGCTCACCTATCAAATAAACTTGTTAGGTAAGTTCAGTGGTTTTCAAATTGTGTTCCAAGGAACCCCAGGAATCATGGAGGGAAACAGAAAGATCAGCTCGTGCATTTCCAAAAGTGTTCTGTTAACAAACAAACACAACATTGCTCTGAGGTGTTCCTTCCCACACAGCCCCCCTGTGAGGAGGTTCCTCCAGGTGAACATTCTTAGAATTGACACTTAACTTCTTTAAGAATCATTTTGGCTTGATAGTGAAATGAAATCAACAAAGCCAGATCCCTTACCTTATTTAACATAAGACACTGGACATTTTGTATTGGAGTGGAGAGCCAGGCGTGGTGGCAGACACCTATAATCCCAGAACTCTGGGAGGCTGAGGTGGGAGGATTGCTACTTTGAGCCAGACTGGGCAACTTAGAGACTCAGTGTCACCCTGTCTTTAAAAATTAAGAAACAAAGGGGGTGGAGTTGGGTATGTAGCACAGTTTGAAGATCCTGGGTTCAACCCTCCACACTGGAAAGCAAAGTGCTGGTGTGGAGGATTGTCACCATGAGTATCACTGTGTCCTAGTGATGCCCTAAGGACATGGGTAGGTGCAATGGTTGCCAGCCCCTCTGATGACTGTCCTCATGTCTGCTTCTTCGACCTGTGTATTTGCCTTCAGTGCTTTCCCCTCCCCATGGCTCTCAGGCTGTGTCACATTCTCGCTCCTCCTACGCCCTAAGAAGAAGGTCTCTTCACAGTGAGACTCACTTTTGCAGGGGTCCTCACCTTCCAGCCCCCCCCCCCCCGGTCCCTGCAAGCCTGTAACCAGATACATAGTGGCCTCGGAATTTCTTCACGGGTTGTTCCCAAGGCACCTCAGAAGCATCAGGCTCTCCTGTTTCTCCCACGGTGGCTTCGTTTCCCATGGAGCTCAGTGTCTGCCCGAGACACCAGAACATCAGCCTGCCACACACCCTGGTTCTCCCATCTTCCTCAGCTTCTCCATTCGATTGGTCAGACCTCCTCTGCCCCCAAAACAGTTCAGTCAATTTCAACACACCTCTAATCTCTCCAGGCTTCAGCTTCCTCAGGAAGGGAGAAAAGGAACGAACAGAGAGAAAGAAAGGAAACACTGCCTGAGCCAGCACCTTTCCCCGGCTGTAACCACCTGATCAGGAATTTGGTATCAAACGGATGGGGTCGGATCCAACTCTGCTGCTTCTCAGCTTCGTGTCTTGGCAGAGTAATACATCCATCCCCTTTCTGAGCTTGTTTCCTCATCTCTACAATGGCAGTGACAGTCTGTGTTTGGGGGATGGATGGAGACAGTGGCACACAGCAAGCGTGTGATAGATCTTAGCCAGCTTGTTGTCTTTTCCTTTTTCTTTCCTTTCACGCCTTGTTGAGAGCTGTATTTTTCCACCCAGGCAACTGCTCTCCTGCTGCAAGTGCAGGCATTGTTTGGGAGCTGGGCTGAGGCGAGGTTGTGCGCTGCAAACTCATCCACTGTTGCTGCCCTACAAATGTCACGTTTATCCAAATAGCAATTTCAGGGCAGACTTCTTTTCTGATTTGTTGCTGCTTCTGAAAGATTAAATGGCAAGAACACTGAGGTGTCAGGAACATGATGGACTCGTTGCAGGAGCAGCCAGGTCTTCCTCGCCCCTAATGCTCTGAAAACCCCGAAGGGAGGGCTCAGGGCCCTCTTCCCCCAAAGCAAAGGGTCCCTGTTGGTCTGAACACCTGGGGATCCCGCAGGTCCTTGCTTGGGGAATAGATCCTCAAGCCTGACCGAGACTCCCTGGTATCTTTCCCCTCCCTCCACTTCCATCTGTAACCAGATGCCATAGGATAGGCTGACCATTCACTTAATTGTTCTTAGACTTAACTTTACTGTCATTTCCACGTGATAAAGTGCACCCATTTTAAGGGTTCAGTTCTATAAGCTGTGACAGAAGTTCACATTCATAAATCTACCACGACAGTCAAGATACAGACTATTTTAACTTTTCTTTTAAATCCAGAAATATTACAGCCACCCAGAAGATGCAGAGATCAATATTACAAAATTATGTTGACAAATCTATCAATAAGATTTAGCAGATGTTACATTTTGCCATATTTGCTTGGATTTCTCTTCATTTCTCACTCCTTTCCTCTCCCTCAGTTTATCCATGCTCCACTACAGAGAAATAAAAGAAAGTTCTTTTAAAGAATTGAAACATAATAGGGACAGTTGGAGCCATCCACACTCCTACCCCCAGAGTTAACCACGGTCACTACCCATGTTTGAGAGGTAACACATCTGCCTCATGTTTCAAGACTTTTACTGCATTGTGTATGATCACGAATCGTGTACAATATTGCAGGGAAGGCTTTTAATATTTGTATCAAACAGTGCCTAGGATTTGTGTTCTTTTGCAGCATGATTTTACCCCCTACATGTGCTCTTTAAGGTTTATTCACTTTTTTACGAGTACAGTAGACTTTAAAGAAATTAAAAACAAAAAGACCTTTTACTTTAGTAGACCTTTTAATTTCTTTAGTTTCTTGCCTTAATAGTGTAAGAATGTTTAAAATTTATTCAATCTCCTACTGATAGGCATTTAGATTGTTTCCCAGGTTTCTTCCTAATCATGTTAGTGCTGTAGTGAATATCCTTGAGCCTGTGTACAAACATTATTGTAGTCCATGCACAGGAATTTACCTGAAAGGAGGATTATTGGGGCATAAAACCACAGAGCTTATAGATCTCCAAGTTTATGAGGCACTGTTATTCTGGAATCTCATTTTTCATCCTTTTCTCTTTGGAATCCTTGACCTTTTTCCCCTTTTACCAAAGGCAGTGAGTAAA
Source organism: Heterocephalus glaber (assembly GCF_000247695.1). The sequence goes on along the minus strand of NW_004624790.1, from coordinate 10,500,395 downwards.
TTAGTCCAAAAATTTCAAATTTTTTTTGATCAATTCTCAGAAACATATTCTTCATCTATCTATATAAATGTGTTTATTTCCTTCTCTTTTGTATCAAACTTTTTGCTTATGTGTCCTTTTTTGTTTCCTTTTAAAATCTTTGAATAGGATTTTATTTAGGATTTGTATTTGCTTTTGACTAGCCTGGATAGATTTTCTCTGGTAATCCCCACACTGCACCTGGGTAGATTCAGCATTATCTTTCTAGAACTTTCTACGTGTCTATATATTTGAATAATGTGCAGAAAGACTTAGGAGGCTACAAAACAAACAGAAAACATTGATTACTTCAAGGCAGGACTGGAGGATGAGAGAGATTATTCATTTTTTATATACAAATCTCTTTTTAAACATTGGCAAACATTATGAATATCCAATAAAATTTATAAGTGACTACATTACCATGTAAAAAGATGCTTGACCTTGTTGATATCCAATGAAATGTAAATTAAGACAAACTTGAGACATCTCTTGCACATCAGATCAGGAGAAATTTACAATTTTATAATATCCAATTTGGTGATGGTGTTGGGAAAGATGCACTATTTCAAGAATTTTTTTTTAAAAAAAGGGAACTTGAGGACTAGATCATGTAACTAAAATTACCTTATGAGACATTTAAAACCCAGGCAGAAATGGGCAACTTGTTAGTCTTTGTGTATAGTGCACTCTCTAAAGAAATATTTTGTATACTTTTAAGAATACTTATGAAGAAATTTAAGATCAGACTTTATTTTGCATTAGGATTGCCTTCAGTTTTTCCATATTGTTATATTTTGCCTAAAATGCTGATTTCTCCTTTGCTTTATCAAGAGCTAGACTTGACCAGATATGTCAAGATTATTAAATATGCAGAGCTCCAAGGCTGCAGGTCTGTCAAGGTGACCTTGTAGCCCATGTGGATGGTTCCTATCCTCAAACCTACTCTGGAGAAGTCACAGACATGGGAGGAAATGTAGATTTGAGGAACCAAGAACTGTCAGAACCTATTGGACTGTCTGAAGGTAGCTTGAGCTGGAGTATGTGTGTTAGTGTGTGTTTGTGCAGTATGCACGCACACTCATGTTTGCTGGAGGGAGAAGGACACCCATAGGCAAGGGCGGGAAGGTAGGTTAGGGTGATGATTTTCAGTCCTGGTGCACATTAAATTCATCTTTGGAAGCTTTAAAAATATTCACATCATGTAACAATAATATGTAGAAGAATGTCCTTGTTCCTAGGAGATTCACTTTTAGCTACTAGAAATCTGAGACTCACTTTCACATATATCAGGAAAACAGAGGCCCCAAACAGAGAGGAGAGAATGGGAGGGAGCCAGTGTGGCGATTTTTGGTGTATCCAGGTGAAGACCTCAGTGGTGTTCATTGTACTATTTTTTTTTCAACAGTTTTGTAAGTTCAATCCTTTTCTTTCCCCTTCCCCTTTCTTCTTTTTATTTTCTAAACTATAATGTTGAGAAAATCAGTATTCACCTCTAGGCCTCATTCTGGGTATTCAGAATGTGTTGGTCTATGACAGGATGGCGTTTAAAAAAAAGAAGTTCCACATGTGATTCTAATGCAGAACCAGAATTAAAACCCACTGGGTTGGTGGGAAGATTTTTTTTTTTTTGTACCAGGGATCGAACTTGGATCCCTGAGTTTGCGAGGCAGGCGGTGGAACCACTGAGGTAAATCCCTGGCCCCGGGAAGATTTTTAATTTTAAAAAGTTCTTCTCTTGCCTCTCCTGAAATGCCTTGGTACCACCTTTGACTTCTATTTCACTGTAGCAATTGCTCGGACCACCAGTGTACAAGGAATACACACAAGACAGCTCAGTGCTCTGCGGGGAGAGAGGAACTGATGCCAAATGAAATCCTGCCGGAGGACTTGTCGTCTGCAATACAGCAAAGAGGGGTGCTAATTGTTCCTCTGTGGTGTGTGAACTTCCTTACCCATTAGTCCTTTTTCATTTAACCCATATCTATCTGAAGGGATAACAGATGACAACTGGCCTTTTGGGTTTTATACATACTCTTCACCAAACAAGTAGCTGACCTCATCAAGGTAGCACAAACTTACCACCCCAAATAACCTAGCTAGCCACCTGAAATCACCTAGCTTGTGAAGGAAGACAATAAACAGTACATCCACCAGAGGCAGAATAATTGTGAAATGGATCCAGAATTTAAAATAAACATTATAAAAATAATTTGGCAAATAAGGAAAGATTCGAAGCACATGATGAAAAAGTAAGAAATCATTGAAAGGAACCAAGTGGAAATTTTTAAGTGTGAAAAGTGTAATAGCTGAAGTAAAGAACACAAGAGATAGATTGCAAGCAGGATGGAAATAGCTGAAGAATAAACTAATTAAATGGAGAAACAAGTTGAGGGATTCTTCCAAGAAGTAGCAGAAAATAGTGAAGAGGGAAAAAAACTATTCTTAAATGCTTTGAAATAGGGAAGACAGATGTAGAAGTGGCCATATTCAGAAAACAAGAACTGCAGAAGAAGAGAAAAATGGAGATCATGAAATATTTAAAGAAATAGTGAAGATTCAACTTTCTAAAGTTGAAAATAAGAGGCCCTGGCTTGAAAAGGCTTGCAGAACACCAAACAAAAGAAATAAGGAAAAACACACGTCCATGTTACAGCAATACATAGGAACATCAAAGAGAACTTAATGTTTTTGGAGATGAAGCAGACTGCCAACAAAAAACAATTGGACCAGTATTAAGAAGATACAAGAAATAGGTAAAAACTGAAAGTGTAAATAAGGACTAAAAGGTACAATAGATAATGTAAATAGGAAGAAAAGGGGCAAAGGTGAAGGGGGAGGGGAGGGGGAGGGGAAAGGAAAGAAGGGAATGGAATTAATATGAGAAAATGGAAACAAAAACAAAGTCTTTGTAAATGGAGAGGGATGGAGGGGTTGAAGGGAGGGCAGAGGAAGGGGTTAAAATAAGAACCAAGGGAGATTATGTAAAGGTGCAAATTTCCAATGATGAATGTCATTATATTGTACACCTAAAATGTACCAATAAAATAAAATTAAGAAAAAGAAATAAGTAAAACACGAAGGACTAGATATAAATATTATCATATTCAAGAAGTAAATAAAGGTTAATAAACTTGAGTAGGATCTTAAATTAATGACCACCAGCACAAGACAAAATATAAAAAACTTTAAACCAACAAAAGGAAATTCTCTCTATCAAAAGTAGCAGAGAAAAAGGAAACAACTAGAGATCCTTATAAATATAAATTGTGGGATATGTTTTGAAATAATAAAAATTATAATAAATGCAAATGAATTAAACTTGCTAATTGAATGCAGATATCTCAGATTATGTTTTAAAAATAATCAGTATTATATCTTTTAAAATAAGAAATAACAATAAAAAAGGCAAAGAATTTTGAAAAAAGTCAAAGACTATATTCCATGCAAATATCAAAAGATACCCTTTTTTTTGAGGGGGGGTACCGGGGATCGAATTCAAGACCTTACGCTTGTGAGGCAGGTGGCAGAACCATTGAGCTAAATCCCAGCTCAAAAGAGATATAGACTGGCAATCTTGACATGCAACATAATAATATTTAACATAAAAATATCATAATGACCACAGCAGGTGCATGTATAGTAAGAAAAAGAACTATGCAACAAAAATATAACCAATAGAAACCTATATTAATCTAAAAATGCACTCTAAAAATATTTCAAGCAACAGTAGACAGAGCCAGAGAGATGTTGATAATCCATTATTTGTAGTTGGATCTTTTATCATATTCCTCTCAGAACTGGACAGATTACGTAGTCTAAAAATAATCAGACATATTTAAAAAAAACTTCTCTTTGCTCCCAGTGTTCTGAAATTTCATAATGATATAGTTTAGTGTGGATCTATTTTTATCCATCTTACTGGGTACTTGTGGGCCTTTTCAATCTTGCAAGTCATATCCCACTGTGGGGAAATTTTTAGTATTGTTTTGTTGCAAATAAACTCCCCTATGTTTTTTCTGTTCTCTGTGGAGCTCTTTTTATTTGGGGATAACCACCTTCAGGATGATTCCTCTAGTTTTCTTATTTTCCTCTTTTCTTGGTTTTTGTCTTTTTTATCTACTTACTGGGAAATTTCCTCATCTATATCTTCCAAGCCTGCTGCTGACGTTTTAAGATTTCTCCTACCATATTTTTAACTTTAAGAGCTCTGTTTTGGTCTCAGAATATTGCTTTTCTTAAAATAGAATCCTGTTCCTATTTCATGTTTGCAGTACTTCATCCCTTTGAGGAAACTAATACTTTAAAAAGATATTTTCCTCTCCCTGAATCATATCTGTTTCTCTAAATACCCCTGTATTGATTCTAATTGCTGCTGTAAAACTTTAAGACAGTATATTATTTTAGAGTTCTGTAGGTGAGAAATTCAATATGGTTTCACTGAGATGACATTATGGTGTTGGAAGGACCATTTCCTTCTGGACGTTCTAGGAAAAATATTTTGTTGCCTTTTCCAGCTTTTAGAGGCCACCCACATTCTTTGTTTTCTAGCCCCTTTTCCACATATTCAGAGCTTCTAATGTCACATCTATCTCTATGACTCTTCTTTAGTTTTCACATCTCCTCCAGACCATGGCAAAATAAAGTTCTTGGCATTAAAGGATTCAAGTGATTAGACTGAGATCACTGGGAAATCCAAGATAATCTCCTCATCTAAGAGTCAGCCCATTAGCAACTTTAATTGTATTTGCAAATTTAAGCCTGGAAAAAAAAATTTAAGCCTGAAAAAGTGTCATGTAACTGAACATTTTCACTGTTTCAGGGAATTAGGACGTGGATACTTTGAGGAGCTGTTTTTCTTCTGCCTACCATACTCCCCTTTTCGGTTTTGTTCTCCAATTTGCATGTTAAAAGCTTTCCTCAGATGTCTGAAGATCTTTAGCCATTTGCACGTATGTAAGAATGGGGGACTAAAAAGGTTATTGGAAGCTGGTGCTGTGACTGACCTTTCCTGTGGGCAATCCCATGTCAGTGTCTCAGTTCTTTGCTGTTGGGCTGGCAGGTTCCCCAGGGCAAACTTGTACAGTCTCCTGCCTGGAGGCAGAGGGCCTGGCCACCAGAGTTGTGTAAACTGAGTGAGAAGAGACTTGGGAATTTCAAGATCAGGGATGTGCATATTTGCTTCATTCCCTTGTGTCCCTCAGCTGTGATTGGTGTCCCTCAGACAGGGACTAGACATTCTGTCTTCTGCCTAGGTGAGAAAATTTAGAGTGCAGTGCTGACTCTGAAACAGATTTTCAATCAACCCTTGAATGTTTAATCAAATCCTCACCACTATTTCTGGAGCTGTTGGATAACCATTGCTGAGTTATATGGGGACTCTTTCTGTAAATTGGATTGGTTCTTGGATTCATCCTTTCTTGGCTTAGAATTCAACTTCATTAGTTCTCAGCTAAGTGTCATTTATCTATCTGCTTTCCAGCTACCAAATTTTGTTGTTGCTTTTTTCCTATTGGTCATTGTTAGCAGATGCCTTATTTGTTATTAACCTCTTTCCTGTTGTTTTAAGGAGGTTTCTATAAAGCTGCAGAGCTCAATACTTGGGTTCGAGTCATATCTCTTAACTGGAAGTTGGCACATTTTTTCTATAGTTGTTGAGTCTATTGTGGGCCATGGAGCAGGGGAAATATCTTGTCCCATGGTGGGTGCCCACAATTTTTTCCCTTTTATAGGAGGTACATCAACTGCATCGAAGAGATGTCAAAATTATGGGAATAAGAGTATTTCTCCCTCCTTGGCTCCTCCTTTGATTCTCTCTGCTTCTTGGCAGCCATGATATGAGCAGCTATTTCTCCACCATGCCCCTGTACCATGCCATCCTGCCTTGGAAGCAACTGACTGGGTTGAAACATGAGCTCAAATAAAGTTCTCCTCCTTTTTGTTTGCCCATGGATGAGAGAAGTAACTAAGTCAGATTAGTATACCAGAGAAGTGGGGCCATTGATGTGATTATACCTGACCATATTGTTCAGAAGCCTTTGGACCTCTTTTGAGGGAAGAGTTTGGAAAGGTTTGGAGATGCTGGCTAGAAAAGCCCTAAAATGCCATAAGTGTGCTTGATGAGACATTCTAGTCAGAGCTCAGAAGACCAAAATGCTGATAAAAATGGAGATGATAAAGACCAGCTAAGGAGGTTTTAATTGAAAACAAGAACTCCATTGGTTGTGTACTCTACGTTACGTGTATTATGCTCTGGCAGAATTTGTCTACATTTTTCTCATGTCCTAAGAATTTTCAGGAGACTAAGACTAAGAGCAGTGGACTAATTAATCTGGTGGAGGAAATTTCAAGGCAGCCCAACATTTAGTTTGTAGCAGGGTCTGCTGTGAGAAACAAGAGCAAAAAGCCCATTTTAAAAGTTTTCAGTTTTGTCAGAAATAAAGAACCTACAAAGATAGAGCAGAGAGAGGGGTTGCTGAAAAGATTAGCATTAAAAACAAGGAAAGTACTTTACAACAGGACAATAGGAAATATGCCTTGAGGGAGGTATCCTCAAGGCAAAACCCCCACCCATACCCATGGAAGGCTCAAGGGTGAAACTCATCATTTGAGAAGAGAGCCCAAGACACCAGGTTAAAAGCAAGCACAAGGACCCGAGTTCCATCCCCGTACCAAAAAAACAAAAACAAAAACAAAACACTGAAGCAGCCTAGGAAATTTGTTCCCTGGGATGTAGTTCATGCTGCTCGACCATACAGGTCTCAGAGACCTATATATCCATGATTTAGGGGTGTCTAGCTACTGCTCAAATTGGCAGCCAGCCTTGGCATCATTTTCATGGTGCTGTCTTTACAAGCATGCAGCATGCAAGAGTTTTGCGGTCAGGAAGTATTCCACTCAGACTTCAGAAGAAGGCCTGGGAGGCCAGGCAGTGTACACCCCTGAGAGGGCCGTGTGTGAAGCTGTGACGGCGAAGCTGAATGTGCACTGGAGACCCCATGAACTTGGAGAAGCCAGTGATATGGAACATCTTAGGGAAGCCATGAGGAGTGAGAAAAGCCAGCCCAAGAGAGGGGTGATGAGAGCTGCAACCACCAGCAATGCTATAGGGGCAGGGCTGCCCCAAGCCCTTTGGAGCTGTCTGTGTTAAAGGCCATCAGTGTCACACTCCAACAGTTCTTTATTGAAGTTATTCTGTAGCAGTCAAAATAACCCTAAAATGATTTTTCCCAGTCTCAATGATTCTGTCTGAGCCTTCATGACATATTTGTTTGTGCACACATGTAAGCATGTTATTAACTTTCTTTTTTTTGTTTTTTTTTGGTACCAGGGATTGAACTCAGGACCTTGCACTTGTGAGGCAGGCACGGTGCCACTGAGCTAAGTCCCTGGCCCTTACCTTTCATTTAATATTGTAGCCGATATCACATATTCTTAAATATGGGACAACCCAGAACAAAAAAATGTCTCTGCCCTCTAATTGAGAGGATTAATATCCTCTAATTGAGGATAGTCTCAAAATTTTGTCCAATTTAAATATAAAACAAACTTTAGGGTATAACTGAAGTAGATGCTTATTTATAAATCTTATTAGAATAAGTTCATTACATATCACTTAAAATTATATATTATAAAAATTTGAATTTACTGCTTTCTTCCAGTCATATTCTAACAATTTTATTCAAACTCTTCACTACCATCTAGGACATCAGTGTTTCTGTCATTGACGGAGCCAATTTTTGGATCATCCAACACAATATTCAGGATTTGAGGCATTAAGATATGATCATGTCTGAACTTATATTTTTGCTACAGCAAATACTTTCATCCCAACCACAATAAACCATTATGTTTGGACAGGTTTTTGGTAGTTTAATTTGTCTTGGTGGTGGATGTGCATGATTTCCACAGACAACCATTTCCCGTATTGATTTTAAAGTGAGCTTTAAAAGGCTTGTTTACAAAGACATCTGACACTTGCAATTGTGAGGTGATACCTTCAGCAATAATTACTAAATCGGTGTCAAATTTCTTTGCCTTCCTTATTTACTAGCTCTGTCAGGTGACATCTTTAATCATCACAAACCAGCATTGAGATTGAGGTCATTTCAGGCTAATGTTTCTTCCCCATATAAGATTTTTGCTCAAAATAAAGAAATTGAGAATGCCTTTCCATAATAAGAGATTTCTGTAAGGAATCAAAATTAGGGCAGTTCTTTTCTGAGAGCTAAATTTTAGAAACATATATTTGAAATAAGTTCCACACTATATTGGTTTAATCTCTTGTTCCCTTTTCATCATGATCTTCTCATTTCTGGGTCCAACACTTTGATCCTGTAGCCAGTTGGTTCTAAGTGCTGTGGTTTTAAAAATCACTTATGTACTGATGCCTCTTGGTTTTCTACCTCTAGTCTTGACATCACCCTTGATCTTTAGGTTACATATGTATCTGGTAATTCACCACCTCCAATTAATGTCTAACAGGTGTCTCAAACTTAAAACTCCCAATGCAGAATTCCAAAGCATTGATTGTTTTCCTCCCCTGCCCAGAAACTAGTCTTTCTCCAGTCTTCCCCTTCTTAGTTAAGGGCTCAGTTGTCCACTTTTTTACTCAGGTTCGAACAATGAAGAGTCCTTCTACATTTTTTAATTTCCTTATCAACTCCCACCTAATCCATACCATGGTCAATTAGCTCTCCAAAATTACCATTGATTTGATTAGTTCTAACAATTTCTACCACTCTGATCCAAGCTACCAATCTCCCCCCTCTTCCCCCCCCCATAAAGGCCTTAAAACTCATCTCCCCATGTTCATTCTTGACCCCATGTAACTAATCTCCACACAACAGACAGAGGGATCCTTTTAAATCCTAAATCCTTAATTCAGATCTCTCCAGTGGATTCTCTTCACATGTAGAAAAAAATCCAAAGTCCTCATGGGGCCTAGAAGACTCCCTCTCAAGGCCTTTAATGTGCACACCAATCACCAAGAGACCTGCTGCATGCATATCCTGACCCTATAAATTGGGGATCAGGCCTTTGCATCCCACTGGCCCACAGAGTAGGCCTTTTAGAACCAGTCACACTGATTCCTGCTGGTCTAGTTTTCTTCCCACTACTGTCTCCTCCCTCAACTCACACTACCTATCCTGGAATTCTTTTCCTTTCTCAAAAACATGCTCATTTCCTTATTAAAACATTTTTACCCGTGATTCTCTGTTTCTGGAACATTCTCCCTTCAGATAGCCACAGATAACCCTGTCATTTCACTTCGGTGTCTGCTTCAGTGTCATCATCCCAACTGTAACCCCCCAACCCATGCACTCTACAACCCTCATTCTGTATTCTTTTCTTCCTAGCACTCATCATTCCATGAATTATTCTATAATGTGCATAATTATTATTTATATTTTTCTTACTGGCTTATTGTCTGTATTTTCACCAGAAAGTGGGTCTCTTTATGGCCCAAACTGTTTTGTTCACACTTTATTCTCAGTGCCTAGCGCTAAGCTTGTGTTCCATAAATATTTGTTAAATGAATGAATGAACAAATGCTTTCTTTGGAAACACCAATTCTCCATATGGTGGATCACGTATTTGGTTCTCTACTCTCTGGTTTTCCATAATTTTCATTCTTTTTCTGCATTTCTGATACCTTCTCAGCATTGATTGTTTGAGGGGCTTTTATTTTACATTTTTTGTTACTTCTAGCACAGTTTAAAATTCTGCTATGTGTTATTCATTTTTATGTTATTAGTTTCTTGGAATAAAAACAACCTCAACCAGCCTTTCCTTTATCTCATAATACTGCATTATCATTTCTCCTCTCATTCTGTTTTGTACATTCCACACATTTTGTTTTTTATTTTACTAGTAAGTGTTTGCAATGTTCCTTAGGATCTACATTTTTAAAAACATATTTGGTACTTAAACTTTTCTTTTAGCAAATGAGTTTTTCAGGGTTTTTTTTTGAACAATATGGCAGAATGTTGAATTTGTGTCCCAACATCCACATGGCACCTCAAGACAAAGGACAGGGGAATAATTGGTCCAAGGCCTATAAAGATACCACTGTTCCATCGTTAGTGGCTGACCTAAGCAAACAGACTTCAGTGGTGACATGTAATAAAGATCACAGACTCTACAGAAAGTAAATCATATGAATGTGCCCTTCAAAGTTCATGTGCTGAAAGCTTAATCTGCAGATGTATGTGTTGATGGTATTGGGAGGTTGAGCTTCTAGAAGGTAAGTAGGTGTTTTGGCTTATGTTTAGATGTCCTCCCAAAGCCTTGAGAAGTCATAGGTGGGGCTTCTTCAGAGGTGGCTGTATCTGGAGTGTGTAATGCTGGGATTGATTCATGGAACTAGGATAAAAGGCACTAGGATTAAGAGTGTGTGATTACTGAATTAGTCCACTGATTGATTTGGCACCTGCCCTAAGGCAGGTAGCCTAGTTAGAATATAAAAGGGGCAGAAAGAACCTGCTATTGTTGCTTGCTGGTTGCTGCTTTACTGCTGGCTCCCTTTCCTGCCTTTCCTGCTTTGCCACAGACTGTTTCTTCTCTGCAGTGCCGTTCTGCTACCCTGCATTGGTGCCAACCAACTATGGACTCCAACTATGGACTGAAACCTCTACAAATTATGAGCTAAATAAATCTTTTCTCCTTTAACTTTGAATGTTGGGTGTTTTGTCTCAGCAACAAGAAAAGTAACTAAGACAGTAGGGTTGGATGATATCATGAGAATAGGGCCTCCATGATGGGATTTGTGGTTTTAGAAGATGAGGAACAGAGGCCTGAGCAAGCATGCTCTTTGTCTTACATATGCTCACTTGCGCTTTTTTTGTGTTATGAGCAGCATAAAGACCTTCACCAGATGGTGGCACCACGTTCTTGGGATTCCCAGTCTCCAGAACTATAAAAAATAAATTTTTGTTCTTTATAAGTTACTTAGTATGTAGTATTCTGTTTAGGAACAATGAACAGCCTAAAACACAGAATAATTTAGAAAAGACACAAAACAAACAGCAAAGAGTAACAACAAACTCTGGAGAGGGGAAAAGCCTAATGTCAAGAATTCCACATTATTGTATTTAAAAGGTGCACTTTTTCAAGAACAACAACAACATAAAAAATATAAGATATACAAAGATATGAAATATGGACCATGAGTAGAAAAAGAAAAGTAGAAGAAAAAGTAATTAATAGAAACTTCTCCAAGGAAGCCCAGATGTTGGACTTACTAGACAAAGACTTTCAATTTGCTATTTAAAATATATTTTAAGAACTAAGGAAATCATATTGAAAGAACTAAAGGAAATTATAAGAATATTGTCTCACAAATACAGAATATCAATAAAGAGAAGTTATAAAAAAAGAACTAAAGGAAACTCTGGAATTGAGTATACTATAACTAAAATGAAACATTCACTTAGAGGAGCTCACCAGAAGATGTGAACAGGTGGAAGAAGAATCAGCAGTCTTAATGATAGATCAGATGAGATTAGGAAGAAAGAAGATAATGAGAAAAAATATAAAGAGCCTCGGAGATCTAGGAGATATCATTAATAATGCTAAGATATATATAATATGAGTCCTAGGAAGAAGAGCGAGAAGGGAAAGAGAATATATTTGAAAAAAAGATAGCCCAAAATCCCTAAATTTGTTGAAAAACATTCATCTACACATCCAAGAAGCTCAGCAAACTAAGTAGGATAAACTCAAAAAGATCCACACCTAGACACAGTATAATTGAACTATTGAGATGCAAAGATGAAGAGTATCTTCAAAGCAGCAATAGAGAGGTGGCTTGCTATATGTAACAGATTATAAACTGTTAATAAGCTTAACAGCTGACTTTTCATCAGAGATCATGAAGACTGGAAGGAAGTGGGAGGGCATATTCAAACCATTGAAAGAAAAAAATCTATAAAACAAAAATTTTATATCCAGAAAAATTATCCTTAAAAATGGAGGCAACATTAAAACATTTCTAGGAAAATAAAAACTGAGACCATTTATTACTAGAAGACTTGCTCTATAAGAATAATGAAAGATGTCATTTCTTCAGGCTGAAATGATGGGACATTGGAGAATGACTCAAATCCACATAAAGAATTGCAGAGCACCAGTAAATGTAATGATATAGGTAAATACAAAAGGCAATATATTAATTTATTTCCCTGTAACTCTTTTCTCTTATTTGTCTTAAAAGACAACTTCTTGAAGCAAAAAGTATAGATCTATGCTGATCATCATACAAAGTATAAAGATGTAATTATGTAAGAAAAATAGCAGAGGGGACAAGAGGAAGGGAGTAAGGGGGAGAAGAGAAGGGTGTAAGAGCAGGTAATAGGGGGATGGATATGATCAAAATATTTCTATTGACCCCAAAAAATGTGAACCTAGGAGAGGGTGGAGCAAAGGGGTAGGGGTAAAAACAATCAAAGTATATTATGTATACGTATGATATTGCCAAAATGAAACCCACTAGTCTCATTGTAATTCTCAAGGTAACCAGTAAGGAAATTACTAAGACATAAAGACATAACAAGGGAATATTAGAAAATACATATATTTAGCACAAAAGAAGACAATAATGAGGAATGAAAAAAATGATGTGACACATAGGCAAACAATGCTAGACATAAATCTGACCTTATCAGCAGTTATTAGAAATTACATGATCAAAGCTAAAAATGCTTATGCTTCAAAGGACACCATGAAGAAAATGAAAAACAATGCATAGTGTGAGAGAAATGTTTGCATATCGTATATCTGATAAGGGACTAGTATTTAGAATATATAAAGAACAAGTACAGCTTGACAATAACAAGACAAATAATCCAATTTAAAAAATTGTAAAAAGCGTAGGAATAAGACTTTTCTCCAAAGAACATATGCAAATAGAAAATAAGTACAAAAAAAGATGCGCAACATCACAATCCATCAGAAAAGTACAAATCAAAACAATAGTGATATAGTACTTCAGACCCACTAGGATGGCTATAATAAAATTGATGGACACTAATCAGGGTTAGTGAGGATGTGGAAATTATACTGTTCATAGGAATGTAAACTGGTACAGCTTCTTTGAAAAACAGCCTGGCAGTTCTTCTTAAGGTTAAAGAGAGAGCTGCCATTTGACATAGCAATTCTCATCCCCCAAAATTAAAAACATATGTCTACATAAAAACTTGTACATGAATGTTCATAGCAACTCTATTCATAGTAGCCAAAAAATGGAAATAACCCAAGTGTCCATTAATTGATGCATCAATAAACAAAATGTGGCATAGCCATACAATGGAATATTATTTAGCCTTAAATAAGAATGAACTACTGATGCATACTACAACATGGATGAACCTTGAAAACATTATGCTAAATGAAAGAAATCAGACAGAAGTCCCACATTATATGATTCCATTGATGTAAAATGTCTGGAATAGGCACATCCATAGCTACAGAAGATGAGCTGTTGCCAGGGGCTTGAGGAAGAAGGAAATGCAAAGTGGTTGCTAATGGTTACAGGTCTTTTTTAGAGTGAGGAAAATGTTCTGGAATTTGATAGTGGTTGAACCACTTTCAGAATATACTAACAACTATTGAGACACACAATTTAAAAGAGTATTAGGGTATGTGAGTTATATCTCAATTTTTAAAAATAGGATGGAAACATGATTAGATCTTTGTAGTACAAGGAATCTCTTCCCAAGTCCTACATCTACCACCTGAATTTATCTAGGTGGCTATTCTGCCATCACCTTGAACCTCTTGGTCCTTGTATTAGGGTTCTCCAGAGAAACAGAACCAATAAAATATTGATATTGACACAGATATAGATATAGGTAGGTATATGTAGAGATACATAGATACAGAGAGGCTCTACCCCACCATCCTCCTTTTGTAACTTTTGGGAGCTCTAATCTTTACCCTCTCAGGTACTAATTAGGGCCTCATAACAAGAATCATCAGCCCTATTCCCTCCTGGCTGAAATGTCCAAGAGAGAATCTGTATAAAGAAATCGAGACTAGAGCCTGACCAGTCCAGGGATTGAGGATGTCCAGGGCAGGGAGACTGGGGGACAGCTGCTGAGATGGAAAAGCTGGGAAGCCACAACTCTGTGGGTAGTGTGTGGCCCCTGAGAAGCTAGTCCCTGCCTACTCTGACCAGCATAGGCCCCGCTTTAGAGGCTAGGGTTCAAATCCAGTAATACAACTCTGCCCAAAAAACTTTTATTAATTCAAGATCTTATGTTTTAGTTGAACGTGGACATCTTTCTAGACTATGATCTCCACCTGCCTGTCCAGCCTCCTGGGCAATTTCCTCCAGCTTTTCTTATCCTTTTCCTGGACACTTAACTGAATATTTCTGTCAACCTGAGCTTTTCCCTCATGCATTTACCATGGCACTCAGTATTATACAGCTGACCATGCAGTCTTATGATGCAAGGAGGCCTCTCTTGGAACCCCAGCTCTCCTACTGACTAACTTGGTGACCTTGGGAAAGTTACTGCACTTCCAGAGTCTTAATGTCCTTATGTGTCAAGATGAGGAATGAATTCACCTGTCTCACAGGATGGTCATGCAGTATAAATGGATAGAGTATGCGAAGAGCCTTAGAGGACCACTGTTGCTTGGTCCATATTTCCCTTTCTACTTCTGCCCTTTGGTTCGGTGGGCCACAAATAACTGCAGCTCACTTTCCTGGACACAGGTAATGGTGTGGAGCTCTCTGGGAACATCCAATATGGGGTTAGAAGAAGAGGGCTCTTTAGGTTGGGGAAGTTTGGTAGATGGGTGGCAGAGTTGGTGGGGCCCACGTGGCCCAGAAAGCCCATGTGTATAAACAAATCCTGGAGAGAGCCCTGGAGGCATCTGGCTTTGAGATCTGGTTATTTCTGCAGCCAGCAGCAGCCCTATCCACAGTAAGCAAGCTCACCCACCAGTTATCTTTAATCTGTTGAAGCTAGTTTAAGATAGGTTTCAGATCCTTACATGAGATCACCTAATTTACCTCAGGTAAGATCATTTTTCTCCTCCATTCCTTCCCCTTCTCAGGCCCCTAACCACTCTGGATATGGATTTTTATTCTCTGCACAAGTCTTCCTATCAGATCAGAGGGAAATCATCATCCTGTGTGGTCTTCTTGGCGAGCTAGCTGGGGCTCCTGCCAGTGTTTGAGGATGTGTTGAGTAACTCTTCAGGCTCATGCAGTATCAACAGGGCATGGAGAGCCCTTGCTCAGGGAGTCAGGGCACTTAGGTAGGACACATCAGTGTGGCTGCCAGGATCGCTGCCAGCTTCCAGAGGAGGGCTAAATTGGGACTTTTGTGAATCTCACTGGCTAAACACACCTTAATGTCAGCTCTTACCCACAAAATCCAAGTTTCTAGAAGTAGAGCCTGACAATCTGCATCTTTGGCAAGCATCTGGGTGACTCCAATTGACCAAAATGGAAATCTCTGCACCGAGTCTTTTATGATGCCCTGAGATAATAATTTTATTTCTTTAGATTCTAGAGCAGGGCCATTTGGGAGAAAGTTAGGACTAAAGCAAGCCAGTGAACTTAGTTTCCAATGATAATGGTCACAAAGTTCTCGTAATTACAAGACAACACAAGTGTCCCATAATTAGAGTCTGCAGTTCTGTTCCTGGGCATCAATTGTTCAGCAACAATGGCCATGCTGAGCTCTGGACCACCAGCAGCTCAGCTCCCCCTCCCTCACATTCCAATCTCATGAGAGAAGAATCCCGAGTTCTCAGAGCTTAACCCTCTCCTGCCAGGACCCCAAGGACCAGAACCAAGGCAGGCAGGCTCATGATCTGAGGCTGGGCATCCAGTGGGAGGAGGAGAAAGGATTACAGAGTGACTAAATATTTGGGGCAGCTTGCACTTTGCAACTACAACTGTATTTCTCGCTCAGATCTAACGAAGCATGACTTAGGGAGCTGAGGCACAGCCATACTCCTGGGGATTCTGATTGTCCTAGGATTCAAGAGGCACTGACCAAATCCTTACCTTTTCCAGGGAACAGATTTGACTACAAGAGCAGGAGGTTTTCTTTCCTACATGCATCAGTCCCTCAACCCATCACAATAGCCCTCTGCTTCCTCAGTGAGTTTTTAGGTGACTCAGCCGAAGAAGGCAGCATGGTGTGGTGACAAGAGCACACATTTTGCCCTAAAATCCATGTCAGATCCTGGCTGCCAGTTGCTAGCTATTCGATCATAGAGAAGCTGTTTAATTTCCAAACTGCAGATTCTTTATAGAGTGAGGATAAGAATATCTACCCCTGGGCTGTGCATGGTAGCACAGGCTTATAATCTCAGCGCTCTGGGAAGCTGAGGTGGAAGGACTGCAAGTCCAAGCCCAGCCTGGGCAACTTGGTGACTTAGCAAGACCCTGCATAAATAAGTAAGTAGGTAAGTAAATAAATAAATAAATAAGGCTGAGGATGTAGCTCAGTGCAAAGGCCCTGGATTTAAACCATGAGATGAAAAAGAAAGAAAAGCCACATGTAGATTATTTCCACTTTTTTCTTTTATAGTATTCTGGGCATTGGAATTTCAAATTCAAGGTTTGGACCAATGGATGATACCTGGGATATCCATAAGAACCACCGTGGGGAGCTTTTACAAAATAAGGACCTAAGCATATTAGGTTAGACTCCATAAGGGCACAACTCAGGAATGGGTACTGCAGAAAGTCCTTGCGGTCTTTCTGATGCACACTGTTCAAATTCATGTGTGAGAGGCAAGAAAGATGCGGATGTGTGTGTGTGTGTTTCATGTGATTTTGCAGAGGCCTCAATTTAAATCACGCACACTGATACACTGGAGCACGTTAGTTAGCAGAGAGTGAGCCCAGACAAGTGCCCTGGACATATCTGTCCCCAGCTTCATGAAGAGATCAACTTTACTTGCACTATCTCATTTAATCCTAAATTTGTATTGCTGGCCCGGGCGATTACGCTGACCTCCAGCCCCATAAGCCCGCCAACCTGCCTGCTCTGTCCCTCCTTGGCTGGGAGAAGACATCTCCCGTGTGGTTTGTCCCAGCAGAGCTCTTGCTCTTTCCCTTAGCCTGCTCTATGCTCAATCTTAATGGCAACTCTAGTCTTAAGAGGTCTTAGCCATTTTGAAGATATCCTTAACCTTTCCCTTTCTCGCATACCTTACATCTTATTCAACAGCAAATGCCACTGTCTCTAGCCCTGCAAGATCTCCATAATCCAACAATTTTTCGCCATATTCATGGCTCCCACTGTATCCTGTCACTGTGATCTCTCTCCTGAATAATTGCCTTAGCTTCGTGATATTCCTGTTCTCACCATTGACCTACCACAGTCAAATGTCACCTTAATAAGAGTCATCTGAATACTCTACTCAACACATTCTGTTTCACTGTTTTATTTTTCTTTCCAGCACTTCTTACTAGGCCTTATAATTTTACTTATTTTGTTGTTTTCTTCTGTCTTCTTCTAGAATATAAGTTCATGTAAGGCATGGTTTTTATCTGTTTTATCAGTGCTGGATCCCCAGGGTTTAAAACAGTGCCAAGTGTATGATAGTCTCTGTGTCTCTCTCTCTCTGTCTCCCTGTCTCTCTCTCTCTCTCTCTCTCTCTCTCTCTCTGTCTTTGCCCCCCCAGTGAATCTTCACATATACATAGAATTTCTTCATTTTACAGACACAGAAATGGAGGCTCAGAGACATTTTTCCCAAGGTTGCAATGCAAGTAAAGAGCAAAGATGAGTGCCAAAGCCAGGGCCAAACTACTCTAGGGATCATTTTTCTATATGTGGCAGAGGGGCCATGTTTTGCAACCTAGCTTAGCTCTTGCATTTGGATTTCAAATCAAGACTGCTATACTCAGAGATCACCGTGGAGACTCAAGTATTTTTGGTTTTTGTTTTTAAGAGACAGGGTCTTGCTCAGGCTGACTTCATACACCTGGGCTCTACTGATCCTCCTAACTCAGTCTCCCACGAGGCTGGACTGTACTACCACACCTGGCTTCAATTGCCATACTCGTCCTGCAGGAATCCAGGCAACTGTGGTCAGCACTGACGTGATAAGGAGTTGAACCTCCATGGCTTTGGTGCTTGGTGTTCCCACTTGTGAGGAACCCCAAGGAGAAAAACACCCGATCCCTGAGAAGACCCATTTGCACAGATATTCACTGACTTGTTTATTTATTCGGTAGATTCCATGAGAATTGAAAGTGTGAGCTCTGAGGCCTGACATTAATAGGTCTGGAAGATGAGGAGAATCAGTAAAATACGTGGTCAAAGAGTGACCTGTGAAGTGGGCAGAAACCAGGAAAGTGTAGTGCCTGGAAATCCAGCAACAAAGCCTCTCCAGGAGGAGTCCTGGGAAGAAAACTAGGAGACTTTCTACATGAAGTCTCCACGGAAGGAAATAGAATGGGAGGCTAGTAAATGGAGGTGCAGCCTGGGTAGGGAGATTTAATAGAGCAAGGATGCCCATTCCTTTTACACGAGTCTTTAATTCTGTGTAATCCCAGGGAAAACACCTTATGTGAATCCATAGGAATTTAACAAAATTATCATAAATCTGAAACAATGGGTTTGAAAGAATAGAATGGAATTTCCTGAAAAACAACCGGGAGTGGCAATTGTCCAACCCATTTACCAAAACATGTTTTGAAGGGCAAGTGTGAAAACTGGACAGAAGGGGTGGCGGAGGTGGGGGAATGACAAGGGGCTGTGGAGTGTGAGGACGGAGCCCAGGACGTTCAGCAGGGAATGAAGGTGGTGTTTCACATTTGGGGAGAAATGACGAATTGTTCATTAAATTGTATCTAAGTTGGGTAGCCATTTGGATAAAAAGTTAAGCTACAGACTGTTCTCTGTATTCCTTCAAAATAAACTTCAGATAGATCAAAAATGAGAAGAGAGGGCCGGGGATTTGGCTCAGTGGTTCTGGTGCCTGCCTTGCAAGCCAAGGTCCCGAGTTCAATCCCTGGTACCAAAAAAAAAAAAGAAAAGAAAAGAAAAGAAAAGAGAAAAGGCAATCCATATAATAAAGAAAATAATCTTGACAAAAATGAAAGAAAAAGATCAACAGATTTAATTGCATAAGAGAAAACTTCTATAGAGAAAGGAAACCACAAAGTTAAAGGATACATACTACTGTGAAAGAAAAAGAAGTGTTAAATATATACGAAAGTGTTAATGTCATTAATATGAATTTTGGAGTAGGAGTAAAATTGAGGGCTGAGTAATACTTTCGTGGGGAGAAGAAGAGTATTAGACTTCACCCACTCATCTACTTCCACCTTCCTGCAGGTTTCTGCCTCCCTGAACCCCACTAGGCCAAGCTGCTGCCTAAGTACCAGGAAATGAACCCCCCTTCACTTCTCCACCCAGGTGGCCTGCCCTGGACCCTCCTGCCCTCTCCTCTGCACCAGACAGGTGATGCGGGCCAGAAAGAGCCATGTGAGCTCCTTCCCTGTAAAGGGTAAGCTGGGCCTCTTGAGGCCATGGTGGGCTTCTGAGATGGAAGGTGGGCAGGGGCTTAGCTGGGTTGCTGAGGGTGTGGACAGAGAACTGGTGATTGAGAGTATCAGAAGAAAGGGGAGGTACAGAGGGAAGAAATGGGGCTGGGAGCCACAGGCAGCCAGCACAGGGGGTGAAGGGGATGTCTCCTTCCAGGCCTTGGAGCTGTCACTGCCCCTCCCAATCCTCCAAGTGCCGTGAGCTCCCTTTGGCCCTGAGAAAAGTTCCTCGAGTCCTTGTTTTCAGGAAATTATGTGATACATGAAAGTACATCTTGAGACATTAATTATCTGTTTCATTTATTTAACAAAAAAGATTTCTTATTTACTGCAAGCAACACTGTGCTAGGCACTGGGAACGCTGGGAAGGCTTCCATATATGTGTGTTCCTATGTTTTAAGGCAATGTGAGAAGGCTTAGATTTAAAGTGGAAAACCACAAGTAACGGTATTCCCTGCCAACTCTACCTACTGCACTGCCTTCCAGGGAGGTCAGAGAAGCCCTGGGTGTGAGTCTCCTAAATTTACTGAGCCTGCTGTGGGCCAGGCACTATGGCAGGGCTCAGAAGTACCATGCTGACTATGAGTGTACATTTACTAATTTAATATTAGGTCCAAACACAGGGTCACAACGCGTCCGAAATGAAACTGTGTTGGACTCCCATGGCCTATTTCAAAGCTGCTGAAATCCACTGAGTCTTTGGCATTTGGTTTCTGATGCTGATCCAAAAAAGAGCTGTACTCATGCTTTGGTGGGGGTGGGGGTGTCCTTAGCGTAAATGCAGTTGTGTAATCCACTGTCATGTTGTAAGAATCTCATTGAATTTTTTATGCAAAATATATTTTTGCCTGGGCCCAACTTCAAGACAAAGGGAAATTTAACACAGAGCAGAGTTGATAGTGTTTAAAACTATGTTAACAGATCTATACTTTGTTGCAGCATTGCTGCCCAATAATGGAAGAATATCTGACACATCAGGGCCAGCCAGGCCAAGACCTGCCCCGAGGGATGGGAATTGGGCCCCTTCTCCAAGCTGTCACAGAAAGAATTATCCCAGCCTAACGGCCACATGCCACTCTCTCAGGGCTTGGGAACAAAGTTAGGGTGTGATGTCCTACACTCTTTTTCTGGAATAGCATAGAAATCTGTGTGCTATTCATTCTGGAAAATCACCTTCTATGTGGGGAACCAGATGATTAACGTTGCCAAAGTTCTGCACCTGTTTGTTCCTTTGTAAATGAGAGATACTGCACAAATGTCACTTCCCAAAGCCAAGCGAGGGTCAAGTGCAGCCACCACAGGGCAACACAGTCACTCACACCTTCCCCTTGTCTGCCGCCTGCACACACAAGACATCGCCACATTCCTGTTAGAAACACAGGCAAAGTCCAGAGCAGAATGCAGGGTGAAAGGATGGCTGCACATGTTCTCAGCTATTGCCACAGATATGTGTTCCAAGGACCCAGTTTCCTGGTATTCGTCACATTTTGGGTTGGTGCATTGAAAATCTGTGCTGCCTCTTCCGTGGTGTCAAGTCTTGAGGAGGCATCTTGCTGGCCAGGAACTACATTTCCCAGCCCACCTTGTACCTAGCCATGTGATGAGTCTCATAGTGGGAGGGGGAACCAGAGGGAAGTATCACTTCTAAGCTCGGTTTATATGAAGCAGTGGAAACTTCCTCAACTCTCCTGGCCTTTACCTGCCTGCTGGATGCAAAGGACCTCAAGGCCCTGGAGGACAGTGGAGCCCATGATAGAGGAAGGCTGGATCCCTGAATCACCATGGGAAGAAAGCTGTCAACTAATGAGGAACACTTAGATTGGACTCTTCCATGATCAGGAAACATTTCTATTTTGAGGGTGAGGCACTGAGATATGAATTTACTTGTTACAGCAATATTAATATTATTCTAACAGATACATATTATCCACCTACTCACAAGCTCTCTGGCACAAGCTCCCTGGTTCCTTTCCTTTCAGACCTCCCTGACATAGACAAATGACATCTACCTGACCAGAGAAATTGGATCACTGATGTTACCAGTCCAGTCACTGAGTATTCATAACTCATGTGCTATGTACAAGGAGCTAGGCTAGGCAGCCTGGACACCACACAGAGTCACCTACCCTTCCTGGAGAAAATTTGGTCTGATTTTCCCCTCAAGTCCAGATGCTGGACGGAGATCTGAGACCTCATTCTGTCATCTGAGGATCCAGCCCATGCCATGATATCCTGGTCCTGGACTTCCTCTTCTTCAAAGACTTCACTGTGGGTGACATACCCTTGATATTGCAGAGATTGTCACCGCTTGGGACTGCCACTCTCCTCATCTTTAAGAAAAAAAGACCAACCCGAAGACCTCACCTTCCACCCTCAGTCCTCTTGCCTGTCCTCTAGCTGCTCCCCATGGAGACCTCCACAGCCCCAGTCTCTCTCTGTCGCATAGTCTTCTCTCCTCCTGCCTTCCTTCCTTTTTAATCTAGAATCAACCTGGAGACTGCAGGCTTCCATTTCTCCTTTGCAAATGCCTCCTCTGGCTTCTCTCTGGTTATGTCCAGGTCCTCTCTGCCATGTCCTGCATTCTCTATCAACAGACATCTATCATCAGGAGCCCTACACATAGCAGAACACTGTATCGCTCTGCTTTTGCTCTTGCTGTGTCTTTGGACAGAACCCCTACCTCGGTTCTGTTTGACAGAACTCTTGGCTTAGCCAGCTCTTGGTCATTCCTGAGACTTTGCTGTGAATGTCCTCATCCTGTCCTTCTGTACAACTTGTACCCTCCCTTCTTGCCTCCTGTAGACCTTGGGGCCTCTCCAAAGATACAACTCTACACTGCAGCATCTGCCCACACATCTGAACATAGCCCCTCTCAGGTAGGGACCACCTCTACATCTTGGCAGACTGCCCAAACCCTAGACCTGGCAGCAGAGGACCACAGACAATGGAATTAAAGAGGGAAACAGCTTTCATCTCAGAGTACTTGATGGGACAAAGCCAGATGGTCCTGAGGGAGACATTAATTCACGGCACATGGGGTTAGCAAATACTTTGTGAATACACGGGGCATGTTCCTGATCCCATGCCCACAGGACAGCTCCCAGAGCCTGAGTAAGATGCTGCCTGCCCTGGGCTCGGCTCTGAGGGAGAAGGGGGTCTGGAGCTGAGTCGTGTGCCTCAGATCTTGTCTAAGTAAGTGGGGCCTGCCTTTGGCACAAGTCTCTTGTCCTTGGATACAGAGGCCATTGCAGAGCTGGGGCAGCCATAACCCCTTTCTAGGATAGAGCCATCCTGCTTTGCTAACCCTTGGAGAAGCCATCTGCTCATCCACTGCTGTTACAGTTGCCATTTTAATAAGCGAGTTTAGGAGATTCCATTGAGACAGGGACCCTCATCCCTCTTCTGGGGGAAACCTCACAATTGGTGTTTTTCTTTGCAAGACAGGGAGTGGGGCCCTTTGCAGGGGTTTTTATACAGCAAGTAGCACAGAGAGAAAAAGGGGGAAAACAACCAACTTTGGTTCAAAGATGCCAATAATAGGGGATTTCTTTTCCTGGTCTCCCCACGGAAGGTAGCCAACAGTAAAGGCACAATAGGGCCAGTGGCTGGCCTGCTCAGACAGGGGGACGTGTGCTCCTTTGTTAGGACGGACTGAATAGGATGTCCCTGCACCCAGACCTGGCCTCCCAGCTAACAAAGGGCCCTTTTGTCACCCTGGGCAAAGAGTGCTGCGGAGGTTGCCACAGCAACTCAGGGACACAGACTTAATGTGCAAATGACATTTCAGATGAGAAGCAGGCATTCAAAAATTCAAATTTTGTTATGTGGAGTGGTTTCCCTCTCTGGGTGTTTTAAAGAAAACACATAACGAATGAAAGAAAAATAAATAAGCCAACAATAAATATTCATCCAAGCCAAGAGACAGCACATTGCAGTTCAGTGCACTGGTCTCTCCTCACTGGATGAAAAATTTGGCTAAAAGGACTTGTTGGGGGCAATGTTAGGGGCCAAGGGTAAGTTATGTTTTTTTAATCCAGAAGGTAATTGGACACCATTAAAGAGAGTTTGAAAAGTCAAATCGTCTGAAATTCCTCCCTCCAGGAATGAGCACATCTCCGTTTCTGTGTTCATCTGCCCTGCTGGATGACTGACCGTGTGCCAGGCCAAGACCTCAGGCCCCTGCTGTCCATGGTGGAGGGTGTAGTGAGGGTCCCTTGTATGAGCAATCTCTGTGTGACTGTACCCAGCCTTTCGTGCGGGCCCAGGCAATCAGTCTTGCATCAGAGTAGTAACTGATGCTGCACAGGGAGAGAGGCGAGGAGGGCCTGATGGACAGGTGGATAATGGGACCCGGAATTTGCAGTAGCGGCACTTTGTTGCTATTTGCTGGATGACTTGAAGAAAGGAAGGAAGACACGGAGAGGACATCTCTGCATTTTTCAAAAGGAGAAAGCATGGTAAATACAGCAGGGTCCAGGCAAAAGTGGCAGGCACAGGTAAGTTTACACGATTATCCCCATTACATAGGAGGGACTTTCCCGCAGCACGTCATTGTGACAGCTTAATAAACAGTGTTGCAAGGATGCTGCAGCGAACACCTGTATGCCCAACACCTAAATTCCAAGCCTAATATTTCACTCTTCTGGCTTTGTGCACATTTCTTCACCTAGGCATTTCCTTATCCAGGCATCAAGCCATCTCACTTCGGGGGGAACTTTCAAACTGCAAATACCCTTTAAGTTCCCCTAAAATATGTAAGCATGCGTATCATTAAAGTCCAATGTTTGTTTCCATTTTTTCTTTTGATTTGAAATTTACTTGCAATAAATGTATAAATCTTAATGTACATTTTCTCACTTTTGATGATGCTTCTGCCTGTGTATTTCAGAAAACTTTATCAAGACATAGAATATTAAGATCACCCCAGAAAGTTCCCTCATGCCCCTTCCCAATCCCAACCCCCATCACACATACTGTTTTGTCATTTACTTTTTACTATTATCATTAAATAATTTTCCCACATTGCTTCCTAGTCTTAATGGTAATTCACTGTGCTGTTCACTCACTCAGTTGGTTCTTTAATCACCCATGGTCTTCACTGGCCCTGGCACTCGGCTCAGGACCTTGTCAGGAGATGACAAGTCCTTTGAGGCCAGAAGGTCTGGCTTGAATATCAGGTCCATTGTTCTCTTGGAGAAGTCACCTAGCTTCTCTTTCCTGACTATAAACCGAGGATGATGACATTAGTGCCAAACTCCCAAGCTTGTGAACATATTTGTCTAGAGGTAGGACACAGCTGAATGGTTGCTGTCAAAGAACTTTCAAACCCCTTTTCTTAGGGCCATTAACTAAACTGCTGTCTCTGTTTAGCTTTAGCTGTTAAAAGTTCCACTTTAATGAATGTTTTTCAACCAGGACATTTAGGATTCTGTAGAATGTATTCCAGGGCCCCAGAGGTGACCGTAAAGTTGTAGAGCTTTATATTTTTATGTTTTTGTCCTGATGCTCCTGATATGTCTTGTAAACACCTGTTTACAAAGCTGCTAGCAGTTCAAGATCTATCCTTACCATAAGGACCTTTGTAAAAGTCTTCAAGGTGAAAAGTGGCAGGCAACTCTATTCTTATTCCCCTTTGTTTAAACATGTATATCACTGAGGCCACTGCAGATGACAGAGAATACAGGGCGATGGAGAACATTCAGGTGCAAGAGGGGTATCTGGGAACAAAGTGGAGTATCATTATTCTTAGAAGGGGGAAACAATAGCAGACATCTTCTTATAGAAATGAAATCACCTTAAGATCACAGATTCCTGAGTTCTGGCGGCTCACCCCTACTCAGAGCTGAAGTGGGGATGAGCCCAAGGTCAAGGACAAAAGACACTGATCACCTTCACCTATTTTACTTCCCTCACCCTACAGTGCCCAGCTCAGTGGCTTTACCTCTTTCAGGCAGCTCTCCTCTGTGTTCCCATTCTACTTTGTTCTCATTTATATTATGTCTATCCAGTCGTATTTAATTGATGTTTACCTGTCTCCACTCTTCAGCTGTAAGCACAAATTGTGTCTTGATCACAGTTGAATTTCTTAACCCTAGGATATGCTCAAGAACTTTTTTTATATATGAATTTAACCAGTATTTGCCCAACACTTTTGAAGTCCAGGTACTTTATAGGTATTATCTTTTCTTTTAAAGTTTTCATTTTATCCCTTCGACTGTAGAAGAGAATACAGAAAATAGAAATACAGAAGCTGGATGTGGTGGCTCCCACAAGCCGGGGTGGGATGGCTGCAAGTTTGAACTTAGTGGGGCAGCTTAGCAGATCCTGTCTCAAAATTAAAAATAAAAAGTTCTGAGGACATAGCTCAGTCCAAAAATCCCTGGGTTCAGTTCCCAGTACCACAAAAAAAGAGACACAGACTAAAAACATGGCCTAATAATAACAAACTTTGAATGTGCTTTATTAAAAAATAAGAGAAAAACAGTGGTAATAGATACAGTGTAGTAAAAAATAAGAACCAAGATGCATCATGTAAAGGTACAAGTTCCCAATGAGAAATGTAATTGTGTTGTATACCTACAATGTACCAATAAAAGAAGTTAAAATATAAAAAAAGATACAGTGTAGTTTTAAAAATGATAAGATAATACTAAAAACCTTCACATCAATACATTTGAAAAGTTAAAGAAAATTTAAAATTTTGCAGAGAAGTATAATTTACATTTACAGAGTAAAGATATAAGATATAATGACTCAATTATAATATAAGAAGTTGCATCAGTTATGAAAATTCTTCTCTGACTCATTAAGCAAAATAGTATAATCTTGTTGTATAAAACAGTTTGGCAGCAGCAACCCAAAGGAATTTTAGAACAATTTCAGTTACTAATACAGATGCAGGTGGGATTCAGCAGTGTATTAAATAATAAATTATGATTAAGTAGAACACTCAAGAATTATCTCAGGAATTCAGGTATGGTTCAATATTAATAACATCTACTAATACACTACATAATATTAATAGGTTAGCAGACAAAACCGAACAATTCTTTCAGTAGATGAGAAGAAAGTATTATAAACTATAACTAATTCATGCTAGAATAAATCTCTAGGCAGACCAGGAATAAAGAGCAACTTTATTAATTGGCAAAGAGTAACACCAAAAATTTACAATTAGTGTCTTCCTTAATGGCTAAATGAATAAAAGAAATATGTTCATTAAAGCAAGAAACAGACAAGAATTCCTGATACCATCAGTTCTATTTAACATTGGCTCTTGAGATGCTGGACAATGCAACAAGAAAAGATAAAGATTAATAATGATGTATGTTTGAATATTGCTAAGAGATTAGGTCTTAGATGTTCTCACCATTAAAATGTGATGAGAATGTAAGGTGGCTATACTAGTTACTTTAGCTTGATTTAATCATTTCACACTCTATGCATATATGAAACCATCATGTTGCACACTGTAAATATATTGACATGTACATTGTTTCCCATTTACTTATGAGAAGAAGAGACAGATACAAAAGTGCTGAATTATGATTCCTTTCATTGCCCTTCTGTGTCCTAATCTGAACAATTTGGGGTTTCTTCCTAAGGGTGTGTGTGTAGATAGGAATGTTCTCAAAAGCTCTACCTTGTCAAGAGGTGGGCACAAGGCATCCATGCTGTGTAAGCCTCTGTATTAATCGCCAGGGGCACCAAGATAGGGGAGCCATTGTCCTACCCCTACCGAAACTCATACAGCATGCGTGTTATTATAGTTGGGTGAAGTTGAGACTAGTAGTCTTGTGTGCAAACGGTCATTGGAACATGGAATCAGAGTTTTGGAGAAGTCTTCACCAAAGAAGTGTTACTAGATTTGAATCTTAAAGAATGAGTTTTTATAGCTGAAGGAAAAGAGAATAGGGCTAAATACTCCCAGACCTTAGAGCTCCCACCTGGGAATGACACATGTCATGTTTGCTTATGTTCCTTTAGCTAAAGCAAGTCATGGTGACACCTAAGTTAAAGTGGGAGGGAAGGTACAATTCTACCATGTGTCCATAAGGAGGAAGATTCACAATCAGACCTGAAATCTATGCTTTGGTAGTTAGCTTCTCTGCCACAATTGTTTTCAAGGGGTTGGTCACTTTGATTTACAGGCAACACATTCCCCAGGTAAAGGAACCACAGGTGGAATGGGGCTCATTTCCCTTGGGGACCCTGTGGGTAAGTAGACACATCTTGTACTAACTAGGTCTTTAATTTTCTGCAGTAGGGTGCCTTGCCATCTGGAGTCTTGCAGACATGGGAGGGACTGCCCCTTTTGGGATTAGCCAATTCCTAGAAATAGTACATCACTTGCTTGTGAGTGTACTTTTCAAAAGTAAACCGAACCATCCAGAACCTCCACCTCCAACCACCTTCTTTATTGGGCTCTCACACTCTGGGTCACTGTCTACCTGCCCCAATCACCCCAGAGTGGGTACCAGGCAACCAGGGACAGTCCCTAACCTCTGATCCACCGACAGATTCAAATTAGGCACTCCTAAACCTGCTCTGCCTGCCTGTTCCTTCCTGCGGAAGCCACAATAAAAGCTCTTACCCACAGTTCACTCCTCTCCCTCTGCCTCTTGGCTGACCCCCAGGGCTTCCCCATGTGGCCTCCCATGGATAATATGCCAACTTTCCTCTTGGCAACGGTGCATACCAAACTGTATTTTCCATGGCAGTCATCTTCTAATCTGTTGGCTTTACCACATGTAAATAACAATAAAACATTAAAACACACCTACATTTTGATTGTCAGCTATTTATGGCATAAGGAGCTAAAAAGTACAAGATATACAATCAGAGGCTCTGGGTCCCCAAACTGAGCCATTGCAGGCAGGGTGCAGCCAAGCTGACCTGAGTCAACTTGTGCACTGGTGAGACGGGAGACTCCCCTCTCAGATTCCTCTCAAGGTCACAATGAAGAGAAGAGTGGTCTCAACTCACCCTGAAGACAACACATGAAGCTATGGTATTTCTTTAGGGAAACCCAGTGGCCAACTTTCTATCTGACCAACTGCCAACCCAAAAAAGCAAGGCCAAGCTCTGAGGCCTGCATGGCATCCCTCTTGGACCTCACTATCAGACTTCTCAGATGCTTCTGTGGTGCTGACTGGCTCCTCAGGGAAGGGAGAAGGAATAGGGGACAGGCAGATTGATGGCTCCTGCAGCTGACAGACTCCAGGGATGCCTGGTGACTGCCTGTAGCTGACTCAGATGGACACTATTACACAGCTGTGGCCAGCATTGGTGAGACCAAGATGAGCAGTCGGAAGTGCTCCAGGTGAGATCCCCGGGTTTGGTTACAGTTCTGGCTCTGCTATTTTCTTAGGGGTGTTGAACTTCACTCATGGCTCATTCCTTTCATCTGTAAAATGACCACAGCAGTCTTATTTCCTGACTCAGACAGTCTTTTTGAAGACTGACCACCCCCCCAACCTGTGATAGATGTATCTACAAAATACGAAACAAACTAAAAAGTATAGCAAGCAGTTTAATGACAAAATATTGATATTCCTTCTAGATCAGGATGGAGACAAGGATTGCTGCTATTATTACTTCTTTTCAACAGCGTACTGGTGATACTAACCAGTGAAACAAGGCATGAAAACATATGAAATGTATAAGAATTGAAGAGAGAAAATAAACTCATTTTTACAGATGAAATAGAAAATGGTGTACTTTTAAAAGCTGAAGCATCTATAGATAAATTATTAGAATTAATAAGTGATTTTAGTGGTGTTGCTGGGTATAAGAGCATCATTTAAACATCAATTTCTATTAAATTCCAGATCTATATTGCTGAGTAACAGATCACCCCAAAACTCTGGCTTAAAATAATGATAATACTTATTATTTCTCATGGTTTCTGCACTTTTTGGATTCAGAAAAGGCTCAGCTGTGCATTTTAGTATTGCATGTGTTGCAGTCGAGAAATGGAAAGAACTGGAACAGGAGGGGTTGACTCAGCTGAGGGCTACTAGGTATCCTTTCCTCTTTATTCAATTTTAGGGTCCCTGCATACAGCTTCTCTGTGTGGGTCAGTTTGCACTTTTTTTTTTGGTACCGGAGATCAAACTCGGGTCCTTTTGCTTGAGAGGCAGGTGGTAAAATCACTGAGCTAAACTCCCAGCCCCATCAGTTTGTACTTCTTCAAAGTCTAGCAACCTAAGATTTCTTATGTAATGGTTTAGGGCTCCAGAGACAAGAATTCCAAGACATGGAGCCAAGCAGAAGCTGTGTCAATTTTTGTTTCTGGTTTCAGAAGTCACCCAGCAACATTTCTGCCACACTGTTAAAGACAATTCACTAAGATCAACCTTTCCCAAGGGGAAGGTTACTAGACCCCAACCTTTGGGAGGAGTGTCAAAAGATTTATGGACTTGCAAAACCACTGCACTGTACTGGCAACAAACAAATAATCATTTACAGTAACATAAAAACATAAAATACAGGCCAGGGATTTAGCTCAGTGGTCTCGCTGCCTGCTGCGCAAGTGCAAGGACCTGAATTCAATCCCCAGTACCAAAAAAAAAAACAACAAAAAACCCCCCATAAAGTACCCAGGTCTAAATCTAAAAGATTTACATACACAACTATGAAATACCACTGAAAGGAGTATTTAAAAAATCTTAAATAAATGGAGGGACATACCATCTTCATGGATAAGAATTCATTTTGTAAATGCCAATTTTATAAAATTGATCTAAAGATTCAATGTGATAGCAATCAACATCCCAGTAATATTGTAATATTGTGTATGTTTAAGTAAACAAATAAGCTGATTTAAAAGTTTCTACAAAAGCACAAAGGTTTCTGATTTAAAGAGCAAGGCAGTCTTAAAGAACAAAGTGGATGGGCTTACACTATGGTACCTTAGGACATTATAAAACTATGGTGACCCAGACAGTGTGATAATGGCATAGGGAGAGAAAAATAGGCTAGCAGAATAAAACAGATTCAGAAACTGTCCCATGTCCCATATGGATTTCTCAATTTATTGACAAAGCACTGCAGAGAAGTGGGGTGTGTGTGTGCATGTTTTTTTCAATGAGTAGTAAGTACTGTTTGGTTGTTATCTAGATGGGAAAAAAGGAAAGGGGCCAATGGGAAATTATTTTTGATAAGGTATGGTACTTGTATCAGTCAGTGTTTACAGATACAAATTGAACACAAGATATACAAATATGTAAGAATTTACAAGATTGGCTTACAGTGGCCACCCACTGTAAGGAGTCAGATGAGGAATAGTGCAAAGAATCTATCTGCATACTGGAGACTGAAGGATTCAGTCAAAGGTCTAGAGCTTACTGCAGAGTCCAAATCAGGAGGCCAATGGGTCTGTGATGAAAAGCTGAACAGTCTGGGCTGGAAGCCAGGAGATGACATTGAAAGTGAAGGCAAAGACTGGAGCTCCTCGGAAGAAAGAGAAGCAGATCTGTCCTTCTTCATTTCCCCTTTATACCACCCAGGCAACAAGCCACCCTAGGGTGGGTCTTTCACACCCTAGAGTGTGGAATTGCTGAGCCAATTTATGTGAGTTTCTCTTACTCAAGTTGACACAATCAATCAGCCATGACAGTACTGTATTTCTAGACACAATGCTTGCTGAAGTTTATTTAGAAGTTCTTTCTGAGCTTTAATTTCCCTCTGTTGTCCCCAAAACTTCAGTGAAAGCCTGTTTCTGCACCTATCTTGTGTTCCTGAATTTTTATGATCAAAAATAGCTCTCGACCAGCACCGCTGAAGCCACCCAATAGTTGGGAGCTAAGTCCTAAGCTGGGTCCTGAATGGGCAAGAGGTTGAAGCTCTTTTCTCCAAATAGCATCTCATGTCCTATTGCCACACAAGAATCAGTTCTGGCTGACTTCTGTCTCCTGGCCATTCCCAGGCAGGCATCAGAGGCATTGAAAGACAGCAATCAGAGTGCAGTAGGTAAAACAGTGAGTGGAAGTGAGGGAACGGTGACCACTGGTGTAGATAAATTCTTGTATGAAAAGGGGCCCTGCAACAGTCTAGCAGCCAGTAAGCATAGTGAGGAATTAGGGGGATTCCCTCTCTCCCCCTAGAGAGCCCTGTTCACGGTCACCTCCGTGGCCCATCATCGGAGCTATTCCATTTCCTTGTTTTTCTTACTCCAGGAGACAGTAAGCGAAGGCAGACTCTAGACCACCACTCAGAGCTTTGGGTTCTAAGCTATTCCCATGGTCCTCCCCTTCCCATCATCAAAGAGGGACAGCTCCTTCCTCTTTCTAGTGCTTTCTGTTCTGGATCTTTGGGGGCAGTGCAGCCCCACCTGGTACTCTTACTGATACAGCAAATCCTGCCTCAGTTTCCTTATACGTAAAATTAGAGGTTAAGCTTACTGATTCCCCCACCCCCACCCCAGGGCCCTCTCGCGGGGACCTGGGGCAGCCTGAACCAGGACAGAGGGCATCCTAAGCGCCGCTGGGCCGTGTCCTCCAGGTAAGGCAGCACCCAGCTCCTCAACTGTTGCTATCGTCACCTTCCTCTCTCCCCCGCCGCCACGCCGCCTGGGGGGTGGCGCCGCCCCAAAATTTAGGGCGGGGAAGCGTCCCACCTCTGGAGGGGGTGCCCTACCGGCTTCCCCCTTCTCTCCCTAGGTGGTGAAAGGTGGGACAGGAAAGGGCCGACTGGACAGGCGCGCATCCCGCGCCGGCCCTCAGCAGTGGGGCTCAGGGTTGGGAGACCCGCAGGCGGCCCGGCGGGGAAGAGCGACCTCCGCGCAGTGCCCGAGCCCCCTGCCCTCCGCGGCGCCCGCGGCCGGAACAATAGCGCAGGCGGGCGGGGGCGGGGCGGGGG
>NW_004624790.1:10325413-10467877 GCF_000247695.1 Heterocephalus glaber | reverse complement strand
CCCGGCACTGCCCGCGGGAGCCGCCGCCGCCGCGCCCGCCATGGACGTCCGCCTGTACCCCTCGGCGCCCGCGTTGGGCGCGCGGCCCGGGGCCGAGCCGGCCGGCCTGGCGCACCTGGACTACTACCACTGCGGCAAGGTAAGCGGAGCTCGGGGGATCGGGCGAGCCTGGGACCCTGGCCAGGAGCGCAGGACAGGAGTCACCCGGCGCCTCGGGACGCGGGCGCTGTGGGGCGCACGCGGGGGGCGAGCACACGGGAGCCCCGCCGACGGGCACGTGCCGCTCTCAGACACCCTCGCGGGCACCCACACGCCCGATTCACTCGGATCACAGGCAGAAGTCGCCCGACAGCCACTCGCACGACGACACGGGAACACACTCACCCTGGTCCCTCACATTTCTCCACGAGCTGACACACAGGCACCCACTGTCACTGACACGGCTGTGCGCTACTTGCACTGTTTTAAACGTCCCACACGAGCACCCTGACAGGTCACACACAACGACGCAGTCGCTCGTCCACGGACACTGCCACGCCGCCACGTACGAGGCACCCATCCACACGCACTGCGCTGCCGCACACACCGTCACCTGCCCCTCGGCTGTCACACCCAGTCACAGCTGGGGACCGCCATACAAAGAAGTCGCTCCGACAGTCAAGCTCACCTTCCTCACACGCGCGCACGGTCGCACGCAGCCCGACCCTGGACGGTGAGGCCCCCGAGAGCCGCCCAACACGAGCTGTCACACCCGGGCCGGCGCCGGCTCCGCGCAGCCCTGCGCGCCCCACCCCGCCCCCACCCCGGCCGCCCTGGCCCAGCGTCGGGGTTTTAACTTCTCGGCGCCGCCAAGCACTAATTGGGCAGTTTACTAATTGGCCGTCACGGCTCGGCGGGGCCTCGGATTCCGAATTGGATTGGCCATGGCCGCTCACGGCCTGTCCCCTCCCGGGCTGGGGCTGCACGGGGGACACCCCTCCCCCATGTTTCCACGATCGCCGCTCGCTCTCGCTCCCAGCCTGGTCCCTTTCGCTCGGTGCCTGGCGCGACCTTGCGCGCACGAGGTTCGGGTGCCTTGAACCCCAGAGGCCCCAAACCCGAGGCCTCTGACGAGCCCACCCGGGACGGTTAGGTGTCGCCGCGCGGTCGACTCCTCTCTCCCGGGAAGGGAACTTTCAAACTTAGTTAGGAAGCCAGACGGTCTGTGCGTCTGCGGGGCGGCGAGTTGGTCCGGGGCCGGCTTAGCCGAGCGCGGCTCTTCGTCACTAGGAGCCGGGATTGAGCCGCGCGCGTCGGTTTCCCCGCGGCGCCGCGTGGTGAGTTCGCGTCGGGTGGCTGGACCCGCGATCCTGTAGGCATCCCTCCCCTTCCCACAGACTTTTTGCCCAGGCCCATGTATGTGGATGGTGCGGGAGGGGGGCGCCAGGCTCGGATCGCCAGGCCTCCCGCGCTGGGCCTCGCCAAGTGTGTCCTCAGGCCTTTGGGGAGCCGCTTCTGGCAAAGCCCCCCGAAGTCCGCTGGAGAGGGATTCAGGGTGGGGCGGGGAGGGTCTGGGGCAACTAGGGCCTGGAGCGTCTTCGGGCGGAGGTGGACGGCAAGTGGGGTCTCACGGAGGGTCCAGTGACCCGCAAAGTTCAAAGTTAGAAGCCGGAAAGGGGTTTGGAGCCACGTAGAGAAAGCGGTTCTGGAGAGGCTTCCAGTCCGATGGACGGAAGATAGATTAAAAGTAGCAAGTGGAGCTTTCAGGAAGAAGGTTGGATGTGGGGACATCATTCTAAAATATGAAGTAGGCACGGTAGGTCGGTCCAGCCTCAGGTGTGGGGGAGTGTTGGGGGTTGGGGATTTGCCCGTGCCCACCCCCCATTGCTGGAGATAGAACTCAGGGCCTTCACACTGAGCTACATTCTCAGCCCTTTTGGTTAGCAACCCTCTCCACCTGTCGAACTCAGGACCTTGTGCTTGGGAGGCAGGTGCGGTGCCACCGAGCTAAATCCCCAGCCCAAGGGGTGGAGATGTGTACCTTAGAGTAGGGATTTGTACCTTAGAGTACAGGTAGGGAGGTGGGTGGGAGCTTAGCCCAGAGCTGTCCCTTTAGCATGGTCTTTCAGGGAACCCTGCAGGAGGGGGTTGTGCACCAAATGGGGTCTTGGGGAGGCAGGACTCTGGTCTCACTCCTGCTTTATTCTGAGGCTCTATAAACCTCTGACTCAGCACTAGAGCTAGTGTGAATCCAGCAGTGAGGGCCTGAGAGTCCTATGATCCTGTGATCTAGGACCGTTGGCACATCGCTGAGGATGTGTCCAATGGGGGAGGGGGTCGCTAGGCCACCAGGATATCTGAAAGGAAGGTCTGACCTTGTGGTTGGGTCCTTCAGGCTATGGCAAGGTGAGGCAGGGAGGCCACTTGGCTCAGCCAGGAGTCCTGTTGGCAGCAGATCCCAAGTGGGCTGTGGCCTTCAGTGGCGGTGACTGGGGTGGGAGTAGGGCACTGCTGTGACCAGGGCCTTCCCTTTTCTGGAGCTGGAAGCTAATGGTGAAGGGTGGAAGAGGAGGGAAATGCTCAGGCTCCACCCTTTCAGCTGGTCACTATCAGAGCTGGGAGGGGTATTGAGGCTCTAGGTGTAGCAGTGGTAACACTGGGGCCCATAGACTGGGCGGCACATCCAGCACGCAGTCCACACACTGGGGCCTCTGTCCCTGAAGCCCAGACAAGAGGCTTGTCCCCTAGGGATCCAGGCCTTAGGAACGCACAGGCAAACATTTGCCCAAGTGATGCTGGACAACCCTAGGGCAGTTGACCTGGAAGGGCTCTTGGCGACCATCCCCTTGGTGACAATCCCCTTGGTGACCGTTCCCTTAGCAATCCTCTACACAAAGATTCCCAGCCTCTTTAAACCAAAGTCATGAGTGGTGGTGATTCCTTTGGTGTCTTTTGTTTGAGAAAATACACAACAACAAAAAGCTGCTATGATTTCATTTTTGCTTTGAAATAGATGTGTATTTTATTAATCAATAATATTAGCATATATTAGAAAAATAGCTTACCAGATATGAGGCAGGCATATTAATTATTTAATGTAGTAACAGTGCTTAGTGAGCACAGGCCTTGTGGCCCTCTGACCCCAAGGATGTTTCCCCAGGCTGGAAACCATTGATCCCTTCTTTCTGCTTTAGGGGGCAACTTGAGTCATGGAGTAGTATGTTCATAGGTTGCATAGCAAGTGAAGAACAGAGCTGAGGCCTGATCCCAAATTCCTTGACTCCCATCTGGACATTAGTCTGGCCTCCTCACAAGTCTCTGTTGATATTTGGGAGTTGGGAGTTTGTGACAGTCTGCCTAACTGTAGTCATAGTTTCATTCAGATTATGGCAAGGTATTCTACCAGGCTAGGGGGCTGCTGGGGAGTTCCCCACTCAACTAAGGCAGAATTGTGTAAGCTGGCTATTGGAATCGGACAAACTTGGGTTTATAAAAAAACCACATTTTCTTTATCCAGTCTCCAGTTGATGGGCACTTGGGCTGTTTCCAAGTTTTAGCTATTACAAGCTGTGCTGCTATGAACATGGGTGCACATATATCACTGTGGTATGATTCTTTTAATTCTTTGGGGAAGATCCCCAGCAGTGGAATAGCTGGGTCAAATGGGACTTTCAGTCCTAGTTCTTTCAGGTATCTCTATACTGATATCCAAAGTGCTTGCACCAGTCTACACTCCCACCAGCAGTGGAGCAGGGTTCCTCTTTCCCCACAGCCCCGCCTGCATTTGGTGTTGGTTGATTTCATGATGCCAGCCATTCTTTCTCTCTCGTGTGAGGTGGAATCTCAGCGTTGTTTTCATTTGCATCTCTGGAATGACCAGTGATGTTGAACATTTTTTCATGTATTTATTTGCTATTTCTACTTCTTTGTCTGAGAAATGTCTGTTCATTTCAGATGCCCATTTTTGGATTGGGTCTTTACATTTGGGAGGTCTAATTTTTTTAAGTTCTTTATAGATTCTAGATTGTAGACCTTTGTCTGAGCAACAGCAGGTGAAAAGTTTTTCCCACATTGTGGGTTGTCTCTGTGCAGAAGCTTTTTTTTTTTTTTTTGGTACCGGGGATCGAACTTAGGTCCTTGCACTTGCACAACAGGTGGCCAAACCACTGAGCTAAATCCCCGGCCCCAGAAGCTTTTTAATAAGAGATCCCACTTGTTGATTGTGCTAGTTCACGGGCAACTGAGGTTTTGTTCATAAAATCTTTTCCTAAGTAAGAACCTTCACTCCCACTCCCAGCAGTACTTTCTTACCTGATTTATGTACCGGGGATCGAACTCAGGTCCTTGCACTTGTGAGCCAGGCAGTGGAACAACTGAGTTAAATCCCCGGTTCTAGAATTTTAAATTCCAGTTCTAGAACTTTATATGCAACGTAAACATTTTTGGGTCTGGCTTCCTTATTTTATTGAACCTTTCTTCAAGATTCATCCATGGTTGTGTGTACCTGTAGTTTGCTCCATTTTATTGCTGAGTAATATTATATTGTAGGAGTACAGCACAATTGGTTTGTCCATTCACCTGCTGGTGGACTTTTGGGTTTGTTTCTATGTTGGGGTACTCTAAATAAAGCTCCTGTGAGCCTACTCATACATCTCTTCGAGGGCAGGGCAAGTCATTTAGTATCACTAAGCCTTGATATCCCTTGAGGATGTTGCCTACCTCTGAGGTTCCACAGGGTTAAGTGAGGTGATGTAGGCCAGGGCAGTTCTTGGCACATAGCAGCTACTAATTAGATGATGCCAGTTATCAACCATCGGGGACCCATTCTAATATGAGCCTTAGCATCTCTCTTCCAAACGTCCTTCATCCCTGGTCTAAATATCTTCTAAGGCCAAACTGGGTATCACCTTTTCCACGAAGTTCTCTGTGGCCAGCAACCTTCTTTCTTTTCCCAGGTGCCCCCGGAGACTCGAATGCTTAAATATATGGGCGAAATATATGGTATTATGATTGATACCAATACGACTTTGGAGAAATAAGAAGCAGAGAGGAGGGTTGGGGGAAGCCAAGGCCTGGGGCTGGTTTGCAGTTTTACATAGGGAGGCTGGGGAAGGTCTTCTGATCTAGATCACTGTCTTGTACATTTATGGACACATTAGGAATTATCTGGTAAGCTTACAAAACAGATTTCCCCCTGAGATTCTGATTCATTTGGCCTGGGTTGGGGCCTTGATAATTTACATATCTACTGAGGCCTCCATCCCTTAAACCTAGACAAGAGGCTTGTCCCCAGCAGTGGTCCAGGGGCCTCAGTTTGTATAACAGAGGTTTGGTTGTTTGTGTGCAGGACTTTTGGGCTCCTGGCAGACAGGACCATGCCCAGGACCTGGCACAGTAACTACCCATAATTGTCCAGTAAATATATGCTGCTGGCCAAATGACTCCTCTACAGCTCTGGGTGCAGCATTGTGTGAGGATGAGTAGAAAAGCTTGGTTAGTTGGGGATTTAGCTCAGTGGCACCATGCCTGCCTTGCAAGCACAAGGTCCTGAGTTCTGATCCCTAGTACATCAAAAAAAAAAAAAAGAGAAAGAAAAAGAAAAAGGAAAGCTTGGTTAGTGAATGACTGGAGTCTCATTTTGATAAAAATCTATGAAGTGGGCCAGGGATTTAGCTCAGTGGTTCCACCACCTGCCTCGCAAGCGCAAGGACCCGAGTTCGATCCCTGGTACCCCCCCCCCCCCCGCAAAAAAAATCTATGAAGTGAAGGTTGCAGTTACTGCCTCACCTGGATTTGAAATATGGGAGCCCTGAACAGCATTCCTGGTGATGAGATTCCCACAGCTTCCTTCTACACAGGACAGGTGGCTGCAGGTGAGTCCCACGGAAGGAGCCCTGGGGTGGGTAGGCTGTTAGCTGAGATGGGTGGAATTAGGGCACTCTGGAAGGATGCCTGCATCTCCATTAGGAAACTATTCTTTACCTTCCATCTAAACATGTAACCCTCCCTCTCCTGCATGTCAGGAGCAGCAGGCCAGGCCAGGCCAGGCACTGCTCAACCACAGTTTGCTGGATGACCTTGTGCCCATTGGTGCTCTTTGGATCTCTGTTCCCCCAAGTGCAGAGGGAAAGCAAATCAGTGATCGTCAGCCTCAAAGGATGATGTTGTGTGGAGATGTAGTGAAATAAAGGCTGAGAATTTTGGAGGCTGAAAGTTCAGAGGACACAGAGCTGGCCCAGTGAGAGCTGCCCCTTGGCTGCATCCCCTTGGTGCCTCTTGGCACCAAGAGCAATGGGAGAGCAAGCAATTGCATCTCATACCAGGAGTGGAGGTCTGGGGGTTGGGGGCGGACTTGCTGCTTTTGTAACAGCCCTCTCCTGAAAATTCTGAAGGGGTCCCAGGAAAACTACACCTGCAGTGACCGACCTAAGGCTCTCCCACTGGGCCCTGCCTCTTGAAGTTTCCATTACTTTCCACTCTGCCTCTCAGGGACCAGGCCTTTAACCACATGCACCTCTACAGGGTGGGTGGGGATGTCTCCAAACCTTAGCAAGGAGATGGCCCACATCAGGAGGCACCCTGCATCAGGAGGCATAGTTTTTGGTGTTGGTTACCCACAGTCAACCTTGGTCTGAAAACATGGAGTGGAAAATTCCAGAAATAAACAGTAAGTTATAAATAAATTCTATCATAGTATATGTTATAATTGTTCTTATTTTTAGTTATTGTTTAGTTATTGTTGTACTGTGCTTAGTTTATAAATTAAACATTATCATAGGTATGTAAAGGGAAAACATTGTATATATAGGGTTTGGTACCTCCACTAGGGGTCTTAGGATAAGAACCCCCTTCAGATAAGAAGGGAGTGTTGTTTTCCTAGAACTGGCCTGGCATATAGGTGTTCAATATTTGATGCATAAACAAATGAATTTAGGGCTGGCTGTTGTCGTCTGTGCTTAAAGATCTTAGCATCTGTTTGGGCCCTAGAATCTGAAGACTTTGTGGAGAGCCCATGGAGTCCAGGGCAGGGCATGGCAGGGGCTTAGAG
The DNA here is from genome assembly GCF_000247695.1 of Heterocephalus glaber. Next base: position 10,460,850 of record NW_004624790.1, on the reverse strand, counting down.
TCTTTGGATGACCTGCCATTCCTGGGCAGGTGGAACAGCTGGCAGGCAGCAAGAATAGCTGGGTCTGTGAACATAGGGTGAAGTTCCCAGCATCGCCCTCATCCCAGGAATCCCCTGCTGTGTGGCTGTCTGCCCCAAACCATTCGGTAGGGCATCTGGTTTGCTGCTCTGATTTCCTAGAGCTGGTCTCAGATATGAGGGCATCATGGATTCTGGGAGCCAGCACACCTGGGTTTGATGCTGCCTCACCATCATCAGTGCAGTCAGATTATTCAGGTGCTTTCATCTCCTCTGCAAAGTGTGCCCTTCAGTACCTCTCCATGCAGTCGCCTTGAGGGTTGGTGATCATGGTACAGAGCACTTGGTCCTAGCAGGAAAGGCTTCATTTCTATTCCCAGAGGGCAGCATACCTCAGAGTTAAAATCCTGAGGAGGCCTAACCCTGCACCACCCCAGGCTGCACTGCCCAGCTCTGTGCGGGGCACAGCCTGGCTGTCCTAATCTCAGGGCTTCCCCCTATGAGAGAAAGTAGGCTTTGGAAACTGGATGATTGGTTCACACCGCAGCTGCAGCGTTCACTGGCTTGCACTGGTGACCTGTGCACACCACTTCACCACTCTGGCTCTCAGTGTCCTGATGTGCACAGGGTCAGGGTGAAGTTTCTCCCCAAGATGCAGCTCCCTGAAACAGACACTGTGGTACCCCCCATGCACTCACTGCCTAACTGCAGGAATGTCAGGTGCTGGGCTCACACCTGCCCCACTGGGAACTGTTCTGTGGCAGGAACTACTCATCAAGGGTGATGGCAGCTGAGGACTGGATACCACAGGAGTCAAAGGCGTGGGCAGGGCCCTTGCATTATCTGGGACAACACTGAAGGCCCCCTCTCCCCTCGTAGAACCAATGGCTTTTGTGGACAACCAGATGATGGGCCATTTGTCTGCCCAAGCACGCTTCCCTTGCTCTCTTACAGGTGCACCCCACTCCACATCTTCCTCCCAAATACACCTTTCACAGACACCTCTCCATCTCAGAGTAAACTTGCAGGGAAACAATGTAAGACTCTCCCCAAGGTGAAGGAGACTTTCCCCAGAACCTATTCGGTCAGAGAAGGCTACCTGCCTACCTGTGTCAGAACCTGGACTACATGCTCTAGGCCAGCAGTACATCCTTGTACACCCTTATGTCCTAGGCCAAGGTGGGCAGATCCTCCTAGTTCTAGTCTAGAACTAAGTGGTTCCCAGACCAGCAAGCTGGGGATCACTCACTCATCAGCAGGGCAAGTTTCTGCTCCTACTGAACCAGGACTCCTGGGAGTGCAGTCCAGCAACCTGGGTTTCAGGTGCTCTCCGGGTGATTTTGTTCGGCTAGCATTTGAGAAGCAGTGTTTCCCTGGCACCTGAGAAAACCAAACACACACCATTAAACTTTCCCATCAGTAGAAGACCAAGAAACAGTTGTGGAGAATAGTCTGAATCTGGCAGCATGAAGCCTCCCATCCACTGCCGTCCTCCAGCTTTGAGGCACCTCTTAAAACCCAGCAGGCTGGGTGCAGCAGTGTTCTTTATGACCAGTGCTGCCACTGTTCCTGCTCCCATATGGGCAGCCTCCTCTCCTTGGCTGACACATCCTCAAACCACCTTTGGAACGGACAGCTGCTCACTCTCCATGGAGCACCCTCCCCCCACTCTGATTGCCCCCGACATAGTCCACCTGCTGTTTCCGTAAGACTCTGCTGGTGTGAAATCTTCCCACACACCAGACACTGTCACTGCTCCAGATTATTTGATGTTTAATTATTACTCTGCATTTTGAGCCAGTAGATAACAGAGTCACATAGCCTTTCATCTGGTAAGTAAAACTTTCCTGTCGAATGGCTGAGCTTTCAGAACAGGGCTGAATTTCTGACACCAAGCACTCAATAGGCACTCAATAAAAACTGGCCTAATGTCTGAGAAACCTAGCAGTAAACAGGTCATGAAACATCACAAATCCACAGTCTTCTTTCTTATTCTAGCAGACACCAGAAATCTCAGTTGTACAGTAACAAGCTGTAAGCATTGGAGTAATTGATCAAAATTTATTATCCCGTGTTATACAACATCTTTTCACTAAGATATAAAATTACAATTTACCACGACTCATTAAGTTAATAATCACCTACCATATGTTTTTACTGCTGCTCCCAAGCTGAGCTGAAAAATCATCCTGTAGGTTTGGATCCATGTGAATAAGATGACCGTCAACCGCATGGACACACAGGGCTGGACTGCTGGACAGAAAGCTCAGCCGCCCCTCCACCATCATCTTCTGGTTCACCTACACTGCACTTTCAGATCAGTGGTTCTCCACCGGGACAGAGTCTGGGGGTGAATTTGGTTGTCACGACTGAGGAGGGGGTGCTGATAACGTGAGGAGGGGAGGATGGGATGCTCCCGAACACTCCCCCTTGCTTCTACTGTTGATGCATTGGATCTTCTGGGGGGTCTGGGGCCCACAACTGGGCCTCCAGCCTTAGTTTTCGACTTCAGACATCATTTGCTGAAAAGGTGCCTTCATATTATAGCTAATTAAAACACGCTTATCTCGAAATTGGTCCTAATTTGTAAGGATGATGTAGAAACTTGTTGGAAATGAGTCTGACTCTGCAGTATAACCCAGGGTCAATCTCATGCATAAATTTTATTGTTTCATTGTGCTGTGTTTTGACTTGAGCTGAACTTTACAATGTGTTAGATGGACCCTGAGCCTTATGTTGCTCAACTGTCCTGGAAATATTTACTGAGTGCCTTCTGGATGCTTCTTACATCAGATTCTCCATCCTTTTTGTGTTCTCTACATCAGCCTGTGATGTAAGATAACTTTTATCAAAGCCAGATGGTGGCTTCCCATGGACTCTGGGGCTGATGGAAGCGCCTAGGCTCATATCTTGGCACTTGGAAGCTGTGTGACTTTGGACCTGTTACATAGCCTCCCTGGGTCCCACTTTCCCACATAACTTCAGTCACATCCCAGGTTGGTGGTGAGGCATCTGGAGATCCAGTCAGTGATCTCCTTTCTGCTGCCGGCTGTGTAGTTCCTCTGAGCCCTCCAGAGAACAAGTGCAGATTCCACCTCAGGAGTTGAAAACACCTGTTGTAAATGATAGAGCCTGGGGAGCTGTTGGCTCAGGACAGGTGCTGTGCTGCTCCTGGTAAGGACCGCTTCTCCTTTCCTGTATCTGTTCCTTGCGTTCTCATTGCTATTCCCACAGGGAGCCTTTAGGATCAATTACACATTCAGACTCACAAGACTAACAGAGTGACACTTGGCAACAATCTCAGTGCAAGATCTGGGACAGGAGCCACAGCTTGCCGGCAAGGTGCATGGAACGCTCCTCTCTGCAGTCCCTGCCGGTTCCCAGGGGAGCCAGTGCCGGGAGCTCTCTGTGAGGCCCTGCCCGCCCTGGGGCTCAGTTCAGGTACAGAGGAGTGAGACCCACAGCGGGTGGTCTGGAAACGCCCTGGCTGAGACAGCTCTGCTCTCCTAACAATCTCATAGGTTTACTTCAGGGCCTGTACAAGGGACAGGGAAGTTACAAATGTCGCTGCACTCAGGAAAGCCTGACGCATGTCTTCTTTATCAGATATTTATAATTTATATATAGTTCCTCCCCGCCAGTCCAGCTTAGCAGCTGGGGTCATTTGTCCCATAAGCCCAGTTGCTGGTTATGCTAGCCTGTCAACCAAGGTGGAATTCTCTTGTTATAAGGAATCAGGCGTGGTTACTGCATTCACCATCATGTTTCCCTTGGGTGGTACATTTCTGGTGTCTCTTCTGAAGGAGCCAATGAAGTTTTATAATATATTCCACACTGCACATTTTCTCATCAATCTTCCATAACACACACACACACACACACACACACACACATATATATATATACACTCTGGCCAAGAAGGATGCCTTGTCTTATGGGCCTGGGATTAAATCCTGGCTTTGCCACTTCTTAGGAGTTAATTCACTTATTTGTTCCTTCTTCATTCATTCCTTCAGCCATCCAGAGGACATTCCCTTCCTGCTGTGTGAGACTTTGCAGTAGGCACCAGCAGGTGACTCAGACATGGTCCTTGCCCTGGAGGTGCTTCAGTCTTTCTAGAGACAAAGCGAACAGTTTCAAGTATGTGTGGTAAACATTTGGTAGAAGTAGCACTGGAGACTATGGGACCAACAAGCAGGCTGGTGACAGTCAGGAAAAGCTTCTCGGAAGAAGGAACACTGGTTGTGTTTGGAGGGGAGTGGGACCTGGCCACATGCAGATGGCAGTGAAAAGCATTCCAAGTAGAAGGAACAGCATGTGCGAAAGTGTAGGAAGGGATGAGAGCGTCAAGAGATGAGGCTGGAACATCCCGAATACCAGGGTCACCTGGAAAGCTGTTTCCCATTCTCTTCGAAATGGTGTTAATGGTGCTTATCTCTATGAAATTTAAATAAGGCAATAATGTATATTTAAGTACCTGGTATAGTTAACATTCATTCCCTTTCCAAATCTAGCTACAGATGCCTAAAAGCCAGATCGTGATTTTGACTGAAACGAGGATTTAAAAACACTGAAGGGACGTGGCTGCCTATGTGTACTGTGCAAGTTCATCCTCCAGTTGCTCTTCCAGGAGTTGCTTTGCATCCTGGCTGGAGCACCAATGTTGACACTCTACCCTGGTCACGTCTTACAGTGGCAGCAAAGCACATGCCCACACTACCTTAATGGCTCGCCACTCTGTCCACATGTCCCGTTGCTGCTTTGCCTTGCTTTTCTCAAAAGTGGCTGCTCCCACATACCAGGTAGGGAACCTCAGCCTTCAGTGGCATTTGGAGACATTTCCCATCCAGTGATCAAAAGTCATCCACCGCCAGGACGAGCCATGGAGCCTCCAGGGCCATGCTAGAGAGCTTTTGGATGCAGAATCTGGATCTGGCCTCTTTTCTGTGCAGAATTCCTCTGTGGCCCTCTGTTGTGGCTTGATGAGTCCTCACATCTTGTGTCCTCTCAGATTTCAGTTTCAAGTGTTCCAGTGCCCTGCCCTGGTGGGCCGATGGCCTCATAGTCCTCTGAGGGCCCGTAATTCCTCTTGGGGCCTGGCCCTGGCCTGCGTTTCCAGCCTCCCCTCTGCCATAGGGCCCCAGCCAAACAGATGTCAGCCTCCCCTCACTGCCTCCATCCAGCCCCTCTTGGTTCCCCGGTGCATGGAGGGGCAGTGGTGCTGCTCTCTCCCTGGGATGTTCTTCTTTCATTCCTCCCGAGCTGGCTGGTGTTCATCCTTCTGGTCTCAAATTTATTCTCACCTTCTCAGACTCTGACCCCTTTACACAGTTACCATTCTAATCTCTATCCTGGCCTTAATAAATTTAGTCTTAAAATATTTATACAAGTTTTTCTTTTGCTGATGTATACATTTTTTTTGGCAGACTCTATTTTCCAAAGGTGGCACTGTAACATCTCCTCGGCTGTGCTTCCAAGACTAATTCACTCACCCTCTCTGGGCCTCAGTTATCTCATTTGTGCATTGTTGCCAGGAGGATTGAACACACACACACATGTGAGGAACACAGTGTGAGGGCCTTACAAGTGTTGATAAAAAGGAATTTTCTTGTAGCAACAAGCTGGGTGCATCTCCCACGGAGCCCAGGGAGGAAAGATAGAAGGGAGTTGAGAGGGCTGACTTTAGAAATCCCGGTCAGGTTCTTATGGCTCAGAATCAGGGCTTGAATATCTGGGGCAAGGACTGGCAGACGCAGCCTGTGTTTGGTCCCCATCCCATCTTCTGGCCGGGGTGACCTTGCCTTTGGGAGGAGGGAGGCGTCCCTCCCAGTTGCTTGGGCTAGGGTATCTGGGGCACACTCAGCCTGGCCTTCAGAGATAACGAAATCTCTCCCCGGCCCATGGGAATGTTTCTGTTGAGCAAGCAGGACTTTTGGGTGGCTTCTGTCTTGCAGTGGTCACCTTTCCCTTTCAATTAAACTGCACGTTATGACCATGACATCATCTACTATCTCACCATGCAGGTTCAAAAGCATTGTTTCTTTTGGTGCTTTTCTTTCTTAATATTCAATGCCACAAAACTACTGTACCCGAGTTGGTGCCCCAGAGGTGACTTATTAATCTTTCTTTTTCCTTGAAACGATGTGTATTTACCTAGTCGTTGTGTTTACTGGTCATGTCCTTCTGTCATCCTCCTCCAGCCCCACCAGAACATCAGTTTCCTGAGGAGCCTCTGCTCCTTGCTCGTGGATACAGCTGTCAGAGCAGCGCTGACCACTGTGCCTCTGGTTGTGGCACCGACACAAAGACCAGCTGACTCCTACGTACGTCTCTTAGGTTTCTGGCCAAGGACTACCCCTTCAGGAGCTCTTCACTGCTGTCCTCCCTTGTCCTGCTGTCCTTGCCCCACCCAGCCCTTGTGACACTGTGGGCTCCAGTACAGCTGGGCTGTTCAGTGTACCCAGGAGATGGGGCTTAATAGTCCTGTCCTGGAGCTTGGAATGTAACTCAAGGGCAGTGGACATCGTAGAGGGGCATTGCACTTTGGCAGAAACGTGTGGCTGTTTTTGGGGGGAGGCATTGGGCAGAGGGCAGGAGTGGATGCAGGAGAGCAGTTAGGAGGTGACTTCTGTGGCCCAGGGGAGAATTGACAATGGCCAATATAGTTACATTAAAATATGTTTACATTAAAAATAAAGTAAAATAAAATACAATTCCATGTTTGGTCACATTAGCCATATATTAAGAGCTCTATAACCATATATGGGTATACTGTATTGAGCAGGGCAGACATAGAGCATTTTCCTGATTCCCAAAAGTTCCATTGGCCCACTTTGGCCTGAATGGTGGTGGTGGGTGGGGAGAGAAGAGAGGAGTGTGGGAGATATTAGGAGGTAGAATGTGTGAGTTCTGGGGATGGGTTAGATGTGTGGTGTGGAGGACGAGATGTCAGGGATAAGACTATGTTATTAGCCAGGCACGGTGGTGCAGCCTATATACAGTCTTAGTACTTTGAGGCTGAGGCACGAGGATCAAAAGTTCCAGTTCATCCTGGGCAACTTAGCAACTAAACTAGATCCTGCTTCAAAATAAAAAATGAAATGGGCTGGGGGTGTAGCTCAGTGCAAAGGCCCTGGGTTCAATCCCTAGTATTGCAAAAACCAAAACCAAAACCAAACCAAACAAAACAAAAACCAGGTTATTGGCTATGGGCAACATATCATGGCTGGGTCAAAAGGAGTGGGCATGGTGATTGCCTGATTCATGTTGGTGTGCCATTTTCCACCTTCACCTGCAGCAGTGCAAGAAGGTGCCCATTGTGTCATGTTCCCTTGGCTTGGCTCATCATCCTTTGAAAACCCTTTGCAGCATATACGCCTCTTGCCAAATCTGCCTTCATTTAAGGCCTGATGTGTGGACCATGAGGTCTTTGTGATTGGGGAATTATATGTATATCAGTGCAGATTTCAGCGAAAAGAGTTATGTTTGCCATTGTAGTACGAGCTGATGCTTTTTAAATGCCTGTGGTAATATCCTCAATCAGATGGCAAATAGAAAACAGGAAAGTTAGTAATAAAAAATGAATTAGAGCGATTAGTGAAAGGTGAGCTGCTTTCCTCCTCAGGCGACAGGCAGAATTGACGGAGCTTTGCAGGGCACCTCCTGTCCAAACACACGTCAGGATTACTGGAGCCCCTAGGGCTGGCCCTGGGGTCTGCTGGCACATAGAATGTGGTTATTGCAGTTAGTTTTGCAAAGGTCATGGGCATCCCCTTGGATGGGGGCTCACACCCTAAAGTGGGCTGAAGCAGGGTTTCTGAAGAGGGGGTGTTGCCCTCCCCCAGCTGCCAGCTCTGGGCGGGGCAGGGCAGGGCCTTCTTCCTCTGAAGCAGAGTCACCCTTGGGCCCAGCTCCTTCAGCACTGCTCCAAGGCCCTGGAGAATGCCATTGCTTCTCTTTCTGCCATCTGTCCCAGGGGTGCTTTGGGGGAGCCTTTCCTGGCTGGCTGATGTACATATGGCAGGGGGCCAGGAGGTGAGGGCCTTTTCAGAGGAAGCAGAGGTAAAGGCTGTACTTGACTGAAGCAAATGCTGGAGCATATTCCCCTATCATCAAAAAAGAAATAGAATTCTGTGGACTAAATAAGGTATGTGGGGTTAGAGCTCAAACTGGAAGGACAGGAGGCTTTGTGATTCACGCTTGCCATGAGTGCAAAAGGGGCCATGTAGGACTCACAGGTGGCCTTCAGGTAGTTGATGTCCACGTGAGCTGGCTTGCCTCTGCAGTTGATGGTCAGGATTGGATAATGTCTCAGTCCATTTGGACTGTTAAAATACCAGATGGCTTATGAACAACAGAAAAATATTCTTCACAGTTCTGGAACCTGGGAAGCCCATGATCAAGGCACCAGCAGATTTGTTGTCTGGTGAGGGTCCTCTTCCTTATAGACAGCCACCTTCTTACTGTAGCCTCTTGTGGCAGAAGGGGTGAGCTAGCTCTCTGGGGTGTCTCTTTTTTTTTTTTTTGGTACCGGGGATCGACCTCAGGCCCTTGTGCTTGCATAGCAGGTGAAGAAACCACTGAGCTAAATCCCCGGCCCTGGGGTGTCTCTTATAAAGGCACTAATCCCAATTTTGCAGACTGTCCCCATGACCTAATCACCTCCCAAAGATCTCACCTCCAAATACCATCAGGATCTCAACAAAAGAATTTTGGGACACCCAAATATTCATATTGTAGCATGTAAGTTATATGGCATTAGTCACATGATCACCTCCACAGACAGGAAGGTTTGGCCAAAACCCATGTTAGTTCACTGATCCCTGGGTAGACTGGTAACTGTGTACTTCAAGCTAAGTGACTGGTAACTGGTAACTCTAGGCAACTGGTAACTGGAAACTGCATACTTCAAGCTAGGGCTTCTCAACTTGAATGTGCATGTGGATCCCATGGGGGTCTTGTTAAAATGCCGATTCTGATGCATTAGGTCTGGGGCCAGAGATTCTGAATTCCTCAAAAGGTCTGGATGATGCTGGTAAAAGGACCAGGCTTTGAGCACCAAGGCAGTTGTGTTAGGCTGAGTTGCCAGATGCAGAGCCTGAGAAAAGGATTCTAGTGAGAGAGACTCGGGGGGAAAATGGTCTCAGGAGAAGCAAGTGGAGGGCAAGACAGGTTTGGGGAGGGAGTCATCCTGATCCCATGGGAGCCCCGGAGTATGAATGATACCTTTGAGTGAGTTCCATCCTGAGGCCAGGCTGGGGACCTTTTTCCTCCCATCACTGGTCATGGTGTGGGCTGCTGGGAGGGGGATGGGTGATGCCCGCTGTGTTTCCTCTTGTCTGCCTGGGCAGTTCCCAGAAGAGGGGCAGGCGAGGGCACCAGAGTTACGGCCACTGGCAGTTGGCACACAGCCTGGACAGGTGGAACTCGGGCCCTCTGTCAGCATCTATACAAGGCCTCTGCCGAGAGCGGCCTTGAGGGTGTGGATCCAGAGGCAGAGCTCTATGTGGGCTGCTGTGTGACTCTGGGCAGACCTCTTCTCTTCTCTGGGCACAGCTCAGGCTGAAGCTCACAAGGTCTCGGTTGTGGTTAGCCCTTGGTCTTTGGTCCTTGTCCTGAGGCTGTCATGGAGCGTGCCATTCTCCTCCTAAGGAACCTCATCATGTAAAGCAGGACTGAGAAGGGGGAGGGACACTGTGGCCAAGGAACAAGCACAGACCTGTTGCGATGGGTACTGGCTCTGTGGAAGCGATGGGAGGACATGGAGCCCCAGACAGTGGGGTCTGGATCTTGTACTGGGGAGCTGTGTGTGCTTAACTGTACTGCTGTCCAGGATTCAGGTGACCTGGGCACCTTGCCCCTGTGGTGAGCCTTCGTGCCGGCCCCTCCACCCTCTGTGTCCCAGGCTGTGCGCTGGTGTGTCAGCGGTGACTGGAGGAAGAGCCAGATGGACATGGGCTTGGCTGAGGATGCAGCTCTCAGCGATCTCCAGTCATCTGCACTCTGCCCCACTCTTGAGTTTTCTCTCCCAGTGGAAGCTGGCCTTGTCCTGCTCTTTCTCCTGCATCTTCATGCAGGCCCTTCTCGTGGAGGATGTTATGAAAGGTGCAGTCACAAGTTGGAACTTGGCACAAGGTACTGATCTTGGTAGCTGCCAAGCTGGGTAGTGGGGCTCAGATGATAGTGTAAACAGCACTGGTGGGGTGCCCTGGGGTGGATGCTGTTTATCGAACACCTACTATGTGCTGGGTACTATATTAGGTGTCTTTTGTAAACTGTCTTACTCAATTCCCACAGCAGCCATGTAGATTATGTGTTAGTATGTCATAGATGACACCTGAAAGCTCAGAGAGGTTGAGAGACTTGCATGACATCACACAGCCTGTAAGGAACAGAGTGGATCATGGACCTGAAACTGCCTAGCTCTGAGGTCATGGTCTTCATTTGGCACCAAATGTCCTCACACATGCAGGATCTTCAGCTCCCTTGATGATTTTTTTCGCCTGTATTCCCAATTTAGACTCAGACCAGCCCGCCTGGAAAGACTTGGCCCAGGATGTGCTATTCCCGCTGCAGAGACGGGGAGACCTGAGCACAGAGGCAAGTGCCCACCTTCTCTGGGTCAGGAGGGCTCAGCCCCAGGGGCCTGACTCCCTTTCCATGGCTGCTCTCCAAGTTCTGAGAGGCCTTTGTTGTTGTGTTCAGCTTGACATTGCATAGACCAGCCACATGTCTTTGGCTGTGAGCATATCATGGCAAATGTTCTATTAGTTCCTGCATCTGCTGTTTTTTTGGTGTCTGACAAGCCACCCCAAATCAGTGGCTTAATACAGCAGCCATGGCTCACAGTTCCAAGGGCTTTCTGGCAGGCTGGTGCTCTCGGCAGACGCTCTCTGGTATGTGTGGTCAGCCAGCTGCTGGCTGGGAGGTGGGTGGCCAGGATGGCTTCACTCACATGTCTGGCAGTTGGTGGCTCAGCTGTGCCAATTGCCCCCAGCGAGCTAGCTTGGCCTTGTCCCCCTGGGGCTCCCAGGCTTCCCAGTCAGCAAGAGGGCATGGAGCTTTTTAAGCTTCTGCTTGCATCACATTTGCTGTGGTCTGATTGGCCAAATAAAGTCACATAGCCAAGAACAGATTCAATGCATGGAATTGAATAGATCTATCAAGAAATAGATTCCCCCACTTGAGAGGAGCATCCACATCACAGTGCAGAGGATGTATAGACAGTGGTGGGACGATTTGTGGTCTTTGTCATTGACCACAGCTGCTGTCGCTCTTTTGGACAACACACATTTATTGAGCCCCTGCTGTGTGCCATGCACCGTGGCAGTGACTCTGGGTGAACAAGATAGAACTAATGCTGTACTTTTGTGGCCTCTACTGTATCCAGTGAGTAATCATGTGCTGAAACAGAGTGGAAGCAGGACAGGTCTGATGAGGGTCAGTAGGAGAACTGCAGGAAGACTAGGAGTTGCTAGGTGGTGGGGAAAGGGAAAGTATTCCAGACAAAAAGAATAGCACATGCAAAGGCCCTGTGGAAGGAGGGACCTGGCACATTGGAGCACTCAGTGAAGTGCCAGTGCCAGAAGCTGGGGCTGAGAAAGGAACTTTTGGATCACAGCTGTCCTTGAATAGCCCCGTGAGATGTAGTTTCAGGTAAGAGGTAGGGTGAGGCCTTCCCATGGGCAGCTCTACACGAGGCAGCTGGTTTTGTGGACTTGAGGAGAAGAAAGAGGTTAGGATTCAATGTGAGGCCTCAGGAAATCCCTATGGAAGAGGGGGATTTGAGCCCTGGAAAGGACAAGAGCAGGCAAGCTGGAGCAAGGGTGAGGGGCAGCGAGGAGCACCAGGGGCACAGGACTGTGGACGAGATGAGCTGGGGCTGTGTGCCGGATAAAGTGGCTTGAATTTGGTGCTTTGGGCCAGTGGCCTTGGAAGGTCCCCAGAAGGAAGGCCTGGGGGCCCAACTCTCCTCCCCAGCCCAAACCTTTAGCTCTTAGCTCTCAGCCAGCTCTTGTGTCCATGTGCCAGGCTGGGAGGGGAAGCCAGACATCAAGTCTGTGGGGAGCTGCCTGCTGATACCCATGTGCTGCCTTTGGGGTCCCCAGAGGCTCCAGTACGCTCTTCTAAGGCTTTGGGAAAGGCCTGGGGTTACAGAAAGCCAGGATCCTGATCTTAAATGAGCCAGAACAGATCAGAAAAACAGGATGAATCTGACAAACCTAAATTTGAAACTCAGCTCCTTGCTTATGTCCCCCCAAAACTCTGGAGAAGTTGCTACCTAGCCTGGAGTCTTGGTTTCTCGGTTGGAAATGGGGTCCAGTCCCATGATGCGAGCCAGGTGCAGAGGAGCCTGGGGGCGCTGAGTGAATTCTAGAGCCTTTGCCCATGTGCACAGTGGCTCCTGCCTGTGGGTGGCCAAGGACAATGTGGGGACCCCGCTGACTACACAGTGAGTGAAACAAACAATTCCCCTCCCAGGACCAGGATGGCAGAGGAGCTGTCTTCCCCAGAACAAACAGAAACCATGGCAACCAGAATGTGTCACATGGGCTGAGCCATCCCAGTGATGGCCAAGGGAAGGGCTCGTCTCACATTCAGGCACTCTGACTTCCCCCGCTGCAGGGTGCCACACAGGCACCCCTAGACCTTCCCTTTCTAGAAAATTCATTCCTGACTTTGGATTTCTGTTAGTTCCAAGTTGTCTTATTAATTTTAGTTTTAAAGACTTGCCCCAGGGCCGCCGGGATTTCGCTCAGTGGTTCTGCTGCCTGCCTTGCAAGCGCAAGGACCCGAGTTCAATCCCCCGTACCAAAAAAAAAAAAAAAAGACTTGCCCCAAAAAACATGTCTCGAATGAGATAAGATGAAGCAAAGTTCCTTGTCCTACTCCTCCTGTGTTGTCTCCTGATGGATATGCTGGGAGCAGTTGCCAGGATGATCTAGAGGTGAATGTGCTCTGGGAGGGATGGCCAGGGGCCTTTTCAGTCTTCAGACATCCAACAAGGAATGACATCCTTGACAGAGAGAGCCTCAGACCCTTCATCAGGTTCACAGCTAGTAAGTGGCCAAACTCAGATTTGACCTTATGTTTCATGCTCCAGAACTTGTTTCCACACTGCCTTTAGCTGGGGCTCAGCTGCCATTGTGCAGGGAAAAGAGCGTTTGTCAGCTCCCCATGTAGGGGTGGCCTGTGATGCCAGCTCCAGCACCAGGGGTCCAGGGGGTGGTGGAGGGCAGCTGAGGTGGGTTGAAGACTGGCAGGTTTGCAGCACTTGTGTTTCTCCCTTGTGGTTCCCTTGGGCACCTTGGCAGGAGTGGACTGGCCCTGGCCTCCAGAAATGCTCTTACCTTAGAAAGAAGTTGAAATGGGGCTTTACTTTCTATGTGTGCAGCCCTCCAGACTGGACCAGGACCCAGCTTGGGCAGACCTTCAGTGTCTATCAGAACTTCAGTGTCCTTATCTGTCAAACGAAGGAGATAGTGACAGGTTGATAGTGTAGCACAATGGTACCAAGCATGCATGGGAGGACACAGGACCTTCATTCCAATCCTGACTCTGATTGGTACTTGCTGTGCAAGACTAATAAGTTGCTTAACTTCTCCATGCTTAAGTTTCCTCCTCTGTAAAATAGAGATAATAATTGCACTTCATTTGTGGTAGAGTTTGTGCAGGGATTTCATCACATTGGGACAGGAGAAGCTGGGCAAAAACAAAGGATGAAACACAGTTCTAGTTCTTGTTAATTTCTAGGCAAAGCTGAAGTCATCCCATAGTCAACCCACGCACACTGTGCAGTGCCCAAAGTCCAGTTCTGCTGTGGGAACTGGGAAAGGGAGGGCATATGTGTGTGGGGTGAGGGGTGCAGATTAATAATAGGATAGATGCCAAGGACAATGAAGCATTCTATTAGAGTTTTTTTTCTCCAGTGGGAATTGAATGCACAGTGTCGTGCGTGCTAGGCAAGCACTCTGCAGCTGAGCTGCAGCCCCAGCCTCAGTGAGGCATTTTAACAAAATGAGGCTAGCATGTGGCACTGTACAGAAGTCCCACAAACGAGGACGTGCAGGGGGGCTGTGGGACAAGTCTACCTGCACATTCAGACAGGAGGATTCTGTCTTGTGTTTGTTATTAAATTTGAATTCTGACCCTACAGTTAGAAACAGTGTTCCCCAGAGGGTACTTAACCTCTCTGAGCCTGTCAACTCACCTGGAAAAAAAGGGCATTTAATCTTATCTTGCTAGGCTGTTTGAGGATTCAAAAGGAGACAGTGCCAGTGCCTGGCAAACAGTACGTGCTTCCTAAGTGCCTATAGAGTATCATGTGGGAAGTTTCTGTGATGAGGCCCGAAGATCCAGCCAGTGTTGCCACAGTGGAACTAATAGGGATTTTGCCCAGATGTTCTCCAGAGGTTTCCTTCTTTGCTGAAGGGACAGGGAGCCACGCCTTGTGGAAGATGAGGTTGGAGGGGCCCATTTCCTGGAGAGTGTGGGCCAGGGGTGTGTGGGGCTTGGGCCAACACAGAGGGATGGAGGCAGTGAGTCTGAGGGCTTGGCCAGGCTTCGTGACAAGGAGCCTTAAAAGAAAATAATTATGAGGACTTTCACCTTGAGGACAGTGGGGGCCCATGAAGGCTTTTAAATGGGAAGAGCAGGCGTGGAGTTGCTTTTTTTTTGGCAAGAAAATTACTGATTGGCCTGGAAAATGATGTCAGAAGGTGTTCTGGGGATCAACACCAGCAGGATGGGACCTGGCCAGGCCCCAGGGTGAGGAAGGGATGGCGTCGATTGCAGAGGATCAGGGCATCCTGTGTGTGTGGAGCGCACTCTGGTCACCATGCTCTGTGGAAGGAGGCACGTGGGATTCGGCACTGCAACATCCCAGTAGGCATGAGGATCCAGACAGGGCCCTGTAGACTCCCAAAGCGGCTTTAGTCACTTTCCTCGGGTGAGATTTGTTTAATGGAAGCTCGCAGCTTCTCAGCACTTACAGGTGCTGACGGGGCATCACAATATTGTGAAATGAAGCTGTGAAGCCGACTTCATTACCAGCTTACCTGGCGATGAAGCAGCGCCTTAGTTAGCACCGATGGTTGGGCATGACAGAGCTAAAATTGAACTTGGCAATTACCGCTCCTGAGTGGTTCTTGGTGCTGTGAAAGGAAGGTTCCATGGAAATCAACCCTGGTAATCACAGGGTGTAAAATTAGTCAGTTACTATTAAGGTTGCTCTGTCAGCATCAGCGTTTGCCTCAGGGTGAGGCAAGGGAGGGGGCAGGAACTGGCTTTGGGCTGTCGTGGGTTACCTTGTGTTCACCTGCTCCATGCTCTGTGTGTGTGTGTGTGTGTGTGTGTGTGTGTTCAAATTAGTGTCAGGGCAGAGGTTTAGGGGTGGCCGTTTGGCTGATGGGTCATTTCAAGGTATGTCCTTGATATTTGCATGAGTTGCACACTTTCTCAGCTTTGGAGTTTTCTCTAGACCCCTGATGAGGGGTCCTTAACAGCATCGTGCCCCTCTTGGGGACATCGTCCAGGGAACACTCAGCTCTTTGTGGACCCCTCCTTGGACCAGAAGAAGGAATAGTGTGATGAGGTGGAAGGTTTATGAAGCTTCACTGAATTGTCTTAATGACTGCAAAATGTTTGTCCCCATTTTGCAGATAGAAAATGAGAGGCTGGTGTGCTCCTAGCTGCTGACAGTGTCAGAGGAAAAAGTTCATACAGTTTGGTTGTCAAGTTGGCTTGGGGTGTGTGCACAGGCCCTCATGAATGCAAAGACAGAAGCTCAGATCAGTTCATTCCCTTGAGCCTCAGTTTTCTCATCTATAAAATGAGGATTTGTGCTGTGAAGATGTGAGAATTAAATGAGATTATTTAGCCTCCATAGAACCTCAGCATGGTGACTACTGTGCTTAACAGTGATGTTTCTGGGCCCCTTCATTTGTGCTGGCCACTGGGCCTCTGCATAGGTGACACTGCTTTGCACAGTAACCCTGAGAAAGAACTGTTTTTCCCATCTAGGGAATTCATTAGGAAACAGAGGCACGGAGAGCATATAATTTTATCCAAGTGTCTGGACAGGTGAGGGTAGGGCCAGTATTCAAATCCCGGCCCCAGAACCTGGCCACTGTCCCTGTCCCTCAGTCTGGGAACAGTTGAACTCTAAGAGACTCAGGCAGCCTGAATGAGCTACCTCTATAGCCAAGAAGAAAAAAGCATTAACGCTAAAATACCTTTTCCAGAATGCTGCATCTCCTCCACAGGAAGCTGAGTCATCTCTCTTTGCTTTGAAGCGTAACCATCGAGCCACCTCAGAATCTGAAAACTAAAACTAGAAAATGCTGAGGCCCTTCAAGCTGGAGGGGCCCTTCCCTGAAACAGCTGAGCAGAGGGTCCATAGAGATGAGACCTCCCCTCCAGCACACACCAGGTGTCTTGGCCCAAATGCTCAATGCAAACAGAGGAGCGCTGGGTCTGGAGTTAAGTCCCATGCCTGGAGTTCACCTTCCCCAGCTTCATTCTCCAGCCTGCCAGGTGTGTGCACCTGTCCCAGTCCTGCCTGCTGGTGCGCTCAGGGTGACAAGGCACAGTCCAGAAGCTCTTGGCCACCTACATGAACACAGTCCCAGGATGCTGTTCTCCCAGGTGAAGAACCAAGACCAGAATCTTCTGCCCCTGGGCTGAGCTCCTGCAGACAGACTCCTGAGCTGCTCATCCCTGGGGGAGTTCAGTGCTGGATGAACAGCGGGAGGACTTCTGTTCTTGCCCCAGATTGGCCCATTTCTGCCTCTTGAAAATCCTCCCTTCTGTATCCAGAGTCTCTGACACAAGATAGTTTGATTTAGGATTTTTCGACTTACAGTGGTATGAAAGTGATATGCATTCTGTAGAAGGCATACTTGGAGTAGACACACAGCTATTCTGATTCTCACTTTCAGTACAGTATTCAGTAAATTACATGACACTTTCAATACTTAATTACCAAATAGCCTTTGTCCGAGATGGTTTTGCCCACCTGTAGGTGAATGTAAGTGTTCTGAGCATGTTTAACGTAGCCTGGGGTACAATGTTTGGCAGGGTAGAGTGTCTTACGTGCATTTTTGACTTAGAATATTTTCTACTTAAAATGGGTCTCTCTGGTTCTAACCCCACTGTGAGTCAAAGTGCGGCTGTACACTTAACCTCTGCCTCTCCTTCAAATCCTAGCTTGAGCAGTGCCTTTTTCATGAAGCCCTCGCTCACCGCTCCAAGGGCCCTAGCTATGAGCACTGTTGCTGACACCATAATTTCTCATCTAGGGGACCAGGATGCCTCTGAAGGCAATGACAGTGTCCTGTTCATACGTTGTTAATGGTATCTGGAGACCTCCATGGAGCAGGGAGAAGGCAGAGGGTACAGAACATGCTTGTTGAGTGAATGAATGAGTGAATGACTGAATAAAAGACAATGGAAGGATCTTTACCTTCATGCTTTCTCTATGACAATCAGTTATTTCTTTAACTTTTCAGAATCTCTGACTTCTGATTAGCAAGTGTTACATTCAGCAAACAATATGGGCTCCATTTCACATCAATAAATGCCAGGCCTTTTTCATGGCTGCATAGCATTCCTCTGTACAGAGAACTGTGATCTATTTAACCAATCCCATATCAATGGATTTTATTATCATTTCCATGTTCTTATAAATAATGAGATAATAATATCCTTGTCCATATGAATTTGGACTTAGACATTTTTCCCATCCTAAGTTTATATAAATATTCTTCTACGACACTCATAGCTTTGTGCATATGCTTTTAAATCATGAGTATGTCTGAAATTTTCACCGATCTTTGTATCATGGTACAAAATCTGTACCTCATTTTTCTTCAACGAGCTCCCTGAGCTTGGGTTTGGCTGTGGACCTGCAGGTCATGTACACTTTCTGCTCGTTGAGCATAGACTGTGTGCCAGGTCTCATGCTGGGACCCAGAGATGAACAAGGCACATGGTCTCAGCCACTGAGGAGTTCAGAGCGCAGCAAGGAAGATGAATAGCAAACGTAGAAACAAGACCTGTCCCTTCAGACACACGGAAGCTCCAGGCTTGAGCAGTGTGCAGTGAAGAACAGTACAGGAGCAGCAGAGCTCAGCAGAGCTCTGGGAAGGATGAGGAGCAGGACATTGTTTGAGGGAAGAGCTGGGGAAAAGCATTTCAGGTGGAGGGAAGAGCACAGAAGGCTAAATAGGCACAGAAGCCAGGCCCCCTCTTACCTGGAGGCTTCTTAATCCCCCTCTCTGCAAGGCTCCCTTCTCCTACAGACACGCCAGAGAGCAGCCCCTTTTATCATATGGCATTTGTTGCCCCCTGGCCCTTCTTTTCACTTAGTTTTTATTGTTGTAAGTGATCTGTAATAGGAACGTTTCCCAGAACTCTTCTTGCTCAGTCCTGGATATAGTGACGCTTTCCCGGAGCCTTTGTTACTCCTGGCATGTCCAAATGTAAAATCGGTTTAACAGCACTCAGAACAGGGCATGACACTTAATAGGTGCCCTTCTCCCCACTCTACAGATGAAGGAACTGAGGCTCAGGGAAGCCAGCTGTTCCATGAGTCAGAGCTATAATTTGAAATCAGTTCTCTTGTTCCAAATCCTGCATTCTTCACCAAACCCTCATTTAGTTGCATTCATATGAGGGCCAAGAAGGGATCCACTGTGGTATCCAAACGCCTGGGCCAGCACTGGCCCAAGCTCAATCTAGCCTTGTAGTGGGTGACCTTGGCCCTTGGTTTGCTGGCTTCAGAGGAGTAGGAAAGAACCAGGGGAGGCGCCTATGTTTTAGTTTTAAATTACAAATGTAATACATGCTTGTGCAAAAGAAAAAAATGAAACAAGATGAGAAAGAGAAAAGCAGCAACTGAAAATACCTCCATCTCCTGCTCCCTAGGGAAACAGCTGTTAACAGCGTGGTACCTTTTACAATGCATATGCAAACACCCACAGTTATTGTTTTTATAAAAGCCAGACCATGTCCTTGATTCCTTCTCTCAACCAGTTCCAACCCAGCACCTACAGACCATCTTCATCTTAGCGCGTGCCATAGAACGAAGGTTATTCAGCCAGACCCTGGCATCAGACACTTAGCTTGCCTCCGATGCTCTGTAACAAGTAACATCCTCAAGCACACATCTGTGCTGAGTGCAGGTATTTCTGCAGGATGGATGCTCAGAAGTCTGATTGCCACATGAAACTGCATGCAGGTTTTGCTGGTTGACAGGTGCTGCCAAACTGCCTGCCGAAGGTCCTTCCAGAGCAGCACCCGCTCCCAAGCAGCGTGGGAGAGTGGGGACGACTCTGAAGCCACAAATGACGCAGAGCTGTTCTATATATCGGGGCTGCCTCCCCTTCTGCTCCCTGAGATCTGGTGTGGGGACTGCCACCAGGAGCTCCCAACACGCAGGCCCAATTTGGGATAGAAGATGGATTTTGATAAAAGAGGTTAAATAACAGGTTTTTCCATTTCACCTTGTAGGAATGGGATGGGGGGGCGGGTGTGCCGGGCCTCCAGCCAATAGAGGACCAAGAGTTGTCAGGAGGGCTTATAAAGCTTGCTATTTCTGGCATTTTTTCTCTTTCTCTGCTGATTATGCAGCAGAATCGCACAGAGGCTGTCGCAGGCGTGTTCTCTCGCTGCCTGGGCTTCTGTGGAATGAGAGTCGGGCTCCTTCTACTTGGAAGACGCTGGTGCATTGCAGGTGTGTTTCTGCAGAAGGTAAGCGGTGGTGTCCGCTGCCTCATAGGGTGGAGGTGGTCAGGTTGGCGCTGCAGGGTGAAGATGGATGATGCTGGGTGGGACAGAGACCTGGATTGGTGCCTGTTACATTCTAGAATGAAGATGCTTTGGAGGGTCCAGGACTTGCAGTTGGCAGCTCCTTCCTGAAAAAGAATCTTGGGGATGATTTGGATTGGCTCTACAGAGCAGGGTCAGCCTCTGGTCTTGGTGTCCAGAGGATTGTAAGTCCCCAGGGTGCCCCAAAGCATTCATTAATTCAGCACTTATGCAGGGGGCCTATCTGGGTGTACGGGGTGTCTGCCTGCCTCAGACCAGGACCTGTGAGAACTGTGATGGCCATAGTCCATGGTATGTAGGAGCCCGGAAGGCACCTGGGCCAGGGGGTAGGATGGGCCTTGCATGAAAGCAGGAGTCAGGAGGAATAAGTGGAACATCTCCAGGAACAAAGTCTAGGCTGTTCTTCCATTGGAATTTTGGAGATTGGGGATTTGAGAAAAATTCCTCCCCCCATTTGGTGTTTGCTACTTTTCCTTTTGTCAAGTATGTGTATTGAAAACTAACCAGTTGAGATCTCCATCCACTGACTGTTCTTTTGCAGAAGAAAGGACAGCAACAGGTGAGGAAGACACAGTCATAGCTTTGGGGCAGATATGTCCACATAATAAATAGAAGAGCTATTGCATGCAGACACCTAGCAGGAATGGCACTTTCCAGCTGTCCCTGGGGAGGCTGCTTGTGCTGTGCCCAGAGTTAGCTGAGTTAGGGGTGGGGCTCCTTGCTGTTGACAGCTCTGCACCCATCAGATCCGGAGGCCCGACCTCTTCTGGTGCTCTGATTTATCACAGTCATTGTTGGAAATCTGGCTCCATGCATGTGTGTCCCCAAAACAGAAGCTGCCTGGCCAGGCCTGCTCTTCTCGTTTGGAACTTCCAGGGAAACAGAGAGGGAGAGGGGGAGAGAGAGACAGAGAGAGACAGAGAGACCAAGAAATAGCAGCTTCTGTGTCTCCTGGAAGGATTCCCTCTTAATCCCCACTGGGTCTGAGAGCAAGCAAGAGGCAGCAGGCCCAGGGCTGCTAGGGAAGGTTTTGCAGTCATCCAGCTGGCCGGGAGGAAATGATTGTCAGGTTCTGCCTTCTGATCTCGGCTGTGTCACCAGTACAGCCTGTGACATGGGGCAAGCACCTTAAGCCTTCCGAGTCTCAGTCTTCTCATCCATAAAACAAGAACACTGATTCCTACTTCCCTGTGTTGTAAAGGTTGTCTGTACGTGCATGTAAGTGCACACACAGGTACACACCACCACACCCTTGGCCTAGTGAGTGGTAGGACCTTCGTACATGTTGAATGTATGAGTGAACAAATGACTGATGGCATCAGCTCTGCTCAGGAGGAAGTCTAGGCACACAGCAGGGTGTGTGTTTGTGTGTGCACCTGTGTGTGTGGCTGGGAGCTTTCCCAGTGCCTAGAGTTAAAGGCTCTGTTCTGCTCAGGGTGAGTTCACTGAAGGCCTTCCTGGCCACCTTGAAATGGATTGACCTTCAGTTTTAACACTTCCTGAGCAACTTACTGAAGATAGGCCAGCAGCTGTGTGTTAGTGGAGTCTTGGGAGAACAGCTGCCTAGTAAACCAGTATGTTCAGACCACACTTGATAACCTGTGTGGTGGGAGCCTGGGGTGGGGAGGATGCCCTAGGAGAGAAGGAGATGGCCCAGGGAGGGGGAGTGGCTAGAGAATTGCCATCCCGTGTAAGCTCCTTGCCTGGAGAACAGAAACTGGGCCCCATTTAAGACCTGGCTTTGAGATATCGTTGTTTCTTGGTGTCTGTGTGACCTTGGGCAGGTTACCTTACCTGTCAATCTACAAAGTGGCAGGTTGTTAGGGAGGATTACATGAGGCAAGATCTACAGTATGAAGCACATTGTTGGTGCTCCATAAATAACATGCTCTCCCTTCCTGGGGCAGGGACCCAGAGAAGGATTTTTTTAGTACTTGAGATGGAATCCATTGCCTTGCATACACTATGCAAATGCTCTACCACAGCCTTAGCTACATCTTCAGCTCTTTAAAAATTTTATTTGATACAGGATCTCCATAAGTTGCTGGCCTTGAATTTGTGATCCTCCTGTCTCAGCTTCCCAAGTAGCTATGACTACAGCCCACCATGCCTGGCTCCTGGGAGCTTTTAGTGAGGGCTTAGGGTGTCTGTTGCACATAAGGCTGGCATGTACCAGGCACCCACTAAACACTTATGGGAAGAAGGACAGTATCCAGTAACAAGGAGCCCAACTTATAGGGGTCCTCCTGCCGGTGTGTCATTGCTGGATGATCTCAGGCAAGTTTTTCACTCTCATCTGGCCACTGAGTCCCTTAGAAACATAATTCAGGCTGGTCCCCCAGCTCCTCTTGTTTTGCTGTGTTGAAAAGCAGGGGTGTGGGAGCCTCCAGTGGAGAGCAAACTCCATGCTCAAGATTAACATCCTTTCTGGGGCTTGAGGTGTCCCTGATGACTCCCCCTGCTGCCTTGTGCATTAACCAAGCAATGATTAATGAAATTAGGAGCAGAAGAAGGGTGCTATCCCAAGGAGGCAACTCAGGCACAGCCAGGGCAGCTCCCAGGGTCACCATCTCTGGCCAAAGGCCCGGTAAATGTTCACATCTGCAGTCAGTCACTAGTGAAGGCCTACAGAATCAAAGGTAGATCCACTAGCTTCTCCTATGCTCCAGGGAGCCATTTTCCAGGAGACCCTCAGGGTGTCCTCCTATTGGGTGTCATGGAGATGAGCAGTGGAGTAGGAATCAGTGGGTCTGGGTTTTTTAGTTTTACAGCCTGGATTTCTAGCTGTGTGCCTGTAGGCAGCTTGCTTACCTCTCTTTGAAGAACAACAGGGCCCTGGGAGCAGTAGCCCTTCAATGATGGAGCAGGAAGTTAGCACCCAAGGCAGTTTTGATTGGCTCATCCTTGTTTCTTTGGGCTCATCCCTAGGAGACAGTGCCTCTGAGTGGCTTCTCTTGGCCCACACTGGCTCACCCCCACACCCTGCCCCCCCCCCCACCCCCCCCGCATCTTGCCCATCCTAGTCATCATGACTGTTCACCCTTTGCTTAGGCCACAGATCTGGAGTCCTCCTGAGCCTTCTCCCTGCCTCAGTACCTGCACATGTGGTTGGCTGTACCTTCAGTGAACGACTGTGTCTCTTTGCTCCCCTATGACCTGTTGTCCAAATGATCTCATCAGCCCTTCTCCCAGCCTCCCTGCCTCCACCTTTCCCCTTAGAGTCTGTTTTCAAGCAGCCCTCCAGATCTCTGGGAGCTGCCTGAGGTGCCTGTCCTTCTCCTAGGCCTTTAAAGGCCTTCTGTTGGATGCCCCTATAACCTACCAGTTCTGTTTGAAACCTTTAGTACACCTTCCTGGAAGGCTGGGCATCAGAACTTTCTCATATTTACAGCCAGCAGGGTTCTGCCTCCTCCACAGTCATGCCCTCTCTCTCCCATTGTGCTTTCAAATCCCTCGATTATTCTTTGTCTGCAGACCCCTTTGTCTAGAGTGTGTTTCCTGTACCCCTCGGACTCCTGCTTATTCTCACAGGCATGGTCCTGATGTCACTGCTGTCTAGACGTCTTCTCTGATCACCCCCTCTGTCCATGTCCTGTCCTCTTACCCATGCTGTGATGCCCTGGAGGACACCCTCCCAGGGGTGATGCACCTTTATTCTCATGGCTGCTGAAAGACCAGAGAATAGAGTGTCTGCTTGGGAAACACTCATGTAGGCAATAGATGCAAAGAACTTGCAAATTAAGGCTTTTTAGATCTAAATAGACTAGATTAGAATCCTCAGTTCATTGTTTGATTTGCTTGTGACCTTGGACAAGCCACCTAATTTCTCTGAGCTGCAAAGCCATGAGGATTTACAAGATGACACACATTGCAGGTTCCTTCTTCCACTTGCTGGACAGTAAATTCCTGGGTTCCCTTGGACCATTTAAATGGTCTTTTCCATTTGCTCCAAGGAGAGAAAACAGAGACTAGGCCCATTAACATGCCCCCCCCGCCCCCCACCCTGCACAGAGGAACTCTCCATACAACCCCAAACAGAAGCAAAAATAGCAGCTACACAGGACAATCTGAGAGGCGGAAGCCACAGGCCGAGCGGATGTCAGCTGCCTTGAGGCCCCACTGAGGTTCCTCAGATGTGCCTAACTATGCAGACCCCGAGCCTGCCCTCGCTGGCTCTGCCAACCACAGCATCAGATAAGGCTGTGGAAAAAACGCTGGCTTCCTCTCTGGGGAGGGGCAATCACAGGGCCATCTGTAGGGTAAGCTCGAGGCCCAGCTGCCTCCCTGGCCTCTCCTCCCCCTCCCCCTTGCCTGCTCTGCCCACCCTGCCATCCCCTTGCTGGCCAAGTCAGCACCAGCACATCCCCATGTTAGGGCCTTTGCACAGGCTGTTCGCTACATGGAACGCGCTCCCCCAACACTGCTTGGCTCACTCCCTCTTCTCCTTCTAGTCTTTGCCCAACTGTCACTTCTTTCAGGAAGCCCACCTTGACCACCTGTTTAAACTGGCATGTCCTCCTGATTTCCCTCACCTGCCGGACTCTTTCTTTCCTTAGTACTAATAACCTTCCAGCTACTGTGGAAACTACTTATTTACCATGAGTATTGTTTGTTTTCTCCAAAGTAAGAGCATAAGCTCCAGAGATCTTTATTTACTGATCCTTCCTAGGTGCCCTGAGCAGTACCTGATTCAAAGCAGATGCTCAAGAAATGTTTTCACTACTTGGACCTATGAGTGCGTGAATAAAAACTGGCTTAGCAATCAGAAAGAGTTCAAGCTGCATACAGCATGCTGCATGGGGTTGGGGGGGGGGTGTCTCAGGACTACAGAACCCAGAGACGGCCTCAGATTTCACTGGGATGCTGGTACCAGGATTCATCTTCCTTGGCCAGAAGCCCCTGCTGACTCTTAAGGTGACAGTTTTCTGGGGCCAGAGAAAGCAGTTTTCAGGAAGCTTATGGTGCCTTGTAGAAGGGATGCTTGCAGTAGTTAAGAGTTTGGCTTTGGAATCACACTATTCTGGTTTGAATTCCACCTCTTTCACTTCCTAGCCATGCGGCTGTCACCTCCATCTGTATTTTCTCTGTATTTCTGTTTCCTCACCTGTAAAGTGAATGAGCTTGTTCTGACCATACCTGAGCAATTAGATGTAAAGTGCCTAGCTCCAAGTAGATGGTCAGCAAATGGCTGCTTGTGAAACTTATTAATTGAGCATATTAGTCAGGTTAGGCAGAGTTATGGTGCAGAAATTAATAACTCCAACATCTCAGTTGCTTATCAGGATGAGGTTTTAGTTTTGTTCTTCCTACATGTCCTGTGACGATTAGGAATAGGGATTGCTCCACAAAGTCATGTGGAGTATAGCTTGGTCAGATCTTCACCATCTGGGCTTTTGCTCATTTGTAGACACTGCCTGAGGATCTCATGTTTGCTTCTCTGTGCTTCCACCGAGAAGAAACCACATCATTTCTGCTCATAGCTCATTGGCCTGAATTAGACCCCTGCCAAGGGAGACCCAGAGCAAGTGTCCCGTGTGCCAAGGAGGAGAAGAGAGGCTGATGTTGGGAACAGTAGTAAAGCCTGCCACTGTGGCCACATCCTTCCCTGTCCTCTGCAGGGAAGGGAAGGAAACTGAGGGAACTGTGGGGAAACTGAGACAGGTACTAGCCTCCTGGAATCGCGGTTGGCTGGATGATGCCTTCTTAATATATCCATGTCCTAATCCCTGAGACCTGTGTGTGTTACTTTATGTGGTAAAAGAGGCTTTGCAGTGGTGACTAAGTTAAGCATCTTGAGGCAGAGACTACTGTGGGTGGAGCCAGAGTCATTGCAGGGTCTTTATAAAAGGGATGAAGAAGGAATCCGAGCTAGAGGAGAGGGCAGTGTGCAGATGGAAGCAAGTTGAAGTGACGTGCTTTGAAGATGGAGGAAGGGGCCATATCCAAGGGCTACAGGGTCCACTAGAAGGTGGGAATGCAAGGAAACACATTTCCCTGGAGCCTCCTGGGCAGCTAGCCCTGGACAACAGCTATTTTCACTGTAATCTGTGAGAATGATTTTGAACTTCTGGCCTCCAGAAATGTAAGAGAAAACTTTGTATTATTTTAAACCACTGAGTTTGTGGTGATTTGCTACAGCAGCCATGGAAAATGAGTGCATCCCACTTCCCCTACTCCTTTAGACCTTTTCTTCCTATTTCACAATATCAATTATACATTTTGATCCTTATTTACAGCTTTAGTTTTTCACACCAGAAAAACTATTTGGTAGAGGAAGTAGGAGGGGTAGGGGAAAGGAAAGAAGGGAAAAGAAAAATATAAGAAAAGGAAATAAATAGAAACAAAGTCTTTGTAAACAGGGAAGGATGGAGGGGGTGAAGAGAGGGCAGGGGAATGGGGAAAAAATAAGAACCAAGATACATCATGTAAAGGTTCAAGATCCCAATGATGACTGTAACTGTATTATATACCTAAAATGTACCAATGAACTTAATGGAAAAAAAGAAAGAAAACTAGTACATCACCTTAAATCAGAGTACTTTGAAACCCAAGGCATAGAAGCCTTTACTGTCTGCTTGGACAGAGCAGGTCCCTTCCTTCTTGTTGTTATGGTCTTTACAATCCTCTGTAGGCACATTTGGGCACATTTAGAGCCCTCCCTCATCTCTCTCTCTCTCTCTCTCTCTCACACACACACACACACACACACACACACACACACACACACACACACCCTCACCCCTTCGTGGGTCTCTCAATGCTCAGGGCTGTCCTGGTGATGGTCATCCAGTGTCTGTAGGGCAGGAGAGGAGACTGACGGGAACACTGGTGTAAAGGACACCTGTGCTCTGGGCAAAGGGCCTGGCACTGTCAGGGAGTGACCCAGTTGGCACGAGAGAGGAGGCCCAGAAGGAGGGTGAGGAATAAGGCCAGAGAATTCTGCAGGGACCAGAGCAAACAGGACCTTGGAACCAAGGTCATTGCCACTGAAGACAGTCGAGAGCCTTCAAAGGATTTTCAGCAGGGAAGTGACTTATGCAGGACTTATCACTGGATTCTCATGGTTTGTGATTTGGTAGAACAACTCAGTCTTTATCCTCCTTCCTTCTGAGAGTCAACTCTATGCCAACATCCCTTGGGTATGCTTTTTTGCAGGGTGTATTATAAACCCATTTTATAGATGAGAAAATGGAGAATCAAGTTGTGTGGAACCCTCCCTCCACATGGGTGCCTGAAGCATCTTTTAAAATAGAAACCAGGGCACGTTACTCTCCTACAAAATCCCTTCAGGAGCTTCCCCCTGAGTGCCTCAGTATGGAGTATCCCAAGGACCTCACGTTGTACCCTTGGACCCATCCCTCTGCTCCAGCTACCTCACCCTTCCCCACCTAGCAAGAGTGCTTTCTATTGGCTGACTCAGGGACTTTGCACCTGCTGCCTCCTGCCCCTTCTCATTGCCTGATGACCACTTCTTTTCTTTCAAGGTTCCTTCAGTTTAAGTGCCACCTCTAGACAGAACTTTTCTGTCTTTTACCTCTGCTCTTTCTTTGCTTCACAGCATTTACCACAATTTGTAGCTAGCTTTGTGCTTTTGCTTGTTTGTTGCCTGCCTTCCCCCATGGACTCTGAACCGTGCAGGGGTGTGAACCATGTCTGCCTGGATCCTTAGTGTATCCCAGTCCCATCTTCAGGGCACAAAGTAGGTACTCAGCCAACCTCTGCAGAAGAGGGAAGGATGGGTCCTGGGTGCTGACAATATTGAAGGCTCTGGACCTCTGAGGACAGCTGGATGGTCCTGAACCTTCCTCAGGGGTCTCAGCCACCTGAGCAGTACCATTCTGGCTGCACTGCCCTTGGCCAACTCCTGGTGCTGTCACATTCCCTGTAATGTGAAATGCTCTGCCTGGCATTTCAGCCTCCTGGAGGAATCCATGAGGGTATAGGGAAAGATGCCAGACCTAGGTTCAGATCCTAGGTTGACCACTTAACAGCTATGAGGCCTTGAGCAGTTCCCTTTACCTTTCTGAGCCTTAGTTTCCTCATCTGTACAACACACATACAGAGGGATGGTTTCCCAGTGTAGGAGACTGCTGCATGTATACCCAGCACTTGATTTAGGCTCAAAACTCATTATCCAAAATCCAGAAGGCTCTGCAACCAAAAGTTATTTTGTAAATACACTGTCAACTCAATTGGCCCTGAGCCTGGCCTGACCTGATGTGTGGCATTTTGTAACCCTAATGTGAATACCCTTCCTTCTTTTCGGCTTCAGATTTATGAATGTGTTGATGGCAGGGGTTGCCCTGGACCCTACTGAGCTATTACATAACTAGTGGCCTACGCACTTCATCACTTTTCTGAAATCCAAATAAATTCCAGATTCTGAAACTGCGAGGGCTCTGGATGAGGGCTATGGACGTGTGAGCAGCTGCTCATGTTCCTCCTAGGCTTGGGAGGGTCCACAGGAGCCTCTGACAGCTGCCAGCACCACCACAGCCCCTGCAGCCTCTTGTTTCCTCTTCGTTCCTTGGCAGTCCGCCTCTTCTCAGTCTCCCGGGGTTGACTTGGGTTCTGCTGGCTAGGACAGAGGTTAAAGCTGAGGGTAGGGGGGCCTAGGTATTCAGACATTTTTGTTATGAATTTAAAAGAGGAGAAAAAATTATGACTCATCAGAAAAAGGAATCAGAAGGAAGTGTGTGACCAAGGAGAGGAAATTAGGGTTTGTAATCTGGGTGAGTCACCCCGTTTCTGGCTCCTGAGTGATACTGTGCTCTTGGCGATGCTCATTCATCTCTAAGACTCTCAGTGCTGGATTATGCAAGACACACTGAGGGTGCTGTGATTTTACTCTGGCTCCCAACCTGCTCCCATTGTAGCCGTCAGAGTGAATTTGTTTTTCAGTCACTGCCATATTGTTTTATTTATTGCTTTACCCGTTGCTTCTTCCCTGCCCAGGCCCTGCTTGCAGTCCTGTTGCCTGGTCCCACCCTTGGATCATCACAGCCACTTCTGTCTGGCTTCTAGGCAGATCCAGCCTCATCTTCTCCAGCCCATTCTCCTCCTTGAAGAACATGGCTCACGTTCTGGGCTCCCCCCAACTCCCCAGCATGACCCTGGGTGTCTTTCCGTCTCATCACCCATTGCCTCCCCACTCAATGAATGGGGCTTTTTCAGGCTCCAGGCCCTGGAGGATGCTCTTCCTACTGCTGTCTTCCTTCCAGCTGTGCCCTGTCTTCTCCTATGGCAGGGCCTTGGGAAAGCAGCCTCCTCTCTGAAGTCTTCCAACATGGCTCCTGCCCAGGCCCCTGTTTGTTGTCACTTACCTAGGAACTATTCTAATTCCTGTTCCTGTCACCGTCACTAGACCAAAAGCTTCAGGAGGACAGAGACTCTGTCCTGCACGTCACTGGTACCATCCCCACCATTCAAAACAAAAGACTATTTTCAGCAAGACTTGGTGTACTTGGGACAAACAGGCAGTGTAGTAAGTGGTGGCTCTCCAGCAGGCCCTTGAGCTCTTGACTGCTTCTAGCTGGCCCTCTGCCCAGTGGTGGCCACCATGTTGCTTTCGACTGAACTGGAAGCTATCTTGCATGGCAGCAATGGTGTGAAATATTCTAGTTTCATGATTGTAGATTTATTTCAGGTACATTTCCCCATTTGCTATTGAATCGAGTGTACATTTTCCTCTGTGCATTTCTTTCTTGGAATCTTGCCTCTCATGTGACTTTTCTGTTTGAATCTTATGTCTTTTTGTCTATCGGCATCTTGCTTTCTGTTTAATTTGGCGGAGCCATTTCTGCATCATATATATTAACTGTCTCATAGTTGGTGCTGATATTTTCTTAGTCTGATGTCCTTTTATTTCAGTTTTATTATGCTTCCTTCCACAGAAGATATTAATGCATATATATTTGAATCTGTCAATCTCTCTCCCTCTGTGATTGCTTCAAGGGCTGGCGAAATCATCCTGCCTCCACAGATCTGATAAACATTCTGTTCTTTTTTCTGATTGTTTCCTTCTAACATGACTTTTTGCACTTAACTCTTTAATCCACCTGGAGTGCCTTTGGTTGGGTTTCTTGCCATGGGTATCTAGTTCAGTGCTCTTAAACAGGCTAACCCAGTTGTCCTCATTCCGTTTATCAAATGATTGCTCTTTGTCTCTTTGTTTCTGAAAGGAGAGACAAACTGGAATGGTTGCTATGAGCATGGCTTTCAGCAGAGTTAATAGTCTGGCTTTGGCACTTGCAACCTGTGTGACCCATGAGGACATTGATTAAATGGAGCTCCTTTTCTCCTCTGTAAATTGGATATTAATATCTCCCTCCTGGGATTGTGGCAAGGATTGGGTGAGATACCATGTGTAAAGCATGTCACATGATACCTGGCATAAACCCAGTGCTCTCTTTAATCACAGTGTTTCCATACCTAGTTGAACCTTTCCATACTTATTGTTTCATTGACTTAAAGTTCTCATTTTATGTCACTACCACATTGCTTAATTGTTGCTTCACAGAATGTTTTACTTTCTGCCCAATCTGGGCATCCCTCTCATTACTCTGTGAATTTTGCTTTAAACTCTCACCTACGTTTGTTTGTTTTCAGTACATGTTGGTTCCTCCATCCCATTTTGTACTGTAACCCACCTTATTGACATGTAGACATTCTTCTTCCCCGCAAATGGACACCAGGTTTCTCGCCCTCCCAGCTGCATGGCCTCTGCTCACTCTGTTCCCTCTACTTGACAAGTGTGTGTCACATGCTTTTACCTGACCTCTCTCCACCTTAGTGCCTCATCACCCTGGAGTGTGTTCATGCTGCTGCCTGTATCCCCACTTGACCTTAGGCTTCCCTGGGGACCTGTTCTGTGTTCCAGGTATCCCAAGAGCCTGGCTGGGGACATCATAGATGCTTGGATCAGGTCTTGGGGAGTGGCCTTCTCTTTTAGGCACAGGCTCAGTGGACCCAAAAGTGTGATATGTATCTCCTGACATGTTGCTGTGGACTATCTACCAACAGTTGGCCTTGGCCTCCCTAGTGGAAGTCTCTGAGGCTCAGCTAGTTGACACCTTATGGTTTATCTTTAACTGGGTGGTTTGATTGTGAAGATGAATTAGAATAATTCAGTGGCTTGCGCTGTATCTTAGAATGCAGTTGGCGCCAGCTGTTTTCTGGGGGAGAAACGTGTATCAGGAAAGAGCCTCATGCTGCCCCTGGTTCTTCAGGAAAAAGTCCAGAGCCAGGCCTAAGGGCAGTGCGATCAACAACAGAGGGGTGGCCCTCAGCCTGGGAAGGCTTTTCAAGGGGAAAGGAAGCAACTGGCCTTTCTAAGGCCCAAAACTATGATGCATGCTGCCAGGCGGCAAGCACAACCCTACCAGTTCCATTCCCATTTTATTGGGCAGGAATCTGGGGATGAGATGAGACCTCTCCCCATGGGCATGTGGCAGCGAAGTTCAGAGCCTGGGCTCAAATCCAGATCTTTGAGCTTCCAGGCCTGTACCACACCACCATTCTCTCCACTCCCAGTCCAAAGCTGTTCTGCTATGACACCTAAAAACATATCAGCAGTGTTTACAATATCATTTCCTGTGTTGTCTGGTACCGACAGAAGGAAGTGAGCCTGGCACTTTGTCTATGTTAGGTTTTGGGGTTAGATTCAGAAATGCCAAGTTCAGGTGACCTAGAAAAACCTTTCTAGGTCAAATTACAATTTCAAAAGATTTTCTTCCTCTTCTTCTTTTAAACCGCCTCACGATCCAACACTGTCATTGACATATTTCCCTCCCAACAAAACAAGGCCTTTGTGGCATGATTGAGGCCTTGTTTTGTAGCTCTGGGGAGAAAATATCTTCCAGATCATCTGCTGCTCATTGTCTTAGTCACTCTGGCTGCCTGTGCCACAGTCACACCCGATGTGCACTCATGTGGCTTTTAGTTAATTGTCTTTGGCAGGAATCAGTTTTGGGACTTGTTCCCAAGTGCTCAGAGGATAGATAATTGTCAGTCACAAATACTGGCAGTGCTGAGCAACCCAGGGCTCTAGACCACTGACCAAAGCCCAGCCGGGCCTCTGGGGAGGAGCCTGGAGTTGGACAGCTCCATGCTGTGGGAGGGAGCAGGGCAGGACCACAGAAGTGCCTTAGCCTCTCATCCAGGGAGCAGGGACTCTGGAGGAGGCTGGGGCTCCCAGGTTCAGATCCTGGCTGTGCTACTTACCAGCTATGTGGCCTCACTTGACCTCAGTTTCCTCATCTATGAAATAGGAGCCTTTGTAATAGTAACTTACTTCAGAGGGTTATTGAGAGGAGGGGATGGGTTAATGTTCGTAAATCAATGGAAAGAGTGCCTGGCTTGTTCGCAAGCGCTGCATTGATGTGCAAGTTAGTTATGAATAAACGATCATAGCTGTCATGGATGCTATCCCAGCTCAGCCCGCTCCTGAGTCCCCTCTTCTGCCTACTCTTGGCTCCTGACAGCCGAGGCTCTCCCTAGGAATTGACTTGGGGGGAAAGAGGATGTTCTGTCAGCCTGGGCAGTCCAGACCCCAGGACTGGCCCTTTTGGGAATACAGTACTTGGCTCCCTGCCTCAATTTGGAGCATCTGCCCTGGGCTGTTCTGCCACCAGGGCTTCCCTTGGGACAGGCTGAACTTGTCCCTCTGCCCATCTTGGTTCCTTTGCCCCACCATTGCACTCCCCAATAAACTTCATACCAGTAGATTTCACCTTCTAAGTGTTTCCAGCCCTAAAACACCAGGCAACAATCCGGATGCTTTTTTTTTTTGGTACGGGGGATAGAACTTGGGTCCTTGCGCTTGCGCAGCAGGCGGTGAAACCACTGAGCTAAATCCCCAGCCCCTAGGATGCTGAATTAATTCTGATCTGCATTTTGAAACACATGTATTTCACGAGCTTTTATTTCCAGAAGCTCCAGGGGGAGTGACCTTGGGGTTCTCACCGCCCTGTGCACCGGTCTCTGGGTGTACATTCACACTCACTCTGGCTTTCCTGCCATCTCCGCCAGCTCTGAGAGGGTGGGGCTACCGCTCTTAGGGTAAAGAGCTGGAGGTCTGGCTCTGGACACAGCACAAAACTGACAACCAAGGAAACTACCAAGGGGCCCCTTTGTGCTCACCCATTCAGCTCCTCCAGGTACAGGTGAGGAGACTGAGTCCCAGAGACCAGAGGGCCTGGTTCAGGGCCTCAGTGAGCAGGAGCCCTTCTTTTCAACCCTCGGAGGAGGTGATGCCTTGGGTGGTAGCCATCAGCCTCGTCCTAGGAGTCAGAGGTAGGGCAATCAGTTATGTTGGCCCAACAAATGCCTTTGTAAGCATCCCCAGGAGGGGGGCAGCCAGTCTGGGTGGGGAGTGGCTATTAGTAATGACTTCCAGAAGGGGACAACGTGGGAGCTGAGTGGACTCCAGCTGTGTGAGAAAGAAAGAGAATGAATTTTGGTGGAGACATAACCCTGCATGGCCTGCATGGATGTGTGGGAGGGATGTGCAGGAAATATGAGGCATACAGGGAGCTTGGGTCATCTTGGAAGGCAGAAAGCTGGCAGAGGAAGGTTCTTAAGTGCCTTGCATGTTACAGTGAAGGATTTGAACTCTTCCCCAGTGAGGAGATGGGATTTGGCAGAGAGTGGGTTGGGCAGAACCATACTTGTCTGTCGTGGTCCCTGCTTGGTCCTCACTGCCTGACTTAGTTCGATCTCAGTAAATCACTGTGGGTCACATGAGTGCACCAATGAGGGAAGGGATGATGGTGCTGAAGAATGAAGGTGCTGCTGCAGTGTGGTGGGCAAGTGGGGACAGGGCTGTGGGTCTTCCCACCTCCCCATCTCCCGAGAGGCCCATTAGTGCCAGATTCGTCCAGCTGAGAATGCACTTGTTGGGATCTCCTGTGGCAGAAGCCAAGTGGAAGGCTGCAGAGTCAGGAGTCCAATCTGATGGCATCCTGGCCCTGGCCCTGGCCCTGGGAGGCCCTCATGGGGCCACACCCTGACCCACTTCCTGGAACAGCTCCCCACAGCCACATGCAGTGCCTGCAGCCCCCTTGGAACCATTCCCCTCACAGCGGCCAAATGAAAATGTTTGTTGAAAACAACATGTGCATAATTAAAGCTTAATGAGCGCTTGTCTGTTTGGAATGTGCAATTAGATTTATAATCGGGGATTGGAGTGAGCTCCAAATGGCTTTAAATGGAGCTGAGAAAGAGGATAATTTTTGCTATAAATCTGCAATGATGCAGTCAATGTGTGAGTTATCAGTGGTAGCACCAGGGAAGAAATTCAGGCCTGCCAGGCCACCATGCTGTGCTCACTTGGCCACCCTGTCAGGGGGCTTTTGGTAGCTGAGGTTGGCCACCGTGCTGTGGTGGGACCCACTAGTGACACTCAGTGGTGACCGTGGAGGTGGACCTACTCTGGGTTGGAGCTGTTGACTGAGCCAGCTATGGTGTGGAGTCCTGCTGCCCTGGCCCTGGCATGGCTTAGGCATACTATACGCTGATATAGGGCCAAGCTCTGGACTGGCACATGGCCTCTTACTTTGTTTTCTGCTTATTATACCACTCAGAGCATATAGTAGGGCCTCCTCCAGAATTTGCTGAATGAATTCTTCTTTATCAGACACTTACCTTAAACAAGTCACTGTCTATCTGTGAACCTCACTCTTCCCACGTCTACACAGAGAACCAGATTTGGCTGTTGCTGATGTCAGCTCTTCTGTGTCTGAGGTTCTGGTTCTGCAGCAGATGGTAACTGGGGCACCATCTAGACCAGCACTGTCCAACAGAGATGTAATGTGAACTACATAGGTGATTGTAAATTTCCTTGTAGCTATATTCAAAAAAGTTTTTAAAAACTGATGAAATTAACTTTAATATAGTTCAGTTAACCAAGTCTATGTAAAGTATCATTTTAACATGTAACCAGTAACACATAACATTTTTGATAAAATATTTTTACATTGTTGATGCTTTGTTGTAAGTCTGGTATATGTTTTACAAACACATCTCAGTGTGGAAGAGCCACACTCCAAGTGCCCCATGAAGAAGCACGGTCTGAGTCTGGTGGAAGGGCTCTGCATTCTCGTCTGTGAAGTGAGGACAGTGGCTCCTACCTTCCAAAGGAACAAGGAACCTGGTAGCACTCATCTGTGGTAGCTGTTGTGACCATGACTCTTGATGTTCTTCTTGATGAAAACAAGTAGCATCAACACCGATCAGTTGTGGGGACGAGGTCTACCTGAAGGGTAGATAAGGCTGCAGACCCAGGGTCATGAGGCCCCTGCTCTGGTCACACACGGTCAGGGTAGGAAGCCAGTGTGGGCTTTTGGGAGTCAGCATCCTGGACTTCAGATTCAGCCTGTGTACATCTTGGCTGTGCGGCCTTGGGCAGATTCCCTAAGCTCCCTGGGCCTTCATCATAGAGCTGGATTTCCCAGTGGGCAGAAAAAGAATGCCCCACATTATGGTCAGGAAAGCAGGAGCACCAATCGGAGAAAAAGCATTTTTGGAGAGAAACTGATGTGTGATACTGCAGGAACAAAGAACAAAACTCATCATCATGGAGAAAATAAGCCCTCAGTTGTACAGTCTTACAGACTTTGACTTATAGATTTTAGGTCAAATTCCGTACACTGGACAGATTGTCCAGGGATCTTTCCCATGCTTAAGACCTCAGAGACTTGAGAGAAGCCTCTAACTTCATCTCTGCACCAAAAGGAATTACAGCAAGGATTCAGGCCTAAAATAAGGAGTAGCTGACAATTATTGAATGCTTTCTTGCTACTATGAGGCAGTGCTCTAAGTACTTTCCATATTTTAGTTTATTTAATCCTAATGATGCTCATACCCATTCTCCAGCTGAGGAAAGTGAGACAAAATAACTTGGTTAAAAAAACAATCACACTGGGTAAAAGTGATAAGGCCAGGATTTGAACTCCAGCACCCCTGCCTCAGAGCCTGTGTTTGTAAGCCGTGTGCTGCCATTCTTCTCCAAGCTGTGATGGGCATGGGTCCATGTGGGCCATCGTGCCCTAGTCCAGGCTTTCTTCTCTCTGCACAGCCCTCTCTTCCCTCTCCCCACCCCAGCACCTCCTTGGTCCTGATGCATATCTTGTGAGACTTCCACATGCAACCACACTCTCAGCGGGGCCCAGCTTGCAGCTGCCATGTTCACTGCCTCTATCTTTTGAGCCACACTTTATCTGTGCAGAATGACGTTCTCACAGCCCATGTGGGGGCTGGTGGAAGCAGTGTGTGCCGCTTTGATTGTTTCCTCTTTAGATCTCTGTGAGGCGTATCTCTTGGTGTCTGTGATGGCAGAGCTGAAAGCTGTGCATCCTTGGTCTTTGATCTGTATCTCTGTGCAGAGGGGAGGAGCAGCAGCATCTTCAGAACAAATACTGCCTTGGTATCTGGGGTCAAGGCCAAGTTCAGCGCGGCCGGCTGACTGCTTTGGCAAGCTCCCAGCATCCTGAGTCTCACCTTGCTCGTCTCTACCACGTGACTGGTTGTGGCAGCTTTGGGATTTCTAGGGAGTTCCAATAAGAGGACTGGGCACAGTGCTGGGACCAAGCCTGGTATGGAGTAGGTACCCACTAGCCCATGCTTATAGGAATCTTAGGTGTCATCTCCCCTACTCCTTGCCCAGCCACTGCCTGTGTGTCCTACATTATGGATCTTTCCAAGTCACTGTTTTCAGAATCCTTCACTTGAAAGCCCTCCTCCTTGTTTCTTTTCCCATGTTCACCTTATTCTAGCCCTTGTCACATGTGTCAAAAAAGAGGCCATCATTCAGTGTCTGAAATATGAAGCTGAATTCATTGCCTCACTTTACAGAGCCAGTCTTTCTAAATCAAGCAAGAGCTGTTCTTTGCAAGGTTTGAGGAAGCATGGAGCTCTGGAATAGGAAGGACATTCAGAAGCAGGAGGTTCTGGGGCTGGCTGTCCTCAGCTGTGGACGTATGGCTATTGGAGTAAGACTATTATTGATCAGTTGACTTTCAGAGGATGAGTGTTTTCAAAACTGTCACTGACCGATCCCAAAACCAGTCTTGTGATAACTTGTCGGCAGCTTGGCCAAAAATTGACCTGTCTTTACTTCACAGATTTGTAGAATAGGAAGGAAGCTGGAGAATTATCAGCTTCTCCATAGGCATAGGGGCTCTGTGTCCTCATGATCCTGGTGTGCCTGGCAGCTGACGCCATGTCTGACATGCAGTAAGCACCCAATGGGTACCATTCAGCAAACGGCTGTTGCTTCTCTGTAATCACCAAATGAACCCCTTTGCTTTTCCCTCTTTTTGGTGCTTTGTGATTATTTAATCACATCTCTTCAACTTTCCAGGGGACAGCAACGAAATGTTTGAGATCCTGTTGCTTTGATACCACCACGACACAATAAGGGCATTGGCTGATTTCACTCTAAATTGGCATATTTAAATTAGATCTTAGATCCAGGACCATGAATGAGAATGAGTTGGGGGAAGACATGGGAGGGATGGGGTCAAGGCCAAGGGGCTGGATTGGACAGGATGGAGATGCTTCACCTTTCAGACTGAAGGAAAGGAAGCCAGTATGGGTGTGACATAGATAGCTGGGGAAGGTTGAGTGCCTAGGTTGAGTGCCAGTCGGGGTGGGGGGCTGATAAGAGGATATTAGCCTATCATACAATAACAGTAATAATAGATAACATTTGGGTACCTGTCAAAATAGTCAACTCTATTAAACATTTTGTTACAGATACTAACTCATATCTGATGTCTGATAACAGATGTCAGGAACCTTGAGAGGTAGGAATAATAGCAGCCATCATTACTCTTTTGTAAGTGAGGAAACTAAGGCAAAGAGAAGTTAAAGCCAAGATTATAGCCAACATGAGACGGAACCAAGGCTCAGATTCAGGAATCAATGCTGCTGCCCAGTCTATTATATAACACAAGTGAATCAAGTCTAAAGCTGATCATAGATGGGGACTTTCAGGTTGAACTCAAGAATATAAACAGATGAAGTTAATTTAATGATATATTTTATTTAACTCAATGTATTTATTGGGTGGAGTACTTAGCCAAGGAAAAAAAGGACCCGGGAAGAGTTGGATTTCAGTGAGCAGAGAAATGGAGGAGAGTTTTATGGGCTGATGCAGGATCAGTGTGTAAAGGAAAAGGGCCATGTAGGTTCTTCCAACATTGAGGACACTAGGAGCTGAAGCTTAGGTCTGGTTGTCATGGAGGCTCTGGATCCAGAGCTAAGAGATGTGAAGTGCCAGCAGAGTTTTGATCTGAGGAGTGAAGCAATTGCCCAAAGATCCCTAGTGATATGGAGGGCAGAAGACAGGTTGGTGGGGACCTGAACAAAGCTTTTAAGTGTGATTCCATCAGGGGAGGATAGGAAGAAAGGAGTCCAGAGCTGCCTAGGGTTACAGAGGTAAGACTGTGTGGAAGGTAACACCTTCTGCTATGATGAGAGTGCCGGAGAAAGAGCAAGTCTGTGCCCATGTCATGAGTTCAGTGTTGAATGTGTAGAATTTGAGGTACTCATAGGCCAGATGGGGAAGATGCCCAGAAGTAACTTGGCTAAAGGTGAGAATGTGAGCGTCAGTGACGTGTTGTGACCCTGAGAAGCTGTGACATTGTCCAGAGCAAGTGTATATGGAGTGAGAAAGAAACCCTAGACTCACTTATTTACCCATCTACTATCCCTCCCACCCGTTCCACCCATTCTATCCACGGAGGCAACCACCCATTCAGGCACCAATCCAGGCACCCCAAACCCATCCCTACATCTACTTGTTTATGTGCCTACAATCCCAGTCATCTTCCCATACACCCGTCTCTACACCTGCACTCAGCCATCCTATCTCATCTACCTGTTCATCCTTTCTGCCCATCCCAGCCATCCAATCCATATCTCTCAACCCCCGTCTACTCATCCACCATCTTGGATAGATGCTTGCATCCACCATCCATTCCTCCATCCCATTAGTGAACCAACTCATTAATAAGTGTAGGTTTATGTTGATTATATATTGCAATCATAATATTATAAGTGTTTGGGCTAAGTAGAATATATCATTGGATTAATTTTACCTGTTTTTATTTACTTTTAAAATTGTAGTTACTGGAATATTTCAAATTACACATGTGGCTTACATTTGTAACTTGCATTGTATTTCTATTGTACAGTGCTAATTTATACAACCCATTATCCATGTATCCATCCATCCATCCACACATCCACCCACCCATCCATCCATCATTCATGTATCTACCTACTTAGCAAGCCATCTGTCAACCCATCCATCTCAACCTCTATTCCCTTCCACCCTTTCATCCACCCCTTATCATATGTGTTCATCCCACAGGTATTTAGTTTATATCCATCATAAGTCAGTGACTTTGGTTCAAAAGAATGATGAAACTGAGGCTGGAGCAGGAACTTCCCTGAGGTAAGACAGATAGAGCTGGGATTTGACTCTCTAAGATCAGGGCTCTTTACTTTTCATTGTGATTGTCTATTTGGAAAGTTTCCTTTCAAATAAAAAAAAATCCTTTGGAGGAACATGGTGTACTTAGATTAGGGAGTGGCTGTTGGAATAGGGGCCCAGGGGCCCCTCTCCGAGGGGACCATGCTGTGTGGGGAGAGACAGATCCTTTAGAAGTGTCTATGAGTGTGTCCCTGGTGGCCGTCATGAAAGGGTTATCCTTACACATTTGATATTTGCGAAAATGTGGGTTCTTTCAGATTCCAAAACTCATTTCCATGACAAAACTCTTGGGAAGAGAAGATGAAGGCCTGGCTTTTGCAGAACAATCTTCCAGCTGTAATGAGGACTGAAGATGGCAATGGGAAAAGGAATTATAATTAGAATATGAAGTGGGGAAAATTAATCTATTCCAGTCAGTGGTAAGAGGATGTTCTCCTGACGTTTCATGGCAATTCTTAGGCTGTTCTTTCTCCCCACACATTTTTTCCTTCACATTTTAAAGCATGCTGAAGGTTGTATGGTATTAAGATTTTTGGCTGAGGGACTGATACATTGTGAAATAGACACAGAATGTCACCCCCTGTGCCACTTTGCTGTTTGTCTCTCCACGCACATGGGATATATGTTTGTGTTCATATGTGTAAGTTGCATTTGACAGTCACAAGCACATGATGGATTTGCATATATCTGGCTTACTCTCCCTTCCTGCATGTGTTCCTGCTCGGAGTATTATGTACAGTCACTTACAGTGGCTGTGATTGTACACACTTGCGCTGGAGCTCTGTGCACATTACTTGTGTTGCTTTGTGTCATCCATGGATGTGGGACATATGTGACTGAGTATTCTCTGGAACACTGAGTTGGGTGTGAGATGGGCCCACATGAATGTGGGTTTGTGGGGCACATGTGTCCCTAGGCTTATGCACACTGCACGTGTCATACAGCTTTGTGTTCATGTCAGCATACACTGAGCAGTG
Organism: Heterocephalus glaber; assembly: GCF_000247695.1. The sequence continues at coordinate 10,420,530 of NW_004624790.1, read as the reverse complement.
GGTATGGAAGTGAGCGCTATCTTGTCTGTGTGCACAGGTAGGAGGAGGTGGCCTGCTGTGTTAGAGGGAAGACAATTTTATGACCATCTCCTTGGCTTTCAGGTTCTTTCCTCAGGAAGAGTCCCACACCAGGAGGGTTAAGGGAGGAAGCCCAGGCCTTCTTGCCCCAGAGGCCAAGCCAAAGGGAACCCCAGAGCCTGGAGTCCACTTCCCTCCTTCCTACCCCCACAAGGGCTTTACCACAGACAGCCCTGGCAGAAGTGGGCAGATTCCAGGCCCCTCTACTTCAAGGCTCCTCTCCACAGCTGCTAGGCCCAGCATGCTCCAGGGCACTGCACCAGGCATCCAGGGAGATCCGAATGGAGCCAGACAAAGACCCTGCTGGGAATCTCCCCCAACCAAGCTCTTCCTGAAAGCCAGAAGCAAGCTTTACTGGCACACGGCAGCTCTTTTTAGATGTTGGTTGAATGAATGAGTGAATATTAAGTGTCCTTGAGACATGCTGTGCTGACCTCATGGTACTCCACTCTTCCATCCCTTGCCTGCTCCCAGTGGCTCCATTTCCCAAATCCAAGCTTTTGCAGACAATCCCTCCCTCTCCTGAGCCTCAAACACACTGTCAAGCCTCGATTCGGTTATATGGAAGGATCTGGAAAAGTCTGGCTCTCTTTATCACTTGATCTGGTCTCTCCCCAGCTGTGTGATCATTGGCAACTACTCACCCTTGCTCTACCTGTTCCTGTGGTTTCAACAGGGAAAAGAATATTTTCTTCATTGGGCCATTGTGAGAATTAAATGAGATCTTTTATGTGAAGTATGTCACTCAGTGCCGGCTATATTCATTCATTCACTTGGTGTTTATCAGTTGCCTACAGTGCTTACCAGGGAACGAGGCAAACAGTGGCCTCTGCCTCTGTGGTGGCTCTGTTCTAGCCCACATTAATAAATGATAGCTATTATACAGGTTTGGGGGGATGTATTTCCTTCTGTTCCTTTGTTACATCTTGTATTTTTAATCTATTCCATAGTGTTAGCTTACTACTGATTTATCAAATATTTCAAATACCTGATTAAACAGTCTTCCTCCATTTCCATTTAATTATTTCTATTAGAATGCATTTATAAATTGTGTACAGTTTTTTAAAAAAGTTTCACTTTTATCAAAATAATAAACAGCTATGCTGACAAAGCAAATGGTACTCAAGAGCTTTTGTTGCAAGCTCCCCTACCCTGCCCAAATCATAGTCCCTTTCCTGATGCCAGCCTGATACCCCTCACTGACCTTCAGAGATGACCAGGACACAATTCCAGCCACCATGTTACTTCTACTCTGGGCTGATGGCAGATGTGGGACAATCTGTTATAAGAGGGACAGTGAGAGGAGGGACAGCACGGCAGGTCTCCTGGAGGAAGTGGCCTCTGAGGAGGGCCTCAAAGCATGTGCTGTGGGAGTCCTGCATTCAGGGTTCGTGCCCCGCCTCTAGACATGGCTCAGCCCTTTCTTCTGGTAATCCAGCACCAAAGAACACTGCCTGTGTTTGTCTCGGGGAGATAGCCACCAGAGCTGATTGGCTAGATGGGAAGACTGGCCTGGTAAGAGCGAATCTGAATTGTCTGCTTCATTCAGTTACTCAGGAGGCATTTATGGAGCATCTACTCCATGCAAGGCACTGTTCCAAGAACTTGGAAGGCATCAGTGTAAGGACAGACGAACATCCCTGGCTCCCAGGACTCTCTGGTTTAGTAGGGGAATCCAACTTTAAGGAATGAATATGATAAGTAAATGTTAGGAAAAGCTAGAAGGTATGGGGGAATAAAAGACAAAGTAAGGCAGGGCAGGTGGTAGTGGTGGAGGTGGACTCTCAGAGCCCCCCAGGGTGAAGCTGGCAGCTAAGTCCATTGTTGAACAAGGCCTCTGGCAGGAGGGCCATGGGCTGACATCTCCTGGATGGTTGTGGTAGTGTGGAGTTTTCCATTCTCCATGAGGACTGCTTGGCGATATTTACCAGAATTATAAATGCACGTACCGCTGGGTCCCACAGTTATACAAATCAATCCTACAGCTCACCTCATACCCTTGCACAAAGATGAATGTATGAAAATACTCACAACAACCATGTTGGAATTACAAAAGACTAGAAACAGGGCAACTGCCCATCTGCTCAGCCAGCTAAATGTGTATATAACACCTTTACTGTGAAATACTAGGTACTAGGAGAAAGAATTATGTTCTTCTGTACAGCACTTCCTCGATGTGTTGCTATAAGAAAAAGAAGGTGCAAAGCAGTGTGCATGGTATGCTGTCATTTGGGTGGAAGAAGTAACTAGAAAATGTGTCAGTGTAGACTGCCTTTGAGAGGATGCAGGGAAGCTGTAGGCATGGTGGCCTCTGGGGAGGGACCATGGGTGGCTGGCTAAGAGATGGCTAAGAGGTGGGATGAGAAGGATACTTTTCACTGTGTTGCCTTTTGTACTTCTGGAAGTTTTGACCATGGGAATATATCGTAATAATTGTTCAATTAAAACAAAGTGCCCACTTGTCCCCATCTGTTACAGCATTGGCTGCAAAATGGCTCAGGGCAGTATAATTCTCTGAATAATTGTCCCTGGTCCAGTGGGGGCCACCTTGCACAGAAAGTTACACCTCCCCGTGCCTCCTAAGGCCAGCTCACGCCCAGTGACTGATTTACCTGACTGCAGAAGGCCACCCCTTCCTCCATGCTGGGACTAACTGTGCGTGCTCCAAAGCTACCTGGGATCGGGCTGAAGTGAGTCTCCAGCTGAGACCACCTCCTTGCTTAGCTTCAGCTACTTCCAGGTCCTGCTTCCCTCTCAACCTTACAAGCTATTCCTAAGGAGCATGTCCTCAAAAATCACATGCATCAAACCCTTGCCTCAGGCTCTGCTTCTGGGATCCCTGTCCCAGACACCTAGCTCAAGGGAGGGAACCACCTGGAATCGAGTGAAATGTGGTCCATAGTGACACGTGAGTAAATCGCTCTAAATTGCAACATCCTATGAAGAAGGGACTATTCTCGTTATCCCTGGTGACCCATGAGGAACCTCAGACACCGACTCTGTCACACATCAAAGTAAACAGGGAGCTGGGGCCTGAGAGCAACATTTCTCACACTGTAACTGCTCCCTGCTGTGGCGAACTCTTCCTGATCCAGGCCCTGGCAGTTTCTTGAACCCATAACTGCAGTTCCTCTGCATGGTTTCTACCATAGTCCTCGCTGCCTGTGGCTACAAGTGGCTTGAGGACTGGAATGGAATAGGGGAGAGGGTAAAGAACTGGTGGGCATGTCCAGAGCAGGCTGTCATGGCCCCATTGCTCTGGGGAAAGCTGGTCCACAGAGGTTTGCAGCTCTAGCCAACTGCCTGACATCACTTTGGCTGAGAGGTCTTTGTGTACTTCCAGAGGTGGTGGCTCAGTGCCCCACGAGGTGGCCTGCAATGTCTATGGCCAAGGTGTGGAGGGACAAAGGGTTTCCTGTCTCCATCCTGCATGGGATTAATGGTGCTAACCTGAGCCCTTAGCGACCACAGGACGTGGGCTGTGCCTTCCACCCTGCAGGGAGCCCTGCTGAAACAGGGCCTCAGCACCCTGGGCTCAGAGTTTTACTTCTGCAGACCCTCAGTCCCATCCCTGCAGCGCAGTCTCCTGACCTCTGACTACTTCTCCTGGTGCTTCCCTGACAACATTTTAATCAGAGCCACTTCTCTTTCTGTTCTAGTTTGATGGTGACAGTGCCTACGTGGGGATGAGTGACGGAAACCCAGAGCTCCTATCAACTGGCCAGGTGGGTGCTTCTCCTCCCTGAGCCAGCGTCTGAGCTTTGGGCTGGCTGCTGCCGAGCTGCTGGGTAGAGGAAAGAGGGGTGCTGAGTTGGGGGGCGCAGCCCACAGCTGTCCTCATTCAGAGGTTCGAGAACATCAGTTGAGTCCTTCAAAGGGACAGTCAAACTGAGACTGCACTTTCTGTAAATCAACTAGACTCCTGTTGGCTTCAAACGCACATCATTGAGGACCTGAGGAAATTCAGCTTGTGTTTCCCACATTCCCCATGCTCAGGGTAAATTTCAGCATCCGTGAGTAGGCACATCCCATGCTCCCTGTTGCTGCCTGCCTCTGGCACAGCACCCATGGGGGCACATTCTCAGGTGGATCTTGCCCGCCCAGGCAGGGTCTCTCACCCACCTGGAGGTAGTGGTCTGAGGCCACTGGGGAAGCTTGTAGACAGGGCCCAAAGGGAAGAGGGCAGAGGCGTCCCGCGAGGTCCTTCCTGGCAGTGAAGGGGGCCAAGTACTCCCTGGGCAAGGCTGTCCCGACTCCAGCCCAGCCCTTTGGGGGTCACAGATGCCACCTGGAATAAAATTTTCCACCAAGAGCTGATAATTAATATTCTTTCATCAAGTAGCATCTTCACCACAGGCCGGGATGCAGTGAGGGTCCTCACCGTAGGCTGTGACTCCAAGGAGGGTCCTCCCTGTAGTGTGGAACACAGAAGAAGGTCCTCACTATAGGCTGGGATGCTGAGGAGGGTCCTTGCTGTAGGCTGTGGCATCACAGAGGATGGTTTCCCGAGCCATTGGGGCCCACAAGGCAGTTCCAGCTCAGAGTGCTGGACAGGGGCTGAAGAGTTTTATAGCTGCTGAGAAACTCTGAGAGCTGGAAGACAGTTCTGGTCCTGGAGCCAACCACTGCTGTCTGTTGCTGAGGCAGCCCAAGTTGGGTGGCCCCTCAGCCTCAGGGTGGGGCCGTATTTTCTAGATGAGGAAACAGAAACCTATTAATTCACAGACATCTATGTGTCTTACTCTATGATGGGTCCTATGGGGCCACAGACAAGTAAGATGTGGGTCTGTGGCCCGTAGAGGGTAGTGTCAGTGGGGAACATACTGTCCCCAGTGGGACAGCTGCAAAGCACTTCACCCCTTTCCCTGCCATGGCAAAGATGTTCAGGCTGGGGCTACAACACCACGCCCCTTCCCTGGCCTGTCCCCGTGTGAGTTCCATGCTGCTGCTGCAAAGCTGCCTTTTCATTGCTTTGACCGTGTGTCAGCCTGCAAGACTGGTGGACCAGACCTCAGGTCCTGGAAGCACCCACTGATGTCATTTCATTGTCTATAATCAGCTTGGAAATGTGCACATCTCAAAAGACCGGAGCTCACCTCTGAACATCTCATCTTAGTCTTGTCTGATGCAATAGCATTTGTTACTGCATTGAGCCCTGGCTTTCAGAACCTTGCTGTGGTGAACTCAGTCCTGGCTCCATCTTAGTCACTTTCTTTGTCACTGGGACAAAACACCTGACACCGACAACTTAAAGGAGGAGAGGCTTATTTTGGTTCACGTTTCAGCCCATAGTCTGCAGGCTCTAAGGCAGGATGGCATGGCAGAGGGGCAAGGCAGAGGGGAGCTGCTCATGGCATGGCCAACAGGAAGCAGAAAGTGAAGGGGAGGCAGATAAACCCTTCTAGGCCACACCCCCGGTGACCTGCCTCCTCCAAACGGATCCCACCTACTAACAGCAAGTCCTGTGTTAGCCCCCATAATCCAGTCACCTCCCCAAATCCCTACCCATGAGCCCATGAGGCTCTTGGGAGATACCTAGATATTAACCCTTCCAACTCTGGTGGAAAATGTTGGTACAGTCCTTCCACCTAGAAGGGAAAAAGGGACTCCAGGCTGTGTCTGCCCTAGACTTTGCTTGCAGGGGGAAACAGTGCTTGAGAAGAGAGTTGGAACAAATAAATGTCCTCTCCCCTCCCCCAAGCCCTTAACAATAACCCCTTCTGCTCACTGCCCCTGGCTTCATGGTTTGCAAAGCCTTTGTTGGTATTTATTTTAGTTGATCTTCACAGCAGCCTTGAAAATGAGTAGACATTACCACTAAGTCTATTTTATAGAGGAGGGACCTGAGGTTCGAGGATATTGACTGACTTGGCCCAGGTGGCCCGGCCGCGCTTACCTTGCCTGTCTGTGGAGAAGCCCTGTTCCCATCCCAGGGCGGCCACCCACTTACTTTGGCCTAAATGCCACTTTCTTGGAGGGTTCTTTGTGACCTCCACATCCAAATTAGGTCATGGCTCTATTATTCTCATGGTACCAGGTCATTTTAATTCATGATGGTTGTCACTGTCTCTGGACATCTACATATCTGTGTGATAGTGTGAGTAATGTCTGGTTTCCACACTAGACTGTGGCCTCCACGGAGGGATCATCTGATCTCTCTTATTCACTGTTGTGTATCCTAGTGGGGGTACAATGTCTAGCACATAGGAGGCATTGGGAAATATTTGTATGAGTGGACGTGGCCCCTTCTTTTTCTGAACCCTACTTTCCCTAACAGTGGAACAAGGTGTTGAACTTCCAGAGAGTTCCCCCAGATCTCTTATGCAGTTATTCAGAGGGGCTCCCTAACTTAAGACTTTCTGAAAAAGACCCCAGGATTCTCTGAAATTAACTAAATCTACCCTGGAACATGAGACAACCTTAATGTGAGCAAATTTAGCAGAAGCAATCCTTACTTCTTACAGTGTATCTATTTTGCTGCATGAAAAACACCTTAAAACACACTGATTTAAAACAGCAAATGTCATTGCTTGGTGGTTTGGTTAGTCAACTGGGTGGTTCTGGTCTTGCCTAGAATCACTTGAGTGGCAGAGGTGGGTTAAGTGTTCCCAGGGCAGGACGGGCAGAAGCTACAAGACCTCTTGAGTTCTTGGAACTGGCATATCTCTACTTCTGGCCTTTTCTATTGGTCAAAGCCAGACATCAATCTAGATTCAAGGACTAGGGGGAAACAGATTGCACCTCTTGATGGGAGAGGCTGCAAAGCATTGTGGGTTTTTCACAAACCACCATGAGTAGGAAACACAAGGGATGTAGTTCATACTGGTTTTGCTGAAGAATAACTCAGACTTATCCAGTGCCTGCAGCTTTTTGTAGCTCAGTGGAACTTTACTGGCCTCTAGGCTTTGAAGGCAAGAGTTCTCCTTGGAGTGTTTGCTTGAACTCACACACAGGTGAATACCCTTACAGTGTGTAGCCTTGTCATCTGCAGGAATTGTATTGTTCCAGTGGCTGAAGGACTAACATGAAGATGTGACCAAAATGAAGGTCTCATAGTCAACAGAGGATTCAGAAGCTAAGCGCTCTAAATGTCATAAAATGTTTTTTATCAGTACAGTTAAATACCAGTTTCACCCATCTGTCAAATGTGTATTGGGCACCTGTAATGTCCACCATCTTTATTTAGAAGCTGCAGCCTAGATTGAGGCTCCCATGGGTGTATATTGGCCAACTGTGTCCCTTTTTAAAACTTCTCAAACCAGCTCTTAAGAGCTTGAGGTTGCTTTTGCAAAACCTCCATTATTGGGTTTTTGCAAGTCTTCACAAAATTCCTGTGTAATTGCCTTAGCTTTCACCAATTATCACTCCCTCTTCCAAGGGACCTTGTGTTTCTTTTGGGCCAGACTTGCCTGGGTGGCCAGAGAATGAGATACATTTCTCAGGTGGGCTGCTGCCCCATTGGTCACCTTGGGGTCTGGAGGACCCGGCAAAGGACAGCTCTTCCCCTGTTGAGAGCAGGCCCTGTCCGGGAGTAACAGGGATTGGTATTTCCTGGTTCAGTGATGTAGGAAAAATGAGATTTTCTGGGAAGAGGGGAAGAGGAAAGGAAGGAGACTTGGGCCTCAGCAGACCTAGATTTGAATTCCAACTCTTCTTGCCCTAGCATTGGCCAGATGCCCATAGGCAGGTGATGTCTACTTCCTATTGGGGGAGGTGGGTAATGCTTGCCTCTTGGGATGGTAGGAACAGGAAATGAGGTGTGGGTTATGAATTCTTTTGGTGCTTTTCTAGATTCTCTTTGATAGCCAGCACACCCACATTCATGTCTGTGTTGACTGCTAACCACTCAAAGGTGCCCCTTCTTTGGAAAATTGGCCTCTGCCATATGGGAATGAAGAGGAGGAAGGAGATGTGGGTTGTGGTCTGAAAGCCAGCCTTACTTTCTCAAAGAGTGACCAAATCTGTGGCTTCCCAGGAGCTCCAGCTGAGAGAACATCCTTGTTCTGTCCCTCCTGCCCAGATCTGCCCCACTCTGTCCCCTCTCCTGAGAGTCCTGCACTGCCACCTTCATAGGAATCCCCCACTCGGGTTCTACTTCAAGGGAATCTAAATTAAGAGAATATGCAAAGCACCAGTGTTCAGAAAAACTAGCTGTGACTTATTTTTATTGTTTTTATTACCATAAATAATGCTTTGGTCACACAAGATGAGTCTCCGGTCACCTCTGTGTCACTTTCTTCTGATGGGAATCCCCCTAGCCATTTTCACCCCCCAAATCCTGTTTGTTCCTACAGGGGCACTACAAATATCAGCTCCTCATTATGACTTCCTGGCTATGAGTAGAGTTTCCTATTCTCATGGCTCTAAATACAATTTCTACAAAAGATCTCAGAGTTTTTTCTAAGGATTGTTGAAAGAACTTGTATATGTGTGTGCTCAAGTGTACATGTGTATATATGAAAGAGAGAATTGGGAGGAGATTAATTGAGATTGAATGGGATGATCAGATTTGGAGTTTTAAAAGCTCCGGGTAGCATGAGTGGTCACAGGGAGACCAGGACAAACCAGGCCCTGGAGTACTGGTTGGAGTACTGGTTGGGAAGGTGTAATAGTCCTGGATTTTGGCAGAGGCCAAGATGGAGAGAGATAGATGATCTGAAACATTTTGGAAATAAAATTAGTAGATGTTGACAGTGATGGATGTAGAGTAAGAGAGAAATGGGGGAGTCATGGATGACTCCCAGTCTCCTAGCATGGGCCCGTTTTCCAGCCTGGGGTACCATGTCCTAAGTCAGGGAAGGGGCAGGGAGGTGCAGGCTCAATGGAGTAAGATTTGGACATGTGACATTTGAGGTCCTTGTTTAAATGGAGATTCCAAGCGAGTCGATAGTTGTCCAAGTCTGGAGCTCATGTGGGCAGTAAATTGGAAGTCCTCAGCTCACAGTGCCAAACCCCGGGTGTAGACGGGACTTGTGGAGACATAGGGAAGGGTCAGAAGAGTGAAGCTTCAGCTATTCCTAAATGCTGAGCCTAACATGTGAAGGCAAAGCAGGGGAGAGGAAGCTGTAAGAATGAGGGGTTTGGGAAGTAGGGGACACGGAATCTCAGAAAGCAAGGGCAGAGTGTTTCAAGCAGGGGTGGGGTCTGGGAAGCAAGGGCGTTGGAGCCATAGCCCTTCTCTACCAAACCAATTTTTCTTAAACAAATCGAAGATTGAAATGTTCTCAAGGAAGCTATAAAGGCACTAGCAAAACAGCCTCTAATATCATTTTAGGACTCAAAGCCTCAGAGAAAAGGCTGAAAAACTAGACTATAAACTGACTTAAAATAACTTGTATATCCAAACCATCATAAGTAAAGTAAAAAGAAAAGGAAAATTGGCAAGGACATTTTCAACTCACAGCATAGTTGAAGGGCTAACTTCTTTACTATGTAATTACGAGAAGTCAATTCCAACACCTGGTAGAAAAAAGGGAAAGAAATATGAACCAGGGGTTTATAGAGAAGGAAATACAGATGGATTTTAAATATCTGAGTAGATGTTCAAAATAGCTCACATGATAATTTAAAATTACCATTTTTACCCATCAGACTGACAAAAATCCAAAGGTTTGATAACACGCTATATCAGTTCTTGTGGGAAAATAGATTTGATAAATTTTTGTGAAAAGAATAAACTGTATAACAACTAAGGAGGACAAATTGTCCGCATCTACCAAAATTACAAATGCTCTGACCATTAAACCAGTAATTCCCCTTTTTCATGTGTGCACATATATCCCACGGATGAAAAATGACATATTCAATATTATTCATTTTGGTATTATTTATAATGACACTACATTGGAAACAATCTAAATCCCCAGCAGCAATACGGGACGAGTTAAATAAATTATATACACCTATCAGATAGACTACCATGCAGATCTAGTGAAATGAGGGAACCGAAGTGATATGGAAGTTCTTTGAGATGTGGTATATTATTTAAGGAAAAAAGCAAGATATAAAACAGCAAGTTTAGTATGTTACTGTTTATTTAGAAATGGTGATTATAAGACTGATTCCATATCCTTATATTTGATTAATGTAATTAGAAGGATACGTGGGAACTAGAAACAGTGGCTTTGTGCTTCGCATGTGTTTGTATGTGCATGTGGATATGTGCATGTATGTGTATGCACAGGCATACACATACAGAAGCTGGACAAGGACAAAAAAGAGACATTTCACTGTCTCAATATTTAGGAGTATATTAGTCAATTTTCCCTGACTAATAAAAATACCTGAGATAATCAACTTAAAAGGAGGAAACGCTTACTTTGTCTTGTGGTTCCAGAAGTTTCAGTCCATAGTCACTTAGCCATCTTGCTCTGGATCTATGGTAGCAGAGTACATCATGGTGGAAGCATGTGGCAGAAGAGGCCTGTTCACCTCATGGGATCTGGGAAGCAGAGAGAGGTAGGATGGGCCCCAGATGCCAATATGCCCTTCTGGGGCAAGCCCCCACCCCAACCCCATGATCTTCCTTCCTTCCACTATACCCACCTCCTAAAGGTTCCATCATCCCAGTAGTGCAGGATGTCAAGCAAGCCTTTAGCACACTGGCCTTCAAGGGATGTTCAAGATCCAAATCATACAAAGAGGGTTTTAAACCATGGGAATTTATTATAACTTCAGAAAGTTAAATAAAGTCTAAACAAGGAAGAAAGGGTCAATCAGGTCACATATTTCTGAGAGAATGAATGACATAAAACTTAAAATATGTCCAATAATTTTAATAAAAAGCCCATTTTGGAGCTCAGGAAGCAGTTTGGATGTGTAGAGGGCACAGTGCAGGTCCTAGGGGTGTGCATGGAGCTCTTCCAGCCCCGGGAGGGAGGCAGGTGAGGACATGTACACACTGAGTACAGAACACTCTTGTGAAGAATCTAGCTGTGGAGGACAAGGGCAAAGGCAGATGAGGACTTTAGAGAAGGGATTTTTTAAAAGATGAAAATCTAGAACGTTTAATCATCAAGGGAGGGTGTCCAGGAGAGCACACAAAGCTCGGGATCAGGAGAAGGAAAAGTGAATGGATGGTTTGTTTTCAGAGCAGGTGGGAGGGGGTGGGTGCTGCTCATAGGAGGAGCTTCTGGACCCAGCTGGGAGTGGGGTGAGGATGCGGGACAGAGAAAAGAAGTGTGGCTTTGTAGATGGGAGCAGGGGACATCAGCCCCCAGAGGCACCTGTCCTCTGTGGGAGAGTTGGTGGGCGGAGACTGGGTGAAAGTCGGAGCCCTGGGGGTCTGAGGAGAGGGCGCAGGGTCTGGCATGTCTGCTGTGGCGTGTAGGAGAGTGAGCTTGTGGCACAAGTGCTGTAAGGGCAGACCAGTGGGTTAACCCAGGATGAGGGATTTGCCAGGCAGGTGTAGCAGAAAGACACTCAAGCTTTTTTGCCCAAAAGAGACTGATGTGAAGGATGAAGAATCTAGTCTGGGTGCTGAGCAAAGGTTGGGGCGGGTGGGGGGGCTGCGCTCAGGGCTGGGAGAGTCCCATGCAACAGAGGGAAAAGCTGGGTGGGGAAAACACCTTAGTCAGAAGCAGGTGATTTTAATGGTGAGCAGCTGTGCACATTGACAGGCTCCCAGGTGTGTTCAGAGAGCAGAGAGCTGAGGCAGCAGACAAAAGAAGCTCCTGGGAGGTGAGGGACAGATATTCCAGCCTCCACATGGTGGCTGAGCGGAAGGGACCTGGGGGGAGGCTGGAGGTGGATGGATAGGAAGCCAGAGCATGGAGCTGAAGGCTGGGAGCATAGGGGCCACATGAGGGGCTCGGGGCTGACAGCTGAATGGGAGATGGATCCGGGGCTTATAGGGACATGGACAATGGCCTGGGTGGGGAGGGGAGAAGGAGATATGGTCAAATGGGTATCAGGAGGGTGGAAGGCATGTTCTAAGGTGCAGCTGGAAAATGGGAGACTTGGCTTTTTCTACAGTGAGAACGAGAGTGTTCCCAGGGACTGTTTGTAAGAGTCTTGAGGGATTACACTCGGGGTGCTCTCCAGGGAGCCCCAAGTCTCTAGAGTAGGGTGAACATATTCTATGAGTACGAGTACCCCTCCCGCTGCTGCTCCTTCAGTGTTTGTGGATGCTCTCCAGGACACCACTGGGGTACAGTTCTAGTGCCATAAAACCTGACAACCCACATTACAAAAGAGGCCCAAGTGCTTCACATCCACCCCCACACAGGAGACACACCGGAGCTTTGAACTCAGCAGTGAGTTCTTGCAAGTGCTCCGGAGTACCACCACCGTGTCTCCGCGGCAGCCTTCCTTCGCCTATCCCTGAGGATGCCTGGTCATCTCTCTCACTACTCAGATCAAGCATAGACCTAGGGTGGCCAGATAGCTCAATTGGGAGGCCAATAGACGGATCTGGCCAGCACTGTGGCCTTGAACTGGAGGCTTCCATCCTGTAAGACACAGCGAAGGATGTCCAGAATGTGTGTTGGGGCAGGGGCAGAAGCCGAGTCCAAGGTTCTCCCCATTCTTTTGCTTCTGTTGGTATCTTGCTGAACCTCAGTTTCCCTTTGTCAATAATCAGGAAAGACGATCTGTTGGGTTTTCCCAGGCCTAACTAATGATTATGTTGGTGATAATGAACGTTCATGGAAGCTGGATGTGGTGGCACATGCTTGTAATCCCAGCACTTGGGAGGCTGAGGCAGGAGGATCACCACGAGTTCAAGGCCAGCCTCGACTATATAGTGAGTTGAAGGTCAGCCTGAAGTACATAGTGAGACCCTGTCTCAAAAACAAACAGAAATTTACTGTGAACTTCTTGGGCTCAGGGACTGTAGCCAGATGGTTGGTCTCGTTTCCTCCTCACTTTGACTCCATCAGGTACTGCTGCTGTCCCATTGTACCAATGAGGAAACTGCAGTTCCAAGAGATAGATTTAGCTGAAGCTTCTGGAAACAGAACCATTCCCCAACAGATAGATTGGAACCTAGGAGAACCGCCTGCTTTTGTTGAAATCTAAGGTTCTAGGCTTGGTAACTCTGGCCTCTGAGTCTGCGTGCATTGTAAAGGGCAAAGATTACATGGCCTTTATTGCTTTAATTAAAACCTGGGTGAAGAGCTTGCGATTCATATTAAAATGAAATTGTGTTTTGGCCGCTGCAGTGCATGAAGGCAACAGCAGCGATTACTCCTAAGATTACAAACAATCAAAGAGAAAAGGCCTTTTGCGAGCATTTCCTATTAAAGCCACAAACATCACACTTTAAAAATAATTATGGTTGTGTTATCGGAACATGATTCATGAATTCTGAATAAATATGCAGGGCCTTAAAGGAAACTGCTTCAAGGGCATAGATTTTGTTCAAATCGGATGAAATGTAATATCATTTCACAGCTGGAGAATAAAATGCAAGGAGAGGAAGAACCCCATCGAATGGATATGGAGAGAACTGAGAAGATGTCACACTGAACTAATAAGCTGGCTCCTCTCTATCCTAAACACATGCTCAGAAAAAATGCATTTGTCTCTCTTGTTTTCATCGACAAAGAGAACTGCTGTGAAGGAGTTGGTGCTTACATCTCCTCGTCTTAATTTTTCGTCCCAGGGGCTAAAAATATATTTATTTTAAAGCTCTGGATTTCTGCTTGTGAGATGTTTAAATATCTGAAAGCATGGGCAGGAAGGTATTAGGGGATGGATTGGGGGCAGGACTTTGCTCTGCATTTATTGTGCCTCCCCTGTAATAAACACATTCTTCATACAATGCAGTGAATGTTTACAGCATATAGTTTTGTTTCCTTCCAACTATTATGAGAGAAATTGAATCCCAGGAAACGTTCACTCTCTCTAAATGGGATGGAAACAATGAGGATGGTGCAGGAGGGGGAGGGCCAGCAGTGGGTTAGAAATGCAATTTCAAGGATTTTCCTTTTAAAACGCCCCTCCCCCCAGCCACCTTGAATTTAGCATCCGCTATAGGGCCTGGCTCTTTGCTGGAGAAGGTCGACCCCTGATTGTATGCATCTGTCTCTTGATATGTGTGAGCTCATCCCATGACCAAAAATTAGAAATGAGGCCAGACATGGGAACATTTTCAGAATGGCATCAGGTTCTTAATTTCTGCAGGGCCAGGAGCCTGGGTGTGTTCCTCTTCAGCCTCTCTCCCTGTGTGCCTGTGGACGGGTCATGTGCCCTCTCTGGGCCCTGGTTTTTGCATCTGTGAATGAGCCCTGGCTGAGGGACTTTTCGGGTTGTGAGGAGACCTAGGGATTGGCCTAGGAGGGACAGCATTCTGTCTAAAAGGCCAGAGACTGACCTTCCCTCCTGGCTGAGGGGCAGTGTTTTTCGTCCCCTTTGATGGAAGGGGTCCTCAGAATGAATTTCCAGCCCACTGGGGCGACAGTAAAGAATTGCTATTGGTTGGATGGGGTATAAGGCTAATAATATAAGAATGTACACAACTTCTAGTCTTGACACTTCATGGCCAGGGAAGCTTGGACAAGTTAACCAACTTTTCTGAGACTCAGTGTCATTGTTAGAAGTCCCTTAGAGTGATACGGGGCAAAGTAGACAGGTACATTTATACCTAAAGTCCTTATTCCAGTCCTTGGTATGTGGCAGGTGGTAGTTAGCATGAGGTGCTATCAAAGTACCCACATTATAAAAAGTACACAGATGGAAGAACTGAAATCACCCACGTGGGGTGCAGTGGGCTTGGGAGTCAGAGGTAGCATCAGAAGTGAGCACAGGGGAGGCCACTCAGCTCTCTTAGCTAATGAAGATCAGAAGTTTAGGGGCGGAAGTGAAAAGATGCTGCCTAAGTTAGTTTTCTTGTCACTGGGACACAATGCCAAATTCTCAAACGTAAAGAAGGAGAAGCTCATTTTGGCTTATAGTTTTAGTCCATAGCTGGCCAGCTCTGAGGCAGGAGGGCATAGTGGAGGGGTCTGGGTGGAGGAGAGCTAGCTGCTCAGGGCATGGTGATCCAGAAGCAGAGACGTCAAAGGAGGAGCCAAGGAGGGAGACAGACCGCTCCACATCACAGCCCAGAGAACCTCATCTTCCAACTAGACCCTGCCTACTAGCAACAAGTCAGGCATAGCACCCCCTTAATGCAGTCAATTTCAAGAGCCCCACCTATAATTCCATGAGGCTTTGGGGACACATCTAGATACAAACCCTAAAAGATGCTGTTGGAACCACCTTGCTTTAAAATGTGTCAAGAAAGATCCCTATAAAATCACAAAACTAGTAAAACAAATGCCACTTGATCATTCCTAGCCTGTCAAAGACGCACAATCCTTCCCACTCTGCAGCCTCCACCATCTGACCATCCTAGTTTGTCCAGGCTTCTTGACTCACAGCTCATTACTGTTCCGAGGCCCTCCTGTGATCGACAGCCCATCGCTCCATTGCTCTATCTCTTGCATCCTCTAAGCCCGAGTCTGTGAAGGGGAAGATAGGCTTGGGAGTGAGGTGATAGCCTTGCCAGGCCTGGCATCCTCTTCCTGTCAGCTCCTGGAGGAGTACGGAGCCCTGGGAGCGCCAGTGAGAGTGGCGGCAGTCCTGTGCTCCATGTGTTCCTGCATCTGCTCTCTTCTGCCTGTGTGACCTTGACCAGATTACTTAGCCTCTCTTGGCCTTTGCTTCCCACCTCTGTAAAATGGGAATGTTAATGCCTATCTTGTAGGTTAGCTAAAAGACCCAGAAATGGGTATAAGGCAACTAGCTCAGCCTGTACTGTGATAGAGTTATTTTGTTAGATTTTGTGATTTAAGAAGAGAAATAGAATAACAAAGGAGCTAGGAGACTATTCATTCTATTTTCCATGAACATTTTTGCCCAGGATTAGGTTGGAATGAATGAGAGGAGATGAGGTTCATGTTCAGGACAGAGATCATCAAGCCAGGCCAGCACGGGTGCTTCAGAGGATGCATCTGTTTGCCAGGTGTTAAAGTGTGTGCCACACAAATGCCCAGGGACACTGTCTGCTGTCTGGATGTTGGTTTCAGGACTGCGGCAGCTAGATGGAGGTCTTTGAGAGGAGGGTGTGCCAGCCTGAGGAGGATGGGGCATGTCCACATGATTGACTCTTGACTCTGAGTGGGAAATGGTGGAGACCTTGCAGATCTTGCCTTGCACTGTGAAATGGGACCTTCCTCTTAAAAGTCCACAGGAAGGGCCGGGGATTTAGCTCAGTGGTTCCGTTGCCTGCCTCGCAAGGTCCTGAGTTCGATCCCTGGTACCAAAAAAAAAGAAGTCCACAGGAAAACCTCTAGGGGATGTTTGGACATGGCTCTGTGTTATTTTTGGCTATTGACTGTGCTGAGATGGTCCCCAGGCTGGGAGGATTGTAGCTAGTTGTTATAGTTATGTGCTCTGTGGACACTGGACAGTTGCTTTGTTCTCACTGCTCCTTTAATAAGCCATCGTTGGAGATAGCAATAAAAGTACAACAGAAGGAAAAAGAATGGGGAAGCATCTTAAAATTTATGAAATATTCCCCACAAAATGGAGACAATAAAAAAGCCAAGTTGACAAGGATCTGGAGAGAGAGATTGGGCCCCTCCAACAAAGGTCTGTAAATTGGTACAACCACTGTAGAAAATGATTTTGCAGTCTCAAAAGCTGAATGTGTTTCTCTGTGATCAGCATTTCAACTCTGTAAGTGCCTTCATGTGTTCCCCAAAAATATATGTCAAATATAGTTTTCATAAAAGCACCAAACTGGAGACAGTCCAAATGTCCATTATCAGTAGACTAGATAAATAGTGCAGAATAGTCTTACCCAGTAGAATACTATACAGCAATGCAATGAATGATTTGAACTGCATGCAGTAATGCAGATGAATCTCATAAACATTATGCTGAGTGAAAGAAACCAGACAGCCAAACAGAACATCTGTGTGTTCTGTCCATTTACACAAAGCACATGGACAGGCAAAGCTAATCAATGATGATGGAAATTTGAAGTGTGGTTTCCCTGGTTGGGGAGTGGGGAGTGCAAAGGGGCTTTGAGCATCTTTGTGGGTGCTGGAAGGTTTTCTCTCATCCTTTGAGCTGGTTACACAAATGTGTTTGCTTTGTGAAAATGTATTGAGCTCTATGATTATCATCTGTGCACTTTTCGGTTGGTCTCCTCTGTTTCAATAAAGAGTAAGGAGATGATCAAGGTGTTGTGTTTGTACACGTGTCTCCATTTTTAGAGCTAGGCCATGGTGAGGAAGGGAAGGGATCTTGCCAGGTGTGGTCATGTGTATCATGTTTCCATCAAGTCACCAGGGTGCTGTGTTCCCACTGGGAGTGTGGATAGACTAGGCTTTTAGGCCTGAACAATTTATTTAACTTTCTGGGATGGTAAGAATTCCTTTAGCCTCATAATGGATGATGAACTGTGAAATTGCTCTGGCAGTGGCTTGTCCCAGGGAAGCAGGTAGCATGGGCTCCCCCGATCTGCTCAGTTCTGCAGGCTCCAGTCCATTTCTCAGAGGACAGAGTGTAGGAAGTGGTGGGAACATAAGCATGTCAAGGCACACACCTGTGTGTGTATGTATGGCTTTGGTGATGCTGTGCAGCACTAACAAGAAAATCTTTTTAATGGAATATTTGAATATGACTATGGGAAAGTTTAGGTGCACGAGCATGCGCATGCACACACACACACACAGGTGCATTTTTACACAAATAAAAGCTAAGTACACCGTGTTCACTCACGTGCCCCTTTCCATACAGTAAGCATTGCTCTGTGACTCTGGGCAAGCGACTTAACCTCTCAGGACCTCATTTTCCTCAGGGAAATGGGGATAATAATCCCACCCACTTCTTGGGGCTGTGGGTCTCATACAAATGGGATTTTTATTTGCATACATTTAATGCCTCTCTCCTATACTGTGGGTTTCATGGGAGCAGGTACCTGGCATATGATAAGAGCTGAGTGAATACCCCGTGAGGAAGGGAGGGAGGGAACAACTCTCACGCACCTGCTGCATATGCACTGACATTAGACATGTTCACAAGCTCATTTACACTTGTCTGCAGGCATGCGCAGTCACACATGTGGGCACATGCAGAGATGCATGTGTGCACCTCCCACAGACACTGAGACTCAGCGCTCGGGTTGGGGAAAGCAGTAGTTTGGGGACTCTGGACTGGAAGTCACAACACGAGTTCAGGTTCCGTGTGTGGCTCCAGATAATTCCAGTTTATCTTGTGACCTTGGCTAACATGTGTCTCCTCCTCCTGGAGGTCAAGGGTTCCCAGCTGGGATGTAACAGAACTGGAATTTGAACCATGGCCTATCTGGGTCAGAGTCTGTGTTGCTGATGCCTAAGGCCTTGCTGCCCACAGTGTGGACAAGCAGTGCCACCCCGAGCTTGTCAAGAACGAAGCCTCCAGTCCTACCCAGAATGCCTGAGGCAGACTGCATCTTAGCAGGCATCTAGCTAACTCGTATGCTCCTTACAGATGGAGATGCACTGGCAGGGTGCACTGCTATCCCCAAGCATTAAGGAATGGAACGAGAGAGCCAGTGCTCCGGATGCCTAAGCCGGGTGGGGCTCTGGCTCACACCCACCCTGAGGAGGAATCACAGACTGGCAAGGAGGCTCAGGGAGCTGCCTGAGAAGATGGAGCCAGCAGGAAGCTCAGCCTCACACACGAGGGACCCAGGTCCTCCTGTCTATAAAGAGGCGGAGTCACCCAGTCATTCAGAGTGAAGTCCAGGTGTCAGACTTGCCAGTTTCAAAAACAACACACATCAACCCTTTCATCGTTCCTGTGGGTCAGAGATCCAGGTGCGGCTTGGCTGGGTGCCCTTTGGCTCAAGATCTCCTTGGAGGCTGCATTCTCAGGGCTGTGTCGGCTCTGATCCTCAGCAAAAGGAAGATTCGCCCCAGGCTCCCTCAGTGGCTGTCCACCTCGGTTGCCCTGAGCTAGGCTGTGGCACTGGCATCCTGGCTCCTCCATGGTGTGGAGCTGTGTGTTAGCAAAGCTGCTGAAAAAGCAAGACAGACTGATGCAGGGGTGGGGCTTAGCCATCTTTTTACTAGTGACTCTCTGGGTCCCAGCACCACCCTGCCTTAGGCCAGGTGCTCAGTAAACGGTAGGGGAGCGCATGAGCCCTGAGTCACAGCACCCTGATGGAATATGTGGGGCATATTAATAGGAGCATGAGGTCTAGGCTACAGGAGGAGCAGGCTCTGCTCCATTCTGCTCAAAGCAAGCTTTGTGTGCTGGGCCCAGTCCTTGGTGGCACCACCTGACAAAACAGGAAGATGTTGTGGAGGGCTTGCTGATGAGTGCCATTTGGGGAGACAGTGGCCTGAGCAGAGGGGCCAGCATCCCTGGGGGTGTGCAGTATCTGGGGCTGCAGTGGGCTTGTTATGGCTGGCGTCAGGTGAGGTTGCAGGGTCTGGGCTAGGAGGCCTCGGGGCCAGCTGGATGTCAGGGCCCTGCTGTGGAGGCAGCCAACGCCAGGAGGGTCTGAGTAGGGCAGTGTCCCAAACTGGGGCCTCAGCTGCTCTGGGAACTTCAGTGCCTGTGCCCATGGGCAGCCAGCTTGGTGCATTTTTAGGCTGTGCTGCTTCTGTAGCTTAAAAGGTAGAAGTGGAAAAGAAAAAAAGCTGCAAATCAACATAATTTTTCCAGAAGCTATTTTAACACACAAACAGAAGGAAAGCCTACTCATCAGTTTAGAAATGCTTTTAAAAAGCAGCTCTGCCTCACGTCTGTCTGTGTACCTGCAAACCAGTGGCCGGGCAAGAATAAATTTGCATTTCAAAATCCCATGGCCCAACTCTCTCCTTTTACAGGTGAGGTAACTGACTCAGAAAGGGGTAAAAACTTGGCCAAGGCCACACAGCCTGTCAGGGGCAGCAGGGGTCTCAAACCTTCACAAGAAGTTGATTTCTAAGATAAGGATGGAACCAGGTGACCCCCATGGACCAAGTTACAATTATTTCGTGGGGCAACAGCAGCTGTCAAGGGAAGGCAGCTTCAGAGCTTTGCTGACTTCTTTGCACTTGCAGAGAAGGTGGTGCTGAGTGGACTCTACCATTTTTACAACTTCCTTAGAAATATATTTGCTAAGCACCGTAAACAAGGCAGTCAAGCCCCTTGTCCTCATTCCATTGTGTATTCTCTTATTCAGCAAGTGTTTACTAAGGACCTATTATGTGCAAAGCACTGTCAGTGACCAAATGGTGGAATTTACATTCTAGTAAAGGGAACAGGCAGTTAATATGTTTGAAAGGTCAAGCGTATTGCTTGTTAGCAAGTAAGCGTCCCGTGGGGAGCAGGTAAGGGAGGCTCGGTGGGCCAGTACACCTGCAGGGGCTGTCATTGCAAACAGGGAGGTCAGGTGAGAAGGTGACATCTGAGCAAAACTTGAAGGGATGAGGGAGTAAGTTCCGGGGAAAACCATTCCCCTGGAAGGAATAAGCAGTGCAAAGGGCCTGTGGTGGGAGTGTGCTTGGGGTGTTTGAGGAACATGGCTGGAGTGGGATGCGGGCGAGGTTGAGTATGGGGAGCTAGGATGGCCAAGAACAGCTCCTGACCACATGGGGCATGGGCAGAGTGACCTAGGCCTGGATCAGGAGTGACTGTGTCTGAGCCAGGACTCCCTACCTCCTCTCCGAAGCCCCGAGCTCTGACCTGTGGGCAGGAGGAGAGCACCAGGCCTGCACGTGGCCTGGCCCCTGTTGCAATGACGAAAGGGAAGTCTCGGCAGCTCAGAACATCTGAGAGCCCGCGGAGGGCCCATTTTCAGGTTGATCCAGGGAAACACTGTGGATTGGGGAAAGTTTAGCCTATAGATCCAGCCAGTCCTGAGCTTAAATCCCATGTCTGGAAAAAAGCTGTGGTCCAATCTTAGAAATGTTAGCTTGGGACACCCATTTCCTAAGCATGATGTGACAGACAGAAATCATACAACAGGAAAACATTGATTCTTTAAACTTAAATGTTAAGACCCTTAACTTGGCAAAAAATAAAGAATAAAAGATCACAGAACAATATAAGAATAATATCTGTAGCATATAATAAAGCAAAGCACTCTGTCGAATACATAGAATCAGATGACAGAACAATGACAAAGGTAATATCAGTTTCAGAACAAGAAATACAAATGGTCCATAAAAATACGAGGAAGTATACAACCTCACTAACAAAGAAATGCAAATGAAAGGAACACAGTCTTTTCTCAATTAGGCTACATTTAAAAAACTTGGTAATTATTTGGTTACCTGGCATTTCTACCTCTAGAAATAGACTATGGAGACTCTTGGGCCAAGAGGTAAGAGTGAGGATATTTACCACAGTGTTTGCAAAGTGAAAAACTGAAGAAAACAACCAAATGTTCATCAGTAAGGGGTCAGTTAAATATATCAGCTAAATAATTAAATCACAGTTTTGGGTCTTTTTTTTATTTGTTTGTTTTGGTACCGGGGATCAAACTCAGGACCTTGCACTTATGAGGCAGGTGGCGGCATCACTGAGCTAAATCCCCAGCACCTAAATCAAAGTATTTTTACTTGGTTCCTATTCTATACCTAGCACCTAGATACATCTTCTTGTTTTGCAGGAAATACAAGCATACCACAGCGACATACGCACACCCATGTTTATAGCAGTACAGTTTGCAGTAGCTAAATCTTGGAAACATCCCAAATGCCCATTCACTGGTGACTGGATGAAGAAGATATATATATGTTTTTTATAAAATGGAGTACTAAGCCATAAAGAATGATAATCTAGAGACATTTATAGCTAAATAGATGGACCTGGAGAACATACTCTTAAGTGAAATAAATAGGACACATATGTGTAAATATGTATAATATTGTGAAATAGGAAGAAAAGTTTCAAAGGGAAGGGGAGCTAGGGAGGGGTGGGGGAAAGGAAAGAAAAAAATGAGAAAAGGAGGAAAAAAGAAAACAAAGCTTTTGTAAATAGGGAGGGATGGAGGGATGGAAGGGAGGGCAGAGGAATGGGAAAAAACAAGAACCAGGGTATATTTTGTACAGGTACAAATTCCCGATGACGAATGTGCTCATAATGCACACCTAAAATGTACCGATAAACTTCATGAATAAAAAATATATATATAATGTCACAAATAATTCCAAGGCTGGGGAAACAATAATTCTAGCTCAGTGGTAGAGTGCTTACCTAGTGTGCATGGTCTTGGGTTTGATCCTCAGCAACGCACACACAGACTCCCATCCATTGCCTCAGAAGTACAGGGCAGTGGTGGGAACAGACCAGCTCTGTTTGGAGGTTCAGGGATGGTCTCCGCAGCTGAGACCGAAAGGTGAGAAATTTCTGGGAAGTGCATGAGTGAGAAGAGCATCGTGGACAGAGGGAACAGCCCCTGCAAAGCCCCTGAGGTGGGAGTGCCCTGGAAGCCTTAGAAAATGGGGAAAACCAGAGTGAATTCTATGAAAAATTTTACCAGGTGGAGTTAAAGGGGCAGGAAAGATTTTGTTCAAGGACTATTAAAGTAGGAGTCAAGGTTATTGCAGTAGGGGAGAGAGGTTGAACACAACTCCTAAAAGGCAGATAGGCAATTACAGCCAGTGAACAGGGCAAAGGGATCATGGGTTGAAATTGCCTCAGCAGGATTCTTGGTGAACTAGGCCCAGAAGCTGGGAGACCATCGAGGAGGTGACTACGGCTGTCTGGAGGAGATGATGACACCTGGACCAGGGCTGTTGCCTGCAGAGGGATCAGAGTGGGTAGATTTGAATATACTGGCAGGTAGGGCCAGCAGGACTTCGTGGCTGATTGGAAGTGAGGGTTGAAGGGGAAAGAGGAATTGAACTTCACTCATAGGTTTCCAGCTTGAGCCACCAGTGAAGGGAAACATGTAAGGGGAATGAGGGGGCCACAAATTCAGTTCTTGTGTTAATTTAAGCCTTAAACCAAGGGTCAGCAAGCCATGACCTGGATGCCGTCTATGTCCTTCCACATGTTTTTTGGGAATAAAACTTTATCAGAACAAAGCTATGCTCATTAGTTTCAGTATCATTTACAGCTACTTTCATGCTACAACAGCAGACTTGAATAGTGTGACAGTAACTGTATGATCCTCAAAGCCAAAAATATTTATTATCTGGGCCTTTGCAGAAAAAGGTTGCGGAGCCTTCCTCTAGAACATCCAAGGGAAAGTGTGAAAGAGACAGTTGGATATGTAGTTATAAAAATGTCATTAAAAAACAACCCTGCCATTTGCTGGGAAAATGAGCTTCTCCCTCTGTGGAGTGGTGGGTGCTGGTTTAGGCTGCCTTGTCTCATTTGAATGCTATGGGCCCCAAGTAACCTCCAGCCTTGCCATTTAAGTTCTTCTGGGACTGCTGCTTCCCAAAGAACAAGGACACTCCCAAATGCACCTCCAGTCCTTCCTCTTTCCAGATCTCCCCCTCCCCTAAGATGAATCATCCTGGAAGCTGCCTGAATCTTGGAATGAGCCTGGTAGTTTCCTGAGCGAGGACACATGAGGGTTATTGTGTTTGTTCCCAGATACGCTTTTTGTAAACAGAGCTCATGTCTAATGTGATTGCCTACCATTGGCCCATTACAAAGCCTCTGTCTGTTCTGATTTAAGTGTGTCAGGGTGAGGAATGGCCATGAAGCATCTGTGGGAGGGCATTGGATACACTCCTGTACCCCTACTGCCCTGCTTGGATGCGTGGTTATAATAATGGCAAGGATCTCCCTGTAAAGAAAGGATTAAAAGATATCTCGTTCCCTCCCCTACCTCCTCCAGAATCCACAATCATTTTAATAGTATAGTTTCCCCTCTCCCGTTTGGTTTGTATATGGTATAGGCTTTTCTTTATTTATTTTTTCAAGAAGCATTTTTAGCTCAGGAAAATGACAGGCCGACCGGAAGGTATAATTGTACTGATTCTCAGAAGCGCTCTAACACTGCAGACCTGATGTGCTTCGAGACACAAATCAGAAAGATTCTATTAAACATCTCAGGGACGGAGGACACAAGGGTATTATCCAAGATGATTAATTTGACTAGGTCATTATGGACACAGACAAGCCTGGCAAAATTGCATTTCATTCCCCTCAGAATTCATAAAATCCCTGCACGTGTGATAAGAAGTTTCAGTGCTGGAAGCCCTGCTGTAGTTGACCAGGTTTGGGGTCTGGAGAGGATGCCATTTTCGTTGTTTGGGAAACACCGAATTGTATTGTAGTCCTTCAGCAGAAATGCTCTTACAGGGCATGGGTTTTCTTTGTAAAATAATAGAATGCCAGGTGGCTGGATAATTTATCATGAAAACCAGGACACTTTTTTTCTGATAACTGACATTGAACCTAGGGTCTCATATTTGCCACTGAGCCACATCCCAGCACTTGTAAAAAATTATTATTATTATTATTATTATTATTATTTATTTTGCAACAGGGTCTCATTGAGTTGCCTAGCTGTCCTCAAACTACAATTCTACCTCAGCCTCCCAAGTAGTTGGAATTACAGGCCTGTGCCTTCATGCCTGGCCAAACCAGGACACTTTGTAAAGTGAAAGAGAACACTATCAAATGTTACTCTGAGCTGAATATGGTGGCTCATATCTGTAACCTCAACTGCTCTGGAGCCTGAGGGAGGAGGATTGCAAGTTTGAGCCCAACCTGGGCAATTTAGTGAGTTAGTGAGATCCTGTCTCAAAATTGAAAAAAAAAATTTAAAAGGTCTAGAGATGTAGCTAGGTATAAAGGCCCCAGGTTCGATCCTCAGTACTGACTGAATGAATGAACAAACGAACAAACAAACATTAGCCTGGGGTATAGCAGGATCATCTTGGGCTCACTGTGGGTGCTGTATGTTGGGAAGGGTATGGCTGGTAGAGCCAACTTTGATGCATGTAGGCAGGGCTTCTTGTTCTATAGTGCTATCTAGGTGCTTTTAGAGAAGTCATTTTGTCCTTTTGAACCTCAGTTCCCTCATCTATAAAATGGAAACACTACATAAAGCTTATTCTGCTTCCCACCTGAGGTCTTTTTCTCCTTCCTTGGAAGTCATGGAAGGGTTCATGCTGACTTTCTGTGAATGTCTTTCCGTGTCTGTTTCCTTGTGGGACTTTTTTTAGCTGTTCTGTGGGTTGTTGGTAAATAAATAAACTGAGGAACAGGTAGTTTAGGTTTATGGCTAACAGTCCCTCTGCCAGCTAAGTGCAAGCTGGATCCCCAGGTTGGCCTAACTTATTCCCACAGATCAAACAATGGTGCTCACTGATTTTGGACTCTGCTTACTGCTTCCTATCTTACTGCCTTCTTGAGAGGAGTGTGTGAGGTTTGTGAAAGCATTTAGAACCCTGAGACCTGTGTCAACATAAAGTACAGTTACTGTGAGCCCCACTGGGGACCAGGAAACAGGGGCCCACCTTCCTCTCACCCTCTCCATCCCATCCTGCAGCTTTTTGAGCATTTTCAGCTATGAGAATCAAAACTTCAGCCTCCCAGCCTAGCCCCTGGCTCCTGGCCTCAGGACTACAGCAGGGATAGGAGCAGTCCACACTCATTTCCTCAGAAGCTCCTGGAGACTGGGACCAAGGCAGGAGAGGCAAGATCAAAGGAGTAGGGTCAAAGTCTCTTGCTCGCTTGGTACTGGGATGTCCTACCACTGCGTCCCTCTGACATGCAGCCCTCACATGCTGGCTCTGTTCCATGAGTCATGCTAAGCTGGGGATTCATTCTTCAGTGTACCTGTTGCAACCTTCTATACCTGTTGTTCTACCTGCTGCTGCTGAGATCCCCTTGCCTTATCAGGCTCCCATCCTAGTGAGACTCCTGAAGACGCCTTCAGCTAGCTGCTGTCCTGAGCATTCACTTGGCCCCTCAAAACTCATACTTCTGGGTCCTCCCAAGACATGTACGTGAAGATTGCTCACAACCTCTCCAATCTTTCTCCTCCCACAGTCTCCCAATGACTATCAAATACTATTTGGAGTCCTCCTAAACGTCTCAATTCTGAGAATATAAATTGTGTTCTGCTAGGAATGCCTTCCCACCAGGATTCATCAGGGAGTAAGGTGATACTTTTGTGCTCTACTCAGAGTCCAATAAGCTTTGGGAAAAGGTTGATTCACCTTCTACTACCTCAGTGAATTTTTACTTTTTTCTTATACAGCATTAGAGTAGGCAATGGAGATGGTAGTCCAATGTCAGTCTGGGAATCTTGTAGTAAGCATTAACTGAGCTAAAGTAGGAAAACATCAGGTAATGAAACAGGTATAATGATAATTTATAAATAGTTAACAACATAGCTTTGAAATAATGTGAAGCAACACACACAGAAACACGAGAGGTTGATAAAAATCACAATCGTGGTGGAAATTTTTAACATGCTTCTCTCAGAAACCAGTGGATGAAGTAGAAAAAGAAAAGTAATAGTTACTTAGAAGAGTTAAACAACAGAATTAACACAATAGAAGATATAGACATTAGCCTTATACTGTGTCACAAAGGAATTCTCAGTGGCCTATAAAGACTCAATGTATTTGTGATTCCTTTTTGGATATCTTTTTTTGTTTTTTTCTCGTTGGTAATTACCTCTTTTGTTAGCCTTTCCAAAAAAATCTGTACCTTATTTTTCTTATTAAAATGTATTTTCTATTTTATTACTCTTTATCCTACTGATTTTTGGCTTACTTTGTTATCCTATTTCTACCTCGGAGAACTGAGTTCTGAGTTCATTCATTTTGCCTTTCTTGTCTTCTAATAAATTCATTTCACTAAAAAGCCTGCAAGCCTTCTATTGTTCAACTCTCATTGGTTTTATCAGGTAGTTTTCTTTTAATTTCAGTTGTGATTTCCTCATTAGCCCAAAAGTTGTTTAGAGGATTGCTCTTAAACTGTCCTAGTACTGGGAGGGTCTCCCTCCCTCCATTTTTCTCTATTTCCTCTTTCTGTCCTTGGTTTGTTTTTTATTTAGATCTTAAAATGTGTCTATTATTTCTACCAGTTGAAAAGGTGATTGTCTTTGTGGCTAGTACATGATTATGTTTTGTAAGTATTTTGTGGACGTTTGAAATGAATGTGTTAAATATCAAGACAAATCAAGAAGGTAATTGTTTTATTCAAATCTAGTATCCATATTCATCTCTACCCAATTGACTTGTCAATTTTTGATGAAATATGTTAAAGTGTCTCTTTGTTTATGGTTTTCTACATTTTATTATCCTATGGTTTATCAACCTACATAAAAGTTTATCTGTCATTTCTTCGAAGTGGATTTATTAACTTAAGTAGTCGTCTTGATTTCTTTAATGCTTTTTGCCCTGAGTTGTACTTAATTTGTTATTAGTTTCACTGCTTTATATTTGCCTAATGCATATGTTTACTTTTAGCCTTTCATGTTACTTTAGGTATGTCTATTATAAATGTTATATGCTGGATTTGTTTATTTTCATTAAATTAGTGATCTTTAATAAGGCAATTGAAATCACTCATAGTTATTGTGACTACTAATTTTTACTCCTTTAATACTGTCACTTTGAAAAAAGTTCTTTATTAGCATGTTTCACAGTTCATTCCTATTTTCTTTTCAGATTTTTGTTAGTTTGATCAAGTTCTATTTTTCCTTTTCTAAAATTCCTTTAATGGTGAATTTCTTTCTCTTAAAAATATAATAAGCAGTTAATAAGTTGGCAAAGCTTTAAGGCTTAAGATGAACATGGAAAAAATCAGTTGTGTTTCTGTAAACAATGAACAATCCAAAGTAGAAACTGAGAAAATAGTTCTACATACAGTAGCATCCAGGAGTATTAAATATGAAGGTATAAATGCAACCAAGGAGATAAAAGACTTATAAATTGAAACCTATAAAACATTGTTGAAAGAAACTAAAAAAGATTTAACTAGAAAATGGAAAGATATCCATGCTTGTGGACTGGAAAACTTACTATTGCTAAAATGGCCCTACTACCCAAGCAATCTGCAGATTCACTATAATCGCTATTAAATTTACACTGACCTTTAATGTAGAAATGAAAAAGCTGATCCACAAATTTATATGGAATTGCAAGGGACTCCAAACAGCACCAGTAATCTTGAAAAAGAATAAGTTAGAAGACTCACATTTCCCAAATTCTACAAAACTGTAATATAGTACTGGCATAACGATATGCAGACCACTGGCATAGAATGGAGAGTCCAGAAATAAACTCACACATCTATAGCCAATTGATTTTTGGCAAAGGTGCCAAGACCAATCATAGGAAAAGAACAGTCTCTTCACCAGATGGTGCTGGGATAAATGAATTGCCACATGCGACATAATGAAGTTGGACCCTACATTATGCTATACACAAAAGCTCATTCAAAATGGATCCATGACACAAATATCAGAGATAAAACAATAAAATTCTTAGAAGAAAACATGAGGGGTGACTCTTCATTACCTCAGATTTGGCAGTGGATTCTTGGGTATGACAGTAAAAGCATGTGCAACAAAAAAAATAGATAAATTAGACTTCATTAAAATTAAAAATCTTTGTGCATCAAAGGATGTTATCAAGAAAAGGAGAATGGGAAATATTTGCAAATTATGTATCATAAGGCCCTAGGACCTAAAATATATAAAGAACTTTTTTTAATGCAACAACAACAACAACAACAACAACAACAACAAAATACCCAATTAAAAATATGGGCAAAAGACTTGAATAGACATTTTCTCTAAAGAAGATACACAAGTGGCCAAGAAACACATGCAAAGATGTTCAACATCATTAATCTTTAAGAAAATACAAATCAAAGCTAAAGTAAGACACCACTTCACACCGCACTGGAATTGTTATAATGAAAAATAAAAGTAAACGGCAAGAGTGAGGATGTGAAGAAGTTGAACCCTCTCACATTGCTACTGGGATAAGCAGCCCCTGTGGCAAGCAGCTTGACAGTTAGTCCCTCAAAAAGTTAAACACAGAATTACCATGTAACCCAGCAGTTGCACCTCTAGGTTTATACCCACAAAGGACTGAAAACAGGGACTCAGACAATTATATGGACACATTCATAGCAGCACTATTCACAGTAGCCCAAAGATGGAAACAGCCCTAATACCTATCAGTGGATAAATACAGAAACTGTGATATATACATATGGTGGCATATTTTGTAACCATAAAAGGCATACATATTACATACCTCAAATATGTTATGGTTAAATGAATATTATGAACATTATACTAAGTAGAATATGGATGAACCTCAAAAACATTATGCTAAGTGAAAGAAGCCAGACACAAAAGGTCATATATTATATGATTCCATTTATATGAAAATATCCAGAATAGGTAAATCCACAGAAGCAGAGTGAAGATGGTGGCTACCAGCAGTTGACGGAGCAAGGGCAATAGGGAGAAACTATCTATGCTGTTTTCTTTGAGGGCGATAAAAACATTTAGGAGCTAAAGAGAGGTGGTGTTGCACAACATTATGGACAGCCACCAAATTGTTCTGTTTAAAACAGTTGGTTTTATGTTCTATTAAACATGAATAAATTTTTAAAGGTTAGGATAAATATAATTAAGCAGGTATGTTCTTGCAATACAAATAATGAGTCTATCTCTAACCTCCTCTGTTAAGGAAGAAATAGATTCTAGCTGAAATCCGCTGGATTGTTCCTTTGGGGTCAGTCTTGATAAGACAATCTTATACTTTTTCTATTTTAAGAATCTTTATTCAACAGTCACATTAAATCCCACAGTCACTTCATCAGCAACAGTTTTGGATTAATATAAATCACCACAGTTTTTCAGCTCACTGCTCTTTCTACAATTCCTCTCTCTGGTTCGCTTTTTATCCTCCAGGTTCCAGCTTTGACTGTTTTTCCAGAAGGGATTACTTAAAAGAATTTTTGTCTTGTTTTTTACCTTTTGTGGTCGAATTTTTGTTGAGCTTGCCATTTATTTTATTTTATTGCTGCAAATGAAAGAGTTTATTCTGATAGTTTGATAGAATGTCGACTCATCACTAGGCTTCTCATCCACCGGATGCTCTTCAGAGTCCCTCTTCTTCTCACCTTTGGCCCTTTTCTCTCCTTCCTTGAGCAGTTTCTCCCTTCCATGCTTTCAGATCTCAACTACCGGGATTCCATGAGAGGCTTAACCTTTCTCAGACCAAGAGCCAGCCCCAGATCATTTGGGTCAGTCCAGTGTTCTTCTCTTCATGGAACTGGTGCATGAAAAACAACTTGACAGTTTGGCCTCTTCCTGTGTTTTCATGAGGACACCAGTGGTAGAGAACAAAGAGGTGTCCTGGAGTAGCCAGTTTCTTGCTTAGAGGAAGTCTAAAATATGGATCTTGGAGGCATCTGACATAGCATGAGAAAATGTCAGGTTCAGAATCCCACATCCTGGATCTGAGTCTCACTGGCCTGGGATTGCCTTCCACTCTCTGGACTCTAGCTTCCTTTTTTGCAAGATGAAGATAGTAGGTACTTCTTTGGAGACACACACAGTTAAATAGGAAATGTGTATGGAAATGCTGGATGATATGGCTGGAACATAGTAGGGACTCAGCTGCAGGACAGGCTGATTTGTGTCCAGGTGTTTAGGATTTGATTGCACTTGGAAGAGGCATGTATGTGTTTGCGTGTTTGTTTTTAAGTATGCTAATTGCCTCTTTAAATGAATTGTCATAATTGTGCTATTTCAATATTTTGATACAACATATGCTCACTTTTTCAAAAGGCTTCTGGTTGATTGGGCTGGTTCCAGTGGATTGAGGTTTTGTTTTTTGACTGAAACTAATGCACTTGTGCAGTCACTTGACATTCATGGGGCACCTGCCCTGTGCCAGCACCTGTTCTGGGTGCTGGGGGACAGGAAAAGAAGTGGCATTCAATGCACATGAACAATAGGGAGCTGAGATACTTTACAGGCTATTAGGAAGACAGGTAGGGAACACGTTAGTGAGGTGTTTCCCCATTTTGTAGGCTGACTTACTGGACTGAACTTGCTGTGCAGCAGGCACTATTCTAGGCACTGATGAGCAGACACCTTCACTCCCGCCCTCACGGAACCTGGGATCAGGGAGGAGAGACACAAGCAAAGAGTAAATAGAGTAAAAAATCATTGCAGGTGTTATGAATAGGGGTGATGCACATGAAGGGTCTGTGGAGGGGGAGTCTTGGGTGGCATGGGGATTGGGAAGGCTTCCTGGAGGTGACTCTGAGCAGGAAGGTTATCAGGATGCTCTGCTTTCAAGGGCGATACCATACCCGAGGCTGATTCCCACTTAAATGGCAATCAGCCCCAGCCCATAATGATAGCAGGGGTGAAGACAGACATCACCTCACAGTGCACAGACCTGTGGTGTGTGAGTTAGGAGCATTCACCAGGGATGCAAGGCCAGTGAGCTGCTGTCCCCTGTCTATACCCAGGGGACCATTAATGTCTCAGTAATTCCAGGCAAGGACAAGGATGGCAGTCCTAACGCTGGGAGGGTTGACTGTGTGCCAGGTATAGCC
This sequence comes from Heterocephalus glaber, assembly GCF_000247695.1. The sequence goes on along the minus strand of NW_004624790.1, from coordinate 10,388,970 downwards.
CTAAGAAATTTACGTGTGTTAATTTCATTTACTCATTGCACAGCCTTGTAGATGCAGATTATCATTATCTTCCTCATAGATGAGGAAACCATCCTTCTTTCTCTTCACCACCGAATTCACCCACCTCTTCCATAATCGAGTCAATGTACCCACCCCAGGGGTAACCCTGAAGCTCAGTGTGATGTGGGTTTACAGCATCTGCTCCTAGGCCCTGGGTTCCCTCAGTGAACTCTCTTGAGCTCATACTTTGTGCCCTGACTTTGTGCCCGGTTCTGAGCTAAGCACTGGGACACAGCGAACAGAACTCACATCAAGCACTGAACAAATACACCCTAAGTCAGTTAACTATAAGTTAGATGAACGCTTTGAAGGAGAGATGCTAGGCCATCTTGGGTGTACCGTGAGGGGCAGGGGAGACATCTAATCCAGCCTGTCGGGGAGGGATGAGTAGCATCGAGCTTGAAGGGAGACCACTTGGTGGGCAAAGCAGCGAGGCCCTGGGCTCAGGCACAGTCACTGTGGTTAGAGGGGTGAGTGCCCAGGTCACATGAGGACTTACAGGGTCATATATGGGCCTTCAGACTTGGTCCTAAAGGCCGTGGGAACCAACCGAGTGTTTTAAGTATGGAGTGACATAGTGAGAGCATCCTCTTTATAAAGACCACTCTGGCTGCATGAAGGGAACCGACTGGACAAGAAGGGAAGAGAAGGATCAGAGAGGCCCATGGGAGACCAGTAAGAAGCTGTTGTTATTGTCCAGGTAGGAGATGAGGGTGGCCAGGGGTAAGCTAGCAGCAGTGGGGATGGAGAAAGAGGCACAGTTTTAAAGGTATTTTGGGGGTATTTCATTGGATGTGAGAGCTGTCTGAAGGTGAGTCTTGGGGTTGTGGAGGGCAGTGTCACTTATTACGAAGGGAAGACACAGGTGCGGGGCAGGGGAAGAAGCACTCTGGTCACCCAGTGTGGATACCAAGAAGGGTTGGGGTGCCCACTTGCGGAGCTGGTGAGGGACCAAGGCTGAGTGTGTACATGTACCACGAGGATGGGAATCAAAACTGAGACTGGTTAAGGTCCACCTGGGGACCTCACGGGGCAGGAAGAAAGGAGAGCCCAGAACTGGGCCCAAGAAGCTCCAGTGTGAGAACAGAGAAGGCCACTAGCTGTGAAGGTAGGTGTGGGTTTGCCGTCTGTGAGATGACCCCCCAGTAGCCCCACTGAGGGAACCAGCGAGCAAGAGGCCTGGGGCTCAGGCCTGGGGGGTAAGTGTTAGGGTGGCCAGACCCTTGCCCTTTCTGGGCCTGTTTCTATGGCTATAAAGGGCAGCCTAGGGTCTGCCCTGTGGAGTTGTTGTGAGCTTCATACACCGTGGCTAAGGAAAAAGGTATGAGCACCAAGCAGGCCTCCTGGGGCATGTGCCTCCTACCTTTGTCACTGCTGTACCCAAATCCACCATCTGCTCATGCTGTGCCCAGCAGACAGGAAGAGCCAGCCAGCCAGGAGCCAGGCACGGGTTAGACCCGGTGACAGATAGTTTAATATGCAAACTATCAAGCAATACAATGTACTAGAAGATGTTATTTTTTATATGCTATTGTGCTGTAGGGTTTTCTTCCTTCTCTATGGGGTTTTTTTGTTTCATTTCGTTTTGTTTTGTTTTTGAGACCTTTCCCCTGACACACCAGCCAGGAATGGTGGGGAACACTTGTTACTATAGCTACTTGGGAGCCTGAAGCAGGATTGCAAGTTCAAGGTCAGCCTGGGCAACTACTACAAATGCCTGGGAATATAGTTCAGTATTCCCTGGGTTCAATCCTAGTACTGCAGAAAAAAGAAAAACAAAGATTTGTCCTCATATCCACCAATACATTTGGTGTTCTTCATCAGCTCTGGAGTATTCCCAGCCATTATCTCTTCAGTTATTCCTCTGGCTTATTCCCTCACTCTTCTCCCTCATAGTGCTGGTTGAACAGATGTCTATTAGACATTTCACTTGTCTGCTGTGCTTGTGGCCTCTCTTTTCTGTGTTCTCTTTGTCACTCTGTGTTGAATTGTGGATTCATCTTCCAGTTCACACATCTCCCTTCTGCTGGATCTTATCTCTTCCCGAGATTATAAAAGGAAGACTAACTCCCCAGCCTAACATAACTGTGATACCCAAACCCTAAAAGGGTAGTAGGAGAGAGGAAAATTGAGGCCAATACCACTTGAGAACTTGGTGCAAAAATCCCAAACAAAATACCACCAAACAAAATCCAACACGGTATAAAAAGAATAATACATCACGACCCCATAGGGTTTATTCCAATGTTTAATGCAAAATTGTTTAATGTGAAAAAAACCAAAGTTATTTACCATATTAACTGAATTTGAGGAGAAGGGTTATTTGAAACTTTCAGTAGATTCAGGGGGAAAATTTTTGATAAAATTTAAAAATCCATACACAATTAAGATAAAAACACTTACCATGATAAACAAGGAATTCTGTCCACCTACTGAAGAATTCCTACTTTATGGTGAGATACTGAGGTTCCCATCAAGGGAATAAAAGCAAGCGTGTCAACTCTCACCACTTCTATTCAACATTGTCCTGCAGGGTCCTGGTCAGCACAGTGTGGTGGGGAAAAAGATAAACACATAAGAGCTGGAAAGAAGGTGTCCAGTGTGACTCCTAGTTTCCGGCTTGTGTTTCTGTAGGAATGTTTGTACTGTTTACCAAAACCAGAGCCACTAAGATTGGCCGCGTTTGGACTGACTGTTGGGAACACATGAGAGAAAATTGTCCAGCTCTCCAGAAAATCACAGTCAGGGAGTCAGGATACTTCAGCTCCTTCCCCAGCTCTTCTGCTCGCATTGGATGGCCTGCTGTCCTCCTTGGATCAGCATCTCTGAAAATTAGTGGCTTTAGAAAGATGGATCCCCAGTGGGCTGTAATGGCCAGATCTGGTAGGAAAACAGAGAGCAGGTGGGCAGGAGCCAGTCCTGCTCTCTAGGAGACGGACTCTGTGCAAAGGGCTTCTAGTGAGAGGGAACATCTGCTTGGGGTTGGATCAGGAGTCTGACCTAGGCAGGGGACAACTGAGACCCTTTTGAGATCGTCCTTTCTCTTTGCTAATGGGTTGTTAGGGTTACCCCTGATGCTTTTAAGTATGTTTTGAGACACTGACCCCCAACAACATGACCTTTTGATGTTTTAGACCTATAACAGCCAGAGCGAGAGCAACGAAGACTATGAGATCCCCCCGATAACACCTCCCACCCTCCCGGAGCCACCCCTCCTGCACCTGGGGGACCACGAAGCCAGCTACCACTCGCTGTGCCACGGCCTTGCGCCCAACAGTCTGCTCCCTGCCTACCCCTACCAAGCCATGGACCTCCCGGCCATCATGGTGTCCAACATGCTGGCCCAGGATGGCCACCTGCTGTCGAGCCAGCTGCCCACGGTGAGTCTCTGTGTCCTGCCGTGGTCCCGCTGGAAGGGGCGGAGGGTAGCAGGATGCCAGTGCTGTGATATGGAGCCATCACTCTTGTGCAGGGCTGGGGTTCCATTGCTTGCTCACAAGGGAGTCTGCAGAATATGGAATGGCGTGGAGGGAAACTCACCACACTGCCTACTTCTGAAGCTGTGCTCACAACACCTTGGAACTTGTTTTATGATTTGTTAACAGTATAATTTCAATTGTATTTATTTTATTTTTAACAGCTTTACTGAGCTATAATTCACACATTTAAAGTGTACAACCCAGTAGGTTTTTGTAGGTTTAGAATCATGTCAACATCTGTAAAAGTTTGGAACAGATTCATCACCCTCCAAAAGAAACCTGTGCCTGTAAGCATTGCTCCCAATCTGCCATCCACCGCCCCCAGCCCTAGGCAACCCCTGTTACTTTCCTCCTATATATTTGCCTGGTCTGGACATTTCATATAAGTGGAATCATACTTTTTAAGGGTTGTATCCTGCTTAAGCAGCCAGGGAAGAGGGTGACCACTGAGTTGAAGCTTGTGAGATAGGTAGAAGTTTTGCAGGCAAAGGCGGGAAGGGATCTTCCAGGCTCAGGGGCAGCATGAAGTAGAGAAGGCCAGGTGCTCACACAGTGCTTCAGTGCATTGGGTTCCTTCTTTTTATTGGGCTGGAGAGCAAGGACCTGAAGCCAAGGAGAGAGAGGGGAGGTAAAAGAGCTCAGCAGAGCCTGGATAATAAGGATCTTGAATCCCATGCTAAGGGGAGTGGTTTTTTTCTTTCTTTTTTTCTTCTTTTTTTTCACTCAGTGCTTCATTTCTTTTCTTCTTCAACTTTTCTTGTTTTAAAACTTTTAAAAAACTTTTGTTAGTCCATGTTTGCAGTACATGATGATTACACTCATGGAGGGGGTTGGTAAATGTACATTACACATCTTAATTCTTCTTTATGTCCCTTTCCCCTGCCCCTTCCCTCCTTCCATCACTTGGTCCTCTTGCCATTTGCAAAAGATCTATCTCTCTGTTTCCTATTATCTGTCTTTATTTTGCTCTTTAATTTTATTTATTTTTTGGGTTTCTCATATAAGAGAAATCATGTAATATTTAAGTTGTATGTCTTATTTGTTTCACTTAACATTATGCTCTTATAGTGAGATTATGTTTTAGCATGAATGGCTCATTCACACCATCAGAAACTATAGAAAATCAGTATACTTTTGGGGGGAGGCAGCAGGAGGTACAGTACAAAAATCTCCTGAAGGGAATGCTAGTACTTCCACTAGGTAACTGGGATTTGTGTGTATTGTTGCTTTCTTTCCTTCACTGTTAAATAGGGTATACTGGTCACAACTCTTACTTCTATTTGTAAATAACAGGAAACAAATTCACACTAACTTAAGAAAAAGACTAAAATATCCACGGATGGGATACATAAAGGATTTCAGGTGTGATTTGACCCAGGAGCTCGAGCAGTGTCATTAGGGCCCAGCTGCATCCCTGTTTCTACATAGCAGGGCTGATGGCGGGAGCAGCCAGCGTACTTCCTGATGTCTCCAGCAGGTGGCCATTTGGGTGTTCAAAGGAGCACCATGACCAAGCATTGCTGGACGATCTCCTGTGTCCATGAGGAAGCAGTCCCCAGTTTTGTCAGCTTAGGTTGCAAACATGCTTGTGGCAGGGGGAAGAGCTGCTTATTCGCCTTTCCCATCAGAGTCACATGGTGTTGGGTGAATTGTGTTTACCTCTGCCACGGCTGCTTAGAAGCCACAGCCAAATTTGTGGCCCAGTGGTAGCAGATGCCTGGGACCTTTGAGCATGCTGTTTATATTCTAACCATCTTGACTGTGTTTTACTTCTTTCTTGTTTACTCTTCTTTTATTACCAACCCACAATTTTCTTGCTTAAAAGCCCTAGTGTACCCTGTGTATTTTTGTAAGCCACTCACATTTTTGTTTTGCTTTTCATTTTTGAAGGTAGTCAAGAAATAAACGGAGAGAAGGGAGGGAGGAAAGCAACTCAAGATCCACATTTTACAGTGATCTGTTCTCATGAAAGAGCTCAATGAAAATTGATGCTCTGTTTTTCGAAGAATATCTTCCGTTTGGGCCCACCAGTCACAAAGATTCTCACCTGCTTCTCCTAAAAGACCCCGTTCAGTCTCTGTGGTCAGTCTTTCTTCACCTTGCTAGAAGCTTTGTGCCTGCTTTGTGCCTTAGCTGCTTTTCCAGTTCATTTCCTAATAAAAACCTCACTCCTCAAAACCATCCCTGCTCACGATTTATGGTAGCACAGCAAGGGGAGGACCAGATGGACACCTTTGTCACGTCCTTTAAGAGCCACAGTACAGGGCTGAGGACGGTACAGTCCTGGGCCACCTGTTGCTGGCTCGTGGTGCTGGTGGCTAATGGCGAGCGTGGGGTAATGGTCAGCACATGGCCTTTGGAGTCCCCCTGACTCAGGTTAGATCCCGACTGCCTCTTGAGCTTCACTGCCTTTTCTTGGAATCATAGTGACCCCTCCTCAAGGTCATTGTAAAATGTATCTGAGATAATGTATGTAAAGTCTTTGCAAATGCCTGGCAGAGAGTAAACAATCAGGGAATATTTGCTATTGTTATTATTCATAATAAAAATGAGTTCTCACTATAACCAAATGGCAGTTTTCCCTTTAGTCTCATTTACCCAAAGGAACAGATTGCAAATATTCCCAGGTGCATTTGTAGGATCCCTGGGTATTTAATAGCTCTGATAATTACGAAGCATGTTATCTGCTAATCAAAGATGACCCCGCATCCCTCGGAGTGTTTTGCTGGGCTCTGTGCAGACAGGCACTTTGCAGTTATTTCCCAGATTTCCTTGTAACTAGTTCATGCTTAAGATGCTTCTCAACTGCTCATAGCCTTAATTCTCCCATTAGCCTGACTTTGCAAGGGTTCACTGCATTTTATTTTCGCTTGTTATGTTGTGAAAGATAAGCCAGACCCTGTTACTCAGGGGAGAGGTCCACACCAACTAGGAAAACCGGGTAAGAGCTTGTATGTACACCAGGCTCTCTGGGGAAAAGACAAGGGGCCCCCGAAGACAGAGTTGTTAGATGTGGGGGAGCTTCCAGAGGCAGGGGTGCATGGGCCCATGCTACGTGGGCAATACTGGGATTCATGTTCACACCTGCTAGGTGTCAAGCACTGGGCAGAGGGCTTTGCAAATTTTTTTTCACACAATGTTTCCACAATGGCGGGAGGCCAGAGGAATTAGGATCCCAAAGGGAAAGAGGCTCCCAGGAGGCAGGTGAGCATGTAGCAAATTCCTGCAAACTGTGGTTTACAGCAACAGATGTCCATTCTCTCCCAGATCTGAAGGTCAGGAATCAGTGCCCTGTGCTGAAATCAAAGTGCCAGAGGGCCATACTTCCTCCTGAGGCTTGGGGGAGAGTTTGACCCTGCCTCTTCTACCTCCTGGGGGTGGCTGGCCTTCCCTGGCTTGTGGCAGTGGCTGTGCCACTCCAGTCTCTGCCTCATTGTTATGGTTTGTGTCTAGATATACCTCGCCCCCGCCCCCCAAGCCTCATGCAGATATAAGGCTTTTTATTTTTTCATTTTTTGGTTCCAGGGATCAAACTCAAGGCCTTGCACTTGCAAGGCAGGCAGCACCACTGAACTAAAGCCCTGGCCGAGTCATAGGGCTTTTTCAGAGGTGGTTGAATCTATGGTGTGTGATGTTGGGATTAAGAGTGTGTGATTACTAAACCAGTCCACTGATTGGTTTGGCACCGCCCTAATCCTGATAGTCTGGATAAGATTAAGAGGGGCAGAAAGATGCTGTTAAGGTCCCTTGTTGCTTTTGCTACCATGTGGGAGCCATGAGCTGCTTCTCCCCTGTGACCCCTCTCTGCCATGTGCCACTCTGCCTTGGAGCCAGCTGATTATGGACTGAAACTTCTACAAACTGTGAGCTAAATACGCCCTTTCCTCCTTTAACTTTGGGTGTCAAATATTTTGTTTCAGCAATGAGAGAAAATTAACTAAAACACTCATCTTCATGTTGCTTTCTCTTCTGTCTGTAGAAGCTCCCTGTGCTTCTCATAAAAGGACACTTGTGATGGTATTTGTGGCTGATTCAGGATAAGACCCTTAACTTAGTCACCTCCACAAAGACCCATCATTGCAAATATAGTCGTATTTATAGCTTCCAGGGATAGGGTCTCATAGCTTTGATGGGCATGGGGCATCTTTCAACCTCCCACAGTGATCTTCAGCTGTGGGAACAGCCTCTATTGAGCAGCTGTTAGGTACCAGGCATTGCTCTGGGCTCAGGATTCAGAAGGTGCCTTCAGGAACTCCAAGGATAGATGGAGAGGTGAAAAACCCGTGCTTTGGTTTGAATATGGGTAGTGTCCCCAAAGTTCCTATGGGTCTTGGTCCCCAGAGTGGTGGTCTTGGGAGGTGCTGGGGACCTTTAAGAGGCACGTACTGGGAGGTGCTCAGGCCCTTGGGGGTTGTGCCCTCTGAAGGATTAGGGGACCCAGGTCTCTTCCTCTCTTTCTGTCTCCTGGCTTGAGATGTGCGTGCTTGCTCTCACTTGCTCTCCCACCATGAGGTACTGTACTCACCAAAGGTCCAAACCCATTGTGCTGCCCAACTTGAACTTGAGCCTCCAGAACCATGAGCCAGAATAAACTTCTCTTTTGTCATAGTACACAAAGCTGACTAATACAGCTGTTTCTATAGATACTGTCAGTGCTCTCCCAGGGTCTGCGTATAGTGCTTTGTGTGCTGGGAGAAACCTTTTAGAGCTCTCAAGGATACAAACAGCCTGCTGCAACACGCATGCCATGGGCTCCTCACCACTGTGTCTTGGCCCAGATGTTGGCTCACCACTTCCTAGCTGCGAGCACTGTCCTTTGCAGGGAGGTGCTATGGTAGAAGGAGCATAGAGTTGCTGGTGAGTCCAAAGACACCAAGTCTAATCAGTGCCTCCAGTGCTCTTCTGTGGAACGGGAGCATGAACAGGGCTGACTGAGGCTTTGTTTGCAAGGTGCTTAGCATAGCTGAGGATTAGCAGAGTAGCCCTTGGAAACTGCCATCAATGCTTCATCCAGGAAGTGATGGCCTGGCACAGAGTAGGTTCTGTAGCTACTTTGAGAATGAATTATTGTCATCCAGCTCTTAAGCAGCAAAACCAAAATTCACGTCCCCTACCACCCATCTCTCAGTTTCACCAAGTGATGCAGGCTGGCATGGCCAGGCTGCAGCCACAGGTGGCACAGAGGATGACCGGATGCCAGGGGCCTCCAGGTGCTATCTGCACAGACCAAGATGCACTGGAGATGTTGTCCCTGAAGAGGTAGGCAGGGCCAACGTGCTTGGTGGCCATCTAATCAGTGCCCAGCGCCCCCTGGCTAGGATCCTTGAGGCATGGGTTCCTTCTGGTCCCCTGCCGCATGTGCAGCTCAGCCTAGCAGACCTGTGTGGAGGCAGCCCCTCTCCTTTAAAGAGACAGCTGCTGGCAGGAATCCTGAACAGTACTGGAATCAGGCCCCTTTTACACAATTAAATATGCTCAAGGCTTCTCCCTTGACTTCGGCATATTAACTGATTAAACATTCATTTCCAAGACAAAAAGAGTCAATTTAGTATGAAAGATATATTTTGCCGGTTTAATTTAAAGCGCTGCACCTCCATCTGACCCCTATTTTCATAACTCAATAATTTTATCCTTTGTTGATTGTCTCATTTTGAGAGAGATATTGTATGTATAAATCAGTTTCTAAAATACCCAAAGAAACTGAAAGAGTGGAATTTATTAAGCAGCTTCTGTTAAGTCTGAAATCATTTCTTTTGGAGTCGTCCTTGGGCAATGTTGTTGCCTGTGGTTCTGACATACCCAAGGGAGTCTTGTCCTGGGAAGGGACGATGTGATATTCTCAGACAAGCTCCTGGGAATCTGCACCTTTTGTGAAACCAAAGAAACTCCCAGGAGAGCCCTGGCCAGGCGGAGGATGGGCCTATGGGGAATTGCATTCTGCTGGGATCCCTGCACTTGCCCGGATTCTGGCGATCCGGACTCCAGGCCTTTCCTAGGCTGATGAGCTCTTGGTCACCGGAGCTGAGTAGTCCAGTCTCAGGCCTCACTTAGCACAGAGATGGTACACCGATATCATTCCAGCATTCTCCTCCCAGCTTTGACTCTACTTGCTGTGGGACCTTGGACAAGTCACTTCTCTCCTAGCCTCAGTTTTCTCACTGTAAAATAGGGATAAGAGTCCCAGCTCTGGTGAACTTACAGACAACAAAAGGGGCAAACTTGCTCTGTCAGCTGGACAAGCACATGGGTTTGAGGTTCAATAGACCTCTCACTGCCATTGCACACATGCCCCTGGGTGGGAGGTGCAAACTAGATTCTTTGTGCTCTTTGTCCCTGCTCCAAAGCATCTTGCTAGGACTGATCCTTCCCCCAGCATACCCAGGGTGAGGGGCCAGGCCCAGGAACTCCCTCCCTAGGTGAAGGGCTTTTCCAGGCTAGAACAAGCTGGGAGTGGGGGAAAATACCTTCTTGCCTCTTGACCGGCTTGCTGTAGAGATGACTCCTGTGAAAGAGGCTAAAGCCCTGGGACATGGCTTGGGGCCTGGAAACAGAGTCCTTTAATAAACCTCCTAACACCCTCTCCCTGCTCTTCTGCTCAGTGCTATTCCCCTCCAATCTCCCTTGCTGCTGATCCCTTTTCTGCTTTTTCCCTCCTCCCTCGGAAGGCTGAGTCTACCCTTTTGGTTAACACAAGTTGAGGCACAGGGGAATTCCCCCTCCTCTAATTTGAAGCACAGGGACTAAGACCTCCCCCACCTTAACCTGTGGTTCTCTGAACTTCGGAGCCACAGGGGACAGTGGAAATCCCTTAGCCCTGCTAATTCTTTTTGTTATTCTTAATGAATTAATTTTTTGTTTTATAATTGTATCATTTAGATTTTTCTGTGTAAGAAACCATTCCAACACTTAATGGCTTAAAAGAACACTTAAAAAAATTTCTTATGTTTCTGAGGGTCAGCAGGTTCTTTGGGTCTGGACTGGGATTTTAGGTTTCTGCTTGCCTGGGCCCATGTGGTCCACCACTGTGTTTAGTAATTCTTTCATTTTGTTGACAGAGTTTGGGCGCCTTCAGCTTCATCTTGAAGTTTGCCCAGCCTGACCTGCTGGGTGTAGCCTTCCGTGTCAGGATGCTTCCGAGGCTGGTCTAGGGGGTGGACGTTGGAAAAGCAGGTCAGAGGCTGACACCATAGCTGGGCATGGGGGGCACAGCTGGGGGCTGGCAGGACAGGGCATCTTGGTTACACCAGGAGCTTTGTCAGGGCTAGGAAATTAAAAGCAATAGCAAAGTGACAGCTCTACTGCTTGTCAAAAAAAATGTGTGAGCAAGACTTAACTCTCCTTGGCACTGTGTCCAGGGGAAGGATCTATCACAGTAAAAGGAGAGGTTGCCGTGTTTCTGTCTAATTTCCTTCTGGGGCAGGAGGGGGCACTGATCTCCAAAATGGACCCCTGAGGGTCTGGAGTGGAGGTAACCAGAGGCGGGGAGGTTTCTTTGTATGTGTCAGAGTCCAGTGAAACTCCCTCCCCTTGGCTTTCAGTGGCAGTACGCAAAAGAGATACATCTTTTTACATTTTATAAAACTCAGAAAAATGTCTTCAAACAGCTTTGGCTCCCCTGCTATAATTATTTATTTTCAAACACTCCTGCAGGGGACTGCTCCATTTTCTTATCCTGCACTCCTTTTGCTCATAAATGAACCATCACTTCAATAAATCATTATGAAAACAGAGACTAACACCGGCTCTGAAAGGTTGAAAGATTTATGTAACACATTTATGTTTCCCATTTTCTCATTCTGGTACTCGGCTGCCAAAGCTAAGCTAATAAAAGCTGCTATTAATATTTCTTGTTGCCTAGCAACCCCAGAGCGGGAGTAATAGCTTGGGCTAGAAAAATAGATGACCGATAAGGAAAAATTCAATTCTTTTATTATCTCAGGGGAAATGGCCTTTTACTGGAACATTATGATGTACGAGTGTGAAGTTGAACACAAAAGATTTTTGTGTGTGTTTGTTTTTCTATTTTTAATGAACATTATTTTACCACCACTAACTCTTTTAGGGCACTTTTGTTTTCTTTTGCACCCCCTACTACCGCATCCTTCATGCTTAATTTAGCAGCTGTAGTAGTTAAGAATCTGTCAGCCTTTTTCAGGTTTAAAATGGTTTCAGGAAAGGTTTACAACTAGGTCATAAAAATTCACTCCCTGTTAAAACCCAGGCTAGTGATAAGCCAACACTCCTGATCACATTAGTGAAGAGATAAGATTCATGGTTTTCCCTAAAAGAAAGGTCAGAAAGGAACAAAACATGTTCTTTTCTGTGTCAAAGGCTTTTTTTGGAACCTGAGGACACTGTCTCTGCTAAGAACTATTTGCTGTAAAGCTTAGGGTGTATTCCAAGTGGGCAAGTGTGGGGCACAGACATTTATTGAGCACCTAGTGTCTACATAATTGGTGCCATTGCCTCCTCCCAACAGACCCCTAAAGTAGATACAGTTATTATTCCCAGCTTTCAGATGCAAAGCTGAGGTTTAGCAAGGTTAAGAGATTAGCCTTGTGTGCCAGGATGTTCCCCTCCTGTGTTTTCTGGTGTAGATTTCTCAACCTCAACACTGTTGACATTTGGGGTGAGATAATTCTCTGTTTGGGGGGACTGTTCTGTGTATTGTTGGATACTAGCACCATCCCTGGCTTCCACCCACCATTCCTAGCCTTTAGTAGCTCCCTCCTTGTCAGAATCAAAATGAGAAATAACTTAAATATTGGGGGACAAAATCGCCCCTGCTTGAGAACCACTGTGTGCCATTTCCTCTGCTTGGAGCATTCTTTCCCCTTGTCTTCCTCATGAACTCCTACTCCTGCCTTAGGGCCCGGTTCAGAAGTCATCTTCTCTCGGGGGCTCTTGGGACCCTCTAGACTGAGACTCGGGAGAGGTGCAGAGGAAGCGCCAAAAAACTCAGCCTCCAAGATACATAATGCTTCAGTATCATTGTTTTAAAGATCAGAATTAACACACACACACACAAAACCCATGATAAGCAACACATGACAACTTTACATAAAGGCAGATGCGCCTAAAGCCGTGGAAGTGTGTGGTTGTCCAATTCCATGCTCATCTGGAACAGCCTGTGCTGTGTACCTGGCTCTGGCTCCAGCACCTAGCAAGGGACTCAGCTAGGGCAGCCCTCAGGTTCTACCTAGCACTGAAAGAATGGGAAAAGAGAATTCCTTGTCCAAAGTCACACAGCTACAAAAAGGGCGGAGATGGAACTTGAACCCAGGCTACTTGCCCCACGCCCAGTGCTCTTGGCACCAGTCAGCCTGCGTCTGGGGTGACTCTTGGCTGCCTGCAGAGTGCCTCAGCCTTGGAAAACTTACAGATGCTGTGGGGTGTTCACAGTATGGGGGAGGGGGCCAGGAAAGCCGCCCCGATTTTAGCTCGGCGTCAACTCAGCTCTCCCTGTGGCTGTCTCATTGCAGCCTCACGTGCCGAGCCAGAGCCAGCACGGCCAGCTCAGCAGCAAGCGCGGCCTCATGAGCAGCACTGTGTGGCAGCCCTCAGAGCACGGCTCATGCACACGGGGCAGTGCCTTGCCTTGGCCTTTGCAGGACACAGACCTCTCATGGTTTGACCCTGTGTCCTTGGTGCCAAGACTGAACCCAGCAGGCTGTACTCTCGGTGTCTTCTCTGTGGCCTTCCAGGGAGTGAGGGAAGGTGAGCAATTGAGACCCACTCTATGTGTCCACCTCTGAGCTGAGCTTTTCACACTGATGAGTGATGGCAGCAAGCAGTGTGAAGTGCTCAGAGTTCAGAGGAAGAAATTCTGCAGGGCTCAGAGGAGAGTTGTGGCAGGGAGGGCTTCCTGGAGGTGGTGGCCTTGGGAACCAGAGGACACTGGCAAATCTAGAGAGGAGGAAACATTAGCCCTGCACAAGCCTCCTGTTCAGACTCAGTCTCCGCCCCTTCTGCTAGGATTCAGAAAACAGTTTGTGATGTTTTATGGTCACTGAGCCGCCCTCTGGAACTCTTCCTCTTCAACCCTGCCAGGCTGCTAATCGGAGCCATGACCCCAGCCTCAAAGAGAGCAAGGGCCAGGTGTTTAACTTCTGTTCTGGGCAGGATGCCAAGCCCTGCAGCATGTGAGCTCTGAGACCTGCTCTCCAGTCATGAGGGAGAATTCAGGAAAAATCACAGCAACATTCGTCAGCTGCAGCTTCGATATTACTCTGTATAATGACTCTTCTCCTCCGAGTGCATATTCACTACCATGTTTGGGAAAATGAGCTTTTAATGTACCGTCAGCGTTGCTGAGAAGCCATCTCTGGCTCCACAGAATGTCTGGAGCACATAAAACTTGGGATTTATTGGAGTCATTTTCCCCCTGCTCTGGCTGGATAATAAAAAGTCAGTCTCCTGAACTCTTTCTCTCATCTTGTGGCTTTGTCCATTTAGAACTCGGCAGAGTCTTTATAAAAGAGAGCAAGACAAAACTCATCTAAATATTAAAGCTCCAGGAGAGAGCATCTCCAGGAGAGAGCATCCATTCATGGGAAACTCCGAGCCACAGGTGTTTCCAGCTGTGGGAGGACTCATCACACATCTGGGTGGGCTGTGGCCAGGTGGCACCCAAGCCATAGTGCTTAACTGTGACTGGAGTCCTAGAGTCCTGCTGCCCGTGTTCCGCCTGGTGAGTGATCTTGGGCAAGTCACCCTCCCTCTCTGAGCCCCGAGTAAGACGGAGCTGATGTTGTCTACTTCACGGGGTCTCTGGGAAAATCCACTGTGCTAATGGATGTTCCTGATGCACAGCTTCAACTGTGGAGCATAACAGGTATCTAGGGTTTGTTGACTGATTATGTGAATGAATGAATGAATGAATGAAAACTGAGTGCCTGTGTACACACCTCCCAAGATAGAGTGCTGCCACGTCACTGTTGGAGAGTACGTAGAAGTGACCCTGGCATCTTGTCTGACAGTGCAGTCCACCTTTTCCAACTTTCCTGTCCACTTGGAAGGGAGACAGAATTATCCTTTTTCTAGATATGTACCTGAGACTCTGATGGGCAAGTGGTTTATCCAGAGACACACAGCCAGGAAGTGGTGGAGGCAGGATGGGAACCTTATTCCCTTGACCCCAAGTGTTCTGCAACCTCAGCACCATTCTTTGCCCCAGGGCTCGGGGGAAGTAGAGGGCATGACTCTCGCCCCTGCCTCCCAATCCTTTTTAGGGCTGGTCGATACTCTCAGCAAAGACAGGTGGGAAGGGCAAAAGTATCCCCCGCAGTGGCTCTTTATCCACACTCCTGGTGGCAAGGAAAAGAGGAAGGACACTGGGGTGGGTGGCAGGAACCTGTCCCTGGGGTCTGGGATGCAGGAGGCCTGAGAGATCATCCCCTATGAGGCATTCTTTGCTCCTCCTGTCACCCAGAAACTGACACCAAGGCTAACAGGCAGGAAGCCTGGGCCCACTTCCTGTCTCTGTGGTCACCAACGGACTGTGGGTGGCAACTCACTTTCCTCCAGCCTCACTTTCTTCATAGACAGAATGGACAAAGCCCGTTACTCAGGGAGTGGTGGAGCAGGTCATGGGTGTAGCTCTAAAGCTTTTCACAAATGGCCTGGGGGATGGCTCTTGTCCCTGGGATTGTGGGCCAGGGCTCTGGGTTATAACGGAGAGCCTCGGGGGCCTGGAAGTGGAGGAATCTCTGGGGTCAGAAAGTGTCTGTTACATGTGTAGCCAACTGTGTGACCTCAGCCAAACCGCTTAGCCTCTCTCTGTCAGTTTCCTCGTGGGGTTGTTAGGAGACATTCTAGATGGTATCCAGTTCTATGCGAGAGGTGTTTGCCAGGTCCCACAGGGAGCTCTGGAACATAAATTAGACCACAGAGAAGCCGTCATCTGTACATCCAAGGGAGGTGTGAGGGAGTCACTGCTCACAGGTTTGGAGTTGGATGAGCTGGGCCATAACTTCCTGGGCAGGAGGGTCTCCCTTAGCTGAGGACCGTTCTCAGGAAGAGGACAGCAAGACCCCTCAGCAGGCAGCACTGCCAGTGTGGATCTGGGTGGGGATCCATGACCATGTGACCAGTGCCACCAGGTATCTTGTGGGAGATGCAGATTCTCAGGTCTCTCCCAAACCCTGTGCATCAGAGATGCTGGCTGGGGCCCAAGAATCTTAAGCAGCTCTGCAGAACCATTGGTCTACATCATCCTAGGCTGTGACCTGAGTTCTCCACGGTTTACAGGACTCAGAACTGTTGCTTGTGATCTTGTTTGCTTTGAGGATTTTATCACATCTGTGACAGGTGTAGAGTTTTCCCCCAGAGAAGCTAGAAGACCCACACCTCTGCCTGTGGCTCGTGATTCTTCCCAGCCCTTCTTGCCCCTGTTGGCTCAGGTCTTGAGACAGACACTCTGGGACGAGAGCAGTCCCCAGCCTGTGACCAGAAAGACTCCAGGTCACCTTAAACTGTAGAGTGTCTTGTCCTGGTGAGGCTTTGTGGCAGGTGTGCACAAGGGCCTGAGCAGAGTCGGAAGCAAAGGGTAACAGAGAAGCAGAAGGGAACCTCAGGGCAGGGTGATCTCAGGGGCCTCTGTGCAGCCAGGAGGCCAGGTGTCACCAGAGGTCGGGTTCCACCAACTGCTCTTGTGGGACTCTGTGTGCTTGTTCAGTGAGGGCTGATCAGCATAGCCCACCCTTGGAGATCACCAGAGAACAGCATATGAGCAGTTGGAAGAAATGATCCAAGCTAGACATCCATAGCACTGGCAGCAACTGGGCCCTAAGAATCAGGTCCTGCTCAAAAGCACCAAGTGACAGCAAGGTTGTAAGCTCCCACGATAGTCACTACCCCATCCCACAGGGCCCTTCTGGGAACCCCAGTCCTTGGACTGCTACATTTTTGTACAGAAGACCCCCTTAACCCTTCCATTCATCTGCCCATGAACTTCACACATTCCTACAGATTAACTGCAGCCAGTAAATTGGCCTGGCCCTTTGTCATGTGCCCACTACGGTAACGCTGGTCACACAAAACTAAAGGTCTGTCTTCCCAGAACCCCCTGCAAAATTGCTCATAGACATGGCAGGGACAGGCTCACTTAGCCCCAGCACATGGTGGGGAGCCTGCCACCTAGGCAGGTATCCATAGCTCGGGTGATCAATGCCCAATCTATGACACTGGGGGCAAAACTGTCCTCTGGGAAAAAGAACTTGGCCTCTGCCATGACCTCTTAACCCCAGATGCTCCCTCTGCATCTCTGTGCCCACTGGCCTGCGGAGAGGGGCTGCTATGTGGCCAGAAATTATATCACCGGCTTTGGACTTGCAGAGACCTGGCTTTAAATCCAAGTTCCTCCAGCTACTTGCTGTGTTGAGCAAGGGCCCTCCTTCCAGAACTTTAGTTTTTGTATATGTAAAATGGATATATTAACAACCCTTACCTCATGAGCTGTTTTGGAAATTAAATGCTGTAATACTTATACAGTCCTCAGCACGGAAGCCGTAACAGCGCTGGTATTTGTCCCTAAGCACTTCTGTTTTACTTCCTGCTAACTTGTGTGGAGAACTCTATATCCGTTCTTGTTCCTCCAAGAAACCCCCCTGCTCAAGTATTAATAAATAAAATTTTTGCGCTCCCAGTCCCCTTTGTAGCCACACTGTCACCATGACACTGTCTGATCTGTGTCTGGCTCCTCTGGACACTGTCACCCACAGTGATCTCACATCCCTGACCACTCCCCCAGACCTGACATCCGGGCTTTCCTCCATTCTCACCGAGCAGAAGATCTTCCATCAACGTAGCCCGCCCGCCTCAGGAGTTGGTTTAGGGATCCTGGGTCTGACTGAGTATGAAGTTAATTTTCTTTAGTACATTTTTTTAAATTCTTAATTTTTTGGCTTACTCAGAGTTTTTGTGGAGTTTTATCAAAGGCCTATTCATTCTGAATTGAGACAGTCCTACAGTTTTTCTTCCTTGGTATTTCGAGATGATTAATTTATTAATAGAATCCCCCAAATTAACATGATCTATTTGGTTACAGGGTAGATAGTTGTAGACATATATAAACATATATACCTATAAACACTCATATGCATATTGTTTTAATATCAGGCTGCGTTTAATTTGCTGTTTTACTAAGGATATTTCTTTTACATTTTATAGTAAAATGGGTCTGCAACTTTTAATAGCTAGCTTTCTCATACTTCTGTTTTGAGATCACATTGTCATCATAAAATGAACAGCTTATCACACTGAGATCTATACAATTATTATCATTCATTATATATAAATTCCTTTATTTTTGTACCCTTTGTACCTGTAATTATACCCCACCCTGTTCCTAAAGTTGGGTATTTGTAGTCTCTCTTTTTTCAAGCTCATCTCTATTTGTGACTTTGGTTTATCTACTTTATTTGTTTTATTCACAGAACTAACCATCAGAGTTATGTTTCAATTCTATTAATTTTCTTTCTCTTAATTTATTCATTTTCCCTTTAATGTTTATTAATCTCATCCTCTTTCTTTCTGTAGATGTTTACATTTTTCATTTTTCAGTCTTTAGTTCATTTACTTTTATTGTTTATTATTTAATAATAAAACATTTATGGCTGTGCATTTTTTCTGAGTATGGCTTTAACTGTATCCTATAAATTTTGAAATAAAATATTCTTACATCTTTTTCTTTTTTCTACCTAAAGCATAGATGTGTGGATTTTATAAAAGCGGAACCTGTTCATTGTAAATAAAAATTAAATACAAAGAAGCAGTGCAAGTCATTAAAACCCCACCAGCCCCAAATTACCACTATTAACTTAACCATTTGCTAAATATCTTTCAGTCATATCTTCACACATTAGAAACACAAAGGGGAACATAACAGGTGCCTTTCCCTGTACTTTCTAGTCTGTTCTATTGGATTTGTTCTATGGCCTGCCACTTTTCTGCCACAGTATATAGTATGGAATGGATGTATTTCCATGTTCATAACTATAGGTCATTATCTTCTTTTTAATGGCTGCATAGCATTCCGTTGTATAGCTATTTCATCTCAAACTTAACCTTTTACTAATGGACATTTGGGCTATTTCTGGTATTTTTCTATCGTGAGCTCTCTTGGGATGGGTTCCTTAGGAGATGTGGAAATGACCTTTTGAGGGTGGGGCCCTGGAGAGGGCATAAGAGAAATGTGTTAGGGGCAGGGGACCAAGTTCCCCTGAGCTGGGGCTGAGCCTCAGCCCAGTCCATAGGGAGCTCTGGAGCATGAATCACACCACAGAGCCCGACCCATTTTCAGGGAAAGGGGCCAGCCTTTCATACGCCCATGTTGGTTGGTCACTGACCACAGGGTGGGGTGTGGAGTAGCTTCCTGAGGCCAGGGCACCTGTGGATCAAGGTATGTTCTCTGGATAAGGTGAGACCTTCCCAACCAGCACTCTCAGTGGCACAGAAAAGGGGACTGGGCAGGGCTCTGAGAGCTTCTGCTATGCCGGTGAGTCTTCACTGAGACAGTTTTGTCCCCTAAAAGACATTCGTCAATATCTAGAGACATTCAAAACTAGAGAGGCTGGAGGCCACAGAGGATGGTGAACATCACACACTGCACAGGACAGCGTCCCACAAGAAAATATTATCTGGCCCCAAACATTAGCCCCAAGGTTGAGAAACCCTTTGCAACAAAGACAATCTTGAAATAAACAGCTTTTGTGAATTTATCTTTTCATATTTGTATCTTTATATCCTTATCTCCTTTGGAGCTTTGAAACTCCTTGAAATAGTTGTCTGACTTCCCTCCCAAATTCTCCCCTCCCGCCTCCTGGCTTTCATTCCAGTCCCTCGGTTCCACAGAAATTGCCCTCATTATGGGTTTTAAAGGCCTGCAGGTTGCTCTGTTTTACAGTCAGTTTTAACCTTTGTTTCATTTGCCCCTTATCAATCTTTGACACAATTAATTACTTTTTCAGCCTTCCTCAAACTCTTTCTTCCTTCCTGTCCAGGATAAACGCCTGCCTGGTTGTCTCTGGTCCCTCTGCTTAGTCTTCTGGGTTCCAAGACTCAGACCTCTGTCTTCTCCTTTCTTATCTACCCTCAGGCACTCACTGAGGCTGTGGCTTTAAATACCCTATCTGGGCTGATAACACCCACGTTGGCATCCGTCCACCTCCTTGGCTATGTATGTACCTTCATCTCTCCAGAACCGGAAGCGAGGGACTGACACTTCCTCTGCCCTGCTTCTCCACTGCTGTCCATCTCTGTATGAGGTAGCTCCCTCGTCTCTGTCCGGGTCAGCCCTTGGAGCTCTCCTGACTCCTCTATGTGTTGGTGAGGGAGCTTTCGGTGAGGACCAGCTCAGAACCTTGCAGCAGCTTCAGTTTCTCTCTCAGTAACAGCCTGCATCCTTGTCCTTTTGTTGTTGTTGTTGTTGTTGTTTTTGGTACCGGGGATCGAACTTGGGACCTTGCGCTTGTGAGGCAGTCGGCGGAACCACTGAGCGGAATCCCCAGACGTAACCTGTATGCTTATGCTGTTCCCCAAGACCCTGCACGACAGTACCCTCCCTCTGTCACTGCTTATGTGGCTCTGGCATCTTCCCCCAGCCCCTCATACCTCCTGGCCTTTTCAGGTTCCTGCCTGACCTCAGGCTCCATGAACTTCTGTTTCCTTTGCCTGGAATGCGCATCCCCGGGCATCTGTGTGCCACGTTCCCATGCCTCTTTTGAGTCTCAGAAGGTGACTCAGACATAACTTTCTCTGTGATGCCTTTCCTGGCCACCCTTTCTAAAACTGCATCCCATCCCCACCAGACACTGCTCACTCACCTTCCCTGATTTAGTTTCCTCTGTGTCACTTACAACTCTAAAATATGCCACATTTACTTATGAGCCCTGTGTAACTTACGTCTCCCTCGAGGGAACAAGGGCCCCTGAGAGCAGGGAGTGGTCAGCACATAAGTCAGTGCCTGGTACCAGCACCCAGTAACTATTTCTTAAAGTAGTTAGACACTCGAGTTCTGACCACGTTGTCGGGTATCGTACATTAAGAAGAGAAGGCAGCCAGGGCTTCCCTACTGGTGGCCAGGCACTGGGCTGGGCCTTCTTTATGTACCCTTCATTTTCTCCCAACCCTCGAGCCAGAGTGTGGCAAAGGAGCTGAGGTGGCGTCAGTCAGATTCCAAAACAGCCCATTGCCTTGAACAGCACCGCCAGATCCGGCAACATTTGGCCCTTGCCCGTGGAGACCAGCGCAGGGAATGCCTGGCTTCCTCTGCCTTCCTGACATTGTTTCAGAGGCCAGATCCCCTGAGACCCCTTTCACCGATTAATTTGTGACAGATTTGGCAGTGGGAGCCGCTCCGAACATCAAGTCCTGCCTGTGCCTGGGGTCCACTGTGTGACCTCAGGCCCGTTCCCTCCATCTTCTGTGGGGGAGACTGCTGGTCCCCATCCCGGGATCCACCTGGCCTGCCTGCCCTCAGCTCTTCTCTAAAAGAGTTTCGGAAGTTTTGCCTGCCCCTTCCTCCCCTCCCGGCACTTCAGGCTCAGCTTAGCCATCGAAGGCAGCAGGCAGCACTTGCCTCTTTCCTCGAGAGTTCATAAAAACATGTAAACACGGGTGAGGATCCAAAATATTGAGCGGCAAGGGAGTAAAACACGCCAGTGTTTGTTGTGTTAATTGAATATTCATGAGCTGACAGTTTAAATTACAGTTCACAACTGTTGCAGAGCCTGATGAATAATTTAAATGAGAGTGGCCAAAGAGATTTCAACACTGCATTAGCAAACTGCTCAGGATTGACTACAGAGAATTTATAATTAGCTCAGAATATCCTATAATAAATTCTTTGGAAAGATGGCTTTAATTAGTGCACATGTTATTTGGAATGTGGAACATGCAGCATTAAGGTGGAGGGGGTGGGTCACCCTTGCCTTCTGTTCCCCTGTCATGTGGGGTCGCCCCACCTGCCGGGAGTCTCGGAGCCATGCTGAGCTACCACCAGGCTCTACGGGTCCTGCCTCCTGAGTCCGTCCCCATACCACTGCCCCATCCTGGTTCCGGGACCCCGTGCCAGCAGGGCCAGTCACAGGCCTCTGGACTGGTCTGTCCCCTGCTGTCCCCTCCTTATCCCCAGTGAAGCAGCCAGTGGAGCTTTCTGAATACAGATCTGATTCCATTTCTCTCCTTCAGTGAGGGAGCCCAGAGAGACCAAGTGGCTGGTCAAGCTCATCCAGGTCCGCAGATGCATGAGGACAGGGAGTCATCAAAGGCTGAGGAGACAGCATGGGCACAAGCGAGCAGGCAGGAATGTTCCTTGTGGGCTGCTGGTGTGGAGCGGGATGAGGAGAGGCTTGGGGGAAGCAGGGACCTGGCTGTGGTTTCCTTCAGTGCTCGGGGCGGAGGATAGAGGGGCCAGGTTCCATTCAGAGGATGGGGCGAGCTGCCACTCTGGAGTTCAGAGATCCTGGCCTTCCTGGCTTATCCTTCATCATTTCCTACCTGCTTGCTGTGTGCCAGGTGTGGGCCTAGGCACCAGTGAGGTGACCCAGAGAAAGCCAGTGCTGTCCCCACCTTCATGGATGGAGCACAGGACCTGAATCATGTGCACACTTGTGTGAATGTATGATGGCAGCTGGGGCAACTCCCACGGAGAAGCAACAGGGTGTCACGAAAGGGGGCAGCAGGGACTGTGATTTAGGGGCAGAGGCAGGGCATTCGAGCTGAGGTTGAAAAGGGAGCAAGGCCTGGGGGTCAGACGGGCTGCCAGGCGGAGGGGCTGTGCCTCATCCCCTGGCGATCTGCCCCCCACCCCCACCCTTCATCCCTTGGTGGCAGAACCATGAGATCCTACCAGCCCGGGAGGTGCTGACTCTGACCGCAGCAGTTCCAGTGTGGTTTGTCATTGTTTGTGTGCAGAAATTCTCTCCCATTTCTTCAAAGATACAGAAAGATTAGACACAAAGATTAGTCAAACAAGACAGATAACTGATCTGACTCCTTGTATGGTGATAACAAGAACCGGGTCACTGGGGACAGTGTGGGAGGCCAGCCTGCTGCCCTCAGCAGGGCAAAGAGCTCGTAGATGGAGGCCAGACAGACCCGAGTTTGGATCCTGACCCTGCTCCCTATGATCTTATGAGCTACAGAGCAATTGACCTCACCTCTCTCAGACCTCCTCTCCTGTCTGTAAACTGGAAACAGCAGCATCAGCTCACTGGGTTGTTCAAAGGGTCACTTGCCACAGAAGGTGACGTGGCCCATGAGTGGCCTAGCCATACTGTGGTCAATCGGTGCACAGTGAAGGTCCCCATGGGTGTTATCATGCTGGGGACAGCACCCTCCGCTGTTGCACTTACCCTCTGCGTCCAGGAAGGGTCATTGATCTTGGCTCTCTCATTTCTTCCCCTCCCATTTACCCTGGCCTCTGCCTCCCCTGTGGCTAGAAAGCTGCTCTGGTTTGGGGCCCTGGTGGCCTCCACATTTCCAAAGCCGTGGGGCACCTGTCATCATACTCGTCTTCGGCTGTATTAGACAAGCTGAGATGAGTCCCTTGGTCCTGACCTCTCCCTCCTCTGCTCTCTCCACGGTCTTCCACGCCTTGCTCGAGCTACCCTTTCTTGGACTTAACTACAGGCCAGTCTCTCTCTTCTCTCTCCTCCTCTTCCTGTTCCTCCTCCCCCTTCTCTCTCTCTGTCTGTCTGTCTTTCTCTCTGCCTGATTCTCCACCTTTATGGCTGGGTACCTTGAGGTAACGGTTTAAAATCATCCCTCCCTCCTCTGGTATCTTTCTTACCATCTTATCCAGCTGGGTCTCAGATGGTGGCTTCATCGCTGCTCACCTGGCAGTCACTACTTGCTCATAGCAGCTAAGCTGGCTTTTCTACAGTACACTCTAGGTTCCCAGTGACCTCAAGATAATGGCTCATTCTTCACCTGGCATTCAGGGCCCACCAGGCTGGCCCCTTCCTGTTTCTCTACCTCCTCCTTCCCCATCCCTGTGTACCTCTCCCCGCTATCCTCCACTCCAGCCAGGCTGGGGCCTGCTCATCCTCTAATCTGCCCTGTCCCTCCATTTGCAGCCTCATGGCACATATCAATTTAGGGGTGGAGCTAGCTCTGTGGGGCAAGGGCCTCCTGGGTTCATCACTGTGAACCCCCAGTGCTCAGCACAGTGCCTGGCACATAGCTGCTGTAATGTCACAGACACATTCCTGAAAATCCCACCAAACCCTAAAGATGATGGGGTTACAGGAAAAACAGCTGGGGCAAACCACTCAAGGTTGACACAACTGTGTAAGCAGAGCACGAACAGAAAGCCATGACAAG
This sequence comes from Heterocephalus glaber, assembly GCF_000247695.1. Next base: position 10,365,106 of record NW_004624790.1, on the reverse strand, counting down.
TTATATGCTATACCAGCATAATTGAAAAATGTTACGTTTTTACTAAGAAACTCTTGGTAAGAAGCAGGAAGGCAGCTGGCTGGAAGGGGATGCTAAGAACCCCTTTCACTTCAGGGTTACAGAGACAAGGGCCAAACACGCAAAGACTGGGAGAAGCAAGCTGTCAGCACTTTCACCACAGAACATGTGGCCACTGGGAACCAGAAAGGGGCAGTGGGCGCCTGGAGGCAGGAGTGACCCAGGTTCTTCCCTGTCTGCTGAGCTGCATGGTGTAGTGCCCTCTGTGTCAGAGGCTGTTTCTTGGTAGCAGCAAATGTTTCTGTGCTGGAAGAATCTCGCATGCCTGACCAGCCTGAGGGGTGGCCTTGCCCGACCTCAGAGGGGAGAGAAGGGCTTCAAACCACGGGCGCATTGCATCTGCCCTGGAAGGGAGTGAGTTAGCGAGTGTGTGGCCCTGCACCGACAGGCTCAGCTCACACATCTGTCTGTCTTGCCGGAGGGGGTGGCCCTTCCCGAATGGCAAGGCCTACACTTGACTTCTTTGTGTCCAGGAACCTGTGGCTCATGGGCCGTCACAGTGCAGACACAGGGCTGTGGCTGTGCATGGATCTCAGTGCTTGCCCTGAAGAAACTTGAGAATGTACCACGCAGTGCCTAGGACTCACCTGAAGCCACTTGCTGGAGAAACGCCTGAGCAGCCCATTAAGAGACCATAGTTGTCCAGGAAAAGGAAATCTTGGCAGGAAGGGGTGAGCTGGGAAGGCTAGGAGGAGGGGCCATGTGTTTGATATGAAGGCTGCGTGGATGTGGAAGATGACAGGAGGAGGCTGGCACGTACTCACTCAGCGCACATTCACTGAAGAGCTAGGTGTCAGGTGCTGTCCTGGGCACCTGCAGTACTGTCAGTGAAGAAAACAAAGATCTTTCCCCAAGTGGAGTTTTCATCCTAGGAGGAAGAGTGAGGCAATAAACAACAAAGTAATAAATAAGTCATACAGCATGTTAGCAGGTGTTAAGTGCTTTGGAGGACAAAGAACAGCAGCCTCAAGGGCTTGGGAGTGCTGGCCAATGAGGCTGCATGGGGTGAGGGCAGCTTGCAGCTTGAGGTAACAGGGCCAGGAGGCCTCCGGGGAAAGGCGAGGCCTGAATGGGGGAGTGCACTGGGTGACTATCTCAGCGAGGGGGTAGGAGGTTTCCACTCAGATGCAATAGCTAGCTTAGCAGGGGTGTTGGGAGGATCATGCTGTAGGGGGGCTGCCCTGTCATTGGAGAATGTTTAGCAGCTTTCCTGGCCTCTGCTCAATGATGCCAATAGCAAATAGTACCCTGCCAGTTGTAACAACCAGAAGTATCCCCAAATGTCTCCGAGGGTGACAAATTGCCCCCAGATACAGAAGGGCACTGAGGCGGGAGCCTATTGGGATACTGAAGGAGTAGCAAGAGGTGCGTGTGCTGGGAAGGAGGGTGAGGGGAGCAGGAGGGGAAGAAGGCCAGAGAGGCATCAGGTGTGTGGGAAGGGTTGTTACAGAGGTCTGTGGCTTAGCAAGGACTTCGGCTTTTTCTTGGAATGAAGTAAGGACCCAGTGCAGGCTCCAAACAGGACGAAGGCCTGTGTCCCAGAGATGAGAAGCATCAGATCCATAGCCCCCATCCCAACCTGAACAGAAATCTCACACCCTCCATGGGCAATCCTAGACCTGGCAGCTCAGAAGCTTGTGTTTGCAAACCTGTCTTCAAAGACAAAACCAGCCCTGAAGGGGACAAATTGCTTTCCATTCACATCCCTCCCTGCTGGAGACTTCATATTCATAACAGGATGATCAGCATAACTAACCAGTGATGAGGCTGCTGCTTTAAAGGATAAATTAGTCTGACTCTTAACTCAATAATTAAAACTGCAATGGTGCTCGGCCTGCAGGGATAATGTACTATTATTATAGTCGTTTGTTTCAATTAAATGCTTACTGATTTTACAATAGCAGCTGGGCACCTGTACGCTATAGCTATTACTCTGAACAAGACATCTAAATTTCAGGAAAAATTTGTCAGCATGCAAAGGATCTCCCACCAAGCATGAAAGTTTATTAGGAATACTTAGCAACAAGGCTGCCGGGTGAGGGATAGGCACTGGGGACTGCTTTCTATTGGCTCTCTTTTCTTCTCTTTTGTGCTGGAACTTTTTTCCTAAAGGGGTAATTTTCAAATATTTGGCTCTGAAACCCTGAGTAGGTTTCAGAGGGCAGAGTGTCACTGGAACAGTTGGGATGGGGGCCTTTGGGTTTCCTGTATCACTGATTCCAGGGTATGATAGGCTGCGTAATGTACCTCCCCCACCCAGATGTCTGCATCCTAATCCCTAGGACCTGTGTAGATGTGATTAAGTTAAAGCTCATAAGAGAGAGTGTTCTGGATTATTTGGTGGACCCAATGATGTGATAATAGGACTCCGTGTAAGGGCGAGGCAGGAGGGCCCAAGACACAGAATGATTGATGTGACTGTGAACACCAAAAAAGAAAAGACCATGTGATATTGATATAGGGGGAGGAGATGTAACTCCAAAACCTGCTAGGTATCCGAAACACACGTTCGTGTTCTCTAAAATCGAAGAAATGAATTCTAGGAAAAATGGAGGTTAAGCGTAGGAAAATTTATTGAGAGAAAGAAAGCTTCTGTCTAAGAGAGACAGAAGGGGGACTGGAAAGTGGGTTGCCTGCTCACCCAACTTCTCAAAGGTGTTTTATGGGACAAAGCCATGAGGTGAGGCCGGTTCAAGGTGGGACAAAACTATAGGCAACTAGTAAGATTCAACAAGTACAGTTGCTTAGGTAATATTGATCCAATGGGAAACGCAAGGTGAGACAAAACTATGAGCAGCCAATAAGATTGTGATAAGTATTGTTGCTTAGGTAATATTAATTAAATGGGGATCCAAAGGGGAAACAAGTCACATAGCAAACCTACAAGGATGAGCAAGGATTTTCGGTGGAAGGGTTGGGTCAGGGATCTTTCTTGGAAGATCTTTGTCCCCCACCCAGGTGATTGATACCTATTAAGAATATCAATCAGTGCTATTCATCCTACATGGATATGGTAGTTTCTCTCCTTTTACAATGCTGGCCTTGACTGTCCTCCATGTTGGCTCCTCGTGGGCTGGCCCTGTCTAACCGCCTACAAGATAACTAATTAACTTTACCTATCTGAAATAATATGGGTCACAAGCCAAGGAAGGAGGACATCACCTATCATGGAAAAGAAAAAAGAAAGGACACAGATTTTCCCAGGTGCCTCCTCAGGGAACTACCCCTCCCAACACCTTCACTATCCCAGTGCCACTGGTTGGACTTCTTAACCTCCAGTACTGAGGGATTTTGTTTATGTATTTTAAGGCACTAGTCTGTGGTCTTTTGTTACAGCTGCAATACAAAACTAACACACACAGTCTCTGTCACCCTCTTGCTAGGCTGAGATGTGGTGCTTGCACTAGGTAGGTGGCTCAGCTGCAGATTGTAGGACTTCCTACATAGGAAGTTGCCATTTTCTTAGCACTTGCAGACATTATCCCCTCCACCAACTCCTAGCCCCTGGATACCTCTTTATCCTCATCTCCCACTCTTCCAGGTACTTAATTTCTGCCAGGCCTGTGGGGAGCTAGCCAGGCTTGCCATGTGCTCTATGCTCATGCTCAGTGCCTTTGCATATACTGATCTTGCTCCTGACATACCCTCCATACCCTCCTTGTCTCCTGAAAACTTCCCCTTGAAGAGCCAGATCATAACTTTTTCTTGTGGAAAGGCTTTTTGGCTCTTCATATATTGGAGGGTCTTTTCTAGCACTCAACAGGACCCCAGGTGCACCTGGTTAGCTCCACTAGTAAAATTGTGGGTGGATCTCTTCCTTCTGCTCATCAGACTACATGCTCTAGATGGGATATTTTTGGTCTGATCTTTGGCTCCAGCATCTACCCCAGTATCTCAGACATAGTAGCCCTCAAGTGGATGGATGGATGCATGGTTGGATAGATGGATGGATGGATGGATGGATAGCAGGAACAGGCTTGGAGACTTCTGAAGAGTAGAAAAGTGAAATGACCCCAGAGATAGTTTTAATGATAACTTAAATTGAGGACATGAAAAAGAGGCTCAAAGCAGCAGTAGAAGCTCAGATTCAGAAGACAATGGCCAATTTCTAGATCTGTACCACCAGTCCAGGCTTCTCTGCTAGGTCTAGACTTCTTAGCTAGGCACAGCCCTGTGCCCTCTTCTTCTCCTTCCTGGACTGGCAGAGGGAACTTTGGCCTTGACTAATCCATCATGGATCCAAGTTTGATAGGCTGAATAATGGCTCCCCAAGGATGTCCACATCCTAATCCCCTGAACCTGTGATATGTTAACTTCCATAGATACCATGAGGCTCTCCAAACTTAGTACATCTCAGCCTGCGCTCATTAGCTTCCCTCTGCTCTTCTTCCTGGCTATGTGTCTGCCTCAGAGAGCTGCAGTACCCACCCCTTATCACCGTCTCATCCCCAGAGTCTTGCTTGGCTCTTGGACACTACTCTTTCCTACATGCCTCTCAGTCATCTTCCCTCAGGGCCTCTCACCTGGTAGACTTGGCCACTTGCACAAGCCATACCACGTCCCCTCTCCTGGACAGCTGCATGAACCTTTTTTACCTGCTCCACCCTCCATGTGTAGCCTGAGCGGTCTTTCCAGAGGGAAATCCTGAACACATATCTCCCCTGTTTAAATCCCTCTGATGGCTCCCCACTGGCCTGGAAGAAGCTTTCTACTGTCCAGCCCTGCTGACCTCTGAAGCCTTGGCAAAGCCACACAGTGCTGCCAGATGGACCTCAGCTCCAAGGCTTGGCACAGACTGTTCCCCCCTACCCGGACATTATCTCCTCTTCACAGCTTACCCCTGGCCAGCTGTGAGGCCCAGTTCAGAATCCACCCTTCTTCTCCAGACTGTGTGTACAGGTCTTGCTCCACTGCCCTCACTGTCCCCACACCAGACCTCTTGAATTGTGTTCTAGTTGCCCCTGTGCACTTTGACCCAGCATCCACACTTGGAATCTGGCCACGCTCAGCAAAGTTTCTGAAGGGCCGGTGGAAGGGGCAGCAAGCATCAAGGAGGGGCTGGCTTGTGCCCCATGCCTGGGAAGTTCAGAGACACTGACTGTGCTGGCAATGGGGCCAGCAAGGACCCCGAAAACAGACTCCAGATAGAGTCTCTGAGCTCTCAGGAACATCACCCACAGGGAGTAAAGGAACCAAGACTGGGCAGAGAAAGAACATAAGCCAAAATGCACTGCCCAGAAGCCTCAGCCATGGAGAGATCTGAAATGAGAATATTCCTTTTGAGATGTCCTCAGTTGAGTCAAGTCCTTTGAATACTACTTCACTGAGTGCAGACCACCCATTGGGAAGGACTGTAGCCAGTAGTTGGGGAACTGAGTCTTATGGTCCTTCAAGGGCCATGTGGCATGAACAGCGTGCCCTCCAGAGATCACAGCTGCACTCATTTCAGAGAGAGGCTGCAGTGTGATGCTGGGCAGGGCTTAGCTGAGGGAAAGCACCCGGGCAGGTGTTTGCTCAGGCATGCTGACAGCAGGGGAAGCAGGTGGTGGACAGCTAAAGTCACAGGCCCTGAGTGAATCTCAGACCTGCCATCTACAACTAAATGATCTTAGGCACATGGCTTCCCCTCTGAGCTCAGCTTCTTCCTCTGAAAAGTGCTTGTAACACACACCCTCCTCCCACAACTGGGGAAGAATTCAAGGTGATCAGTGGTAACTGCGAAGCGAAGGACAGTGCTTCTGCCATCATTTCTATCACCAAAACCTTCAACTAACGCAGAAGTTCACAGTCCAGCTCTTTCCGTATATAAAGTTTTATTGGCACACAGCCACAGCCATTCATTTGCATATCATCTGTGCCTGCTCTTCTGCTATGGCCACAGAGTTTCATAGTTATACAGATACCATCTGTCCTGCAAAGCCTGAAATATTTAATACCCAGCCCTTTATGGAAATTTGCCAGCTTGCAAAGTCCCAGCCCTGAGCCAGGCCGTATGCTGCTGTTTTCATCGTCAGTGGAGCCAGCGTCCCTCCTAGCTCCCGTCTCCTCTCCTATTTCGGAACCTTCTCTGTTTCTAACCTCTTCTGGGCCCGGGTGAGATAGGGTTCGGACTCACTCCTTGAGCAGGTTTGTGGGGATGAGGAATTGAAATGCCCCATCATGAATACCTGCTATGTTCCCGGCTCCGCCCTTCTTATTTGATCCTCACAGCTGCCCCTCCACGAAGCTTCATGATCACCCTGTGCCTCTGTCAGAGCAGTTGAGGTCTGTAAGGGTGCAGTAAGAGGGTCTCAGACCCAAAACAGGCAGAATTCTGGCTTCCCCACTGCCCAGCTACGTGATCCTGGGGAAGCCACTTGGCCCCTCTGAGTTTCGGTGTCTTTATTGTAAGTTGGGAAGAATGCAGTGTTTGCACGGTGCCTGGCTGTCCTGGGTGCTCACTAACTATAATATTAAGTATGATTACCTTTATTCCTGTTGTTACTTCCTCCTTAAACAAGCATGTTTGTGTGTGTTGGAAAGGGCAGTCTGCAACTGTCGAGGGATTATGCAATGTTAGCAGTGGCTTCTAGTCTCACTGTGGAGTCTGTTTGTGCTCAGAAATTAAGGACTTTTGGAACCCTCTCAAACCGAGGCAGGGGATTAAATGACAGAACACAGTGGAGAGGATCCACCTTCACCAGCAGGAAAAACCATTCCAAGTCCCTGGGCAGAGTGTGAGGCTGTGTTTAATGACACCTCATCCCCTCAGAGGAAGCTGGGCGGGGCATCAATTCTGTAGATCTGCAGGAGGCATTGGGGAGGAGGGCAGTATGATTTCTCACTCTGTCCCCACTGTGTGGGCTCACACTTGGCAGCTGGGATAGCTGTGGAAGATGCCACTGTCGTCCCACCGCCCTGAGAATCTATTATGCCCGCAAACCTAATTACTTTTGCAAGCTGCTGCCTCCTCACAGCTTCTCTGCCTCATCCTTTCTAGAGAGGCTGCAGATGTGACTCCTGGAAGTGCCGTATGTTTCCCTGCAGGAAGCCAGAGGCTGCTTCGTGTGGTTCCCGGGCATCTTCTGAATGGGAGGCAGGTGTCTCCCCATGTGCACAGATGCCCTGTGTCCACCAAGGCCCCTTGGTTGAGGGACTCCAAAAAGGTGGAGGCCAAGGAGGGGGAGGACAGCACGAGCAGGGAAGGTGTCTCTGAGGGGGGAAGCTTGGAGGCTGATGACACAGAGGGGAGGTCCCATCTAGAGAGTAGCCTACATGTCCCTAGCAACCCTGGGAAGGGGCTAGAGAATGACTGTGTGGGCCTTGGTGGGGTATTTTGCAAGGCCAATCCCCATCTGGCCAGAGGAGTGCTGAGAGACGCTCAGCAAGGAGAAGGCCTTTTATACCCCAGAAGGGTCACTGTGCTGGCCAGCATGGCCCCTGGACTCCAGGAAGCTACCCCAGAGGCTGGGAAGAGGCAGTGCTGTGGTCCAGGACCCTCAGAAGCAGACCTAACCCAGAGGCTTGGGTGCAAGTGGTCTGTCCAGAAAGCCCATGGAGGGAAGCAAAAGTGTGAGACTGGAAGGTGAGATGGCCAATAACAGATGAGCTCACAGGCTTTTACCACTGTAGGCCACAGAAAGCAGTTTTGCTGGGGACCCTCTGTGAGTCCTGGGGCATCCAACTCAGCTGTCCCATTGAGGGGAAAGACAGCAAGGGCTGTCCACAGACTCCTATCTCTCGCAGGTTGGGGTCCCTGTTGGAGCCCCACTAGCTCAGCAGGCAAAGGCTCCCTGGAAGGGGATTTGAGACTGGGGTGTCTGTGGAGGTTGGTTGCAGAGACAGCACCTCCAGAAAAGGGGCCACTGGAACCAGGATCTCCAGGGGAGGGGGCTGACCAGGGGTGTGGCTGGAGACTCGCCTCAGCCTTATCCCATGGGCACCCTAGAGTCAAGGTCACCACCGCACAAGACCCTTTGGCACCCTGGGTCGGCCAGCCATGGGGAGGTCTCCTGAAGGGTGGGTGTTGGAGTCGGGGTGCTTATAGCTTCTGAGGGCAGCTGCACTCGTATGAATACTTCTCTGGAGATGGGGACAGGGGCCAGTGTCCCCAGCGCCCCAGGGATGGGTACAGCAGCAGGGTAGAGGGTTGGGTTCAGTCACTACAGTGTCCACAGAAGTGCACATCCTCAAATAGCGGACCTCCTACTGGGGGCATATTCTTCACTTGAGGACATTAGGACAAACTTTGTTAAATGTCCCAGAAAGTCTGAGATGCTTGGTGGCCATAATGTGTCTACTGGTTTGATCTATTAACAATCAGTTATATGTTGTCTTCATGTGGGAGTCTGTCTCCCTAATTGACTGTGAGACTGAAGGGCAGTTGGGGACAGGCTGTCTGGTCCCCAGAGCTTAGTGTTGTGACAAAGCAGAGGTTCCTGGAAGGTCTAACAAGAGTTTGTAGAGAGTACATTTGTAGCTACAGTGGGAGTGAGGCTCTTCTGTGGAGAATTTGACATTCTTCCCAGGTGGCATCCTGGTCTGCTGCTCTGGCTTTAATTGTATTCAAGAGACCCATCAAGCATTTGCTTTTTTACATTCTGAATTTGAATTCATAATGTAAAGAAAAGTTATTGGACAACTGTACAAAATTTGCACTTCTAAAGAAAAGGCCTTTCAAAGATCATACACCAAAAACTGAGGGGAGTTTAACAAACTTTATTTACATAGTACATCCATGTGATGAGGAAAAGTCAAGATCAGGAAAGACTGCTTTCAGATAAAACAGATGATTATTGGATTTTAAAAATTCAGTGGTTAACAAAGCCATTACTATTACTGTTATTATTATTTAAATTGGATTTTTTGTTCTAAGAGGATCAAGAAGCCAAAGAAGAATTTTAAAGAGAGGAGTATTATGACCTAATTTACATATTTTAGAGGTGCAACAATGTCATGGGTGGAAGAGACACGGAGAAGATGAAGACCTGCTGCGGAGGAAGGGGCAGGACAGGAATGTACGGGAAAGGGGAAATGGAGGCTGGCTGGTGCCTGTTTCTGTGGGACGGGCAACTGCTGGGATGATGATGCCATTTGCTGCTTTGGTAAAGCTGGAGGAGGAACAGATCTAAGGAGAATTAAAGACTCCCTTTCAACATGTTTAGTCTGATATGCTTATGAGGCATCCAGGTGAAGATGTCTATTAGGCAATGAATGTAGACTCTGGAGCCCAGGCCAAAGATTAGGGCATCACTCTCATTGCTGGAGACATTTCACGGTGCTTAACGTGCCCAATTAAGTCATGTGGATGTGGGCCATTTCCCTATCCCAGACTTCTCAGAATCCATCCCATTTAAGTTCTATGCTAGGCTTTGAAGATCCCTTGTGATGATTTCTATTACGTTTTTTTAAAATTTAGATCTGCTTTTGAAGAAATAAATATTGCTGATGCAAGTTCAGCTCCCTTTGCATCAATCTCTTTTTCTCAGAAGGAAATAACTACTATTTTGTAAAGCTATTTTTATGCTTCTACTACATTATGCAGGGTGTGTGTGTGTGTGTGTGTGTGTGTGTGTAGAGAGAGAGAGAGATCCATCTATGGATAATAATATGAGGTGGAATGCAACTGATCAACTGATGCACTTAATAATGATATTACAGGTTTTAAACATCTACTGAAAAGTACTGGACTATGTATGCTCTCCACACTCATGCTGTTTTTGAGTTCATCTACATTGGTGGCTATGGCTCTAGGTCATTCACTTTGACTCTAAACAGAATTCCCTTATGTAACTATACCACAAACTTTTACTGTTTCCTAGTTGCTGCACATTTAAATTCTAGTTTTTCTAGGATTTAAAAAACGCTGTAATGATCATCTTTGTTGTAAGGTCTAATTTTCAAAGGTAACATCATGACTCTCATACAAAAATGAAAACATGTCAAAAAAACATTTTAACTTGTTATTGATGAGGAAGCCAGGAAGATATTACAATCAGTTCAAAGGAGAATCTAAATAATAGACATGTACATAAGCAATCAAGAATGTTGAAGTAAATTGGCTAATCAATGCAAAACTAGTTAATATCTGTAGAGCTTTAAAATGTAATGTTTGGAATGCGTTCTACAGTGTGATCAATTGATTAAATCTTTATGAAACAAAATGTATGCGCATGTTATAGACAAGAAACTGTTGCATTCCGCCTGACATCCATTAGGATAGCTTACCAAAAAGAGAGGAAAGACAAGTGTTTGTAGGGACATGGAGAAATTGGAACTCTTGTATGCTATTGGTGGGAATGATTTTTCAAAAATTAAAAATAGAACTACCAAGCTGGGCATGGCGGCACATACCTGTAATCTCAGGACTTTGAGAGACTGAGGCAAAGGGGTCAGAATTTTGAGCCCAGCCTGGGCAACGTAGCAACTTAGTAAGACCCTGTCTCAAAATTAAAAAACAAAAGGATTAGGAATGAGCTCACTCTGAAGGCCCTGTGTTTAATCTCCTGCATGGCCCAAAAAAAGGAGGAGGAGAAGGAAGAGGAGGAGGAGGAGGAGGAGGAGGAGGAGGAGGAGGAAGCAAGGGGGGATTGTGTGTGAGAGAGAGGAGAAGTAAGAGAAAGAAGAAGGAGGAGGGGAAAGGAAGAGGAAGAAGGAGGGGAGGAAGAGGAGGAGGAAGAGAGAGAGGGAAGGGGGGAGGGATGGAGAAATTACCAAGATGGGCCTTGTGGTGTGTTCCTGTAATCTCAGCACTCTGGGAGGCTGATCCAGAAGGATGGAGAGTTCATGACCAGCCTGGATGACATAACAAGACCCTGTCTCTAAAAAAAAAGAGAGAACTACCGTATGAGCCATCTGTTCTATTTCTGGATACATAACCAAAAGAATTGGAAGCAGGGTCTCCAAGAGATATTTGTACATCCATGTTCATGGAAACATTATTCTCAATACCCAAAAGATGGAAGGCACCCGAGTGTCCATGATAGATGAGTGGATAAGCAAAGTGTGGGACATCCATATAATAGAATATTATTCAGCCTTAAAGAGGGAAGGATATTCTGACTCTTCCTACTACATGGATGAGCTTTAAGGGCATTACACTAAGTGAAACAAGCCAATCACAAAAAGACAAATAGTGTATGATTCCACTTATATAATGTACCTAGAGTAGTCAAATTCATAGAGACAGAAAATAGAACAGTGGATTCCAGGAGCATGGACAAGGGTGGAACAAGGAGTTACTATTTAATAGGTATAGAGTTCCAGCTTTGCAAGATGAAAAGAATTTTGTGGATGGATGATAGTGATGGTTGCACAACAGTGTGAATATATTTAATGCCACTGAACTGTACAGTTAAAAATGGATATGATGGGGCAGGGGATTTAGCTCAGTGGTTCTGGAGCCTGCCTTGTAAGCACAAGGTCCTGAGTTCGATCCCCAGTACCAAGAAAAAAATGGATATGATGGAAAATTTCGTGTTGTGTGTATTTTACCATAACTGTTAATGATGAAATAATCAGTTCCATTAGTATCATTTTTCAACAACTTACAAAGTTGTAAAATAGCTACTCAAAGACAAGGGTGACATATAACCCTGAGAGCCAGTAGACAACACCAAACAACACTCTTGCCCCTTTCAGAGTCTTTCACAGTTTGTCCTGCAGTATATACGACTGCTTGTACCTGTGGAAAGGCCCTTTATAGTAAATGTCTTACAGTACAATTATTAGGGCACAGGATGTGTGCATCTTCAACATCCTAGGCACTGTCAAATTATTTGCTAAAGTGGTGAGCTCTCCAAGCTTACACTCCCAACAGAAGTAGAAGCAGAAACCTAGGGCTGGGGATGTAGCTCAGTGGTTCCGCCGCCTCCCTTGCAAGCGCAAGGTCCAGAGTTCAATCCCTGGTACCAAAAAAAAAAAAAAAAAAAAAAACCAAGCAGCAGAAACCTAGATGTGCCAATGAACCTATGAAAAGGCATTCAGCTTCATTAGTAATCAGAGCAGTGCAAATTAAAATGATTTTGAGAGCATTTCACCCTTAGCAGATTTGTAAAAATTTAAAAATCTGACATTATCAAGTGTTGACTAAATATTAAATTACTGAGTCAGGAACACCTGGTTGGAGAATTCTGAAGTAGGCAACTGGAAATAAAAATAAAACAAGTCGTAACACAGAGCCCTGAGGCTGGTTTGCCCTTGAGGAAATAATGTCAATTTCTCAGTTTAAGGAAGGAGCTGGTTGTAATGGCACACACTTGTGATCCCAGCGACACAGGAAGATCACAAATTTGAGGCCAGCCTGGGAAAATTAATGAGACTCTGTCTCAAAATAACATAAAAAGGGCTGGGGATGTAGCTCAGTGGGAGAGCACTTGCCTAGCATGTTCGAGGCCCCAGGTTCAATCCCCAGCACCACAAAAAAACAAATAACAACAACAAAATCACCTTAAACCAGGTACAGTGGTGCTCTCCTGTAATCTCAGCACTCAGGAGGCTAAAGCAGGAGGGTGGAGAGTTGGGGATGAGCCTTATCTGCATAGCGAAACCCAATCTTAAGCAAACAAAAAAGACTTTAGGAAAGAAGAGTGTGTACATGTTAGGGTGGGAAGAAAAATGTTAGACAATAGATTTTAAAATCTCCCACCCTTTAAAACAGTACACTTTAAGTGAGGATTTTTAGGTCTCTTTGTGATTAATATAATAATAAAATATATATGGCATGAGATAGTAAAGGACAGGGTTAGAAACTGACATTTACCTGTACGCTGTTTGCAAGCGACACACTTAAAATGAGGCAGGACAAAAATAAACCAGTGGGAAAAATGATAATGGCAGCAAATAAAGTAGGATTTAAGACAGAAACATTAATTGAGGCAAAAAGGCTTATTTGTTATGAACAAGGGGAGTCATAAACAACATTCTGGGGCATTTAAGGGATAAATAACTTCACATCGATATATATAAAGAAAACCTGCTGGAATTCTGTAGAGAAACTAATAAGAACACAGTAGAGACAGCAAGCTTTAACTCTGTTTTCTTGAGATTTTACAGTGAGAGTAGTCAAAACAGTATATTGAATAGATATATAGAGAAATTTGTATGTGACAGAGTAAACATTATTTCAGATATACATGCAAACTTTATAAAAATTGGTCATATCTTAAGCCGTAATGGAAGCTTCAATATATTCCAAAAAGATAAAAGTCTGGGAGTCATGTCTCTGAACCACAATAATGAAAAGATACAAGAAATAAAATACTCTTCCAAATAACTTTAAAAAAAGAAAGTCAAATCTTCCATTGTAGAATATTTTAAAAATATTTATATGGTGCAGTTAAAATTCTCCTCAGGGGAAGAACCTTTGTTGAAGAGCATAACTTCTAAACCTCAGCACTGTTGACATCTAGGGGTTCCAAATTCTTCACTCGTGGGCAAGGGCACACTGTAGGGTGTTTAACAGTGTCCTTGGCCCTGCCCACTGGATTCTAGGTGCACCTTTCAAGCTGTGAAAGCCAAAAATGTCCTCAGGCATCATCCAATATCCCCTGCATGCAAAATTACTCCTGTTTGAATCCCTGACCTAGTTGCCTTGATACTAAAAACAAAATGTGCAAAGAAATAAACTACTTAATTTGAAAAAGCTACGTTAAAAAGTATGTATGTATGATACCTGAGGTCACCATTAGTAAAGAGGAAACAGAATTCAATGAACAGGCAGAGAAGTTGTTGAATTGATTTTTTTTTAAAATATAAGAATTGGTCCTTTTGATAGCTGAAACATTTAAACTTTTGAAAAGAAAAAATTTACAAAGTGACATGCATTCACAATGTTACAATTTTGAATGGGGATTTAACTACAAAAACCATAGACTGAATTAAAAAGTCACAATTATAGGAATTAAAATCTAGGTGAAGAGCTGGGTGATGTGGTTCAATGGTTGTTTTAGTTACTTTTCTCTAGTTGCTAAGACAAAATACCTAACACCCAAAGTTGAAGGAGGAAAGGTTTTTTGTAGCTCACAGTTTGTAGAGGTTTCAGTTCATAGTCACCTGGCTCCAAGGCATGGTGGCATGGCAGAGGGGCATCACAGAGGAGAAACAGTTGATGGCAGGCAGAAGGCAGCAAAGCAGTGAAGGAGTGAAGAAAGAGCAAATGATAGGCAGTAACAATAGCAGCTCCTGCCTGCCCACCCTTAGGGCACTTAGCACTCAAGCCCAAGGAGGGGTACCCTTAATCCTCACATTGTGCTGTGAATCCATCCCAGCATAACATATTTAATCCCGGCCTCACACACCCTAGATCCAGCCACCTCTGAAAAGCCCCACCTATGACCACATGAGGCTTTAGGGGACCTCTAGATTCAAGCCATAACAAAGCACTTGCCGACCTGCACAAAACCCTGAGTTCTAGTCCCAGCAATGTTTTAAAAATGTAGATGAGATGGATAATTTTTTTGGAAACTAAAATAGATGTGTAAGTCATGGAAGATATTGTTAAAATAAAAAAAGACTGGACTTCAGATGGTTTTCTGTCTAAACTCTGACATTTCTCTAAGGAAAATATGATTTATATGTTATTTATACTCTTCCAGGGCATAAAGAAAAAAAGAAACATCTGAGTTCTTTTTATTAAGCTGGTCAAAACAAAAACACCAGCGTTTGACAAAGATAACTCCAATAAATAAAAACTGAGAGATGCAAAAAAGACAGTTTCTCAGAAATAAAGACATGCCAGACAAATATAAAGAAACATATAGGCAAAGGCAGCAATATTAATACCACACTTCACTGAATTCACTTGGCAAAGTGAGACCAAAAAGTAAGACATGTTATAATAATAAAAAACTCAATCTGTGATGAAGATATAATGGCTAGGCTTCTATTTGCAATAAAAAAACCACTAACATCAAATTCTCAAAACAACAATTTTAAGAGTTATAAGGAGAATTTCATGGAAACAGAAAAGTTGGAGTAACCTAGACAAGCCTGTGTCTGATTAAGGAACCAAAATTAAGAAATGAGGGCCGGCAGATTTAGCTCAGTGGTTTCACCGCCTGCTGCACAAGCGCAAGGACCTGAGTTCAATCCCCGGTACCAAAAGAAAAAAGAAAAAGAAAGAAAGGAATGTAAATAATATAACCATTGCTGATCAAATACATAGTATACTGCTATATTAATCTGCCAACATAGCCTTCCCTTTAGGCCTGTAAGTCCTGTGGAATATGTATAAAATTTAATTACATTTGGGTTCCAAAAAAAACTTAACAAATTCTCAAAAGTACAAATAGTACATTCCACGTTCTTTGATCATTTTTGTTAATAAAAATTAGAAACAAAGAGAACAGAAACAAAATAAAATTAACTACTTAGAAATTCCAGAACTCTTAAGTAACTCTTGGGAGAAAGAGAAATTAAAAAGGAAATATCTGGGCCGGGGATTTAGCTCAGTGGTTTTGCTGCCTGCTGCGCAAGTGCAAGGACCAGAGTTCGATCCCTGGTACCAAAACAAAAATAAATAAATAAATAAAATAAAAATAAAAAGGAAATACCTGTACATAAAAAAGAACAATACCAAAATCTTAAATGATGAAGTCTTAAATGATGAAATCTGAAATGCTAAAGTCATACTCTGAGGAAAATTCACAGCCTGAAACTTATTACCAAAAATGAAAGAGGAAAATAAGTGAATTTAAAATGTAACTCAAAATTGAGGGGGAAGAGCCAGGAATGTAGCTGAGTGGCACTGTGCCTGTCTGGCAAGCACAAGGGTCCTGAGTTTGATTCCTGGTACCAGAAAATAGAAAAAAAAGAAAAAAGAAAAAAAATTGAGGGGGAAGCAATAATAACAAACTATTAAAAAGCAGAGGGAGAGATTAATAAACATAAAATGCATATTAAGAATTAGAAAACAGAAGCAGAAGGGTTAGAGATCTGATTCTTTGCTTGAGAAAAGAAACAACATACATGGAATTGAAAGCTCATTGGCTTGCTAAGTGAACAAAAAGTGAGAAGCAAATGCAGACATGTAACATAAGTTAAAAGGGGGAAATAGCCACAGATGCAGAGGAAATAAAAGTCATTATAAGAGTATGAAAATTAGTAAGCCTTGCTGAATTGTGTGTGAAAAATTGTGTATATGAGAAATGTTTATGTGTAAAACCAGTAGCTTTTTTATAGTATTCCAAAAATAGCCAGTTAGAAAATAGAATGGGGAATAGAGTTACCAAGAAAACTACTGACCTAAAAGTACTAAACTTTATAAAAAGATTTATTTATTCAATGTATTTAACAAATGCTGATACAATATAGGGCTTACTGTATGTCAGGTACATTTGATCTTTAACAACCTTAGAAGGTAGGTTTGATTATATCCACATGTTACAGGTAAATAAACTGAGGTGCAGAAATGATAAACAACTTAACCAAAGTCATCCAGCTGGTAAAGGGCAGAACCAGGATTCAAAACGTAGTTGGGGGCTGGGGATTTAGCTCAGTGGCGCTGTGCCTGCCTGGCAAGCACAAGGTCCTAAGTTCCATTTCCAGTACTGGAAAAAACAATGTAGGTGGCCTCCAGCATCTGTGCTCTTTGCTATGACGTTGCATAGTGAATGGATGCAGAGATGTGTTCCATCAGGGAAGCTAATACTATATGGTATATGATGCTCTATTCACAGCTGGGCTGAGCTCCCTGGCAAGGGCTAGCATGCCAATTGTCTGTCCAAGGTAAATAACACCAGAAAGGCAAAGTGTCAGGGAGCCCTGATCTCTCACAGGTGCTCCAAATCATGCAGCCATCAAAGTGAAATGGAGACTCTGCACATCAGGGACTCCTCAGGAGCCACAGTTCAGCAGGGAGCCAGGCCACCTGCCACTTGTCATCAGCAGGCCCCTCCTCTGAGTCCAGATGTGATGGTGTGGCAGGTCAGACCCTTCTGAAACTAATACCCTGTCCTATCCTCCTCTCTTAGATCCAGGAGATGGTTCACTCAGAGGTTGCTGCCTATGACTCAGGTCGGCCAGGTTCCCTGTTGGGACGCCCAGCGATGCTGGCCAGCCACATGAGCGCCCTCAGCCAATCCCAGCTCATCTCCCAGATGGGCATCCGGAGCGGCATTGCCCACAGCTCCCCATCACCCCCAGGGAGCAAATCAGCCACCCCCTCACCCTCCAGTTCGACTCAGGAGGAAGATTCGGAAGCTCATTTCAAGGTATTTGGGATGGACAGGCAATGCCTTAAGATACCATCTGGTCAGGAGGGGCTGGGCCTATGGGGACATGGTCATCACCTCCCTCTGGAAAAGCCTAGAAAGGCGCTTCTGCCCTTTGCTGGAAACCACGAAGGAAGAGAATCAGCAGGTGGAACAAGTGGCTGTCAGCAAATAGCATGGGGCCTGGGACACTGGACTTCAGCTGCCACATCTGCGGAGGCCCTCACCACTGTGGATGCGGAGGCTGGCAGAGGCCTGTGGCATAGCCATGGCACCTGTGCCAGGAGACCCTGAACTCCTGGATGGGGGAGGTGTGTGTTTCCTCCGAATGATGGTTCAGCCTTACCCAGGATAACTTGACCTGTATCATAGGCCAGGCAGGGCTGGATCTTATTTTATTTTTTAACAAACATATCTAAAATATTTCCTGTGGCCCAGGAAGTTCTCATAGCAATCCTACATGGTAAGCATTGTTATTATCTCCATTTAGCAAGTGGGAAAACTGAGGCATCAAGGTTAAGTAACATACCCAGTGCCTCACAGCCAGGATTCAAACCCAGGTGGCTGCAGTTGCTGTCTGGTACATGTACCCTTACTCACGTGCAAGGCCTGATCTGCCATTCTCCCACTAATTATAAGACACGTTCAGTCTTTCTTTGCCAAGGCCTCACCATGGTGCTGACAAACAGTGGAGGAAACCGAGCTTCCATAATCAAGGACAACCTTTGGTGATGATTTGTGATCACCAGGGGGAGAATAGTTAAAAAATATACAGCCAGAACTCGGAAACAGGCCCCAAGGGGCTGCACATTCTTACAATGTCACACTCAAGCACAGCCCACCGGACCCAGGCAGGAGCGCCTGTTTCTCTAGAATCAGCTTTCGACACATTCATTGTTGACAAGGGGCTCTTACAGCTCTGTGAAGGAAGATGTTAACTTGGAAAAAACTAATAGAAAAAGCAGAAGAAAAATAGTTTTTAAAAATTAAAATGTGATAGACACACAAATGATTTTCTGCCGACCCAGCAGAAAAGATTTAAAGTCCCACTGGTGATGGTTTTATTGCTGTATAGGACATTATCCAGTTTTCTGTGCAATTCAGTGATCTCGATCATGCAGTCTTTGAGGAGCTGTAAAGACTTTTCCTCCTGAATTTCTCTGAGTCAGTATCATACTCACACAGATTCTCTTCAGTGGGTTACATACCCAGGCCGCCTGCGCAGGGTGTGTGTATCTTTCTGTCCGTGTGTGTCTGTGTGTGCCTACATGTCTGTCTCCATCTGTTTATTCATTGTCCCCCAGCAAGTGAGTGTTGGCCTGCAGTGCAGCCTAGGCTGCAGTGTGGGAGCCCAGATGGGGCCACCCTGTCTCCACCTGGGTGTGAGCAGGGCTTGCCAGGCCCAGGGTGGGGCTGCTGAAGAAAGCCCCGCTGGGCCTGAGGCTGGGCTTCTGGTTTTCTGACTCCTCTTACTTGGACAGATCTCGGGAGAGAAGAGACCCTCAGCCGACCCAGGAAAAAAGGCCAAGAACCCAAAGAAGAAGAAGAAGAAGGATCCCAATGAGCCACAGAAGCCTGTGTCTGCCTATGCACTCTTCTTCAGAGACACTCAGGCCGCCATCAAGGGGCAGAACCCCAGTGCTACCTTCGGAGATGTTTCCAAAATCGTGGCCTCCATGTGGGACAGCTTGGGAGAGGAGCAGAAGCAGGTGAGCCTCGATCCCAGGGCTTTGGGGTGCTGCTGCCCCAGGGAGACTCCGGAGGTGCAAAACTGGGAAGGTAGCAGGTTTGGGCCAGAGCAATGGATCACTGATTGATTTGAAATGCTTCCTTTAGCATACTCCAAAATTTAAAGAATTTTCAGAACGTGGCATCGTGCCAGTAGATTATTTGGGAGGTGGTCCCCAAATCTGGTGCAGGTGGGGAGGTGAGACAGAGAAAGGAAGGCGCCAATGAAGAGCACAGTGTCAGAGAATTCCCGCTGCGAGCGGGTGAAGCACAGTCCCCCAGGGAACCCCTGGCTGAGAAGTGGCTCAGCTGAGCTGCAAGGGGCCAGGTGTGCACCAGCTTTTGTCAGTCGCTACTTGAGAGCTGCTGTAGCACTCAGGCCTCCACGCTCCTGGCAGACGAGGCTCCTGCCCCCAGAGCGAGCCCTCTGGAGGAGGGACAGCACTCTTGGCCTCTGGAAGCTTTGTGTGCTGGCTCTGCAGCGGGGAGGGCCAGGGCACCACCAGCTTCTGCTATCAGACCTAGAAAGGCCGTTACCTTCCTTTTTTAATGGCCATCCATTCCCCTTCCTTTGTGTGTGTGTTGGGGGGAGGGGTCCTCTCCTTTTGAACATGCTCTTGGGCGATGGAGATCTCAGGTGCTTTATCCCTGGAGGTCCTCTTTCCAGATGCTGCTCTGACCCCATCCAGTGCAGTCCAGGACCGAGCACAAGTTGGAGAGTCTGATCTTCTGTGATGGTCCCAGTTTTGATGTTTTTTTCTGGTGCTGGGCATCAAACTCAGAGCTTTGCACATGCTCGGCACATGCTCTACTACTGAGCTGCATCCCCAACCCTGTTTCTGAATTTTCTAAATTTTTCTGTTGATCTTTCTGCTGTTTTCTTTTAATCCAAGAACTTATTATATATTTATTTCCATCCAGAAACTTGGTATATCTCTACTAATGCATCATAAATGGCATGTTTTTCTTTATTTTTCTAGCAGATTGTTGTTGATATACTTTAAATGCTAACAGTTTATTTTGTCACTATTCATCTGGCTGAGCTATATTATAGTTTCTGGTAAATTTTCAATAAATCTCTAGGCTTTTGGATGTACAATATATACATACACACCTATATATATACATATATTTATATCTATAAATATACACATCTGTACATATACAGGGGTGTATGTATATATGTATATCCTCTACAAATAATGATGATGATATAGTGACAGTATTTTTCCTTATTCTTGTCTCCTCATTTCCCATTTTTATGTTTCTAATTTTATTTTCTTTTCCCAGTTATAGTGATTAGGACTATTAGAAAAAGATGTTACCAAATGGTGGGTAGAATGGTCTTCTATTATTTATCATGTTTCACTATTAAGCATGACTATTAGTTTTGTGTCAGTTAAATTTCATTGAGAAATTTTATTTATGTTCCTAGTTTACTAATAATATACTAACAGTCAAAGGAGATGTTGTTAAGAAAATTACAGGAAAGAAACAAAAAAGGCCCATTTCACTCAACAAGTTTAGAGCCTTCTGATTGATGGGAAAGTTTTTCCAAATTATCAGAGAGCAGACAATTCCAGAACTTAGAAAAGGGACACAAGCCTTTCACAAGCCTTTACCCATCACTAAGACATACTGAAGCTACCTATACAGTTTTGAATGAGTAACAAGAAATCCCAAAACTTAATGGCTTAAAGCAGCAACCAATTATTCAAATCATGATTTTGACAGTCCTTGAGCTGTGCTGGGAGCAACCAGATGTTTCTGCTGCTGCTCTTGGCGGGATTCACCCGCATGCCTGCAGTCAGCTGCAGTGGAGGAGGCTGCTGTGCTTCAGGAGTTGTCACGGCTGTCAGCTGGAGCTGGGAGCAAACTGGGCCATATGTGTCTCATCCCCCGGTGCACTGGCCAGGCGTGTTCACATGGCAACTCAGAGTTTCAAGCACAGCAAGAGGCAACCTCTGTGTGTAAGCACTTTCAGGTCCCTGCCTGCATCACATTTATTCTTGTCCTCTTGGCCAAAGCAAGACCCAAGGCCAAGCCTCAAGGCATTGGGGGAGGGCTCTACCCAAAGGCATGAACAGAAGGAGTGGAAACAGATGAGGCCATTCCTACAATAACATACAAACCTAGGTCTAAAATCCTAATAACAATCCTAGCAAATACGAGTCCAGGTTGAGATACTCTGAACAAGTAGGGCTTATGCCAGAAGGCAAAGATGGTACAGCATTAAGTCTTCACTGTGCTGGGTCAGAAGAGGGGGCTTTGAAGGACCTTGTCTTTCTATAGTCAGTTGTGCAGATATGACCCGGCAGCCCAGAAGGATGAAGTGTGCTGTCTGAGAGCGCACAGCAGCATGGCTGAGGGACTGGCATATAGCCTGGCCTCTGCCCTCCCTGTGCAGTGCTCCCAGAGAGGGGCCAGTGGGTGACTGACCCAGCCCCTCATCCCACCACCCTTGTGCATGTGTGGCCTGGAATCCCCGCCTTCTCATCCAGGCCCTGCACCATGACTCCTCTATGACATTCTCCCCAGTGTGGCTGTGTCTTGGATTTTTCAGGCCTACAAGAGGAAGACTGAAGCAGCGAAGAAGGAGTATCTGAAAGCTCTGGCAGCCTACAGGGCTAGCCTCGTCTCCAAGGTAACAGAATCCCTAGGCAACGCCCCAGTGCAATGACCACTTGAGACATGGAGCAAGAGCTGAGGCCCAAGGAATGGCCAGCAGCACAGGCCTTAGAAAGCTCCCAATCACAGTGCACCTACGTGCGCCAGGCCCATGCTGGGCACTTTATGCGCATCTCATTTCACCAAATTCTTCCAAGAACCCAGCACTCAACTCACAGGAGTTCAACAACTTGCCTGAAAATACCCAGTTAAGTGGTTGTAGGGTTCAAACCCAGTTTTGCCAGTCTTCACTGCTGACCACACTACCTTTCCCTCTGCCCACACCAGCAAAGCAGGGACTAGGAGTGACTGTAACTGTGGTCCAAGGGGGTCGCCCTAGAAGCTGTGACAGAGGAGGTGGCACCCGAGTTGGGCCACAAAGTGACAAGCAACATAAAGGCCCACCGTCAAGGAAACAGCACACGCAGGGGTGCAGAGGCTGAGCAGGAGCATGGAGAGCAGCTTGGCTGCTGGTGCTGGCTTCCCTGACAGCGGAGGGCCGTGGGACCCCGAGGCGGGGCTGGCTGCCTGGTCAGAGCCAGGAGCACTAAGGACCCTGTGTGCTCATCTCTGCATAGCCCGCCGCTCTCCCCTGGGGGTCCAGGCAGCGGGGTACAAAGCCACCTGGGCTCACAGCCCAGGTCTGCTTATCCCCTTTCTCCAGAGTGACTGGTTTCCATCTTCCTCCAGAGCCCCCCGGAACAAGGCGAGGCCAAGAGCGCTCAGGGGAATCCGCCAGCCAAAATGCTCCCGCCCAAGCAGCCCATGTACGCCATGCCCGGCCTGGCCTCCTTCCTGACGCCCTCTGACCTGCAGGCCTTCCGCAGCGGGGCCGCCCCCGCCAGCCTCGCCCGGTCACTGGGCTCCAAGTCGCTGCTGCCAGGCCTCAGCGCGTCCTCGCCGCCACCACCCTCCTTCCCGCTCAGCCCCCCGCTACACCAGCAGCTGCCGCTGCCCCCCCACGCTCAGGGCGCCCTCCTCAGCCCGCCTGTCAGCATGTCCCCGGCCCCCCAGCCTCCTGTCCTGCCGGCCCCCATGGCACTCCAGGTGCAGCTGGCGATGAGCCCTTCGCCTCCAGGCCCGCAGGTAAGCGGGGCTGAGCGGGGAGAGCCTTCTGTGAACCCACAGAGAGGGAAGGCGGCTGTGGTTTCAGTACCGGCCCTGCCACTCATCTGTAGCACAGAACCTCTCTGAGCACCAGTTCCCACGTCTCAGAAGTGGGTCTAGCACATCTGACCTGTGAGGCACTGCCCGTAGTCAACCGTCGGTGAGTTGCCAGGTAGATAGGGTATTCCAGGCCTCCTGTCGTTCTCTGTGCACTTCAGCCTCCCAGCCTCAGGTGCCTGGCTCTCCCCAAACCTTGGAGACCTCATCCCAAGTGATTGTTCCACAGAGGCTTTTCCAGGGTGTGGTCAGCCCCACAACCCCATATTACAGATTGGCAGACCGAGGCCCAGAGAAGAAAGACCCTGAAAACAAAGTCAGTCCCTGATTTAGCTAAGATGAGGACTGAAATTCTTTGTTTTGTTTTTAGAGTACTAGGGGTGGAACCTAGGGCCTCAGGTTACATTGTTCGTAAAAAGAGGAGGAAGCCTGGGAGGCAGAGTGGAGATTCCGAGTGACCCTGAGGAAGTGTCACCCAGAGGGGACGCCGTCAGACACACAGGCCCCCCACCCAGCTGCCCGAGACAGGCCGCCCTCACCCCTCCTCTCACCGTCCGCTCCCTTTGCAGGACTTCCCCCACATCTCTGAGTTCCCCAGCGGCTCAGGGTCGCGCTCGCCTGGCCCGACCAACCCCACAGGCAGCGGGGGCTGGGACAGCAGCTACCCCGGCGGGGAGTGTGGCATCAGCACTTGCAGGTCAGTCCCCTGGCCCCATGAGTCCTGCCTTTGTCCCACCTGTCCTCACAGGGGGAGTGGGGACAGGGATGTGAGGGGATGGGGAGATGCTCGGAGGAATGTGAAGCAGACCTGAGAACCCCACCCGCAGGACTCTGAGCATCTGCAGGGGCTGCCACAGAGCAAAGCAGGGTCCTGGGAGGGCTCAGACGCCTGGTGCCCAGCCTGCTTGGGAAACTGAGGCCAGTCATCATTCTTGCTTTTTCTCCTTGCATCCTGTTTTTTCACAAATGCTTCCCTGTGACATTCACATAGGTCCTAGGTCTCAGGCCAGGTTCCCTAGAAGCGGAGTTTGAAGCAGCAAGAGTTACGGTGCCCTCAATGATGTGTGGGGGGCGCTTGCAGGAGCAGAGGCTGAGGACGGCAGGACAGGGCAGTCCCCGTTCGAAAGTAGAAACAGTGCCGCCTGTGATTCTGCTTGGAATGAGCAAGGAAAACCGACATGATTCCTAGCCTCGAGAGTGGAATGGGCTCTGACAGACACAGCTGCCTTCCCCAGGTTCCAGTTCCAGCAGGATGTGTGGTTCTGCTCAGGGGACAGTCAGGATGCCTCGGCCACAATCCCTCATCCTGCCGCACAGGCGAGGGGTGAAGGAAGGGCCTGAGCACAGGGCCATTCTCCAGGCCCCAGGGGCTCCCCAGGCTCTGACACCCTCCTCTCTCCTACAGCCTGCTCCCCAGGGACAAATCGCTCTACCTCACCTAATCCACCTCCCCGCTGCTCCCCGAGGCTTGCTGGACGGGCGCTGCTCAGAGCCTGAAGGGCTGACCACAGGAGAGAGGCCATGACAGGAGGCAGGGGGACCGGCCAGTGAGAGCAGTGACACGTCAACACCCGGCCCAGGGCTGAGTCTCTGCCTCGACCTCCCACTAGACTCTGCAGAAGCAGCCCACCGCCCACCGCCAGCCCAAAGAACATGCAGGAATCCTCACCCTCTCGCCTCCTTGCTCCAGGGTAGCTGCGGACCCTACTCCTCGCCTGCACACAGCTCCCTCTGTCTGGACGTCGGGCCCCCGCTCAGTGAGCCCTGGAGGGGTCGTTTATGGACAGAAACCCACCCCAGCTGCTTGGCCAGGGCACCAGCCCAGCCACAGGCGTGCAAATACGGTTTCCCAGTGTGCCCACAAGATTCCAAATCTACGGACTGTGGGTGCCATGTACATAGTTGACTAAGTGTTTTAGGACTGTGCCGAAGACATCTGTAAGATTATTTCGTGGGGAGGGGGGGAGTAGTTTCCTTTAAGGTAAAAAGCATTTTGTATGACCCTTAGCACATTTTTTAAGTTTCATCTTAAGGGAGACATGTGCACAAGCAGCTGACAAACCGCTTCTTCATCTGCACAGCGAGAACCGGCAGTTTACAGCCACACTCGGAGGCATTGCTCTTTATTATTTTTTAAACCATGTATGTGTCCATCTATTTAAAATTGCCAACAATGATTTTCGTCCATTTATGAAGCAAACTGGAGAACAGAGTTGCAGTTTACCCTAATGTGTGCGTGGCTTGGGGTTTGGTTCTTGACGTTGTTTGCAGCTGTTTTCTAGCCCAGCAATTGTCTGTCTTGGTGCCCAGTGCTTCTCTCGGATCTCTTTATAATAAAATGTCCTGAAAAGTTGCAGACAAGTCTGGTTCTTCTTGCACTTTGTAAGCCAGGCCAGGACCCCTAACGTGGCAGGTGGGGATGGCTTTTGCCACGACACAGAGCGCCTCGTGAGGACAGACTCGGGTAAAAGGACAACACTTAATGCGGTTCATGGTACATAATAAGTGTTCAATAAACATGTTTCGAGTGTGTGGAGGATATCGCAGGTAGCAGTGTGGACATAGGAGGCTCTCAAGCCTTCCGTGTAAAATTTGTCCCTCCAGAAACTGGAAAGTGTCAGTAAAATCCCTATTGCCCAAAAGAGTATCCCAAATTGTAAGCGTGCTCTAGAAAAGACCGGCATTTTAATATGCACAACCAGAATTTTTATGAGACGTCAATGTGGGGCTGGGAGTGTAGCTCAGTGGTAGAGCACTTGTGTAGCATTCGTGAGGTCCTGGGTTCAATCCCTAGCGCTTATAAACAAAAGACTAGAATGAAATAGAGCTGTTTACACAACTGGAAATCTAACATAATATTTGGGGGAAAAGGTGAGATTATGATGCAGACGCACAGCGCTCTTGCGATGATGAAAAGGTTATGCACAGAGAGCCACCACTTGGAGGTGGGGACAATCAGCAGCAGGTGACAGGGGTGAGCACTGCTTCAGTAGTCCCCCTGGGTGGGCCCTACCAGCTGATGGAAGTGAATGGCGCCAGCCCAAGGGGCAGGGGGACTTCTTCAAACCTGAATGTAGGAAGCATCATAGACCTGGGACTCCTTAAACCTAATTTTCCAGAAGATATTAGGTGGCTGTCGTTTAAAAAAAGAAAAAAGGAAAAGGAAAAAGTAATAATTATGTGACTGCTTTCTATCTGGAAAAGTAACAGTTTCCTGGCAGGGAGAAGTCATTGAGAAGCTGCAGCTGTCCCTTTTGAGATAGGGCAGGTGTCCTGCTCCCAGCCGGGCCCACGACCTAGACTCAGGAGCCCCACATGCCCGGTGGCTCTCGGGGCCTCTAGTCCTCCGATCATGGCAGCCCACTCCTTCCAGATGGCGACCTGGGAGTGGGGCAGAGCCACGAGCAGTTTCCTCACTGGAGGGCAAATTGTAATCCACTTTGGAAAAAGAAAACCCCAAACAAACAAAAACAGCATGCTGTCACATCAGCAGCAGCACCGCAATGTGGAGCGTAAATATTTCATGTGGTTACAGTTTCCTTTCCTATGCGGAGCTTGTCAGTAACACAGTGATGGCTGAGACGGTTTCATGTTCCACTCTTGCTTTTACAGTGGCGAGAGCAGCAGCATCAGACTCATGCAGACAGCCCCAAACAATAAGAGTGTGAGGCCACCAGCCTCTGTTCAGGCGGAGGCTCTTGCCCCCACCTCATTGCTGTCCCCGGTGCTCGGGATCACTTGGAAGCATCCACATCTCCAGCCTGGCCTCCAGCTGCCCAGGCCACGGAGGGACCCCCACACGGTCTAGACAGCTGCCTGCAGATATCAGGGGGCTGTCACATGGGTGTGACCAATGGCCCCAGAGAATGGAATGGCGGCCAGTGAATCAATGAGACTGGCTGATGTACAAATCTGATGTTGACTTCATGGAGCAGACCCAATTCTCCTTTTCTATGTGGGCCGTCATCACTGAATACCACAGACCAGGGCTGATAAACAGCAGAAATCTCCTTCTCACAGTGCTGGAGGTGGCAAGTCCAAGATCAAGGCACTGGGAGATTTTGTGTCTGCTCAGAATTCATCGATATCTATCTTCTTGCTGTGTCCTCATATGGTAGAAGGTGAAGGAGCTCCCCTGGGCCACTTTTATAAGGCCATGGATCGCAATCAAGAGGGTTCATTCTCATGACTGAATTATCTTTCCAGGCTCCACCTCCAATATCCCACCCCACTGTGGATTAGGATCTCAACACATGAATGGGGGGTGCCTGGCTGGGAATCCAGGCACCAACCCCAGAGCTGCCCACACTGATGACCAAACAGTAGAGAAGCCCCTTCTATGGTGCCCTCCCCTCTCTGTGGGATCAGGCAGGAGCAGGTTTGCAGTGATATCATCCTCCCTTAGCTCTTCCCCCTGCCCGGCCCAACCCCTTTGCTCCACTTCTAAGTATTTGGATGTAGCATGTGTGTATGTGTTTGTGTTGTCCACATGTGTGATGTGTACATTTCTGTGTTCATGGTGTGATGTTTGTGCTCCATGTGCACAGATGCATGTACACATACCACATAAACACACATGGATAGCACATGAATGCACCCCACAAACCACATGCACATGTGTTTCTCATACACACAGGTTGTTCAATAGCAACTACACACATGTGAATGTGTGTATGCACATCATATGCATGCACACTGTTTTCAGACATGCAAGTCCACTGCATAAACACACATAATAAATGCACACAAACATCCCCTGAACAGATAAGCGCATCTTGCACACACATGCCCATCACATGCACACACACAAGCCACAGCTGTGCATACTTGTGTAGAGCACATGCATGTACCTACATCAGTTAGCATGGAAATTATCTGAGAGTCTGAAAGAACTCACATGCAAAGAAGATCTGATATGCTATTATAATCGATTCAGGTTTTTTTAAAAAATTGCTCAACACATCAGTTATTACTCAGCTCTGCTTCTCAAATTGCTCAAAACTAATACCCTGAAACCCACCAGATGCTGGCGGGTAGTCATTCCGAGAGTGACAGGCGGCACACACGGAGGTTGGGGGTGAGGCTTTTGGACACATCCTGCCTCTGAGAATGTTGACCCCACGAATCCTATGACCTTGGGCAGGATCCAGCTTCTCTGTCTCCTCATACGCAGTTTGGGGATAACAGCCTCTTCAAAGGGTTGTAGTAGCAGTGAGTTAGTATATGTAGTGTGCATAGAATAGCACTATCATGGCTATTATACTATTTGGTTAAGTTTCCGGCATTGTGTCCCATTCAAAATGTGCGGACCATGCTGTCACACCAACTCCTGTATCTCAGCAGCTTTCCCCAGTAGAAGTTTGTTCCTGGCTCACTCGGGTGCTGGGTGTTTTCAGCCAGCCCTCCCTCAAGCTGTCTAATGGCATTGCTGCCCTTCAGGCCTCGAAGTCCCCCTGCTCCCCCACAGCCAGCCAGGCAGTAGTAAGTAAGCAGAGCACCACGCAGGAGGTCAGGGGACCATGGCCTGGAGCCGGTGCACATCAGTGCTTCCCATCTTCTGATGGGGGTGGGGGTGACAGTGCACAGGGCTGGGCGATGGAAACGTCTAGAAGTGTGGCCGGAGGAGAGTGCAAACTTGTGCACCTCAAAGCAAATGCTGCTACCATACATTACGCAACGCATTTTCAGATGAAGAACCTGTTGGCTAGAGAGGTCAAGGTACTTGCTGGAAGTCACATCGCTTATGTGGAGCTGAGAATTAAAATGATATCTGTCAGACCCCGAGTCTAGCCTCTGTCCATGTTTCTTACGCTTGTGCCTAAGAAGCCACACCCACTGAAGCTGAGCACTCGGCCACTGAAGCTGTGGGACTTGACGCACAAAAGCCCCAGATCTTTCCTTTGCACACCACCCCACGGGCTTCAGCAGCAAGCCTTCAACAGATGAAGGACAGAGGATAGCACCTCCTAGAGGCTGGCACCCAAAGCCAGCAGCAATGACAAGGGCAGCAGAAGGGAGACAGCACAATGGGCAGAAGCAGATAGGAGAATTCCAGGACCTTGGTAGCCTGGGGACATTCGGTGCAGGGTCAAAGGGTCCACTCCACACCAACTGCCCCTCTGGCATTGACACAACCATTTCAGTTCAGTGTGCATCAGTAGCCAAGCGAAGTATCACACGCCTGTACTCCTAGCACTTCTGGAGGCTAAGAAAGGAAGACTACAAGTACAAGCTCAGCTTGGTCAACTTAGTGGGACCCTGTCTCAATACAAAAAATTTTAAAAGGGCTGGGGGTGTACTCAATGGTAGAATGTCCTGGGTTCAATCCCCAGTAGCACCAAAAAAAGTGTGGTAGGAAATGTGACATTAGGGAAGAATTTTTTCCAGCCTGCTTATAATTTTTTTCCTATGTTTCAACATGTATAGAGGACATATGTGAGTTATTAGACACATTTCTTTCTGTAAAATGGCTTCCACTCCAGTGACGAGGACCCGATGAGCTGTTGCAATCCTTCGAATGAAAGAAAAGGGAAACACTGAAGTATTAAGCACAGTTAGGGAGGGACGGCTTGGTTTAGAGTGTGAATTCCAGCAAGGCAGGACGAGAGAGGCTTTATGCACAGTGGAGGTTGCACAACACTGGGGAAGAAGCAGAGCCCGTGGGTGGCTCCAGGACCAGCATTCCCCTTCCTGGTGGGGACACTTGTGAGGCTTTCTCCTTGGAGATTTCGTTTTCCCCCCGTGAAACACAGTGATAGTGAGAACTGCAGCTCAGCCTAGTGTTTAAGTGAGAAAATGGTGGTACAATTAGACCAGCATTGTCTGCACATCTTTCTCTGGGCTTTGCGTTCCTTGCCTGCTAAGGGGCACGCTCTTACACATTTCACGGAACAGCTGTTCGGGTTGTAAAGGATGGTATGTGTGGAGGTGCCTGGCTCATAACAACTCATATTTTTGTTCACTATTAGGCAATCGCTTTGTTCGTTTGTTTGTTTGTTTGTTAAGAACCTGGACTGAAAATCAGAGTCTGGTGTGCCTCTTGATCTCTGTGGCCTCCATTCACTCTGCATGCAAGGATGAAGCTGTACCTTTCCCTTCTCCTTCAGCGCTGCTCCTGCTTCCAGAAGGCACACCACCCACTGCCCACCTGCCCGTCTCTGCCCACTGGCCTTCCCAGCTTGACCTGCTACGGTAGAGCCACGCTCTCAGTGGAGGAAGGCTGCCCTCTAGAGGTTCCTATTAGATACAGAAAGAAGTTAGTTGCCATTTGTTCAATAAACATTTTATGAGCTCCTCTTAAGTAAGCACAAGACACTGTGCT
Organism: Heterocephalus glaber; assembly: GCF_000247695.1. The sequence goes on along the minus strand of NW_004624790.1, from coordinate 10,334,959 downwards.
TGATGCTATGACACAGTGATGAGGAGGAAACCAGGCAGGTCCTGCCCCCTTTGACTCACTAGTAAGGTGAAAAATAAACATTAACCAAATACACAAACTAACCAAATTCCACAAATACACAAAGACTTCAGCTCATTCAGATGCTCAGAAGGGCCAAATACATGCTGGGATCAAAGAGCAGGCAGTCTTGTAGCTTGGGAGGCCATGGGAAGCAAAGGCCTCTTTCTCCAGGCAGGTCCCAGCTATCACTTGATGCTTACTTCTATTGGCATTAAGCAAAGTCCTTTGCTTTCTCTCCTCTGTATCTGGGTCCACCTATGCCTCTTTCTTGCTTTGCTTTCTTGTGCTGGAGTGCATCTCCCAGTAGCTTTCTATGAAATGCATGTGGGGAATATACTTGCAGCTCTGCATGCGTGCCCATCCTGCCTCAGGCTGTTCAGTGATTTTGCTGGATTAAGCTTTTTAGGCTGATAATAACTCTGCGAATGTCAAAGGCACCACCTCATTGCCTTCTAGTTTTCAGCATGGCTGTTGAAGAGTTGAATGCTATTTCTTTGTCAGTTATTTATTTTCCCCATTGGTACCTTTTAGCTTATTGCTCTGTCCATTATGTCTTGAAGCTGCACAGCAACAAGCACGTAGGTGGGTCTTCTCTCACTGTGCTGTCACCACTGGAACCTTCCCATGTGACAGTGCCTCTCCCTTCCCACTGCTTCTGTCTTACCGCAAGACCATCTTTTGGAATTTAGAAACCAAGAATTTATCTTGTTTGCACTCTGTGATGATTCTCATCACTAAGTGTAAGAGCATGAGGAACAAAGCCCAGCAGTTAGCCCCTCTGCACTTGTGTCTACACTGGGGGGAGCGGGAGGTTGTGTCTGAGCTCCTCCACCTGGCTGCCTCAGGCTGGCTCTAGGCCGAAGACTTCACTCCCAGCCTGCCCCAGCACTCCCGGGATGAAGTCAGTGTGTGTGTCTGCTGGGGCTGTCCGAAGGGAACACCACAGGCTGCGGCTGAAACAACAGGAACTTGTTTTCTCACACCTTTGGAGGCGGGAAGTTCAAGAGCAAGGAGCTGGCCGGGTCGGTACTTTTGAAGCCTCTCTGGTTGGGTTGCAGGTGACACCTTCTCACCATGTCCTTACATGGCTGTCCCTCAGTCCAGACACACTCCTGATGTCTCTCTGTGTCTTCAGAATTTCCTCTTATGAGGAAACCAAGCAGACTAGATCCTGACTCACCCATTTAACCGAACAACCTCCCTAAAAGCCTTATCTCCAAATGCAGTTATGCATTCTGAGGCTATGGGGGTTAGAACTTCAACGTGTAGATTTTGGGGAGGACAATTAGATCCATACCAGATGGGGTGCACAGGAATGATTAGAAATGTGTGAATCAGCCCAACCACTGGGTCACAGGCCAGGCAAAAGAGAACAGACACAAGTCAAGTCAGGACCAACAGACCCTGTGTGGGTCATAAAGTCACCCATGTCCTCTGGGAGCAGCTGGCAATCAGAATGTGCCACACCTCTCCTCCAGCTCATCACTGGCCCTCCAGGGAATCCATGCATCTTGCCAGGTGCCATGCACACTGCTGGAGCAGAAATGACACCAGTGGGTCAGATGTAGAGCCCCCCACAGCCCTAGCATGATGTTGGGCCACTCCATGTAGCATTGCTCCTGCCTGTCTTCCTGAATCCCTAAGCCTCCCTCAGCGTTTTCCCCCTAGACCCAGTGGCTCTAATCCACGACATGTTATTAATGTAAATGGAGTCAAGAAACTAAGCACAAATGGAGCTGCAGATTCAAACAGTGTCAGGGTCAGGCAGGAAACATGAACAAGGGAAGCAGACAGGATAGTATTCCAGAGAGGTGAGGACTGTGTTGAAGTGGGGAGTGACTGCCCTGCCAATGAGCATTTAAATTTGGTGTGCTTTCCAACAGCCCCCTGGATACACACTCCGCAAGTTTGTCACCCAAACACGGCTTCTACACATTCTGTTTGTGCCCTTCACTGAGCAGGTGGCTAAGAGTGGGCTTTGGAATAGAAATACAGACACATATTTGAGTTTCAGCTTATCTGGGTAACACAGTCTTGTCTCAAATTCTAGAGCCGTTGTGCGGAAGATAAAAAATAAAGCGTGTAACGTGCTTAGGGCAGGCCCTGGAACATAATAAGAGCTTAAAATTAATAGTTGGGTTGAATCAGAAAATAATGATGGTGATTATTAAAAAACAACAACAGAAAGCCCTCTTCTAGAGCGAATTTATCACAAAGCTCATGTGTGGAGCAGCGGCGCCTCTTAGTGGTCAAATTAAGAACTGCAGTACAGTGTAACGAAGGTTAGTCACCAAGTCAGACATGGGTTTGAATCCAGTTCTGACATAAGCAAGCAACACCCGTCATTACCTCCATGGTTGGCTTCCATATTCAACTTCAACCATTATAGCCCCAAGGAGTGGCTCCCATAATTTAAGGACCAGTGACTTTTCTGATCCTCCTGCCTCAGGCTCCCAGAGTGCTGGGATCCCAGGTGTGCACCTGTAATATTTGGATGGAATTTCACTGGAGCAAAATCTTCTCTTGGGTTATGTATTGCTCTATCCAGACTTCACTTTTAAATCAAGAGGGCTCTGGAAGGGTCATTTGCCCGAAAGACCAGGTGAGGGTGAATTTACCTCTTTTTTTCCTCCATAGATAGGAGGGGCCTGGGGTCACTCGGCCTGGGGGCCACTCTGTTGTCATTGCCTCCACCTGGCTCCCCCTCTGCCCACCTGCTTGCTGGACTGCAGAGCTGACTTCCTACATCCTCAGAGGCCAGGGGAGGATGAGGAGACCACAAAGTAAGGACAGCCTAAGAAGATGGAGAGACCCTACCCCACACACACACGCTGGCTGTGCTGTCCCCAGGAGGCAGAGGACCAAAATTTCCCCATCGTATAATCACCCAGAACCCCAAACTTTTCCTTTGAAGTCCTTAGTTCCTTTTTAATTTAATTTAATTTTACTTTATTTTATTTATTTCTTTTTTGGTACTGGGGGTGAAACTCAGGGGTGCTCAACCACTGAGATATATCCCCAGCCTTTCTCTTTTTTATCTTGAGACAGAGTTTCACTAAGTTGCCCAAATGTGACTCAAACTTGTGATCCTCCTGCCTCAGCCTTCCTCAGTGCAGGGATTACGGGCATGCACTACTGTGCCCAGCTTGGATTGATGAGTTTTGACAAATGCATGTGTCACCACTACTCCAGTTAAGAAACACAACATTCCCATCACCCCAGAAATTCCCTCACACTCCTTCCAACCTAACCCTAAGCAGCCCCAAGCGTCAGTTTTGACATAGATACACCACTCTGATTTGGCCTTTTCTAGAATTAATTTCATATAAATAGAAGCATCCATAGGTATTTTATGTATTTGCTTCTTTCACTTAATGCAATGGGTTTTAAATTAGTCCATGTTTCTGCCTGTGAATCCGTAATTTGTTCCTTGTTATTCCTGAGTAGGACTCCACTGTAATGGATAGAGCACAGTTTGTTGATAGTCATATGTGCTGTTTCTGGTTTTTGGCAACGATGCCTAAAGCTGCTATGAACATTCTCGAACAAGTCTCTCTGGACATATGTTTTCATTTATTTTGGGTAAATACGTGGGAGTGAAAATACTGGATCATAGGGTAGATATGTTTAACTTCAGAAAAAACTGCCAAACTGTCTTCCAAAGTGAGTACAGACAATCTGGCTAACTAATTTTAACTACTCATCTGATAAGCCAGAATCGACTACCAACTGACCTGCTCCCAGACAAATACCATGTGACTAATTAACTCCGTTTCAGGGGCCTGGAGTGGCTCCCAGAGACAGGTGCAGTGCTGAGCAGAAGCCAAGGATAAAGTGTGGGAAGGTTGCCTGGAAGAATGGCCAGCCACCGGCCTCCTGCTCCGGCTCCCCGTGCAGGCTTCTGAGGCCAAAGAACTGAGAGGCCAGGCCCCAGCATTCTGATGAGAGAAAAATTCTTAGATGTCCTGAATTTAACAAGGGAAGTTAAATCAGTGAACAGCTGGGGGTGGGAGAAGGCAAAAAACAAACACTATTTCACCTTCTTGAGCATACTTTGAACCTTGACTTAAATCCCTCCCCCAAGGCCAGCCACCAGGGCAGAGTCTCCTCTTAGCTTGTAAACTTTCCAGACTGCTAGCCCTGCCAATCCAAAAGCAGCAGTTACTACAGGTGGACACCCTCCTAACCCCAAAGTCTCCCTGCTTTGTGTTATCCCGCTCCTCTTATGGCTCGCCAGCACAGGTTCCGTGTAAACAACCTGTGTTTCCCTCCCCAAGTTGTACAAAGACACTCTTAGCTCCAGGCCCAGGGGTGTATTTCCAAGTGTTACCCAGCCCTCCTGCTGGGAGCTGCAGGAATTGTCTGAAGACCTGGTCCTTTTTCTGGCTGGTATCTATAAAAGATCCGTAAACCCTTTCACTTCAAAAACTCCATATCTCCCAGAGTTTGGAGTTAACTGCAGTTTGAGGAATTCCTCAGCAAAGGGCTGCTTCAGTCCCTCACAGAAGTCCCTGTGGAAAGAACATGCCAGGGGCATCCGGATGCTGCAAGGAGCCAGGGATGGGAGAAGGGGGAAGACGGGGTCTCTCTAGGCCCAGCCAGAGTGTGGTCCTCAGGTATGAGGATGTGAAGCCCCCAGGTGCACCACAGATCTGAGAGAGGAAGTCATCCTCTACCCCATGGGAAGTGGAAAATCCTGTCAATAGCAGCCCAGCCCTGGCCTGAGGTCAGTTATCTATGGCTGGATCATTAAGTGCCCCAAAACTTAGGGCTTAAAAGTCATTCATTCTGTCTCATTGTTCTGTGGGTCGACAGAATGGTTCTGCTCCCTGTTGCTGTAGTAGCTCTAGGAAAGCTGGAGCTGAAATATCCAAGATTGCTTCTCTCCCATCTCAGGGCTCAGCTAGGATATGGGGAAAGAATATGTAGGGATTGACTGCATGGGTGTCTCTCCACCTCTGCAACCTGTGTGTGGGGCCAGCTTGGGCTTCCTCACAGCATGGTGGTCCTAGGGGCATTGGATTTCTTCCACAGTATAGCGGGTTGAATTCTGCTTCCCTCCCAACATTCATGTGCAACTCAAACCTCGGAATGTGGCCTTACTTGAGATAGGATCCCTGTCACCGTAACTAGGTTAGACGAGGTCTTACTGGATGAGGGTGGCCCTAAATCCAATGAGTCTTATCAGGACACACAGTAGAGGACACACAGATATGCAGGGAGAAGGTCATGTGAAGAGGGAGGCCGTGATGGATGCTACACGAGCTGAGGGTCCTCGGGGAGGAACCCACCTGCTGATACCTTGCTTTCAGACTTCCAGCCTCCAGAACTGTGAGAAATCAAATTTCTGCTGTTTTAAGCCACCCAGTTGGTGGGAACTTGCTAGAGTGGCCCCAGGAAACGAACACACATGGCAACTGAGCTCCAATGTTGTGCCCAGATCGCGAGGTCCCCGAAGACCACCAAGGAACCGATTCCGATGCAAACACACAAGGGTCGTTTATTCAAGCTCGAGCAGGGACTCTCATCCGACACCGACGCAGCGGGTCAAGATTGAGAGCCCCGACTCTAAAACACCAGGGGTTTTTATAGAGGTTACAGCAAGGCGCAGGGTTTCAAAAAGGGCGTGGGGTTTCAAATCACACGCAAATCACACAATTGGCTAGCATTTAGCAAGTTTTGAAAGTTTAAACCTAATTGGCTGGGCCTTGCGCTCTGAACTGCAAACGGCTGCTCAAGTCATCGAAAAGAACATCTGGGATACTGGGGTATTGGGGTAACTACTGATTAGCTGTTGCAAGCCATCGAGAAGAGCATCTGGGACATTGGGGCAGCTACCGATTAGCTGTCGCTAGGCGAGTTGCTAGGGGACTGCTAAACATTATCACAGGCAGGTGGCCAAAGTGCATCTTGTGGTTTTTCTCGGAACTAGGATTTATGTCCAGGCCACCTTTACTCTAAAATGGGGCCAAAACTTTAAAATGGAGTCACTCAGGTCTCACGGATGAGGCCAAAGATGCAAGATCAAGTTCAGGACTGATGCTGTGCCACCCACCACAAGCTCCTGGCCAACTGACACTGAATGACCAGTTTGCATTTGGTGCGGGTGGGGAGTGGGGGAGGGGGCTGCTTTTCTGTTGTAAGATGGAGTGGAATGCCTGGCCTCCAACCACTAGAGGTCAGTAGCAGCCCCCTGGTGAAAAGTAAAAATATGGCACGGTATGGTTTATATCAGGATGATCCTCTAAAGCCTCATGCACTCAGACGTGGGGCTTGTGGAATAGGATTGGAGTACAGGGGATCTAGCCAGCTCTGGCTTGGTGTTAGGAGGTAGGGTCTGGTCAGAAGAGGTGGTCATTGAGGAAGTGACCTGGAAGAGTCCCTGTCCCTGGCTCCTCCTTTTGCTCTCTGCTTCCCAGTTGCCTTGATATGAACAGCTCTCCTTCCCCTTGCCCCTCTGACATGCTGTTTCTTCTTTGGAGCTGGTCTACCATGGACTAAATCATGAGCCAAAATAAACCTTCCCTCCATTAGGTTGCAGGTGTCAGATATTTTGTCCCAGCGGCCAGAACATGACTAAGACACCCAGAGATTGTCCAGTGTGCCCTGGAAGGAACACACCACCCCAATCCCACCCACAGGGGTAGAGAGGCATTTGGTTAAAGGAAGGCACAGGACCAGCCTAGATTTCAGGGGAGGAGACCACAGAAGCATGTAGATACCAGGTGGTTCACTACTCAGCTTCACTTGAGATTTGCAGGACCCTCCTGCTGGGATCTCCCCAGGACTTTGATCCTATGGCTGCATCTGAAGAAGTGAGCCACAGTCGGTGTAAGAAGCTGTAACCTGAGCCAAGTGTCAAGTGCTACCCGTGACTCTGGGAGCTTTGGCATATTTGTTGTGGACACGAGTGGGAGATTTCAAACCACCACACAACTCCCCATAGCATGTGAGAGAAGTGGAGAAATGGTCTGAAGCCCCAAGGCTTGCCCTTGGTGATTTTTGGAATCAGGCAGGCAAGACATGAATGTACCAGTGTACAGGTTTCGCACTGCAAAAAAGGATGCTTCATCCAACAACAATATGGGCAACATATACTAACTCACATGACTGGCAGAGGTAGATTCTTGGACTCCCATCTGAGTCCCAGAGCAGCATAGTAGAGCTCTCTCCTGCCTAAATCCATAGCCCCAACCATGTCACGTGCTTTCAAGACCAGGTCCACTCTGTGCCTCACCTGATCTCCGGACTCCGAGTCTGACACAGTGACCTCAGCATAGCACACTGCACCCCAGCAGCTGCATCCTGGCAGCTGGGGGTGTGGGCACCTGTGTGTACAGCTGAGCTTCGGGGGAAGCAGCTTAGGATTTTCCTGATGTCTTGCATGTTGCCTACCATCTGGACACTGATCAAAAAGGACAGCTCTTTGACTGCTTGCTGTTTTTATTGATGAGGTTTCACATCTACACCTCTGTAGCCAATGCCCGGATTAACATAGAGCATTTCCATCACCCCTGAAGGTTCCCAAGTACCTTTCTTTGCATGTAATTCTGCCCTCCTCCTGCTTCCACTTCTGCTAACCATGCTTCTGATTTTTGTTGCCATAAATCTAGGGTGCTTGTTCTACAAATTTATATAAACATTATTATCTTTTGTATCGTTTTTAGCCTCATTTTTAAAGATTCATTCCTGCAGTTGTGTATATCAACCATGGGTACTTTTTATTGGCGTGAACTACGATAAAAACATGTCTGACTTATGAAGTTACTGTGAGCAAGCTGGATACTGCTGCTCACACCGCATGCTAGAGCCCCTCTTCCTTGTCCTCCTGCTTCCCCTTTCTGGCCTGGACTGCTGTCGCCCAGTGTACCAGGAGGGAATGTCCCACCTTTATCCAGCAGTCCCCAGGGGTGCCTCCGATAGTTCAGGTTATGAAATGACACACTGACTTAAAAATTACTGGAGGAAGAGATGCCTTTCTCTGATTTGCACCCTGGCATGGCTGGCAGTGGCTACCAGCACCATGATAGACAGGCAGTGATGGCAAAAGGTCTCCACTTTCACAACCTAGAGTCCTTAAAGGGCTGTCTCGGCCTTGACGTCCATTGCTCCAACTGAAATGGCCACAACACATCCAGGACAGTCATGCCCAGCTTCTCGTGGAGGGGATGAGACTGCTTGCTGCTGGACCACTGGTGTCCAGGTTCTTTACCCTGCCCTCCAAGACCTCCAAGTTCTTCCCTATCATATCCGTCAGACTTTGTTCCACTGTGGTCCCTCCCGTCTCCCACCCCAGTCCCCACCCCGCCTGCAGGTACCTTGGGCACTTCTAGGACCAGGGTGCTACAGAGCACACAGCTACGGGACCAACAGCTCTGAGGCCACTTCCAACCTCAGCATCCTCGTTTGCACGGTGGGCTCCATGGTGGTTTATTTATCCTGGCTTGTTGGGAGGGTCTGTGATTTGAACCCTCCAAAAGATCATGGGTTGGAAACTTAATGCCCCAATTCATATGTTCATGGAATTGGAAGCCGGGCTTTGGGAGATAATTAGGGTTACATGAAATCATGAGAGCCTCATGTTCGCATTAGTAGCCTTGTAAGAGAGGGGTGGGAGTATAGCGCAGTTCGAGAGTGCTTGCCTAGTGTGAGTGGGGCCCTGGGTTGGATGCCCAGCACCACAGAAAAACAAAGGTAAAGAGAGGCAGAGGGACCTGGGCTGATACACTCGCCCCACCTCACCATGTGTTATCCTTCACTGTGTTATAAGCCCAGCACAATATCTTGACTTCCCAGCCTCAGAACTGTGAGCTAACTATACCTTTATTCTCTATAAAATACCCAGACTGTGGTACTCAGGGACGGCAACAGAAAACAGACTGAGGCGGTGGGAGGGGAAAATGAGGTCATGGGGTGAAGCCTGCGGCACAGTGCCTGACACATGGTTAGGGTGTCGGGGAAGATCACCATCGAGTCGAGCTGAGTCCTAGTAGAGATGCCAGCAGTAGCAATAGTTTAGAGGGGGCCCATTACCTTGGGTGAAAACATATGTAGGTCCTCTGTCTTAGCTCATTTGTCCAGCTACAAGTTGAACATCCTTAATTAGAGAACATGAAATCCAAAACGCCCCAAAATCTGAAGCTTTTTGAGTGCCAACATGTTGCCCAAAAGTGGAAAATTCCACACTTGACTTCATGTCACAGTAAAAAATGCAGATGCGCACACACACACACACACAAAACCTGCATAAAATTACCTCTGGCCTATGTATAGGAGATGTATACGAAATATAAATTAATTTCACATTCAACTTGAGTCCCTTCTCCAAGATCAGAAGTGTTGAGGATTTTGGAATATTTGCATATACATAAGGATATGTGGGATGGGACCCAAGCTGAAACACAAAATTTGCTTATGTTTCTTATATAGCCTGAAGCTAATTCTACATAATTTTTTTTTTTTTTTTTTTTGGTACCGGGGATCGAT